>JAODKF010000051.1:3941303-3955659 GCA_026779585.1 Mormyrus proboscirostris
CCCCCCCCCCCCCCCCCCCCCCCCCCCCCCCCCCCCCCCCCCCCCCCTGCCTTTAGTGAAGGAGTTTAATGACCTCAGGAGCTTCTTCACATGGTAAGAGTGAATGTAAGATAGATAGACAATTTGATGGCCACAGTTATTCAGGGAGTGAGCAGGTCCATGGCTGTGAAATCGGTGCTGGTGACCTTCACCAGGAGAAGCAGTTTGATGATAATGTTGCAATGTGGCACCAACTGAAGCCACCATGGCTTTTTAGTCACTGCTTGTTTGTTTATTTGTTATTTGTGTCAATTAACACTGCATATTGCTCGTCTTTTGCCAGTGTTCATACTGCTACAAGAGAACAGCTCCTTTCAATTAGACTCACTGTAGAATGATTTTTTTCCAAGCATAATTTCTCCAAAAGTATTACTGAAAAAGCTGCCAGCATACACTAAAACTTGTAAGCAGGACAAGAATACTGTGCAGCAGAGAAGGTGAGGGAAGCTTGCCAGCTCTCTTTGGAGGTTTGCAAGACATGGCTTGCGTGCATTACTTTCCGGTTTGTTCCTCTCTGACGTGTGATCACTTGGCCACAAATGGACATCTGCTTTCTGCTTCACGGAAACATGGTTACACACCTCTGTTCCTGATTTGCCAGTAGGAGCTCCATCTGCCAAGCTGCAGGACAAAAAGAGCCACAACAATCATCAGGTCACCAGGTCACCCTGGGTTCCAGAAATTCACTTCTGGGAAACTCCAGCGGCTCTGAGAAACATAAAATCCCGGCAATAGATCAGCTGCATCCCCACGTTTCATGTCTTTGCATGGCCTCCTAGCCTCTATACACTTCTATCCGCCTCTGATGTGCAAAGTAACAATTATAAAGTCTGAAGTGTACAGTTTATGTATCTATTTCATTTCTGAAAAACCACCATAAAGCTAAAACCCATGTTTTAAATGGGAGGAGCAAAAAGAACCGACCAAAAAAAAAATGACCCAAACAATTTTCCAAATATCAATAGAACAATGGTGTATGAAAATAACTTTAAAGAGGGTGGTTCACGTAGAAGTTACCCCACATGCATTAGGGGGTTGAGGTGTCCACACATTTAAGGGGGTCCAGGGGGTTATAATGGCTGGTTCTGATTCCTGGGGGGGTACCAACTCACCCATCACTTATACCCAATGCCCACACATCAGACCTATTTGTTGAGATGCCTGAAGTAGATATCAAGATGAAGGCTGATTAAAAGTATAATAAAATGTATTGGGAAAATGCAAGCGTAGAACAAAGACTGCTAACTTGTAAAGGTGTTCATGATTTACCTCACTCATACATACACCTAATGTATTCCAAAACGCAAGACCCATTATGATGAAGAAACTGTGAATATAGAGACTGCTGCACTATAAATTTGGGCCATTCAGAATTCGATGCAACAAGCCCATTCTTAGTTATTTTATTCCTTCTATGGCTTAGTCTTAGTTATAGAGAGGAACATCTCATTGCAAACCACCCCATTCCTCTTCTTGTACCTACGTTACCCGCCTATCAATCTTGTGTACCTGCATTTGATCTTTGTTTGCACTGCATGTTTCATGTTCTTACTAGATTCACCGTTACTGTATGTGCACCATATGTTCCTCCTGTACAGCACCAAACAAAATAATGTAATAATGAAATGTACCCATTGGAAATAGCTGATCCTTATAATGATTAATAATGACAGTAGGGCTTAAGTGTATATATTGTTTGCCCTCACTGGAAATGAACATGGCAAACTGGTGTGTTAGACAAGTTCTAGATTGTGAAATATAACTGACAATCTGAGTTATATGACAGGAAAACTAGTGAAGGTGCAGAAAGCTTGAAATAATGAAGACAAGTCAAAAATTCAAAACAAACTTCAAAGAGCATTTCTGGTATCTTACAAAAATTCAATGAAGTATAATAAGTTTGATTGTTGAAGTATTTCTTTTGAGGTTCTTGTGGAACATGAACATTTGTATCTATGTCACCCGAGCAGGTGCTACACCTTTGGCATTGGTCAGAATGCATGCAGGAGGCTTGTGATTGGTCTGTCCGCTGTATCCAGAGGAACTGCTGAGTTTCTGGCAGAGGGAGAGAGACTACAGCCGAAGGTACTTCTTTTCAATGGCACATATTTACTCTGTTCTTGACTACCAGCAATTGTAACTGTCATAGGGAAGCAATTATATATGGATACCAAATTATTACTATGACCCCATTTTTAATAAATACATTTTATGTAGTGAATGGTAGATTACAAGAAATTACCATTTATTATAATTATTTTGGTTGTAAAAAAATCATAGGAAGCAGTACATTCTCAAAGCTTAATCTAAAAACAGGAACTGAAATATTCCATGGAAATTTAATTTTGAAAAATCACATAGCATGCAGCCCTGTTGCCTGACCCCTCTGAGGCTGAGGATGTGAATCCTGCTTCTATTCTATGTATGTGTATGAGTTTAGATGTTCCATCCATGATGCACAGGTTTCCTCCCAGAGATTTTGCCCATAATATATTGCCTTTAGTGTGTGATTTGTGTGCCCTCTGATGAATGAGGATCCTGGGAGTGCTCCTGCTGTCTGCCCCAGGCTCCAGGCCCACCATCCAGGATGAGGGTTAGGTTGTGGATGGATAGATACTGAGACATACACTCTGTGGTCACTTTATTAGGTCGATCAAGCTGGAAACCATTTTTTGCCTTCAAAACTGCTTCTTGGAGCATTTCTGCTACTGTTGTAACAAGCTGTTGTTTTTCTGGCTTGCCTGTTACCTTTACTGGGTTTCACTGCATTTTTTTGATCACAGCACCATTCAGTGTATACTCTACCACATATGGCACCAAAAATCACAGTGATCAAAAACTCATAAATGTACATATTATATATTCAGTTGTAGTCACATGATCTGCTGTTTGGAGGAGCAGGTTATTTGCATTAGTATGTTGGCGCACCTACTAGCCATCGAGTACATGAAATACCTGGCAGTTAGTATATAACTATAACAATATAATGATATTCCTCTCTTTGGGTAGATGGTGAGGTCTTTGAAAAAGTCCATGTCTCCAGTGCTCAGTGACATTTCCATCGACTGGCTGTTTCCTGAAACCAAAGAGGTTCTGCTGTCCCCTGTGGGCTCTACGTTCTTGTTTCCTGGGGACCACTTGATTGGCTACAGTGTCATTTGTGACACAACACGTTACCATCCCAACCCAAAGTCTGTGAGTTGCAATTGTAGTGCTGTGTTGTGGCTTGTCAGAGACAGATTTTGTACAATCTATTTGTAGGATTTTTAAACGGAAAGAGCATTCGCAGCATTAAGCTAAATATTGCAGAAATTCAAAAGGCACATCTTTCAGTATTTTAAAAGTCTTTGATTGTAAGGTCTCGACATAATCAGCTAAAGCACAAAAACCTCCACAGATGCATACAAGCCAGGTTTCCATCTGTAAGCCAATAAAAGGAGGAAAGAGAGAAGATTGTTACTAGATTGCCCGTGCCAGGCAAGAGACAACTAATCATCAGGAGCTTTCTGACAGGACAAGAGGCGACGTTACAGCATGATGCGTTTGAACGAGTCAAGCAGCTCGGTGTTCTACCACTCCCAAGAGGAGGAATCAGAGAGAACTGGCACAGAAAGCCGGACATTGCTGCGAGAGGGGGCTGCCAGGTCCCCTAGCGACAGTTACCAGGAGATCGTGTCAGAGGGCAGCCCGGTTACCAAAGAGCAGGATCTGATTGGTATGCCTCACACTTTCTGGGAAATAGCATGGACAATGCATAGTTTGGGATTTAATGTACCCAGGGGGTCACGTCTTTAGGTCAGAAGCGGTACATACCCAGTCTCTTCTGCCCAATCTTGCATGCCTATTCTTGAATCATGTCCAATTCTAAGTAAATGGAACAAGCACAGTGAAAAAGATGTCACCCAATGACCTGCTTTTGTTTTCCAAGGAACAGACATGAAAACCTCACCTAGAAGGAGGGCATATAGCACCAATCAGATTATGGACTATAACCCTCTGAAGAAGGTGCACACTCCGAGTGACCCAAGCTCAGTCATGGGTAAGAACCCACTGAGGAGGACCAAGATCCAGGAACTGACCAGCTATCCTAGCCAAGCCCATGGAGCCCAATGGATGAGTGACTATCAGGTTAATCTAATATATATATAATGTTATTGCACATATTGTTCCAGTTATCCCATAGTGACAATATGTATGTGCATAGTGCTCTAAAGGACTTGAGAGGGATTTACAATGAGAAACCTTATAATAACTATTGCAATTATTTTCTTTGAGTGCTGCAAAGCATTTTTAGTATTGATTGTTTATATGTACAAGATTTGCTTCTGAAGTTATGTGCTTAACTCATGCCGGTTAGAAGATAAATGGTTATAAAAGAGAAATACTGTATATGCTCATTTTACAATGGCTGCACCGTGGAGAACAGGCCTGGAGTTGAAATTTATCCCACTTCTATCTAAAATCTGTGGTCTTTAATTGAAAGTAAAAGCAAGGATTTGTTCAGTATATCGAATTACATAGCAAGATAATCCGTTGATGTGACTCTTAAGGTGGAAAATAGAGATTTGCTTTTTTCCTTGCCCGAACACTAGCGGGATAAGGGATGAAATGATTGAGCTGACTGGATTCTGTGGGGAGCGAGTAAATTAGATTTTGGCCCATGCGCCATGACTAATTGCATTAAGTAAGATGGACCATGGCAGCCTCAGAGGAAACGTGAGAACCTCAGCGGCGTCCCTTCAAGCGGAGCGACGGATCCATGGCGTAGTGGCCTCAGCTGTGAGCGTGAACTGTGCATTTCAGGTCTGGCTTCATGTTGCCTGATTAAATGGAATCAATTGGTGTTTCACTCCCTTCTAAATCTGATGGTAACAGGCCTGGCTGTAATGCACGATAGGCATTTGGGATATCAGCGTCTGCCACTTGTCAGAGGACTAAGTGAGTGCTAGTGATGCAAAAATATATCATGCTTGTATAAATAATTATAGTTAAAAGAACTATAAGTAATGCAATCCTGGATAAAACAATGATAAAATCAAAAAAAAATCTGTGCCTAGCATTATGTTATTGAACTTAATTGTGAGATTCCCTTTTGGCACTAATTATAATTGTAATAAATTTTTGATCAAAACGAGGTACACGGTATGTCCTTATTATTTTACAGTGTATTTTGGTTAAACTGTAAATCTTTCATCGCCCCTATGGAAATGCATCCATTTGAAAATAAGCCAATATTCAACATAATGTTACAGCATATTGCAGTAATATTTTTAAAATACAATTTAGCCAAGTGGTGTATTCATATATTTACTTTCTGTCTACAGTATCAGCAGGAAATTTCAGTCCTGGAAGGCTGTACTGTTTGTGGGTCTTTTTAAGCAATTGATTGACCTTTGAAACTCGAAGTGAGATTAGCTTCTAGTACCAGAAAATTGTTCAGTTAAATGACTATGAATGATTAAAATAGAAACTGCATTGAATGCAAGTATGATGCAAGGTACATGGAGTCACAGTGACACAGCGGGTAGCCCTGGAACCTCTGTGTATGTGGAATTTGCATGTTCTTCTCATATTGCACAGATTTGTACCGTATACTTTGGTTTCCTCCTGTAGCCCAGAGACATGAAGCTAAATGAACTGGTGTTTCTCACCTACACATCATTATTGTATGTGCTATTAGCTGGACTGGCATCTAATTCAGCATGTACTGCTGCTTAATGCCCTGTGCAGTCTTGGTTAGGCTACAGTCCCATCCACAGCCCTGTAGTAGGTATATAGCTGGAAGATGGATGATCAATGGAAAACTTTTCATCGCTGCATTACAGTGAACAACAGAAAAAACACTATTAAGTGCATTCTTTATATATTAAGTAATTGTTTCTAAAAAATCATAATTGGTTCCCTGTGTGGTAAGCACGATCGGACAGAACCCTAAGACCTTGCCAAAGGACCCTGGCTTTGGAAACATTACTTCTCTGCAGGGTTGGGGCCATTCCGGAATGCACTCATCAATTCCAATCCAAATCAGGAAATGGAACTAGAGTTGGAATTTAAATATCCCTGAAATTCACATTCAATTTCAATTCTGTTCCCCATAGTTTTTTTTTTCCAATCCGAACTCCAGTTCCTTTTTATGATTTGGATTGGAATTGGTGAGTGCATTCCGGAATGGCCCCAACCCTGCCTGCTATCTATCTATCTATCTATCTATCTATCTAATTAGGATTTATTATTATTATTATTATTATTATTATTATTATTTTACCTATCATTAGTACAGGTGCATGTTCCAGTGATGAAAATCAACTCTGCTTTTGCTTGACTACCTCAAAGGTACTAAAGCCAATCTCTGTATCCTCCTCATCATCATCGTCGTCATGACTATCTTGTGCCAGCCACACTAAACGTTGCACTGAAGCTTTAAGAATGTGGAGCTGTGTGGCTAATCTTAACTAGCTTAATATAACACGCAGCCCAGTACGGTGATTTGATGAAAAGTACAGTGCGGCCACTGGGCGAAGCGCGTCAGAGGCCCGGCATTAGGGGAACACTCCAAACAAGGCTGACGTGTTTCAAACCCTGCACTGGATTTTCTTCAGTACACTTAAAGCTCTCATGTACCTGAAAATGTCTATATATAATACCTGACAAAAACTATATTGTACTTCGGCAAGCGACCAGGTAACGAGTCATATGTATGAGTGTGGCTGGGATTTTTGTTATTTATTTTATTTTTTTTACAGGATTACGTCTGAATTACCATAACAACTTTGCCCAGTAAGAGGTTTATAAAAAGCCTGGTGAATAATTTTCAGGTTTTCTGCAGGTACTGTAAAAAAAATATTTTAAAAACCTTCCCTCTTCTTCCCTTCCGGTGCCGCAAAGTAAGCACCGTAAAATGGACAAAAAAAATCCACTTAATCAGTCCACGCCAATGGATGCTGTCGTTTTGCTATTGATTTGTATTTTTGGCACTGTACGCAACCAGGGGATTAAACCATTCTGATTCCCCAGTCGGTAAAAATAGGTCAGGTTATTTGTTAGTGGAAAAGTACATGTGGTCGAGATAACCTGTGCTGAATCTTCCGGAAGCCCTTTCACATTTCCGAGGATGTCCCGGTGTCCATAACCTTGCACAAAACCCCTTTTATGACAGAATAAGGAAAGATATTTTCATCAGGGTCAAAAGGTTTACGCTTGTGAAAAAGCAATGAGTGAACTTCAAAAAAACAATAAAGAGGCAGAATTACTGGCAGCATTGTACTGGCAGCATTGTGCCATTCAATCCCTTCTCATATCGCGGCGTGTGGCTCAAAGGTCCAAATGCTGTTCCTGCGGTTGGAGGCTTGCTAGTTCTGGTGTTGACTGTGTGTTTTTCCGGTTGGGCTCCTCATTAAGGCCTTTAAATAGAAACTGTGGCATTTTATTAATCCCTATGGGGAAAGAAACACAGCACAGGGTCAGTCAGCATGCAATCAAGGGTTAACAGTCATGCTCAGGGGCCCAATGGCAACATCAGTCTGGCAGCCTTGGAATTCTAACCTGCACCCTTCTGAGCAGGACTGAGCCGCAACCTGCTGAACCACTAAACCCCCCCAATGCACCACGGCCTGTCTGACCTGCCTGCAAATTAAAGCCAGCTATAAATGCAGATGTGGCTCCAAGACATGGTCACTAAGTGACAGACAGGGAGGCCCTAGAATAGCTAGACAGTCTTGGGTGGATATAGACATGCACAGGAACAAATGGAAGTCTGGAAAGAGGCGGACAGCTTGGGGAGCAAAAGGTTCACTTGCATTTGTTACCTGCGCGGTCTGGACAGCTTGGGGGAGTTTGGAGGGAGGAACATTATCTCTGGTCTTATATCGCTGGGGATCAGACGAGGCAGGAAGGATAAGGAACCAGTGACGTACCGTCTGTCTTATACGTCACGCAGGACAAAAGCACCTGCCAGATGAATGTAAATGTAGGATGGTGGTAATGAGGTAAGAGAGACTCATTACCATGTAAAGAGCAGCTTAGTCAGATTTATGGTGAGAAAAAGGTTAAAGAGTTTGGTGGTGCTCAGCCCTTCATACGCCATATATTGCTCACTGGAAATAGTCTACCTTTTCCTCACTAAATGCCAGTTTGTGCGGCGCTGGGCTGCGGCCTTGCAAGCAGAGGCGGGCAGCGCCAGTCAGCTTGTGATGATGTCAGCGGGTTTCCCCACCGCTGCTCTCAGGGAGGGTCTTACTCCACGCCCCCCTCCCACCTCCTCTCCTGCTCCAGTGCGTTCCATCCTCAGGCCTGTTCTCTCCCGTTGCCCCCGGTGCGTCCCAGTCGTGGGCTCTCATCCGCTCCTCCAGCGGGGTTCCCACGCACTCGCGTACGTGGCCGGGTGACACCCAGCCCTTGGCGCGGGCCAGCCCCCACACAGACGGGGACGCAATGAGACACCACACTCATGTACACGAAGCAACACGCACATGCCAAGTCGAGTAAACATACTTAGATCAGACCGGGAACACGCATCAGATACACACATGCGGTACACACATACGGTACACACATGCGGTACACACATGCGGGTTTGCTGCAGAAACGCAAAGACACACACTCTTCCTCCCCCCTGTGCCCTCCCCGCCTACTGAGAAATGTGGTCCCATCTATAGATAGCTCAACGACGCCTGTGGAAGAACATGATCAAAATGCAGGGGAGGAGAGGAAAGCAAGAGATGAGATGATATAACTCGCTGGCAGTGGACCATGAACCAAAACGGAATTTCCGGAACATCCCACACCCCGCTCCGGTCTCAGGGCTCACAGTGCATCGCTGACAAAATGCTGGATGACCAAGACCGGAAGAAGTCAAGAAAGAGCTAGAGGCCCAGTTAATGACACCCGACCCTCATTCCTGTTATTTTGGCCGGTTTTAAGCATAGCCTCAATAGGGCCCCCTGCCTGTGTTCATTTTAGTATTTCATTAACCCAAAGTGGAGCACAGCCACCGTCCCGAATATCAAAGTCCGTGGCCTTTCAAATAATCAATTTAATCAAGTTCCAGTTGGTAGTGAAGGCAACACAGATTGAAATGCGTGTCACTGTTGTTGACATTAGAGTTTGATAACCTGAAGGCTCTGCGGTAACTAATCCATGAATGCAAAAAACCACAGTTTTACAGTTTGCAGGTGTTGAGAGAGGGTCACTGAATAATGGATGGGGGATGGGGGGGACAGGGGGGTGTGTGGGGCAGTCATTGGTACATTGGTTTAGCCTGCCTTGCACATATCCACAGAAATGTGTTTGGGGGACAATGGCGCGTCCAGCTGGAAAATGAGCGTTTAATGACCATCTCCAGATGAGTGTGAAAAGTCATTATTGAACCAGGAGCCGGTGAGATATCCATGGAAACCGTACAGGAAGTAAGAGGAGCTGTCCTGGTTTCCACGGCAACCACAGCAGAGCTAAAAGGAACAGTTGTACAGGGTTAGGTCAGTGCCGGGTTGCCCAGGGGACACGGTGCATAGTCATGCTTGCTTCCAGAACCTCACCTTCCTGATGGATCTCCAAGGTGATGGCAGCATCAGTGAATGGCGACTGTTCCCTAATCTTGCTTGAAAATAATCAAATTCAGTTTGAAACTAGCCACCATGGCTGTGTATAAATTTATGCATACAAATACAGATATATATTGAATATTGTATAAATATGTTTTTCAGTATATATGTGTAAACGAAAGTCTTTCAAATGTTTCATAATGGCTGCATTAAAATTTTGCATTAAAACAAACAAAAAAAAAACAGTAAAAGTCACAAATTGCCCAATTACTGTTTCATTACCAGCATGTCCCATTTTCCCCACCGGGGCGGCCGGGAGAGAACCGGCTTTTACATAATATCCCTCATCTGAATCACAGCCCAGGAGAGCACAGCGGGCTTTCTGAACCGGGCGGCTCCCAGGGGACCGCAGCGCCCCGTATGCTGTTGGGTCACTGTGGGGGCCGGTCTGATCACGGCGGGCGGGGAATAGGAACTCAGCGAACTGGAGGAGGAGCAACAAAATTATGAATGAGCACCTCCAATCCACACGCACACCGACACACACACACAAACAGACACACACACACACACAGACACACACACACACACACAGACACACACCGACACACACACACACAGACACACACCGACACACACACACACACACACACACCGACACACACAGACACACACACAGACACACACACAGACACACACACCTCCCGAACCCACGTAGCTCCTCATTATCCCATCATTTACTGCCTTTTGCTTTGAAATGTTTGACTGATGATATCAGGCATCAATTATTAGGCAAAACAAAACTGAAAGCGACGCGGTAGAGAAAAAGGTTTTAACAAAGGCCACTGCACCTAAGACAAGTGTCACCATAAGCATGGAGTCATTGTTATTATTATTTCAGTATTATTGAGGCTTGATTTAAATTTATCTATCTGTCAAAAAGACTGATGCTGTTCAGTGTTGCTCCCATCCCTGTGCCCCGTCGGTTATCTTTAGCCCTTTCTGAGCAGTCTGCTGTGGGATGTGAACTCAGCACCTTCCGATGATACCTACAGTCATTGAACCATATCAGCCTCCATTTCAAAAGCCTTTGTTTTAATTACTAATATATCTAGCTCGACACCAGCTTGACATATTTATAACTGCAATCAGTGTAAAACCTCAGGGGGTCGAAGGAGACATTAATTAATCGATTGATGGATGGGTTGGTAGGTTGACTGATTGAAAAAGGGCATTAATTAGAGGGCATTAATTAAGAGCGAAAAATAGAACAGGTAACACCTGAACCTCGACCTCTACGGTTGGGGGTTTGAATCCCCCTCTGATCTGTGTGAGGGTGGAGTTTGCAGGTTTATTTAAAACTTTCTCCCAGCATGCAAGATGTACTCATAAGAACACCACTCAAACCTGAGAATAAGCCACAAACACTCATTGCAGTTACTAAATATTAAATAGACCATTTCTTAAAGGATTCCTTAGGAGATGTAGAAGTTGCACGTTCTGCTAACCAACTAGGCAGTTATGATCTTCTGATTCTACTGACTAGCTATAAACATGCTTTTGAAATATCCGAGGGTGGGGTGCGGGGGCCCCAAAGTGACTTTTTGGGTGGGGCCCCCGGAAACAAAAAACCCGCCCCCGTGTCTGATTTCGCGTACATGCATGCGCCCTGCAGTGGAGTAGCATCCTGGCCAGGGTGTACGCCAGCCTCCGGACCCCATCACGACCCGTGTGGATGGAAAAACAGAGAAAGGTGAGTCGTGATGTGCATCTGCTGGCGGACGGGGCCACGTAGGGGGACCGTGGGCATCGGCGGAGTCACGAGGAGCATCGAGGGACTAGGCCTTGTGTGGCTTTTGATATTTATGGCACAAAGGCCGTGGCGTTCCGGGGGCCGCAGAGCGGATAATCTGGCCTAACTGTCCACTCCCTCTGCGCCCCCCCAGGCTCTGAAATGACTGCAATTACCCGCTTGTTTTGTGCACCTCCATCAGACTCAAAGAGACTCGAAGACTCAAAGCAGAAATACGTTTCCATATCAGGCATAATGACCTGGCATTAACGGGGGGCGGGGGGGGGATTGAAAAACCTGTTATCCGAGCTGAAAACCAGACTCGTCTTTTTGTATGACAAGGGGCCCTGTGGTACATAATCCTCCAACATCAATTAAGAAAGGGCAGCGAAGCCAGTAGGTAGCTGGGCTCACGTCCCGAGATGTTGAGGTGCGTTTACACTTATCTCCGAAGCGATGCCCTGGACAGCCATCGCAGCTTTCCGAAGGCTAACAACACATCTTCTAACAAAGCAAGAACCTAATAGGACAACTATTCACTCATCAGAAAGTGCAATATTATGAACAGTCAGGTAACATGGAGTGATATTAGGCTGGTCGACGTATTCTGAAGGTCTTGAGGCACTTTTTGAAGGTGGAGAGGGAGTCTGATGACCGGATCTGGTTCGGCAGTTTGCTGACCTTGAGGTCCTCCCATGGAGACGTCTAAAAGTCAGCCTCTCTGAGGAAATCGCCCGAGAATGATCTGGGTGACAGATGAGAGCGGCTGTAAGGGCGGAGAGGGTCAGAGAAGGGATGGTGAGATCAGCAGAGAGGGGAACCGCCAGGAGAGGAAGGCGGAAGGCAGATATTTGAGCGCCGCTCGAACCCGACCCCAGGTCCCCACACAGGAGGCGTGTCTGCCAGCCCTGCCCTGAGCGCAGCCATCCAGGGCTCAGTAAAAGGACAGCCAGAACGGGTTAAAGAGGAAGGTGACACACATTGAGACCACAGGCCCCCAGCCTCGGGGTTCAGACGTGGCTCCAGACTCCGTCTCCAATGGCGACCATTGATGAATTGTTGCCGTGGGGACGGGCGAGGCAGCCGCTCATTCATAACTCCTCAGCAGTGGCAAGGAAGGACACACGACAGGCTCATCACAAGTGGCACTGATTCAAGCCCTACCACCCGCCAACGGGGGCTGGACATGGCGGGGGCGGGGCCGCGAATCTGAGACTGCCGCCCACCGGGCCCTCCAGGGGGCACCGGGGAGCCCGCCTCCGCCCTGCATGCTGGGGCCGGGCACTCGTCGGCACGCTGGACTTCTTCCAGGGAGGACACCGCACACCCAGCACGTCAGCCTGGCTCATGGCTGGGAAAGGAGACGAATGAGAAGGAGAAGGAGGTGCTAATTAAATCCCTCACACCGCAGCGTCGTCATCGTCACCATCTGATCCTTCACGCTCCCTTCGAGGTGATGGTTCACACCCAGGCGCCGTCAAAGGAGACGTTCTCGCCCTTTCTGCTGTGGTGACACTTATTTGGTGATTTATTTAGCATTCTGTTATAATTTTACAATTAAAAGGCCACAATAATAGTACTTGGATAAGGAGGAAAACTTCCAGAATTTTGGAATTAATTCTCTAGAGCATTTTCCCATCCAATCTACAACTGGTCCATGCTGCTGCTTCCTCCCGGCTCCCAGAGAGACTATTTGCTCTAGGAAATGAGGTCAATATTCCCCTTCAGTCATGTGAGGTATTCCCATCACAGCCGGTTTTGTGAAGGGTTCAAAGCAGCCTCTGAGAATGAATTGGGCACACTTTAGAACTTCCGCTTTTGTAGACAGCTTGGAAGACATCGATCATTGCATTGTGCTGTAGCGCTCCAGAATTTTCTTTGCCTCCCAGGGTCAGTGGAGTGATTTCGCTGTAACTATACTCTTTACCATTTCGGGGGGCAGCGGCTCGGCGTGTTGCACCATGGGCTCACACCTTTAATAGACTGACATCCCACCTAGAATATTCCCTGCCTTGGAGCCTGTGCTCCCTACAGAGCGGCCCCAGGGCTCCCTGCTGGATGAGTGGTTAGATTTACATTTTCACTGTATTCATGGGAAATGCAGAACACTGAAGCCAGGGAAGTGATGAATGTTTTGGGGAGCCCTTGCTGGTGTGTTGTCATTATACTCGGTAAAGTCACTCTGGAGGGAGGGGACTGGATGGATGTCGGAACCAGGCGAACAACTACCAGCGTAATCATGATGGGACTGAGACTCTTTCGTTAAAAAAACAAAGAGGCAGTCCTCAATTTCCGTTTCGAGCTGGATCATACTGTGTGGAACAAAAACTGAATAAAAATTAAATCTGATCCATTCAGGCGCCACTTTTGGCTGCAATATCCCCAGAATCACAGAAGCATATCGGCGGCCCCCAGCCTGTCGACGTCAGCGGTGAAGGTGATAGCATGCAAACCGTTTCTGTTTATCCCGTCTCAGATCTGTTTTTGGTGACTCGAATGGTAAATTTAAAACTTTCACGCCCGAAAACAGGATCTTGCACGTGCGGGGGGGGGGGGCTGGTGTTTTAAGCGCAATGTTCTACTTCTATTTAAAAAAAAAAAACAAAGTGTTCAGTTTCCAGGTTGGCGTTGACACCCCACATTCACTATGGATAAAAATGGTAAACTGTAACAAGAAAATCATCATAAAATATATTCTCGGCGTGGCTTCGAAGCGGAAGTCTCATCCAAAATTCAGCATGCTTTGTAATACTTCCAAATTCTTCAATCTAGGACTTTAAGCAAACTTCTGTTTGAAACTGAGAAGCACTGAGTTTGGAGAATTTGCAATGCCGAAACTCAGAAAAATGGAAAATGTTATGAGCTGTATTTGTTATATACATACATACGCACGTGGACAAAATTGTTGATACCCTTCAGTCAATGAAAGAAAAACTCACAATGGTCACAGAAATAACTTTAATCTGACAAAAGTAATAATAAATAA
>JAODKF010000051.1:3955759-3974362 GCA_026779585.1 Mormyrus proboscirostris
GTTATTTCTGTGACCATTGTGAGTTTTTCTTTCATTGACTGAAGGGTACCAACAATTTTGTCCACGTGTGTATAGCACTACATATATAATCCCTTGTGTCCAGCCCCCCTGTTTCATACTGTCCTGTGTTTTTGCACTGTAAGTACTGTGAAATCTCCCCCCCTTTGTCACTAGCTGTTTGTATGTTGTACTGGAGTCCTGGGGGGGGCGGTTATTCTGTGCCACGCCATACTTGTATAAGGACGGCATGACAGTACAGGCCACTTGACTTGACTTGACTTGACTTGAGTGTTGTTCATCTACTCAAGGGATACTATGATTATGTTGAAATTCTATTCTCGTTCATTCTGGATTCATGTCTGAAGTCAGTAGTCTTCCAGAACTTCTTGTGAAAAGCTTGCAGAATCACCCGCTCTGGCGGCCAGCACAGCACACGGCCACACCCGTGGGTCAACTGTGACGACGTGCCGACTCGCGGATAGGAAGGCGACAGGTGCCGTGGAAACGCCATCACTCCTCCATAGAGCAGAGAATCGTCACTTACCCTACGGTGCCAGAGGGTGAAATCGTAGGCTAAGTGAGTAGCGTGACATTTAATGACGGGCCAACCAAAAACACCACAGGGAAAGGTCACAGGGAGCCAGGAACCAAACACTAAATCAAGTTAAATGGAAGCCTGTCAGCTTTTAGCCAGAGCAGAACCCCAGGGCCATGAGTCTGCAGTGCTGCAGAGCGAGCCACCATGACACCACGTCAGCGTGAAACCACCCGGCCTGTCAGTACTGCTCTCCTGCTGACACTGCCCACTAACCGAAGCTCATATTGGTGCGAGCCAGTGTATTTCAGTTCCCGAATATTCGCTTTAATGTTTTGTTTGTTAAAAGGTGCCCTAGCGCCGCCTCTCAGTATTAGTGTGTCGACAACCTGAGGCAGGAAATAGCTTTTAGGCAGCAGATGCATATAAACAGACGTTAAGTGAGATGCTGTTTAAAAGCCAGCGAGTGGTATGGATCAGGAGGCGATGAGACAGGACCCCTGACAGGATGCCCGCGATGGCGGCCCGTTAACACGGGCGCCTGACCTAGCGTCCTGACGTTAAACGCTTCTGCTGACTCAGCCTTCCGCCCAGGGGCCTGAGAACAAGGTCATTGGCCATCCCAGCGGAGCGAGGGCCCTGCGGCGCAAATCTTCTCATTTCCCCTCAGGAACTGCTTGTTAGGGATCCGTTCAGCGGGAGGCCGAGTGCCTGTTTTCCGGTTTCTGATAGAGCTCCTGGATCTTTTTAGTTGTCCCTGAATGTAACGGTTGCCTGCCATGAGAATCAAACCCTGGCCATCCGTTATTCCCTCATAACGATGCGATAGGGTGGGCTTAGGACCAGCATGGTATCGGCAGCCCCCCCGGAGCTCAGACGGCAGTTGTGGGTTTGGCTGGTTCCAAAGGTCGTCCTCCAAGTCGGACATCGCCCAACTAAACCTCCCTTTATTAAATTTATCCACCGGCCCACCAAAATGTACCTAGATAGAATGAATTACCTGCAGTACCATAAGGCATAAGTCACAAAAAATCTGGTTAACCATGTGTCCCGTCTAGGAAAATCAGGAAGATGAATTTTACATTTAAATGTACATAGCAGACATTAAAAAAATGGCAAACACACTTGTGAGAAAAAGGGGTCAGTCGACGGGCGACTGCGGAATTCGAACCAACAACCTTCTGACTAGCAGTGTAGAGTGCGAAGCTGCGGAGGTAGACAGCGAAGCCCAGAGAACCCTGCGATTGCGGGGACGTTTTGGAGCTCTTAGGAGTTTGTTAGCAGCGGGGCGTTCGGGAAGCTTGAAGAGGTGGACATTAGATCCGCTTGTTTATCGATTTGAGGTGAAGGACGTACGTTAAATATGACAGTTCAGTGGTGGGATTTGTGCCACAGCTCCGGAAATGACAGTTAATCCATTCTTGCGCCACAGGACAGAAAGAACTTGAACTGAGTCTTCATGAATCAAGCCCCCCCCCCCAGCCCCCCTTCTCACCTCCTACCTCTGTGGAAGTGCATGGCGACGCCAGTGACGCACGGGGTTGCCATGGCGTATGTCCCGGAACTCCCGCTTCGTGTCATTACTATTTTTTTTTTTTAATCTCGCTGTTTCTTTCCTTTTTCTGTTCTGCGTTTTGATGCTTGCATCTGTTGTTCAGAAAAGCACTCGGATTTTTTTTTTCTTGAGCCCCGGCATTCCATGGATGCTTGGGAAGTCCGTTCGAGGTGCAGGTGCACGGGTCACGAGCTCCGGTCAAACCCTGTCGGCTCCGGAACATGCCAGTCTGCGGTGGACTGACGTACACTTCCGGTGCTGCCGCGAACACGTCAGACCACTTTGCAGGACAGGATTCAGGGTTAACTGAACAAAAAACAAAAAAAAAAAAAAACATTGACATATTTGAAAATCAACGTCCATTCTACAAACAGGGAATACTCATCACTAAATATTCACTTACATTACCAACAAGTTCCGACCCATGACACATTAGCGTGAACAGGGGATCGGCCCAGTAAATTAAACAAGTCCTTAACTGGGTTGTAATTACTGCATTAAATATTTATGCAAGTGCTATTTGGATGTTCCAAGCCATCGATGCATAATCCAACAGTACTGACGGGGGGGATCACACTGTACAACAAGATGAAGATTCATGGGTGGCAACACCCGGTAGGTTACTAGCCAGAACCGGAAGGTCATGAGTTTAAACCCCCTGTAGCTTGATGTGGTCTGTGAAGGAATCTTTTTCCATGAGCAGACACAGTGATGGCCAGTGCACACAGTTTTAATTTAATCGTTTTACACATTCATTCAGCAAGCTGGCTTTGAACCTCCTGGGTTAGGGGTTTGAATCGCGCCCCTGCTCTATGTGTGTGACGTTTACATATAATCCCCATCCGGGATGACTCTGCTCTGCTTCCTGCCGCAGTCCAGATATATGCAGCTGCATGCATTGGTGCATTAGTGTGCCTGAGTGTGCATGTGCCCTGTAAAGAACTGACACCCTGTCCAGGATATTCACCTGCGCTGTCCTCTCTGCTGCCTGCCAAAGCCTCTCTGTAGCCTTGTATTAAATATCTGTTTGAAAGCCGATAGACGCACGCTCAAAGGAACGGCCTCGCTCTGCTGCCGCTTGATGGGCAATTAGCCGTGCCCCAGGGGCGACGCTGGCATCGCAGACGGCGTGGCGGCGCTGCCCCGCTGAATGTTTGCCCTGACAGCCTGATAGTGCGAAATGAGGGTGAGTCACCATCACTAAGGGCAAACTTACATAGGGATCAGCGGCCTCACTGTTATCTAGAAAGGGCTGTTGTGTACGCAATCAAGTATCGTAGACTCCGGGACATTCTGTAGCCCGTGTGAGTGTGTGTGGGGGGGGGGGTGGGGCCTTTTGCTGTATTTCCCGTACCTGGAAGATTCACATTTTCTGTATTTCAAAGTGACTTCCTTTCTCACAAGCCAGCTTGCTGTCATTCACTAATGTATCGCGGTAACATGCCTATTAAGGTATGAGGCATGCTCAGCCTCATCTCCTGTTATTCCAAAGAGTGCAACATCCCGTCTCTGTGTCCTATCAGTGCCTTCCCACATATTACTTTGTTACCCCCACCCTCCCCCCCATGATTCATGATCATAATCTGTGGAACTGACCCGTGATTTGGTCACACGCCTTTTACTAAAACTGAGTCAATGGCGAATGTATGTACGTGGATTCCGCATCTCGCAAAAGCGTCTACGGTGACATCACGCCGCGCAGTGAGGTCACGCCTCCGTTCCTGTCGTCGCCTCGCGTGAATGTCTCGCCCCGAATCATGCACACTGATCATCGGACTTAGCACATTCAGCCCTTAGCATTTGTGTCATGGGTCTAATCGGCGGTAATCCCATCACACAACTGCACACACGCTACTTAGCTAAAACCAAGAAATATCCCTCACAGCCTGTCCTTGGAGAATAGAATGTTCCTGAAAGATAAATCTACATAAGTTCGAGTACGTCTATTGATGAGTCCTGTGGGCACATGGGAGATCAAACTTGCACCTGCGGTCTCCTTCGCATGGCTGATTCATAAACTCAACCCTCGACCGGCAGGCCGGACGTTTTCCTGATTTATTAATGATATGTTTCGATGAAGCGCGATAAAAGGTATATAAACAGTTTCATTCCCAATTCTAATTAACCTTTAAACGATGGCGTGCTCTACGCCTCCTGGGTTATAGGCATCAGGCTGACGAACAGACTGACGGATGATGATAACTTTTATCGGATATTTATTGACAGTGATGCATTTTGATTTTTCTGAAAGGTAGTGGAAGCACCCAGGAAAAGGACGCAGGTCACATTAACTCGTTTCCGAAGTCTGCAGATCACCCGCAGTTACGGAACTGGTGTCCGAGCACGAAGTGGACACCACTTCCCACCACAGACAGCCGGGGCGGAAAGAATCACCATTCACGTAAGCACTGCCCCCGAGACACGGACCGGGATCCGCTCCAGATACACTGCTCCATGTGCAGCACGAAAGCAATGCAATGTAGCCTGGCGTGTGGGCTGCATGGATGAGCAGGGGATGGTAAATATAAGCTGCTTCACACCTTCCCCTCACTGGCGGCAACTGCTGCGCCGTGACGTCACAATCAGACTCTGGGCACGGGGGATCTCTGAGCCAGTTACTAAGAAAAGCCATGGAGGAATAAGAGTGGCCCTACAGACGGTGCTTCCCCTTAAGGAAGGCGATGACAAGACAGAGGGGCCATCTGCCTTTCTCTTTTGCTCTCTCTCCTGCACGCGCTGCCTCCTCGGCCCCGCGCTGTCCCTGCAATGCGCTTCCTGCCTGCCCATATATGGGCAGCAGCCAGAGCAGCGTGCGTGGAGTGACTCAGCAAGCCGCCCGCTCAGCCTCCAAGGCGAACATGTGAGGGGAAAGTAAGCAATGTGAAGCGAAGTCGCAGGGATGCGGCCATGCAGCAGGGCGGCTGGCTGCTGCACAATGCGTCGCATTATTCATGAGCACGTCCCTGGCCTTCAGAAGCCGGATGTGGATAATCAAGATGGGGGAAGAGAACCTGCATATCAGACACTTGAGCTCAGCAGCAAGGGGTGAGGGTGTACAGTGAGTGATGCACGTGCATCGCATGCATGGGGGTCCAGTCAAAAGCCCAACTGTCCATACTTTTTGCTTCAGATGGTAAGCCAGTTGGGGAGGAGTCAGAATTCCATTCTGTGATTAGCAACAGCAGATCTGCAGTAGTGGCCCATCCCCCTTCTAGCCCCACCTCCAGCATGGGGGATGAATGGATGGATGGATGGATGGATGGATGGATGGATCTCAATCTGGCATATATAACCCTACAAACTCAGATATATCACATCTGGGGATCATCGTCTGCTGCTGTCAGCTCTGGCAAGGAAGCCAGCAAATCTGTGACAACCTCTGGCTGGCCAAGTAAGAACCTGCCAAGACTGAGGCTGCTATTGCCTGATATTACATAAATATGACGCCTGCAATGAACACTGGGCACCCATGACGTCCTGGAAGAACCTTTCTTTCAACAAACCCACTACTTCCCCAACTCCTGTATGTTTTTGGGAAACTTTTCATTAGCAGGTGAATAAGAACGACAACAGGAAGCACGTGAGCAATGTAGTGAATTAAAAGAAGGCACCCAGGCTTGTGTACTGTAGGTACCCAGCTGTGTCCTCAGAGCCACAGGCACCATCCAGCATCCTGAAGATCTCCAATCTGGTCACATCCGTGTTCTGCTGCTGCTGAAAACTTTGCTAAGAAGCCTGAGCCCATAGATAATGTGTCTGTGGAGGGGGAGCCGGGAGTGTGACGTTTGCCTGGACTGGACTCACCCCCAGGAAGCTATGACTCCACAGCAAGCATGTTCACATGGGTCACTAAGCACGTCATCTTTCCCCGAGGACAGTGGCGGATATCAAGGTGCAAGTCGTGCTGACATCAGAGGGTGAACTCGACTTCACTTCCCAATCTCCTCAGGCCTAGTGCCCCATTCATTTATTTCAGCCAACTGGCTTAACTTTGCTGGCCTGGTGGCCGTATCTTATCTCCAATTTCCGAGTGACCTGTCAAAGCAGCCCCCTCCAGGACCAGGGCTGGAGATCAACGCCTTTCCTACCTCATTTCTGCTTTGCTACTTTATCTCTTACCAGCTGCACCAAAAG
The DNA here is from genome assembly GCA_026779585.1 of Mormyrus proboscirostris. Lineage (NCBI taxonomy): Eukaryota > Metazoa > Chordata > Actinopteri > Osteoglossiformes > Mormyridae > Mormyrus > Mormyrus proboscirostris. Next base: position 3,961,984 of record JAODKF010000051.1, read on the forward strand.
ATATCACACACCTCCACCAGGCATTACAGAGTTCTCCCCTTTTCTAGCGAGCGTTTAACGTTTTCAGACCCTCAGCCATTAACCAGCTGGAGTTGTAAGAAAGAACCATTCAGCAAAGTTTCGACCTCAGATAACAGCTGGGCTCATTTCCGATTTCAGTCGGGGGACATCTGTCCGTTCTGTGTTGTTTTTCTTCCCGACACTCACGCTACTGTCTGCAAAACCTATTTCTCCATTATTTGCCCCCATCCGCTTTGACGGTGCTGTCTTTCATTCAGCTTCTGAGTACCTGAGATTAAAAAAATTGCCTGCTTGACAAGGACATGCCAAAGGGGATTATTATTTAATTTCTTTTCTACGGCAAGATGTGAAGCGGTGGAGAGGGCTCGCCTCGAGCAACGCTAGTAATTAACCCACGAGTGGCTGCTGTCCCCAACTATGCACCCGCATCCAGTCGGAGCCTAAGTCCCCCTCCCACAGCCACTCCCTCCTCCCCTTCTTACCCTCTGTCAAGCCCTGTGAGAACCTGGCAGCTATGGCAACCACATCAGGATGTCGACTGCAGAGTTAGCGAGGCTCACCTTCAGTGGTCATTATTTTCTCTCCTTGTAGCTTTCTGCATTCTCAGTGTGCATTGACTTCTTCACCTTTGTCTGAATGCTTGTGCCAGTCTGCTCTATAACTTCTATTACTACCAGGATATTGTACTCACTTCCGTTTTTTTATGGACTTTATATGAATGCAAATTGAACTGCTTCTCTACGTTTTTTTTTCCCATAATGAAAAAATAAGCTGGGTAATGGATTGGAATGGATTAACTTATCTGTGGGCACTTACCTGACATCGACATAGACACTAACTCTTCCATGTTCCATCAGACAGGGAGGGGTCCTGACGGTTGCCGAGGCCCCAGGCCAGGGTTATTCAAATCACGGTCCTGGAGGTCTGACCACTGCTGGTTTTCCAGCCTTCATTCACCTGTGAGCCAGGTGTGAAGCCTCTGACCAATCAGAATCAGTAATTATTAAACTAACTACCTGGTAGAACTAAAAACAAGGCCTGGATTTGGAATCGAGGTGCAGATTTGAGGAGCCTTGCCCTAGGCTATGGTCTATGATAGCCTATGCATGAATCTGCCACTGGCAACATCAACTAATTACTAGAAGCTCGGTGGAGAGAGATAATCTCCCATTAGGCCTCAGTGTTTATTTTAATTTAATATCACATGTCATGCAAAGGTAAAGTATTATTGCACAGCTTTTTCATTCCATAGATTTTATCATTCCCTGTTTAAACTTCAGTCCGTCCGGCAGTTTTTGCCTGGACGGGAAACCAGTCAAACTGTCTGGTTGCCTCTCCTTTTAATCCTTGTCTATACTACAGCCATATTTGAAGGCGCACGACCCTACTTTCTGCATAACCACACCCTGGAAGGTAGCTATTTTATTTCCATCTCAAACCTGCAGCACAATTATTGATTAACTGTGTTCTTGTGTTCTAAAACAGCAATGCTGGCTTTGTTATTCTTACATACTAAAAAAGGAATGTTTTACGACCACAGGGAATCCAACAAATTAGACGATAAACGATTGTGATTTTGAAAATTTGGGCCCTGCGACTGCACAGTGCGGCTGCTCAGCCTGAAGGGTGCTCCAGCCACACGCAAGGGGAAACCTCATTGGAGGGGACCTAAATCTGGGGTCCCTCCAGGTGATCTAGATAATCTTTGAGAGGTCATCAGGTAACAAGATGATTTGAGTTACATAGGCACCTGCTGGGCACATTCAGGGCACCATAGTCCTGAGCTCTCCGGAGGCTGGATTCGCAGGGAACCGCATGGCTCACATTCAATCTCCCCCCCCCCAAAGGACCCACATTTCTGATCCCGCTTCCCTCCCTTCATCATGTGTGCCTCCAGTTTATCCTCAAAAACAAACATCAAGGCCCTTTGTTGCTTGAGTTGCTGGCGGTTCGTTTGATAGGGTGAACGTAGGTGCAAGTGAGGCTTTTATGTGGCAGGCCGGGCCATGCACGCTCCATCCTGTACTGAGGACAGAAAACCCGTAGGAGTGTGTGGGCCAGCGTGGGCACCGGGCCGCTTCAAAGCTTCTGCTGGTCCTCATCCCTGCGATCAGCCCCTGTAACAAAGCGCCTCATGGTGTAAATCCCTTCTCACTTATCACTGTGATGCCAAATGACCGCTGTGAGAAATGAGGGCATAAGCACTATTACAGGTAATCATACACTGAAACCACCCCCCCACCCACAGCCTCTCCCCCCCCCCCAACAAGAAAGGGCATTTCAAGATGTACAGTGGAAATGTTAGACATTTAAGCTTTTCAGATGTGCTGTATGATGAGCATTCAGCCTTTTACTGCATCTTGATTTTGGGAAAATCTTTGGGAAAACATGCAAATATTTATGCTCCTGACCACCCCCCCCTCTGGCCCAATTCCCAGAATTCCATTTAATATCCATAGTCTTTCCCATTCAATGATAATGTAATAAGCGCAAATCCATATAATTTGTTAAAAGTTGAGATGTTACTAAACTTTCTTTAAAATCCTGGAGGCTTATTTCATGTTTAATCTAGTAAAATGAAGCATAAAATCTTGGGGAATTAGTTACTTTTATATATATAATCAGTCATTTGCACATTTACCTGAACTAATTCTAAACCTAATCCAAATGTTATCCATTTATATTGCAGGATATTTCCACCGGTACAATTAAGGTCTGGTGACCAATTCCCCCTATGGGATTTATGAAAAGACAAGATGATTACCCACAATTCAATCTGCTGCCAGCCATGTGAATTTAGTCCAGAGTCATCATACCAGATGTTGTATATACAAAAGGCCAAAGTTAAACATCACAGATTATACTTAAACAGAGACAGGCATCATGTTTAATAGTTTCTCTTTTCTTGGTCCTTAGGCTCAGAGTTTCACGAAATAGCTCCCTCTGGAGGCCACACTGCAGCATTGCCATTTGGACAGAAAAGCACAGGTCGCTTTCCTAGAGATGTGGGATTTAATAACTGCTCCCTGCTAGCTGAGCGTGATACCTGTCCTGGCTGCAATGCATACGCTTTCTGTCACTGAAGGGTTATTTTTGTGCGTAGATAACATCCTGTAAAACACAAATTAAATACTCTTTCATGGAGTACAACTACACTAGCAGCATAAACAGCTTTAAACACAGGTTAGTAGCTGTTGTTTTGAAAAGGTGTCATGAGCATGTAGATTACAAAGAGCACCAGCTGAGTAGAATATTATGGGATATAAAAGATTGGCAAGCACAGTAAACCCACCCTGTACTGTAGCAGCTGTCTCCAAGCGGGGTCTTATGTGTTGACAGGACTTTGTTTGTAAGTCACAGCTGATGCAGTCTTAGCAGTGCAGTTCCATTATCCGCCATTATTGCCGGGCAGACAGTCCACCCCCCCCCCACTGTCAAGTCAGGCTTCCCCAGGGATCAAAACGAGTCGGGCCAGCCAGGATTCCAGGGCAGTAGCTGTGCCGTGTTTGCTGAGGCGAGGCTGGGGTTCACAGTCAGGGGAGGGAGACCAAGAAGGGATTTCACCCCTGCTGCGGGGGAAAGGCTTGCCTGCTAGATGCCTTTGCACGAAGATTTTATAAAAAGTACAATTCCAGATGCTCATATTCGGTGTCACAAGCACACGGTGAGGCTTGATAAATAGTTTTCTCAAACACTTTTTAAAAATCACCATGACTTGCCATGTTACCCTGCACCTGTGAACAATCACAGCTTCGAGACCCAGGAGAGGGGGATAGGTTGTTAGTTCACCCAGTGTACTTGAGAGAATTACTAAATTGGAGGTGATTCTGTTGCATAAACAGGGAATAACATATGCCCGAGTCAGTCCCAAAAGTTTGGAGGAAAGTTTGTAATTGATTAATCCATATTGCATGTACGCAATACAGTTCATGTCTCCAATAACATTTAAGGCAGCATATAACTAAATTAAAAGTGGCATATAAGTGAATAAATAACTAATTTGCATATAAAATAATGAGGTACAAGTAGAGTTGGATGGACGACTTTGACCAAACTAACAGAAGCAGAGGGGCAGCATGCTGTTCCGTAAACAATGCAGGCTCAGGTCTCCGAAGCCCCAGAATTCCGGCGATTAATGACTAATCCGACATCCCCGTCTGTCCCAGAGCCTCCTCCGTCTCCTCTTCCGCTCCTACATACCCACAACAGATGCGCCTGGAGAGAGGGGGGGCGGCTCAAAGCCTCCTCCCCATTTTGCTCGTCCCCTTTTTCCTGGACATGTGACCTAATTCTCGAACGATAGCAAGGAGCGAACTGCTGGTCTCTGCTGAGCAAAACACCTGGATGACACCTCACCAAGATTCCCACCGTACTGACGAAAACAAGGTATTGCTGTTCTCTAAACTGACTCGTGCATTTCCCACAAGAGCCAAGGTGCCATGAAACAGCCATCTGTGAATTTAACAGTTCAGACCCAGCAGAATGCTCTCCTACCTGCACTGACCCTTTACGTGCCAAGAAGTGATGGCTCTTTTACCACACTAAACACATTTTCTCATTTAATTTTGAAAGATGGGGCAAAGTGTGAAAGCACACAGGCACAAAATAAAACCCAGTAGGGCCTTGTCTGGCTGCTCTGCCAGTGACCATGGCAGTGTGCCATGCAGTACCATAAACTGCACTCATAGTACAGTCTGCGGTCAACCCATACTACCCATACTGCTTGTGGTCTATCCACTACAGCAAACTGTACTCAATACAATATGCACACTACCCAGTATTGCCTGTGGTCTACTCAATCATGAGCATAAACTACAAGGGGGTGGGGAGTGGTAACCCCCCCCCGTCCATAATTAAAACTGGGCAATACAACCTCCTCAAACACCCTAAATGTGTGACCTCCCTCCAATATTCAGCCCAAAGTTACACCATAGTAACCAATACTCAATAAAGTCTCCCCTCAGTCTGTACTCAATTCAATTCAATACACTTTCTGCATTACATTTTACACTATTATAACACTGAGTATTATAACACAGCACCTTATCAAGTATAGCCTAAACATTACTGAAACTCAATACTATAAACTCTCAACATTGTACTCACTAAAGTTCGTCTACCCATTGATACTCTTTGCTGATGTTTTAGCCTGTTCATCAATACTTAGGATTTACACTATTTACTCTGTACAGGGTTCAGACCAATCTTCTAAATCGGTGGCAGCCAGAGTATATTATTATTATTATTATTATTATTATTATCTGTAAGAGTACAACGACGGCTCAGCAAGTCAGTTATCTGGGAAACTGAAGAGTGGGTTGTGACTAAGAAATAAACGTATTTTTTAAGTTGTAGCCTAGTGATTTCGGATCACGTTCGATTATTCACTTCCTCGTGGAATCGTGTTTAAAGGAACATTAATCATAGGTCTAAATGACTATTTCGAAATGAAAACGCAAAGCCACACGCAGCGCAGCCCCCAAAGAAACCCGGCCAAGATAACCACTCAGTGGACGGCCGAGGCTCCTCTGCCCACGGCGCTCTGTGATCGGAGAGCCGCCCACACAGCCACACCAGGGAGATCCTGGAAGTCTCCAGAAGCATTTCCGTTCCGTCACATGTATGCACCAAGCTCGCATTCTTTCATTGCACCGCAATATGCATCATCTAAGTGCAAGACAAGTTGAATTGCAAGATGTCCCTCGACCACTGATATCGGGAGTTGTAAGAAAAAAGAACATTTAGGGAATCATACAGCATCGCCTACAGCCGTTCTCTAATAAATCGTTAATCACCCACGTCACCCGTCAATCCATAGATTTCCTATACCCATATGTACTGTGCAGTGTTGTATTGACAAGAAGGATGCAAGTAAATACGGTCTTTTGCATTATTATTATTATTATTATTATTATTATTATTATGTCTTTTTATTAGGATACAGTTCACATATTGTCATTTTAAGCACAATGCATGTTATTCCGATACGTCTTTAGTTCGAGGTAAACTATTTTATTATTATTTCATTACATCATTGCCTTGATAAGTTCGGGCGCTTTATGCAGTTCATGCAGAAACAGCCTTCTTCAACAATTGCATCCTCTATGTCTGTAAAGAAATGTTTTAAAAGACGCTGCAAGCGTAAGGACGACAACGCAGACAAAGTGCAAGGGAATAAAGTTCCCCCCAGAAGAACTGGCTATGCCTCACAGCGCTCTCCTTTCCGGTTCCCTGCTTCTGCGTGCATCTCTGCGTAGTTCGGCGCTTACATCGTCTCTTCTCCTTCTGCTTCTCCCTCCCTCCCTCTCTCTCCCTCTCTCTCTCCACACATTCGCTTCTCCCCCGCCCTCCTCCCATCCTCGCCATGTCTCATACAATTAGGTGTGCGATCCACGCACCTCCCCGACTCCACGCGAGGGGGGGGGCTACTGGATATATGCGATCGGCCCGAGCCTCCAAAGCTTCAAAGGCTCGATCCAGTTGGAGTGCAAACACGAACAGCAAGGAGATTCTGAAGCCGGAGTTAAAAGTACCAGCGAAAGTGTGCAGAAGAGCAAATGAACCAAACAGCTTTTGCCTCTAGTCGGTTGCATTGCTAGAGCAAATCGCCGCGTTTGGTTTCGACCAGAGTAAGAGGATAACGAAGTCGGTACTAAACTTCGGAGTTCGATTAGAATCGTTTTACTTGCGTGTATAACTGGATGCTGATACAGCCTTTAAGCTTGGGATTGGTCCGATCAAGCGAGGTCTCAACTTTCCTTTTCTTTTTTGTTTTTAAATCAGAGTACATTTACTTTATTTTATGCCTCTCCTGAAGAAATTTTGAATAATCTGCAAAATCAAGCACAAGGAGTTTTGGTTGCCTTTAGAAGGTACTTGGGTTCCGTGGAAGACCCACTGACGGGACCAGCATTCTAAAGGTAAGGTGAAGTATACTTTTATTAACACGTGTGTGTCAATCATTTGTTTCAAACTCCACATGCACGCGGACTCATGCTGCAGGTGAACGTTGCTCGTTTATCAATGATTTTTGTCAACTGCATCTGTTAAGGAGCTCATTTACATCCATAATATTACTTTTCTCTTTGAAAAATTGCATCTGATTGTTTGTCTTGGTATGTTTTAGTGTTATGTCTTGCTTTTTAGTATTCAATGTCTAGTCACATCTACGCAGCCCAAAATCTCAGTCTGGTAGATTTAATAGTAGTATGTTTTAGAAAGAACAACTTTAGAATTGTAAGTGTCTGCAGAACAGCAGAAATACTAATCAATATAGAGTCTTGTGTGTGTCGCTGTCCATGGTACCTCCTGTGGTATGGTTAACACACCAGCTCTTCTGCAGGAAGAATCATGCTTCAGCGTGCTTAAGTAAAATACATGCACATTCATATAAGACCAAATTTCTCAAATTTACCGCTATAGCTTTTCCAATCCTGGCAATCTATGCATTTCTTTTCAGATGACATTCAGGTGATCCAGTTAAGGATCGCGGTGAAACTCGCATCACAATCTGCACTCTCAGATACACAGAAACCGAAGCATGATGTTTGCAAGTTTTCATTGGAAAAAATGCAAAGGCAACGAAATAATCTGAACCGATATCTGAAGAGATATCATCTGGAGCGGTCGTTGCATTCAAGACTTTGGATCGGTCTCTATAATGCGATTGGTTTGAAGTGCATGAATTCATAGGTAATATGATCCCGCACAAGTAGTGCTAAGTCATACAGATCTCGGACCATATCTAACTGAAGCAACCGTTAATAACACTATTTAAAAAAAATCTCAGACGAACACACATGTAGATATTCCCATTCAATCGTTGCATTACATACGAACACTAATTTACATTTGCAATGTGCGTCATGCATGTCGGTCCTCACACTAGAAAAATAAAATAAAATTGTCTAGTGCTTGTGTTGATAATGCGTTCAAACTGGTTTCATGTGCAGATTGTCAAAAAGGAAAATAAATCGGGGCACTCGTTTGCTTAGAGAAGGTTTTGCAAAGAAATCAGAGACTTTAGTAAGTATAAAGAGTCGTTGAGTCAGTATGACAGTGCCGGTTGAGTTTTGTAAATCCTGCAGCAATAGTGATTCTATTATTAAAAGAACATCAGCTTTGCTTCTGGTGCATAATATACCGAATCACACTGAACTCAAATGGAACTCACGTTACTGGTAATGCTACTGAAAACATATCGCATAAACATCCATTTTCCACTCTTTCAGAGAATAAACCGCAGCAGCCAAGAGTTACGCCCAACGTAATGGAAAATATACATGTACATCAACATCTTAAAAGTATTAAGTGTTTGTTTCAGTGTTAGGAGGTCTGCCTGGGAAGCGCACAACATGCGTTCCGGCTTCCATATAAGGAGTCTTTACAATGTTTCGCTCAGCCGACTGACATCAGCGGGCCACCAGTGCGCATGCGATGATCGGAGGCGCAGCGCTTCGTACATCATGAGGACGTGCGCGACTTTGCTTACAAGCCAAGTCAAGCCGACTTGTTAAAAACACCTCGAGTTCGGCTGCCGAATGACGAAACAGTCATCATTTGCATATCTCAGCTAGAATTTCACTACACAGTTTAGCTACGTTTTTCTCACCTCGTATGTCGTAAGAAGGAATATTTTAAATAACCAGCAAAGCTTTAAAAAGTGTTTAAATGTAATATATTTCATTTTCAATATTTTTGTTCCAGTCGTTGTTGTTGATTTTCTGCAGTTAAAAAGTAACTATCTGATTATGACATATTAAATTCAGAACATCCACAATCGGATTATTACAATTAACCTATGAGGTATTCTTTTGTATAATCTATTAAAATTTACGTGACAGTATTTTATGCCAATTTAATATATGTTGGGAAATTGCTTTAATTACATTCGTTACATTTTTGACCAGTTACAATGACACGTTAACCACAGGGCTGGAAGTATTACGAGAAAGTATCTATATTCTAGCTAATAAACCAGTACCTCGTCTTTAGTAGGTAAATATTACGCTTCGATTTTCCTCGTGTGAGTGGCACCATGATTGGCTGCGAGGGGCGCATTTCTTTACTAAAGTATGCGTCACACGCACCCACATGGCGCTTTTATTCTGCCTTACGGAACACGTACAACGGTCTTCTGAGATTGTCTGACAGTTGCGTTCTTTTGACTGAGGCCGGTTTTTGGAGAAACACTGTTTCCCACATCCGCATACAGAAGCCCGACGTTACAAACAGCGCCATTCAGTGTTGCACAATGTAGGGGAAACACATTATCCAAGGTAAAGGATCTCAGGAAATTCAGAACATCAGGAGGTCCTTGTATGCCCTGCTCATTAGGGCTCAGGGGTTCCACGTGGGACCCCAGCTGGGTGGCAAACAAAGAGAAGAAAGACTAGGACTCGGATAGATGCGGAAATGAGAGAACAAGGGGGCCGCCAACTGCAGCACAGGGAACGCAAATGGGAGCTGAAGGCAGTGTTATTGCATCAAGTCTGCTATATGGCACATTTTCCTCTGGCACCGGCTTTCCTTTACCCTTGAATCTGTTAATGGAAACGATTAACCAGACATGGGTAGCCATAACATACAATAGTCTGTATACAAGAAAGCAACAACGATGCAGAATCATTCACACTCTCAGCCAGATACCAGCCTACATCTTCTTATCAGTAATGGCTGTAAAAAAAAAATGAAAAACAAACTGTGCATGCAGCCATTATGCAATCGGCAGACATTAACAAGAGGAGTCTGAGGTTTTATTGAAAGCTCAGGATGTACTTATAATCTGTAGAAAGTGACACACGGGTAAGATATGCCCCCCCCCCTCACTCACTTCTGAAACGTGCATCTCAGCAAAAATACAACCTAGGGCAATCAGCTGTTGCCATAGCGACCTGCCACCGGTATCTCATGGCTTGTGCTGAGAGGATGCGGGTGAAGAGGTCCTCCACATGACAACCATGTTTCTGGGCTCTCCATTCCGCTACGGCTACCCGCGAAAACGAAACTAGTCCATGCTGTGGGGGGCACTCATTTGGTTGCAGATTATGGCTTCTGCTAAGGGAGGGGTGATGGTCCTATTTTCCTATTTTCTATTTTCTTAGATGCAAGTTCCAGTTTGGATAGATAAAATTCTGAAATATGGAGTGATGTTGCTTTGGGGGGCAATCTAGTGGATGCCTCTGTCAATAAATCATTCAATTACATTTTATTTTACAAACTAGGTTCCAGAACAAACTGAAAAGAAAAAACAAACAAACAACATTGGGGAAAATGAATATTATTTCCTGAAACCTTCCAAGGGGGTGAAAGAGTTAATCTTCTGATGATGTGTCAAAAGCATTTACAGATATTTCAGAACAAAGTATGGACCAGAACGGAGGAGGGCTGAGGTCACCAACAAGAACCCAACGGAAGCCTGGTATTGGCCATGGGTTTAGGGGTGTGGCCTGCCAAAGGCATTGCAATGGAAATTCATCTAGTGTTTCCCCTTCTCAACCAAAACAGAAAAGCCAGCCCTTGTCCCTTGCAGCGGCCGTGCCAAGTGCTGAAATAGACATGCCGTTGAGCCTACTGTGAATGAGTCACTTGATGACTTGAGTTCGTAGCGTGGGAGTAGGACTGTGCTGTGATTGTTGGGTGGAGGTTGGGGGTTGCCTTCCCGTAGTTTTGTTCATAATTTACACATGTCCATAAGTCTACACCTCTCTCCTGCAGACAAGTGAGCAATTCAATTAATTCTTGTACAATCAAGGCTTTGCCTCACCAGCCAAGGTTAGCCAACTTACAGCAGAATGGAACAGAGCACTGTTGATTTTCGGAAATTCTGCGTTTTCCGAGTTGTTTTCTGCATAAGATGTTCTTCTGAATTTCATTTCCTTTTTGTCTCTTCTAACTCCACAGAGCTAAAATAATCAAGGGCCAGCTGTACAACCAACTTGGCCATCCATTTGAATTTGCGAAGAACCGAGTCAGGTTCTTCTAACAGCAGAACCAAGCTCCAAGAGTCAACTAAATCATCAGAAGTCAATTAGACAATTTGTAGCAAAGGAGAGGCACAAAGAAGGAGAGAGAGAGGGGGAGAGATTAGCTCATCACTGGGAGTTTCCCTCCCGCCTGGATCTTCAGTCATCCTTCACAGACCTCAAGCTTCCCGGACCGCAACCATGACCCCGACTTTCGTCTTGTCCACCTGTATGGCCCTGCTCCTGCTCGGCCCCGCCTCCAGCACCCCATCTGGACCTGCTTCTGAAACCTGTGTGACCCTGGTCCAGGGTCGCTTCTTTGGCTTCTTCTCCTCGACCACGGCCTTCCCCAGCGCGCCCTGCTCCTGGACCCTGCAGAACCCCGACCCCCGGCGCTACACTGTCTTTGTCAAGGTCACCAAGCCCACTGAGTCCTGCCAGCCCCGCCGGCTCAAGACCTTCCAGTTCGACTCCTTCCTTGACACGTCTCGCACCTTCTTGGGCATGGAGAGCTTCGACGAGGTGGTGAAGCTGTGCGATGCCTCTGCCCCTGTTGCCTTCCTGCAGTCCAACAAGCAATTCCTCCAGATGCGCAAGATCCTGCCCCAGGAGGAGCCTGCACTCATTGAGGGGGAAGACGAGTTCAAGGCTGAGTACCTCGTAGTGGGCAACCGCAATCCCAGCATGCCAGCCTGTCAGATGCTCTGCCAGTGGTTGGAGGCCTGCCTAGCGACCAGCACCAACGCTAACCCTTGCGGCATCATGCACACCCCCTGCCAGTGCTGGGAGACCCCTCAGCGCAAGTCCAACGGCTGCTACAGAGGAGGTGTCTACCTCGAGAAGTGCAACCCCGGCCTGCGGGAGAGTGGCCGCGATGCTGAGATCACCGGTGCGTATCTCTGGGATATCACAGCTTAGCGCGTCTCAAATCAACACTGCCCCGCTTTGTTAACACACAATGTCAGAGTCCAGCATGCAGGTGCTCTTGGGTTCAGCAAAGATGAGCAGAAAGTTCTGGAAATCTGGAGAACGTACAACGATCGGTTGCGTACATGCAGTTGCAGGGATGCCAGATAAATCTGGCAAATGCATTTATTTAATAATTTAGTAAATGTATTAACATTATGTTCTTCTCACACTTTAATCCTTAGAGTAGATGGAAGGGTTACAATTCATGTGATTTGAATGCAGGACATCTGCATTGTTAGCGTGATGCTTTACTTGTTGAGCTACAGTCTAATAAATCCAGGCTGCAGCACGGTGTAATCGGGGGTGGACACGCGTGACTTAGACATCACCTGCAGCCTATTGACTGGACATTTGGGCAGTTTGGATGTAGCTGAAAGAAGCTAAGGCAGCACCACGGGTATTGAAAAGAGCGCTGTACAAAGACC
>JAODKF010000051.1:3984628-3994831 GCA_026779585.1 Mormyrus proboscirostris
CCGTGCAAAGCAGTCATGTGCTTTATTTGAGAGTGGCCGCACTAGGCGCTGTACCCTGTACAATTCCCATTGCCCTGTTTCGTATCTCCGGACGGCCACATCACACTGGCTCCCCTCCTCACCGCGGTCCAGCCGCTTTGATGCCGCCGCGGTAGTGACCGGTAACCATGCTCCTGAAGCGTTCGCCATGGTGTTGCCAAGTTCCAGTCAGACGGCGGCTGTCTGATAGAGGGCCGACACACACCTCTGCCAAACAGGCATGGTGACAGGGGGCAGGTTTTGCGTAGAGTAATGCGTCATCGACTGCGCGTGGGTGGGTGTTTGTTACTTCTTTCAAGGAAGACTAGTAACAGGGTGAACGGTGGGGGGGTTACGGGTGCGGCGACGAGGCGGTTGACGGCTGCTTCTGGTTGGCCAGGCTGACGGGCGCCTACACACGTGCGCCAGTCCTTACGCACAACCGCGTCGATGCCGCTCAAGGTGTCAGCTCAACAGACAGACATGGACAGCTTCTCCCAGGCACCTGCCCCCCCCCCCCCCCTCGGGCCAGGACCAAGCTAGGCGAAGACAGACTGCTGCTTAAGCACCCCTGTCCAACCTCAGCAGAGGTTCAGACAGAGTGACAAACTGATCTGCTTGTTTACAAGAGATTCTGCAGCTCTGCTTGTTCGGTGTGACTGGGCAGAGGGAAACGATCAAGAAAGCCTTCTTAAACTCCACCCCCATGCTGATGGATATGTGCCCTGCGGCCGCCTGCGTCGTCTGATCCCTCCAGCATCTTTAATGTCCCCATTCCATTTACACAACTGTTCAAATTCTGCTGGCCTCATACAGCAGCCCCTGCCTTAAGGGTTTCGCTCCTATTGGCTACACCCTAGAATTCCTCCCACTCCGATTGGACAGCTCGCCAGTTTCCATGGTGCTCGTAATCTTTTTTTTTTTTTTTCTTTCTTCATATGGGATGCATTGCAGATAAATCATAGGCACTGAAGGAAGGCAGCCTAGTGCATGCTTACGATCGGCGGCTCGGGCGAGGCGATGGTGAATACCGGGTAGCGGCCAACGGTCTGGCCGAAGCCCATAGGGAGCGCCACAAGCATGCGCACACTCCTCCGGGGTCTCAGCAAAGGCCGGAGGGTCGGGAAAACCAACGAGGACAAGAGGGCGTCCGGGATCTGCTTGCCAGTAGACTAGTCGCACTACTAACCATGACCACTGGGGGAGCCTTAGTTTCATTACTGCTTTTCGTCCGGTCACCTTGAAGTCACCTTGCTTCGGAGCGCCGGCCTAATTGTGCCAGTCAGCTGACTGCACAGGGCCGGCCCACTCTATTTCTGGGAAAGCGGTAACCCAGAAAGGCAAAGAAGGCCACCTCTGCGCGTCCGTGTGGCTCTAACCGTGCCCTGCATCCATCTCCCCAGAACATGGACAAGGCAGCGCTGCCCTCGGTGACGATGATTGTCGGCTGCGGAGTTTCCACGCTCACGCTCCTGCTGCTCATCATCATCTACGTGTCGGTGTGGAGGTACGTCCTGCCCGCTCTCTGGGGAATGGGGGGGCATGGAGGGAAGCGCGGAGTACGTGCAGAACATTCAGCCGTTTATCTAAGGAGGCTCGGCGGGTCCTCACCCTCTCCCTCCTTCGATCTTTTGCCTCCAGGTACATCCGTTCGGAGCGCTCTGTCATCCTCATCAACTTCTGCCTCTCCATTATCTGCTCCAATGCCCTCATCCTGGTAGGACAGACCCAGGCCCGCAGCAAGGTACCTACTCGCTCCTCTCTGATCCTGTCTCCGCCCTGTTATGCTATGGCCACGCCCACCACTCCGCCCCTGCCCCGCCCCTCACAGCCTCCCTCTCTCTCTCTCACAGTTGGGCTGCACTGTGGTGGCTGCACTGCTGCACTTCTTCTTCCTTTCGTCCTTCTGCTGGGTACTGACGGAGGCGTGGCAGTCCTATATGGCCGTGACTGGTCGGCTGAGGAACCGCATCATCCGCAAGCGCTTCCTCTGCTTGGGCTGGGGTAAGGGGCCGCTCCTCTTTTTCTCCTCCTCCATCTTCTACCCCTTTCCTCCCATTTTGCCTCCATCCTCCCTTCTTTTCTAATGCCATTCCCTCTCTCGCTCCCTCTCCCAGGTCTTCCTGCTCTCGTGGTCGCCGTGTCAGTGGGTTTCACCAAAGCGAAGGGCTACGGCACCGTTAACTAGTAAGCATCCGACCTATATGCTAACATGTCCGATCCGATTCCCAGATCTCTGTGTCTGTATCTCACAATGTCCCCTCTCTCTCACCATAGCTGCTGGCTGTCCCTGGAAGGCGGTCTCCTCTACTCGTTCGTGGGTCCCGCTGCTGCTGTCGTCCTGGTACGTCCTCGTTCAGATGTGTGCACTGTCATGTGGTGTGCTAGGAGTCATGTGGTGTGCTAGGAGTCATGTGGTTCTGCCATCCACATTATGACGAGACAGATGGCTGCATTTTGTATTTATCCACTGGATTCTGTCGATAGAACAATGCCAAAAATCAAGAGGAGTTTGCACAGGCTTTGCTGTTCATACTGTAATACTTGTAATGTGGAAGAAAAGTTCCAAAATATGAATAGTATTTCTTTCTCTACCACAGGTGAACATGATCATCGGTATTCTGGTTTTTAACAAGCTTGTGTCCAAAGACGGCATCACCGATGTGAAACTGAAGGAACGGGCTGGGTACGTCTCGAAGATGCTTCATCTCTTCCTCCCCATCTTCTCTCTCTTCTGTACCTTTCATTTTTGATCAATCCTGCAAAGGAAAAAATTTACAAGGCTGCTATTCCCTTTCTGTCCTGCAGGGCGTCGCTGTGGAGCTCATGTGTGGTCTTGCCCCTGCTAGCCCTAACCTGGATGTCCGCTGTGCTGGCCATCACTGATCGCCGTTCAGCCCTGTTCCAGATTCTCTTTGCCGTCTTTGACTCGCTAGAGGGCTTCATCATCGTCATGGTGCACTGCATCCTTCGCAGAGAGGTATCCTAGAGATCTTTGCTCGTTTCCATGGCACCCAGAACAATGGCCGGGTTGTTGGCAGATGGCACTAACCGTAAAGATAAATCTAGCTGGAAAGATGCTGGGGAGAATGCAATCCAAGCTTTGTGCAGCCTGTGTTTGTGACCGCGTCTTTCACGCCACTGTAGGTTCAGGAAGCAGTGAAGTGTCGCGTGGTCGACCGTAAGGACGACGGAAATGGAGATGGCAGCGGTTCCCACAAGAATGGCCACACCCAGCTCATGGTAAGAACTAAAACATGGCTGTTCTTTATCCTAGAGGTTGCTAATCCTACTGCCTGCAGTCTAACATCCACCTAAAATCATGCGCTTTCGTTTTTCTTCTTTTCTGCAGTCAAAAGAAAGCGACACTCAGTCCACATCAGGTGAGCCTCTTCCCCTCAAACTTGCATGCTTTGGCATCTCTGGCCGGCACTGTTCTACATTGCTGTAACTCTTCATAACAAATCATATACCTAATAGTCGCATCAATGAAAGAGCTGAAATCAATGAAGCATTATTTAGTTACACTGAGGACCCTCCTCCCCTGACCGCTCAGCCAATCCCAGATGCTCCGGCTTCTCACTGAGTGTCCCTCTGTCCTCCAGGCACCCTGAAACGCCCCATGCCCCCCTCTGAGGAGAAGTCCGCTCCCCCACCAATGTCCGCACCAAAGGGATCCTTTCACACGCTGCCCGGTAGTGTCACCAAGGCACCCCTGCCCTCCGTGCCCGACTACGCCAGCCACACGCTCACCCTGAAGAGGGAGAAGAGCCGTGGTGGGCCCAGCGTGGAGGCCTCTGGGGGGCGCTCTGTCTACGTCTGCGACAGCGAGCTCTTCAAGCAGCTGGATGCCGAGCTGGGCCGCGGCCCCGTGCCAGGAGGGGCCCCCGACGGCAGCGGATACGTCATTCTGCCCAACAGCACCTCCACGCTGCGGACCAAGCCCAAGGACGACCAGGGCAAGTACAACATCAGCATCGAGCAGCTGCCCCAGACGCGCTTCGTGCACCTGAGCAACCCGTTCGGTGAGCCGGCATCCGGTTTTGGCCTGCCCTCCGACCGCGTCAGCGTCTCCTACTCCGAGCGGGACTCTCCGGTACAGAACCTGCACAACCTGTCCAGCGAGTCGCAGATGACTGGCAGCCTGTGTGACGCCGGCGACTCCGTTAACTCCATGACGAAGAGCGAGACCATCTCCAGCCTGTCCATGAGCTCGCTGGAGGTGAGAGGACACGGGCTGCATGTGAGGTCCAGGTTATGGTGTGGTGTCGTGTGACGTGAGTGGTGACAATGACCCAGGGAGCAAGTAACCCACGATAATCAGAAAGAGTAACAGCCCATGCTGTCACTGAGCAAGCAGAAAATCAATACTACTACTACTACTATTACTACTACTACTACTACTACTACTAATAATAATAATAATAATAATAATAATGTTAGTAGGCAGGCATGTGTTCCCCCATGTTTGTGTGGGTTTCCTGAACATTCCCTCAACATACGATGAGGTGAATTAGTGTCTCTAAATTTCCGATGAGTGCGCTCCCCAAGATGGACGCCATCCAGGGTTGTCTCATGCCCCACTGCATCCTCAGATAGGCTCCAAACTCACCGCGACCCCATCCCGGATAAGGGGTTATGGAGGACGGCCACACCGCGTTGCGTTCCCCGCCTTTCAGTGACCTCCGATTACAGCCAGAGCGGGCGCCAAGGAAACGAGAGCGAGAGCCCATTAAGAGAGGCCAGCCAGATCAGTGCCGCTCCAGGGAGGCGGGAAATTGGGAGGCAGATCGGGTCCCGCTTCCTGCTCTTAAAGCTCAGGATGGGATAGGGCAGCTTTCCTGTTATGCTATTCGCACATGTGCTCATAGTTAGACCAGCTAGTTACATTTTGTTGTTTTATCGACAAGTACTGCAGAGAGTTTGAAGCCCGAGGAAAACGAAACGTCACGTTCATCCATTGTAGGAAGTTTTCTTTTAGAAGACATTTCTTTATAAATCAATGCAAATTGACAGAATAAAGATTAACTGGATAGTAAATTGGACTACCTACTGGGTAAAGGGTTATGGATGATGGATGGATGGATGGTTTTATGCATGCGTGGATATTAATTGTCCTTCTTCCCATGTTTGTTTTGCAGAGAACAAAGTCACGCTACGCAGAGCTAGATTTTGAGGTAATTCTTCTTTCATTTGAACTTGAAATTGATCTTTGAATTTAGAGTACATACACATCAGCATGCAGTACATTTGAAACCTAAATATAAAAATAAAATACATACTGAACATCATCTAAGGTATATAATGTGTTTCTTTATTTAATATTTAGATGAATATGGATAGTCTTGCTCTTTACACAGAGACTGAAGGTGACCGTGGTTATGTTCTTACATGTTTCATCTTGCGTGCAGAAGGTCATGCACACACGGAAACGCCACCAGGACATGTTCCAGGACCTTAACAGGAAGATGCAGCATGCAGAGAAGGAGCGGGAGTCACCACCCTCAGACAGCAAGGTGGGGGTCAGGCGTGGGCTTATATGGGAACGCAGGGACACACACAGCACCGCGCAACCGGAAACCATCACACTGATCCACTGAGCTACTTACCAGCTCAAAGATTCTGATTTACCCCAAAAGCTGGTTCTGATGAATCACCAGGAGGTGGCGTAGTGGCTTAGGGACTCCTCACCCAATGGTTGCTAGTTCATGTCCCGCAATAAATAAGATTCTGCCTTTGGACATCTCTCTAAAAGAACCGCTCTGTTTGTCCCTACCCGCAGTCCGTCCAGAGATGGAGCGTCTCCTCGGGAGGTAGTGACAAGACCAACCTCAGCGTAAGTACCCGCCCTCTTGCTCACCCTCGCCTTGTCCAGGAAGTGTAGCAGCAGAGCATGGAACATGCCAGCCTGGCCCAGTTTTAATGCAGAGCTGGGCCTTAGATCAGGAGCTCGCCCCACCCTGCCCAAGCCCAGCAGTGCTGCCATCTGTCACGGGCAGCAGTCGCATCTCTTTAGCCGCAGGAACTGGGTCACCAGCCCCTTTCACACTCAGTCTGAATCCAAAATGTAGTAATCCCATTTAGCAGTTAGGGGTCATGATCGCAGTTGGTGATCTTGGCCTTGCTTTGGAGGTGAGATTGTTCTCCTTTGGTCTTGGGCATTCTTGTGCAGTTACGCATTGGTTTGTATTAAACAGAACAGCACCTTTCCGGATCCAGTCATTACTGCAGAGCTACAGTCTCTAAGACCCCTAGATAAGAAGAATAGCTCTTTTGATACATTTACTGAGAAACTCACCGCTGAATATCTCAACCAATGCCTCTCCTGTCTTCCCCCCCAACAGGACAAGCCACAGACCCCCAGCGACAGAGCCTGGGAGGGCGTCCCAAAGCCCCACTCGCCCCCCGCCTGGGTCTGCCCAGAGCTGGAGCCGCTACAGGCATCTCCGCTGGAGCTCCAGACGGTGGAGTGGGAAAAGGCCAGCGCCACCATCCCGCTGGTGGGCCAAGAGATCATCGACCTGCAGACGGAGGTCTGAAGAGTGAGCTCCGCCCTCCCTTCTAGAGTCTTCTCCTCATTTCACGCTGGCTTGAAAGCACAGGCCGGGAAGAATGGAACCAGATGGAGAGTGGAGTCCCACGTTCCATGTGGGCGGAACCCGTTTCCAGTTTGGTATCATGAACTATAACCAAACTTCTCTTTAGAAAACGGGGGGAAAAAATGGAAAATAACCACACTCAGTTGTGCCGGTGCGGGGGCTCAGTTCGGTTCTGTCCTGGCCTCGATCCACGGAGAGATCTCCCATGCTCTCCGATCTGGACTCCGAAGTGCTGGCCAACGTTCCGGCCGCTCTACCTTCTTCCTTTCCGGCCGCCATGGTACGGAGGGGTGGGGCTTCTCCTGGCGACGGGCCGCCCCCCCATGGCTCGGGGGGCCTTTTCTCTCCCCCCCCCCCCCCCCCGGGAGCTTTCTTTGGTGGTGTCTTCCGAGGACAGCCTGCTGCGGATGCTCTCGTGGGTCCCGCCGCCACTGCCGTGGCTCGTAATGCCTTCCGGTTTGGAGATGGACGCCCCCTACTGGCATCTAGTGGAACTGCGAAAAGTCCTGTCAGTTACTAGACCCCTATCGGCCCTGGCTTTTAAACTGACTGTGTAGAACAAGCTTCTGAAAGGGACTGTAATTCACAGACCTGGACTTAATATTATCGTTATTGATACTAAAGTTTGTACTACTATTATTATTATTGCAAGGATAATGACAAAGATTATATTGTTATTACTATTATTATTACTGTTGTTGTTACATCTTTCCATTCTTCTGTTTTTTTTTTTTATATGTATGATGTCTGATATGTTAAAAAAAAAAAACAACATAAAAGAATCCCCAAAAAGAATACAGATGGTGACGGCCCATTATGTTTGTGTCGCATATTTGAAGAAATTTGTTTAGCCGAGTAGGCGAACTGCGCATTGTGGGGACATGCATGAGCCCCCCCCACCCAGCCGCTAGCCTTGTTCAGGGTGGACCTGGTCGCGGGTCTCACATCACCTGTGATCTCCCTTCGGTGCTCAACCTGGGGGTGAGACCACAGTGGTGCCCTGGAGCTGACTTGGGGGAGTGGGTTCGGGGGGGGGTTGGGGTGGAATAAGACTACGGAGATGTATTTTGTATGACTGTGGCTGTCAGCTGACACATTGCCTTGAGTGCCTCTGAGTCGCTTGGATACACACCTTCGTCTCACACAAACATCAACACGAGAGTCAGACCGACGGCGCATGGAAGCCAGATAAGGCATTTTCAACTGTGGACAACTTCATATCATTAAAAAAAAGGAATTTCTTTAATAAAATGAATGTTCCTTGTATTTTACAGAAAATGTAATGATTATTATGAAACCATCTGTGTGAATATGGTGTACTCCACAGCATTAAAACTGTGACTCGCAGTGTGTTCAACTGCATTAAAAGTAAGTAATAACATTCAAACTGTTGTTATAGCGAAATGGAGATTAAAAAGGATTACTTTTAGGAAATAGGCACCTTCAAAGTGCATTTTTAATGTGTTTCATGTTTTTTTAAGTCCATTGTCCTGTCTGGGTAATTGAATATAATATTGTTATATTAATAATAAACTGTCATGTGCTGAAAGGACACCGTCCATCACAGTCCCCCCGTCAACCCAGCCAAAGTCCCCAAAATTACCCCCCATATCAATTACCCCACCATGTTCCCCTCCAGAAGTATTTGTCTGAATCATTCCATTCCAGGTTATTTTTATATACTTTATTTTCTGTTACTGTAATTTTATTTTTTTTCCTGAACGCAAACTGTGTATAATTTGCAATAAAATATCTATATAATGATTGAGACAGCCTTTTTGAATTATTACACTGCATCACTTCACTGATTTAACTAGTGATTAATCTGGTAAATGAATCGCTGTTCAAAGATACAACATCCAGCCCCCTATTGGTCTGTCTGCCAAGAAGGTCCCAGCGTACGGTTCAGTTTTAAATGGTTTTGTGTAGTATCTCCCAGAGCTGATTAGTCAGGCACTAAATGTAACCATGTTTACTGTAAGGATGATGACTCATGTTGAATCGGCACTAATGCCGAGTAAATCTTACTTGTTTCTTTGTGTCTAACACAGCTAATGAATTTTGGGTCTCACAGGCAAACACTAAACCTCCACCGGCTTCCTGTCGCACTATGACCTCTGCTAATCATTCGCTTTATTTTTCTCTCTCATGCTTGAGGGCATCCAAGGACTGCATGCACCTTCTAAGCATTTATCCCACCTAGGGTCACTGAGGGCGCTCGGACCCCATCCCAGGCAGCATACGGCTCCGGGCAGGGGTACACCCTAGACGGGATGCCAGTCCATCACAGCCCACTCACACTATGGATAATTTAGAAACACAAATTAGCCTAACTGCATGTCTTTGGATCAGTACTGCAATGTCACTGCAATGAACTGCATGTCTTTGGATCAGTAGCTGCCTTAGCCGACCAGCAGCATCAGCACCGAGACCCCCCCATCCGAAGCAAAGTGAAATTAACTGGCGCCCCCTCAGAAGTCGGTGCCCTAGGCAGCCGCCTATGTCGCCTATAGTATTGGTCAGCCCTGCTTTGGATTGTGGGAGAAAGCTGGGGTACTCAAGACCTCCACGCATACACGCACACATACAGGTTTGTAATTATATCTTTGTGGGGACTCTCCATTCATTTCTATGGGAAAAACCCTAATCCCAACAATGACAACCTTAAATTCTACCCAGGTCTAACTTCAACCACAATTAACCAAAATAAAAGACTTTTTGTCATTTTTAGTTTTTGGACCGCATTAACAGATTAAAAAAAAATTGAGTTTCCCCTTGCGAGAACTGAATAAATGTCATGACAAGGTCAAATTAACAGATTTCTATCACATTGTGGGGACATTTGGTGCCCATAATGCAACATACACATGACCCCCCACACACACACACACACACACACAGCAAAGGCAGGATTCAAGCCCACAACCCTGAAGCGTGAGGTAACACCACTGCGCACTGCACGCTGCGCCACTGTACCACCCCAGAACTACCCCAGGGAGAAACTATAAAGCCAGCAAGATGTTAGTACACAAGTCATTCAAGGACAGCGCAGACCCCGGAGGCCGTGAAGTAAATATTTACTATGGCTGGAACGGTCACTGCCAGCACTTCATTTCTAAGTAAAGTCACAGGACTGGTCTGACTCCAGCACAGGGATACTCTCACCTTGTGGCCTCTCAGGAAGCGGAGCGTGTCTGGCAGGTCGCTTCCATATTTAAAAACACGTCAGACTGGGAGCACCAAACATGCAGTGAACAATATGAACAAACGCATGCATTATCAGGAGATACTACAGCTAGAAAGTCATTCGTGATATAGGGGGAACTTTCTTATAACCAAGCAAACAACAATTATTGTCTGTTTTCAAGTAGAAAATCAAGGAAAACGAATCCTTAAACTCAAATAAAGGCTGAATAGGCGATATACACAGAAGTAATAGGTTCTTCTTTTTTTTATATATATGTAAATATATATAAAATTCCACTCAACAGCATAAACGTTACAAAGAAACTGTCATGATCCGCTCCGTCCAAGCCTCCCGTGTGCCACGCCCCCTCATTCCCCACGTGTATTTCCCCGATTGTGT
>JAODKF010000051.1:3994931-4009263 GCA_026779585.1 Mormyrus proboscirostris
GTAAACCCCCGTTTCCTCGTGCTCCTGGCTCCTCTCCCTTCCTTGCCCGCTCGCCTGTGCTCCGAAACGTGACAGAAACAATCACAGACGCTTAAATAGTCTGATAGCAAAGAGGTGGCATGAACCAGAAAATAAACAAGCTTCATATTTGTTAAATTATTATGAAGCATTTGAAAGCAAACAACATAGACATAGTAATCAAAGTGCCATTAAATGTATAAAATGTCCCACTTCTAAATGACATTTTATTTTTAAAAATGTCCTTCAATCTGATATATTTAGCCAAGACCTGCTTACTACCCAAGTCTATTTTCTGTTTTTAAACAGCTTCTGACAGCCTCAGATAGATTTGATGGAAATAAGCTTGTAAACTTCACTTTTCTCCTATAATGCTAGAGTGCTCTCAAATCTATTAGGGCACTTGCAGAGAGCCACTGTGGGATAAAAATATGGATTACTATTGGATTGCCTATTGAGATGGGGTGTCTGGTATGCAAAAAATAAACTTAAAATTAATTTTGAAAACTCAATAGCCATCCATCCATCCATCCATCCATCCATCCATCCATCCATGCCCATTCTAATTGCTTATCCTGGTCAGGGTCACTGGGAAGACCTTGTGTTTTCTGCTATATTGCGAAAATCTATGTCATTCACCAGTATGTGCTTGTATGTCAGTTAAGAAGTTATGACAAGATCAAATTAACAGGCGCATACTGCATTCTTTGGCTCAAATAATGACAATTTCCCCAACAAATACGCTTTAAAATGGAGCTTTTGAGAAATCATCTACAACATCATCTAACAAGAGTCTTAATATTCGGCTGAAAAATACTGCACCAGGTGTGAAAATTAGTACTTACAGAATTGCACCAAAGCTAAAAAGGTTCTGATTTTTTTCTCCCCTAAATATTCAGTGTGTAATTTATACTTTATTATATTCATAAGTTCATAATTAATAGCTTGTCTTGAGTACTTCGAAAAAATATATATTTGCGTCAGTGGTAAATTGAGATTGCCAACCTCTCCAGTGAACATGGCAGAACGGTAGAGGGCCTCCTGAGGAGTCGTCGTGTAAAATTCAACGCTAACTCTGCTGGCAACAACAACACGATCCGCAGTGTAAGGTATTTTAAGACTATTGTCATGGAAACGATATGAGGATTACGCAAATGACGGGAAGGCAAATGTCACTTTGGAAAGGAGACTTGTCACGCAGGCCGCCAGCCATGCGGGGCAGAAACACTAGTGGGAAATCGC
Organism: Mormyrus proboscirostris; assembly: GCA_026779585.1. Classification (NCBI taxonomy): domain Eukaryota; kingdom Metazoa; phylum Chordata; class Actinopteri; order Osteoglossiformes; family Mormyridae; genus Mormyrus; species Mormyrus proboscirostris. The sequence continues at coordinate 3,996,192 of JAODKF010000051.1, forward strand.
GGGTACGGCCCGTCATCGGCCGGATGGTGTTGCATTACGACTGCAGTGTTCACCTTGCTGGCAGTAAAGGCGGCACGTTTTCACTATATTCTATAATGTCTGCATCCCTGGGGGAGGGGGATGTGCAGCCGGTTGACCTTGGGCCCCCAGAGGTATTGTTTCTTCCTTACTAAGGAGTTTCTGGTTCCATCTTCCATCTTCTGGCATTAATTAATCGATTGATTAAGTAATTCATTCATTCTTTATTTCATGCACCATTTCGTATAAATGATGCAGTAATGGATTTCCACACACTCTAGTCAAGTGTCTTGGGGCGACTTTGAAAGGCACTATATAATAATAAAGCAAACCGAACTGAAATCCTGCGGAGTTTTTCCTGGGGAAGCTGCTTTCAGAGAGACATGGAATTCAGGCGACCCAAGGTGTCCTGCGTGTGCATGTATGTGGGGGACCCATGCAGGGTGTCCCTGCCTCGTGCCTGGGGATTCTTGAGGGAGGCTTCTGGCTCAGCCAGACCCTGGTAGGAGGTAAACACAATGGAGGAATCTGTGGGTCATATAGATATCAGATGCATATTATTAATTCAGTATGGACAAATAGCTAGTTTGATGGTCTGGAATGACCCAAACAATTTTGTGGCTCCAAAGCAATATTTCAGTTTTTTATTTAAGGGAGGAGGGACGGAATTATCCAAATTAGTTTAGAAGGATAGATTAGTCTATCTTTTTGTATTTGTTATTTCAATTTCTCTGTGGTTTTCCCTTCAAATACTACTGTCTTGTTTCAGTTTGACTTTTTGGTTGCTAAGAGACAATAATTCAAAACGATTAACAATCAAGTGAGAAGTCTAACTATTATCCATATGTTTGTTACAGTGAATCTGGAGCTCGTCACAGGAAGCACAGGACCAAGGCAGGGGATGTTCTGTACGGGGTGCCAGTTCACCACAGACGTGCACACTCAAAAAACACATACTAAGGGTAACGCGCACGGCTCTAAAGTTCCCAGTATGTTTCTGGGTTGCGCGAGGAAACCTCAAGGTAAAAGGCGCAGAATCCACACACAAATTGAATGAGACACCGCAGAATCAAATCCCCAACCTTTGCAACATCTAGTTATAAAACGATCCACTTAACGTGCGATCAAACCTTGTTCATTGAACTACAGATAATCAAAATTAAATCTGACTTAATGTGCATTTACGCTATTTTCATTGCGCAGAAAAGTGGACGCAGATGGCTGTCTTGAATAATTAATTATCGGTTGTCCTGGCCTGGAATCTCCGAGTAACAGATTGCCTTTTTGTCCCGTCCTCTGCGCTTCGGTGCATGGCATCATTATGGGATGGAGCCTCGATTTCAGGTGGCGTAATTAGCGCCTGGGTATTAACTTTCATTTACAGCAATTACACATTTTATAGCTGTAAACAATTAGGAGACTCCAGGTCTGAAAATTGGCACTTACAGAATTGCACCGAGGCTAAAAAGGCGTTGATTTTTTCTCCCTTTCTCTTAGCATGTCAGTATAATTGAGCTGTTTAGAAATTACTCCCACGCTCTACTTTTTTATTTGAATGAAATAAAACATGTTTTCTTACAGTCGACTTATATGAGTCATGGCGGCCATCGGTAAAACTAATAGCCAGAAGTTACGGCTACTTACTTTGAAGCCGAGCAAGCTGTGATAGCAGCACGCAACAAAGCGCCGATCACTCTCCATTTTTTTTTCAGAACGAAAGGGGCTGGATTTAATATGCAGCAATGTAGCACCCCCAACTGACCGAAAGTATTACCGTAAGCGCGCCGTTTCAAGCCGAAATTTATGAGTATAGGAATGACAAGACCGCACGATACAGTTAAAATTTTAAAACACCAAGAAACATTCAGATGATAATTAGAATATATTTGTATATGTGACTTGTCATGGACTGACTCGCTAGAGATTGTTGTACGCCTGAAATGTATGAGAGCACACTACATAGGCTAAACTAATTTGTGTGCGTTTTTATGCTATCTGGGATGATTATCATCCCCATGATAACTGATAGGAAGTTGGATGCGTGAAACATCACAGGAAACATTCATGCAGCTTGAAAAAAGGTGAACTGCATGCCCCCGCGAAATGCTCCTGACGAGGTGTTATAATGGGACTTGTCTATAATCTCCGTTACGCAGCATGCGGTGTTATTATCTGGGCAGCAACCTGCGATATCTGCTCTCTCACCAAAATCAATTTCTGCATCTAATTATCATCTAAAATTGGTGGGTATTCATTATTTATTTATTTATTTTTGCTAGGGGCTTCTTAAGAAGTTTGCAGCGAATATCCTGATGTCAGACGGCGGACAGCTTTTCCGAATGACGCTCGTGCTTTGTCTGTCATTGGAGGTGAAAATTTGAATGCAACACCTACCAAAAAGATTTTTTTATTTATATAAAATCATCACGGCATGTAATTCTCCAGAAAAACAGTCTGTTTTATTATGCATTGGGTTTATGCTCATGCCTGGCATAAAATCACCTATGTGTCATGAAGGTTTTTCAGTTACAGACCAATATAATGCAGTCCATTTCAACATTCATCAGTTTTCTACATCTTCTTGTCCTATGCAGGGTTACAGGGGTTTGGAGTCCATCCCAGGAAATGACCCATGAGAGGGTGCATGCATGCCCTATATGGACAATTTGGCAACTCCAGTCCGCCTGCAGGGCTGCAGGGGAAGACACCTCAGAGCCCAGAGGAAAGCCCACGAGGACACGGGGAGAACATGCAAACTCTACACACATGGAGACAAGGTGGAGACTGCAGCCGTGGTCCCAATGGTGGTACCCCTACACCACCATGCTACCCCATCCATCCATCCATCCATCCATCCATCCATATTCCAAAACTGCTTACTCAATCAAGGGTCCAATCTCAGGAAGAACGGGACACTGCTTTTCAGGATGAGAGTCCTTCACAGGGCACAGGCATCTACACAACTGCACACATCAATTTTCACTAAGTATCAAAAATCATTTCACTGAAATTATAGTCTTTATGCAAAAACATTTAAGCCATAAAAATCACATTGTAATAAGTAATTGTCATTTTAAAAGATATGTATTTTATTTGACTTCTAAATAACTTCTAAAAGATTAATGAGGAACTTGAACTTCTCTCTGGAATGTGGCAACCGGAACCACCAAGATTATCAGCGTTGCCATGGAAATGCTGGAAGAATCCAGCTTTCCTTCCAACGTCAATGTCACCATGGAGACGGACACAGCATGCAGAATGCTTGAATAACTGCAGACTGACTCAGGGCAAACTGTGGAGCCCAGAGCCGACTCTGGGAAAGGAAGATAATGGTTATCATGAGACGGGGCACTTGTTGTGTCACATGCAAAGGAATGTCGTGCTTTAGCCCAAGCGAGTGGCCTTTGCAAACCGGATGCTGCAAATTTAACGGTTGACCTGTGGGAGCAGCATTTATGCAGCCAAATGAGTCTAAGGAACATCAGCATTGCAGCAATAAGCAAATGTACAGTGGTTCTGACACCAGGCCAGTTTGGCTGGATCACTGCCTGCATCTGCTCTTATCAGCATGGTTTATAATTAAAAATACTATATTTAAAAACACTGTTACAGATTAAATGTGAACTTCCCACAAAGTCTGCAGAAGTTGTTCCCAATCGAGCTCTCAATTTAACTGAGCTGTAGAACCATAAGGCTCAGTCCTTCTGATCGTTTGCGTTCTTTAGTGTCTTAGGAATACAGGTGATCAAACAATCTAGCTTGACCTTAACATCTTGATGCAAATCAAGAATTAATCAAAGCACGTGTTACAGTTAAACTTATATCCCTTATAATTTCAGGTGCCACTTCAAATCGGTTAAATGACCCCCATTGGCATATAGGGAAATTTCAGGGCCATGTAAAGGAAAATGTGCAAAGTTATGTCAGTTGCTGCTTTTCAGTGTGAGATTACAACTTGATCCTCTCTGAACATCACAAAAGTGGCAGCTTTGAGATAATGTGACCTTTCAATGAAGAAGAAGAATTCAATTCCTGCTCCAAGGACAGAGGCGCTATCAGTGAATTGTGTGCAAGGCCGAGCCATAGGCTGAGCAGACCATTTTAAGGTCTGATATTTTCCTTTGCTCCCTTTGCTTAGGAAGCTGTAGAGCACAGGCGATAGGGAATGACTGGCTTTCAGTACCACACTGAACAACCTCTCTCTGCTAAGTTTCATGGTTGCCAGGATACGCTTTGCAATAGCAACACATGAATTGAATAAAGGAGACTTAATGTCTTACTACAACATTTCTAGCCTCCCAAGTGTCAGTTATATTTGTAAAACAGTAATATACAGATATGTGGTCTGTCATTTTATGTGTATTTACTTGCTCTCCAAAAACTCTAAACGGGTACGTGTAAAAGCAACTCGGGGAAAAGTCGATTTAAAATCAACCATGGTGGATACAACCAAGCATTAGACGAGCGAAGAGATTCATTCTCGCTCAGCTTATGGCGATACCATGCAGTGGCGGTCCTTCAGGTTTACCTTATCAAACACCGCCACCGCCTGGCCGATAACATGAACTGCTACAGCAGCTACGGCAACTTTTATGTTTCGTGCAACGAAATGCTTTTGAGATGAGCTAGCAGTCTACCTAGGCTTATCAAAGAAACAGTACTGGAATATAACAATAACGTCATCGTGTCTAGGTTTTTGACAGCACGCGCTTTGTCAGCAACTGCAGACTGAAATATCTCACTACGAGCCATGGGCGCCGTAAAATAGGGGTGGAGTTAGAAGTAACAGGAGCCCATGCAGTATGATATACTTTCGTGAGCAGTAATGCTTTCCAAAGTAATATTTTCTTTGTGCTTTAAAGTTAATTCCAGGAGCTTAATCTCCAGCCCACATGGTCAGCCTGCGCTTTCGCGTTTTTATGTTTGGAGCATCTGGCCGTACGCCGCATCCTGCGCCCCTGCTGGCCGCCCTCCAGTTGCGTATTTTTATTTCCCCTTATTAAAAAGAAATTAATGATGATCGTTACTGAGGAGCACTCAGGGTGGGTAGCTTGGTAGTACCCATTAATAACACGGCACCATGAGGTTTATTGGAAAAAAAATCATGGCCTCTGGCAGCATCTGCCATAATGGATAATTTAGCAAGCATCTTGGATTTATACACAAATGGAAAAATACGTCATTAGCACAGTATGCCTAACAGGTGATTCATCTAGAACGTGTTAATCTGACACGTTATTATGAGAAATAGAAGTCTGTGACAATTTCATGGTGAGGTGAGATTTTACTCTGGCATTGTATTAATGAGGGTAACATATTTTGTCAAAATTTCACGCTTGGTGTTTCCTAGACGAAAAAAACAAGAGGTGTTTTAAAGGAGATACTATGCCGCCCATTCACCCGTCTATCCACTCATCCATCTTCTGTACCCACTTGTCTTATCCCAGAAGCTGCAGGCGTAAGGCAAGGAACAACCCAGGATGAGGTGCCAACCCATCGCAGGATACACTATGCCGATGATGTAAGTATAACAAACAAAATAAACAAAATCTTGCACGTTTTAGAGTACCATTTAATTCATTTACACCTGAGGCCCAAAGCTATTCAAACAATTATACAAGTAGTTGCTGTATAACAGGGGTCTCAAACTCCAGTCCTGGGGGGCTGGAGCCCTACACAGTTTTTGGTTCACCCTCATTTAACACACCTGATTCAACTCCTTGTGCTAATTACCACACAGATCTTGAGTAGAATCATTTGTGGTGGAATAGGCAAAGAACTAAGCTACATAGGGCTCTGGCCCCCCAGGACTGGAGTTTGAGATCCCTGCTGTATAATAATTGTCATTATAATTTCTCATGGCTGCCAGCTCTCAGGCATCTGGCGTGAAACTCACGCTTTCGTATTCCCACGATCTCGCAACAAATCTTACAGTAAATTTTTATTATTCCATTATAACATTAGCTAGATCAAGAGCGTTGGGGTAGTTTGTAAACTCTACATACTATTTACAAGGTAATACAACTGGTATTTCTAAATGCGTGTGCAGACTTGTCTCGAATTGAAAATCTCACTCCAGCCAGCTGACCAAAGTTGGCAGCCCTGATTTCTGTTCAACCTAAAGTGGTAGATGAAGTGGTACAGGGCAAGCGACAGATCTTCAGATCCACAGCTGTAGACTCCAGCTGTAACATGTAGGCCTCGGCGACCACCCAGAGATGGCTATTGCAGCCATTTCACAATTGTGCCAATATTTCCCACTGCAGTATGACATTTTGGCCACACAAACGATCCTTTTTAAACCTTAGACATTCGCTGCTGAGTGCTAGCAGTGGTCGGAAAAAGCCGCGTCTAAAACTCGTAGCACCCTGCCGGAAGTCCGGAGCCTGTATGCTGGCTGGACAGCTTTTAACGCAACTTTTAATATCAGCTATTTTGCTTTAGAGATTTTCACACATCTGAAGTATAAGAGTGAACATCTGGAAGAATATCCTGAAAACATTACATTTCATTTTCATCGATTTTGTTTTTCATATTTAGGGAAGGGTTGAATATCACATATTCTTTAAGATGATAGATGGATTGATTGATTGGTTGATTGATTGATCCCACTTATAAGAAAAAATCCAGCTCCTTTGTGTTGATGTCACTCACTGTCGAACCGGATTAGTTAGTTGAATAGCAATGGAAATGCTACTGAGGCCAATAACCTTAAAACATCATTTGTAACAATAAAGATCACGCCCCTTGGGACTCCATCTTTCGTTCCGGAACGATTTTTTGCTCTCTATAGAAAGCCGACCATGAGCTTTTGCAGAGTTGAGTATAACCCCATTTGCAAGTATAAACAAGCATAATAAATATTTCACACATGTTTTCGAATTTTGCGTAATATCTATTATATATGGTTAGTGTCTGCCTGGAGTTGGGAATATTGAAGAGTCCGTGTTGTAGATTTTACGAGTGTACCGTGACCTTCAGAATACAACTCCGTGTAAGCATAGTGTTGGCCATCATTTCCTGTATTTCAAAACAGTGGAGGACGCAGGAGTCCTCCGACAGAAAGTGATTTGTTTTTACTCTTGCGCGATGTCCAGACTGCTGAGGGTCAACTTTAGGGGATTCTTATCTTCCCAGATAAGGATGTCATCGGACCAGGTAGTGTCCGGTCACGATCGATTGCTCGGCTTGTTGACCGTATGCTCGCCACTGGTGGTTTGACACACTACGGTCGTCGTGATAAAGTAGCTGAAGTGGCTATCCAGGCAGTATTGCATCATTTCGTTTCAGGTATCGCCCTGTTGCAGTTTCTCTCTTTTCGTGTTGTGGGACAAAGGGACAGATCATCTGTATCTAGTTAATTAAGTGAATCTGGAATGAGAATCAACACCAAAAGAGGACGTCCCCTTTATCATGTCCATGACAGCCTTTGTTTTTCATGCTGTCAACCACTATCTAGTTTAAACCACTTTCCACCTTATATTAATTCATTTGTTGTCTTTGTGAGCAAGCAGGTAGTGCTCGGTCCCACTTGCTCTGGGATTCAGAAGCCGTAGGATTCACTATGACTGCTTGAAGGTTGAAGGCAGCTGAACTTGGGGCGGTAGTTTTTTGTCCAGATGCGAGTTTCCTGGTGGTTTGGATTCGGGTCCATGGTTTATTAACATCCGAATCATGGGTCATGTACAACTGACGATTCTGCGAAAACCAATTTGTTTAATAATGCCAGTTAATTATAAACTATGTTGATAAACAGCATGTTTATTTCCAGACATAATTTTGTGGAAGAACAAATCGGACATTTTAAAAAGTCTGCTTTTTCGTGACAATAATTTTTACATTTTAGCATTTTAGGTTTTAACATAAGATGTATCTACAGATTTTGGGTTATAATAATGCAATTAATAAAGAACTGCAGAATAATTCATATATTCTCTGGTTTCAGGTAAAATAGAAGTCTATCCAAATTGAAATGAACATATTTAAATTGTGTCCTTTGAAATTCAGAATGCCTGTTTTGAGAAACATATTTTGACACGTGTATGAATGAATTAGTTTCAAAAGAAAAACACCAAGAAATCTTGCCAATAGAAACATTTAATTCTAATTTCTTTTATTTTTGTGTACTTCTGTGTACCAAAGAGAACAATGAAAGCTGGCCAGATGAATCATTGTGTAAATGTTAATTATTTGTCATCACATAATTGGTTTGTTTACCACCAATCCCTATCATTTCTGTTTGTCTGGTGATTAGAAAGATTTGCTCGGGGGAGAAAGATTTTGGGTGAAAATGTCACTGTAATTTTCCTCCTTTTTAGGGGTTTGACATCATGCTTGAATCCTGTCTCCTTTAATTGTTTTATTCGATTTTTCTGTTTGTTGATGACTAGTCTTTGGTGCTCTTATCATTCCTGTACTTCAGCTGGGCGAACTGGGCAAAGGAGCAGGGAAGGGGGGTGGAGGAGGAGGTGCTGTGAGAGAAGCCGGAGGGGCCTTTGGCAAGAAGCAGGCAGCCGAGGAGGAGAAATACTTCAAGTTAGTGGATATTCACCTCCCTCCGAAAACAAATTTCTGTTACATTCTGCATCTTACACCAAGTGTGAAATGTGTCCTTTTGCAGTGTAAAATAATGGTGCAATATTAATTAGCAGTAAATTAATCTATCTTAAAACCTCTGATGAAACTTCTATAACTTGGGAAGAAAAACGGGTCCTGGCTATTAAATGCTTCTAGAAGTTTCCGGGTTGCCCCGCAGTAACACGGAGCCCTTCTTTCCCTTCACAGGCGAAAGGAACAGGAGCAACTGGCTGCTCTCAGGAAGCACCACGAGGACGAGATCGAGCACCACAAGAAAGAAATCGAGCGCCTGCAGCAGGAAATCGACCGTCACAAGGGCAAGATCAAGAAGCTGAAGCACGATGACTGAAGCTGAGGCTGAGGGGGGTGGCCACGCCCTGCCCCCCCCCACCCACAGTGCTACCTGGAGCGGCTTCATTCACATGCAATTTGTATATACTTCAAATGTAATTCTTCTTTTAATGATAAGCACATGAAAAGGTCTCAGGAAGGAAAAACATGACTTTATAGGAAGTGTGATAGTGAGCTCTTATTTCTGTCTAAAATGTTGTGCAGCTTGGACAGATATGTGTACGCCTAATTGGAAAACAAATTGCTTGCTTTAGTTCGTATTCTAGCAGAAGTTGAGTCTGACAAATTGAATTACCCTAGAGTGGAATTGATTGAGAATGAACAATAAATGTGTTGAATCACCATTGTCTGACATCTGTTTATTCAGCAATTATGAAAATAAGGCAGCGCAATGGGTACTACTGTGATACCATCAAGAAGGATTAACAGGGAGTCCAAAATAAAGTTTGCATTGTTATATTGGTTATTCTGGGTTACCAGTATCATTTTCTGGGATGTGCTTCAGAATCACTGGGACCCTGTACTGGTGAACTTGTGTTAACTAGATATGCTATATAGTTGCCTTAATCTTGAACTTCGTTTAATGTGTTGTCTTAGTATTATCTGCCGCATTAACACTTTTCCAAAATGCTGCTTTTCCCAGTTCAGCATTTAAATCACACTTTAATTCTGTAATTACTTTCAATTTGTGAATGCTTAATTTCAAACAAAACACATTTCCACATTCAAATGCGTTATTCTGTGAGTTATAATCTGTCATGTTGCGCTATATCTTGCAGTAAATTAAAACGGAATTACTCTGAAATAACAGCGTGCAGATCCAGGGGGGTATTCCACAAAGCGCAATTTCCGGGTTACTGTATCATAACTTAAGGCAAACGTGGAAACTGTCCAATAGGAGGAGATGTAAGTGACATTCTTATTGGACAATCCTTACATTATATGGCTAATGATGAAATCTTGCCTTGTTTGCGCGCTTGTGAGCTGTTGCCCTGGTAACCGTTGGCCGGGAGCCCTTTGTTGTACGCGCTACGTGCACGTCCACGAGTGACGAGTCGAGTTGAGCGCGCTACGTGCTGCGTTCCCGTGGATATAACTTAACCAAATACGCCTTTCTCCGCATTAATATTACCTTCGAATAAAAGGGTGCTTTTAAAATTAAGCTCGGAAAAAGTAATCTGAAACAACGGATAATTTTCTGTGAAACCGCGGGTAAGAACTCGTCTTTTATTTTTTTCCCTTTTCAGCTAAGAAAAGAATTTATCCAGGCCCGGTACAGGCAGGTTAGTTAGCTAGCCAGCTAATGCTAAGCAAAAAAAGGCAATCGGCCGTTTAGGTCTTGGCTTAACTAGCTGTTTATTTTAGCACTAACCGTGGGGTGGTTTTGAAACCTGGCCAACGGCTGTATGAGCTTATTTTAAAAATAATTTTGTAAGTTTTTAAAACAGGGGGCGGGACACTAACGTGGGTTTGGAGCCTTATAGTAGCCTACGGTGTCTGTGGCGGTTATGGGGCGCTTTATGGTTTCGCTGTCATCGTCTGGCGCTTACTAATAACCTCACGGCCAATTTAAGCGATTTAACTTCGGGTGCGACAAACGTCCCGTCGCCCTGGCTGAGGTTTGTTTTCTTGTTTTGCCGCGCTGCTGCGTTTTCACAGTGAACCTTTTGGTGGCGCAGTTTGACCCGTAAGTTCCCCTTTATTCATCGTTTGTTTGTATGCCTTTGTGTAGTGTGCCCAGTTGGCTGTGATCATGCTGGGTTGAAGCTGATATAACGTTTCCCGTTTATACACTGGACGAAGGGAGCGCTCACATTTATTACGTTTTTTGCATTATCACACCGAGCGCAGATGTCGGGGTTCAATGGGTTGCCCGGCCCTCGGCTCCCTTATGCCGCGGCTCTACGGAAGGCGTTTCTGCAGGCTGTCTGTTGATTAGCATGTGAACTGTACTCGATACTGGTTGGTTATATTTGGCTGATTGCATAGCTGCTGTGGATAAAGCAGGTTAAGATTTAGCATAAGATAAGCTCTGCTTCAAGCCCAAAGCAGCAACGTGCAGCAGTTTCCCTGGAGACATCAGAAGTGGAAATCTAAAAATGGTGCACAGCATGCTAGTTATTCAGCTTCTGACAGCTGACAGCTTGCAGGCCTTTCCACTTGTTTTTGTTGCCGTAAAGAGCAGGCGGGCTTCTCCGCTTTTGTCATTCTTCTGGTTTCCCCACAGATGGCCATGTTGGTGCACAGAAGAGCCTGGTGTCTCTCTATCTCCCCTCCTCTTGACTGCACCGATGTGCATGTCTGCTAAACGAACCCAGACTGTCTTGTAAATAAGCACGTTGTTTTGAACTGAAACGTGAGGTTATGTTGATGAGTCAGTCAGGTGACGCAGAGCGGGATGAATGAACCCTGCGGCTCGGGGGCCGGGGTGGCTTTGGGAGCTCGTTTTCTCGGAAGGACGGCTCCCACTGAGCACTCAGACCTGGCGGGTGTAGTTGCAGAATGGCCGCCGAGGTGAACGGCAGCCCCATGACAGCCAAGGAGGAGGAAGAGCCTATGGACATCAGCGCGACACAGGCAGACAGCTGTCAGAAGCTCATCGACGCTGGGCTTGCCCAGAAGGTGGCGGAGAAGCTGAACGACATCTTCCTGACGGGTAGGCGTGAGTCATGCTGCGCTTAGCATGTGCTTTTGACATTTTCCCCGGTGGGAAAACTTGAAAATGGGGGCTTGGGTCGTTGTGGCTGGAAAGATTATAAGCCCACAAATCCAGATGGGGAAGGCGTATCATTCTTGTAATAAAAAGTCGTTAACGCTGACCCTCCCAGGGCTGGTGGCGTACGCAGACCTGGATGAGAGAGCCCTTGACGCCCTGAGGGAGTTCAACGAGGATGGGGCCCTCGCCGTCCTGCAGCAGTTCAAGGAAAGTGACTTGTCCCATGTGCAGGTGAGAAATTTATGTTGGGCTCCCTTTTTGCTTTATAAAAACCCCAATATTTTTTTAACAACAAAATTGCATCGCCATATTTGGAAATTTTCCAAAACTGTGCTGTCCGAGTATATCAAACAATATACTTTGTAAAATGCTTGTCATGCCATCCTGATTACAATTCCATCCAGATAAATTATTATTTTTTTTTTTTTTAATTTTTTGTGTTCTGAGTTCATTACTTTTTTCAAGACGGTGGTTGTATTGTGTTTAGATGCAGGTTATTTGCATAGGCAATCAACAAAGAAAGTGTTTTAAGTTCCACCCAAAGTACCCAAATACCCCAGCTGGTTTGGCACTTTTGTTACTTTATCTTTTAGTACCGGTTTTCCAAAGTGGAAAAGGGAAAGTACCATACCAAAAGTACGGTACTTGGTGCAGTACAAAAGCGCCCTAACATGTCATATGTCATGCTCGTCGGTCATTCCAAAATCGATTAACAATTTTCCTTTCTTAGAACAAAAGTGCCTTTCTGTGTGGTGTCATGAAGACGTACCGGCAGAGAGAGAAGCAGGGGAGCAAGGTGCAGGAGTCCACGAAGGGGCCCGATGAATCTAAGATAAAGGTGAGATTCAGGGTACCGTCCCTGCGACAAGAATAAGCCGCGTGGTGACGACGGGCCAGCGCTGGGTCTGGCGTCTGCAGCTCCCGCTGCATGTTCCCTGGGGCTCAGCCTGCCTGCAGCTGTCGCTCCTTTGCCACGCCGCTTCTGACAGTATTGATGCTGCTGTACGATCCTGCAGGCCCTCTTGGAGAGGACGGGGTACACGCTGGATGTCACCACTGGACAGAGGAAGTACGGCGGACCCCCGCCTGCTAAGGCCTTTCAAGGATCACAGCCTGGAATCGGGACTGAGGCAAGAACCGGAGACAATTTTCACATTTGCTTTTTTAGTATCTCTGCAGTGTTGATGCTTATGAGGCTTCCGGTATTGTACGTGTCACAAATGACAAAATGTACATAGTATGACAAGTATGATTTATGATGATTTTAACTTAATTTGTCCACCTAAAAGAACAGTGTGCCACAGTCATACTTTGGTATTTTTAGTTTTAAAATGTCCAAAAGCGTCCAAAAGAATTCCAACAAATGGATTAGGTTCAGCTTTAGGTGGGGGGGGGGGGGGGGGGGGCCGG
>JAODKF010000051.1:4040079-4058946 GCA_026779585.1 Mormyrus proboscirostris
CTGAACTCTGTCCTGCGGGGGGGGGGGGGATTCTCTGCTGTGCTTGTGAACCTCCGTGTTGGGGAAGCAGGATGCGCCCCGCATTGTCTGCAGTGTGAATGAATCTCAATGACTGCTAAGATATCAACTTATTCTGCTATTCTAGTTTTAACTGGTGCTGTCTTTTAAAAACCTGAATTCTATTTGTGTGTTTTGTTTTCCTTAGCGTGAAACATTTACCCCATCGACCTGGGCTGGAAAAACTTTGTTTGGAAAAGGATGAAAGATTTATTTTAAAGTGTGTGTGTGTGTGCGCTTTTTGTTTTAAATCCCTAATTATTTGCCTGATCTACAGTTAACCTGAGAGCTCTCCAGTGGAAGGAATTAAGTCCTGCCCGATCTGGTACATTCCTGTGGCTTGGCCTCCAAGTCCCAAAAAAAAATATCAGAATAACAGACTTCTTCAGCACATTACTTCGTACTGGGACCAGTGACAGGAAGGGGACAGCTGGGGCCTGGTGTCTGGGACGGAGCCAAGCTGGCAGACTCTCGGCTGAGGTGTCCTTCCTCCGCAGAGCTTCCGGAGAACTGGACGGACACACGGGAGAGCCTCCTGGAGGGTATGGTCTTCCGCCTGAAGTACTTGGGCATGACACTCGTGGAGGAGCCGAAGGGGGAGGAGCTGTCGGCCATGGCGGTGAAAAGGATCACGGCCACCGTGAGTCTCACTCTTTCTCACTCTCGGAGAGTGAGACGGTCCACGACTGGGCCCCTTCGTGAACTGTTGGTTTGTCTTGTTGGCTTTTATATAAACAGCTGGTATGGTACTTGAGAGGTGATGACCCCCCCCTCCCTCAGCCATGGGAAATGGGGATTGGGTGGGGTGGAAAATATAACCGTGGGATTTGGGCAGGGAAAATGTTTACTGGGGAGGAAAGTCCTCCTTTTAGGTTTTACAGAGGGCTGTGTGCAAATGGGGGAGTTAATATGTCCCTTCAAGCATGACTGATGGACCGAATCCATGAGGTCCCTGGTCCCCTCTATCTCATGTGTCATACATGGGTGATTAAGTATACTGATGCACCCCGCTGCCCCAAATTCCTGCTCATCCGGCTTTGGTATGTCAGTCTAATCGCGAGACCCCGGACCCGTACACACTTGCTGCTTTGAAATCCATTGAACCTGAATGATTTATTCTGTGTAGCCAAAGTCATCGTTGCTTTCTCACTCGCGGAGTACAGCGGTAATTAGCTTGTCGGCTTCCTCCCCGCGCCAGCTGGCAGCCGTAACGCGTGCGCTAACGTTTGAGCCGCGGGGGACTGCGCCGGTACCCCGGCCTGCCGCGGAAAGTCGCTTGGTGCCGCTGGAGGCATGTGGCCACGATGTTTGCCAAGAAAAAAATGCTTATTTCTTGAACTCTGCAACCTTTTTTTTAGATGGCGAGCTTTTTGCTGGGGTTTCGGAAGTGCTTTGTAAAGTACTCTTTAATGCGTGTGTCATTGGTCTTTAAGACATGACTGCAGGAAATGGCTGCATTGTAGTGTGCAGAATTCGTTTGCTTTTCTGTGAGTATTTGAACTGTTTTTTTTTTTTTTTTCCTTTTTCTTTCTAAACCCTTTCATCAGGCTAAAGCAAGTGGGAAGAAGCTCCAGAAGGTGACACTAAATATTTCCCCTCGTGGAATTGTCCTGTACGACAGCTTGTCCAACCAGCTGATTGAGAGCATCTCCATATACAGGTGAGACCCTCAATCTGAAAGCTGCTATTTTAGCTTTGTTGCTGATGTCGCCTGTTTAGGGTGCACACTAGTCTTAAAGGTCATTCATCACCTTCTACGCCAGGGATAGGCAAACCCGAGCCCGTAGTGCCGGTATCCGGCAGGTGGTCTATCCTACCTGGCGAGTTACTATCTGCCTGAGATCAGCTGTGGTTCATCAGGGAGCAGGTAGGATAGAAAACCTGCTGGATACCGGCAATCCTGGATCAGTTGTCTCCCCCGGTCCCACGCTCTACATGAAAAGCAGAGATGACCACAGACCAAATAGTCGGCTTGTTTTAATATTGTGACTGTGTTAGTCTCCTTGTCTGAGGCTCCTGATGTACATCAGTCTTGCTGTGGTGACGGTGACCTCAATCTGAGTCTGTGACCTTCATAGATTTCAGGATGGACTCTCTAACATCCATCTGTTTTTCAAATGCTTATCCAGGGTCACTGGAATGATCATGTTTAGCCAAAGCAATTACTGCCTAGAGCTCAAGGTCTGATTTCAGCTTCTAACACAGCAGTGGTTAAATTGTGTGAAAGATTCATTGCTTTAGCTGAACATTAATACATTTTAAATGACTTTCTCCCTAACCTTGGTCTGATTTGTATTCATGTCTTCAAGATTTGATTTTAAATCTGAGTCCAGTACTTTGAAATATAATTGAAATATTTCCGATAGGATTATGGTTCCCCTGGCAAAGTATCCCAGGTTTTTTTTTTTTTTTTTTTTAAACTAAGGTATACCATCGTGTTTTAGGCTCCTAAATAAAGGTCTGCTTTTGTGTTAGCAGCTAGCATAGAAGTATATCTGATATACTTTTGCTACCTGGGGCAACTGAAATGTGACATTTCCAGGCAGTTGGGAGAGGGTCGTGTCGTACACGGCGTCCTGCTTCCCAGCTTGACCTGATGCGGTCTGCGTATTGGGTTGAGACCGCCCCTGCTAGTGGTGCTGAAGTAGTTCCCGAGTCTAGTCAAAGTGGGCAGAGACTCACTGGAGAACTACCTCAAATTTGATCGCCCCTAAAACGCGTCCTGTGGTTTAGCCGCGTTCAGCTACCCGGCGTCTGACGCGCTTTGCTTTGTCTCCACGTGGCCTGGAGCTGCTCTTTGCTGGGATGAAGCGCAGTGTTTCCCAGCAGCACTGGCGTTGTTGGTAATGTTTTGTAAATACTTGTGTAATTTTCTGTCGTTCCTTTAGAGCAGAGGCATTGACATTTGTCTTTCAGTCTTGGAATGCTTTCTTAAATCGGTTTGCCCTCTCCCTGTGCTCTTCAATGAACAGATGATATGGGTCTGCTGTTGTCATGGAATTCCCTGTAGCCTAAACTCCTCTCTTCTTTCGAATGCTGGCCATTAAAGTTATGGGAACCTACAAGTGGTTTGGCTGTCAAGTTTATAGAAGTGAAATCTGAATGAATACATCATTTAGGACATTTATTGCTTGAATTTTGGGGCACTCTCCGCTCTCGATGTTGTGGGGGGGGAGGTGTTCAGGGACTGTTGTTTAAAAGCTCTGCTGCCATCTCTGATAGGATATCATACTGCGCTGCAGACAAGAACCACGACCGCGTGTTCACCTACATCGCCCAGAGCCAGCAGAATGAGACACTGGCATGTCATGCATACCTCTGTCCCAAGAGAAAAGTGGTGAGTGTTGCCATGGTTACACGACAATGGTGGGGGGGGGGGGGCTGTCAAAAATTGGTTCAATCCCAAATGTCTAAGATTGATTAGGGATTTTGAATTTCAGATTTATAGTAGGTGTTAGTTCATCAAACCCATTGAAATGTTTGCTTCTGGTCTGCACTTGTCAAATTCTCCGTCTTCATTTCAGGCCCAGGCCGTGACGCTGACGGTGGCCCAAGCCTTCAGAGTAGCCTTCGAGTTCTGGCAGGTCGCCAAAGAAGGTGTGCTTGGTTGCTGTGGGAATGAGAGATGCTGTTGCCTGGGTGACGAGCTCGGAATGCTTCAGTTTGAAGGAGCGAGATCCCCTTTGCCTGTTTTCAGGTTTCTGATCATCGATATGATGGGTTATTCATAGTGACATGCTCTGCACTGCCTGAACCGCAGGTTCTTTCTCGTGTAGCTCGCTGTTTCTCGGAGGAATCTCGCCCCTCTTCTAGCGCTACGCTGGACTCTGTTTTTGAGCGCTTGCTGTGGTATTTAGTTGTTGATACTGGTATTAATTTTCCCAATAGCTTTTCCTACTTGATTCCGCCATTTTGGACAATGGGACGATGTGACGACCAGTGAAACGCGCTCAAATGCTGCGATTAGATGTTTCTTATGAGAACGTCTGCGTTATGCCGCCGGCTCTGTAGCAGCAGCGTGTTTGTGCCGTTCGGAGGCGCCTGACGTCCAGCAGCAGATGCAGCGCAGTCGTGTCTCACAGCTGATCTGTCGCACACAGAGAATGGGAAGCGGGCAGCGTCTGGCTCCGACGGCGAGGCGGCCAGCAGCTCCCAGTCGGAATGGTCCCTTAACCTGCTGAGCATGAAGGGGAGGGGTGAGTGTGTGCACACAGACGCCCTCTAGGGGTGTGCGGGCTGAAGTGCAGCAGGATGGACCACATAACATTTCCACGTGTGCTCCACTGCTCTCCAATATTTTTATTTTATTTTTTTTTTAATTCAGAAAAAGCAAAACTTGTTCAGCTTACCAGTGCAGATTTTCATATTAGTGGAATAGCATCACACATTTTTTAAATTCAGTTGAAGATCAATCTACAGCCAGACTTGATAATGAATTATATAAACATGCTGGTACTTTTAGACCTTTTATGTGGAGAATGAGCTGACAAAATTCTCCACTATGGAAAATCAGCCAGTAATATCTGTATATTAATCCACACATATCGTGCATCTCTATGTATCGGTTGTTCCAGCTACATGAAGACAAGATGTAATACAAAATTATAATATAACCACTCAGTCTGCCCTTTCTTGCCCTTGATTGGCTGGCTGTCGGAATGATCAGCAGCTGCCCTCGTTCTCCTGTCTGCTAGTTAACACAGGCAGTGCTGATGTCATCGCTAACACCTTAACGTCATTGTTTCGTAGCTTGTCTTGGTTGGGAATGTTAATAAAACCTGCTAGATAAATGCATTTTGTGTGCCAGCTTAAGGGGGGGCGTGCTGCACTGCTTTAGATTAAAAGGTTGGGGGAGGGGGCTTGGGGTTCGATCCAATCACCATATGCTGTGTTTCTGAGCCCTGTCCTGGGTATAGAATACATTTGTTCCGGAATGGATTTGGCTTTGCTTCAGTATTATATAAACCTTAGACTCCCCCCCCGGCAGAGGGAGACACTGGAACCGGAACCCTGCTGGACCTGGACGAGTCCCCCCCGACTGGTCTGTCTGACGAGACCCCCGACTCTGCCCACCCCTTCGTGGTGCACGGCACAGACATGGAGAACAACAACACGCTGTGGGTGAGCGTCCTGTTCCCGCCTCAGAGGGACCTGCCCCTCGTTTGCCTCAGGCGACTGTGGCCTGGCCTCTGCTAGCTGCGATAAGCTGGTTTGTCCTGATTGTAAATCCACTGACTTCTGCCTTGAGTTGCCCTGCAGTTTTGCATTTTAAGGTCTTAAGGTTTTTTTCCTTCATGTGACTTTGAATGACTAGTCAGTTACTGTTCCATGTGTGTCCTGGGTGCAGAGTGTCTGATCTGCCACCTGTATACACATTCAATTCTGTTTCATTCACTAAATATTTTAAAATAATGGTTCTGTGGTAAACTGTCTGCCAGATGTTTAGGTCATTTTTGGGTGTACGTTTTTTTTTTTTTTTTTTTTTTTTTTTTTAAAATATACATGCGTGTTTTTTCGCTTAACCAAATCTTCACCTTCCACTCGCAGGAGCTCGACGATGGTCTCGATGAAGCCTTCTCGAGGTGAGGGGGGGCTATTCTGTGCTGGTTTTTATGGCTTGTTTGTTGCTTTTCTCAAACGCTTGTCCCAGCCGCCTGTTTCGTCAGTCCCTGTCACCCGCGGGCCTACCGGTGCAGATCTGCGGGGAGTTTCCACGGGAACGCTATCGAACTTCTCGTCTAAGTATCTTTCAAAGTCAAAGTGTCTCTCATCTTCAGCTATATGATGCACGGGGTCATAAACTGAGAATTTCAATCTTTGTTCACAGTGCAATCTGTAATAGAATATAAATATGCAAGACAGTGAGCCATGGATATATAGTCTAAATAGCTGTGCAAATGACTGATGGAATCAACTGGGCAGGAATGCAGTACATAGATTACTGCTTTTATTAATTTGATTTCAGTGCTGAGAGTGGTTTGATAGAACCAGTTTTGTAGGAGGCCCCATCCACCAGGGGGCGTGTTGATGTTTAAATGCACTATATATATACCTGTTTCTGTGTGTTGTGTCCAAAGTAATCGTGTGCTGAATGTCTGGATGTTAGCTGGGGCTGTCTGGGGCTCGCTGACTCACCCTGCCTGTCGTCATTATGGGTCCATTTTTGGAGATGATGATGATGATGATGATGATGATGATGATGAATTCGGTCTGCCTGCCGCCCACTGGATAAATGATCTCTGTCCTTTCTAATGGCGGCTCATGCTGAGCGTAGTCGGGTCCTCCTCTGGGCCCTGAACCCCCATACCCCCCCCCCCCCTTCGCTTAGGAACATTAGCGATTAGCGTTCCCCTGCTTGTCACATGATCAGAATGTTTGTTTTTTTTTTTTTTCTCTCCATAAGCCCCATCCATAGCTGGGCTAAACGTATGAAGGCAGTCATCACTCATTTTTCTTTGGTCTTCGATATTCCAGGAGCACTTGTTTGGGGGGGGTGGGGGCTGCGTTCCCCGTTGTCAGGGGCCTAGCTGCCTGCTTCTGGTCCCACTCCCAATGTCTAGAACGTCTGATGTGTGGAACAGCCTTCTGATGCTTCTCTTTCTATTCATTCCCAGCCCAAGCTGGCATATCTGTGGTTCGCTAACAGGTAACTGTGTGCTGGGCTGGTATTTGTGATCGACTTCTTTCATTTTGTCTTCCTCCCTCTGCTTGTGTTCCATCCATCCATCCATTCGTCCGTCCATCCATACTTCTTTGAGGTCTGGAATCCTGCCCCACCCCCCATCAATGCAGTGCCTCGCTCTGATTGCACGGGGTCTGGCACAGACCTACTATTAGGTTATGGGGTGGTCTTAGTGCATCATGGATAAACTGGTACAAAATTCATGATTCCGTTTTATTCAGAAACCTGGTTAACCTACACTAGCCGCTCGAGTTTGAAAGCAAGTTGTCTCGTCTCCTGAATTCTGGTGCCAGATGAGTGTGATCTGGCGTTCTGCCAAACAGCTTTTCAGTTTAGCTTAATGTGACTAACATTGTCAAGTATGAACAACATTCTTCATAATCATCATCGCCATCCACACGATCATGTCTGATTTTTCTGTTCTCCGTTTTAATGTTTCCGGCACTTAAAGTATAAATAAATTTAAAAAAAAAAAAAAAAAAAAACATCGTAACATATTACTGGCATTTAAGTGGAGTCCCCAGTTGGGAAATTGCTCCCAGTCACTGCTGTAAAATGGTATTTTTCTTTTTCCCCCATTGCGTCTTGGCAACTTGATGCCCTGAGTGTTTGCTTTGTGCTGAAGTCATGCTCAGTGTGCTGTTAATTTCCCTGCATGGTTATATGTATTTACCTCTCATTTATCACGGCTCTAATGGCCTGTCGATTCCTCCCTCGCCCCGCAAGACTCGCCGAGTCTCGCACGAACCCCCAGGTCCTGGACATCGGGGTGATATCCGAAGATCTCCATGCCGACACGCTGCAGTCGTCTCCCTCCGGCTGGGATGCGAGTGACGGGAACGACCTGTTTGGATTCTGATGCCGCGCCGTGCCGTGCCGCGCGGGGGCAGCTGGCTGGTCGTCCCTGGAGGGCCCCCCCTTGCTGAAGGCGTGTGGGCTTTAGCTGGGTGACTGGATGCCAGGCTGGTGCCGCGGCTCTGCCACCAAAACAGTAATAGAGTATTATGCCGCCT
The DNA here is from genome assembly GCA_026779585.1 of Mormyrus proboscirostris. NCBI lineage: Eukaryota > Metazoa > Chordata > Actinopteri > Osteoglossiformes > Mormyridae > Mormyrus > Mormyrus proboscirostris. Next base: position 4,047,832 of record JAODKF010000051.1, read on the forward strand.
TAAACGTGTCTTAGCGATGCATTACCCGCTTTCCCTCTAGGTGACACGCACAGCCAAAGTGGCAGTTTGCACTATTATATTTAAAAAAAAAAATAAATAAATAAATGTATCATGATGTTTTTTACATATATAAAAATGTATGTGTGCACACCCAAGTGAAAGCAATCATTCTAGCTATCGGTGTAAATTTGAGGAGGATGATTATGCTCTTATCTCTACATGAGGATGAAACTCCATTCAGGAAGGATCTAAAGCTCAAACGGGTGGAATTAAGGTTTTGCTTTTTGAAGGATGCCTTGACTTATCTCTGAGCTTGGGTGTCTAGGGGCCCGGAGTCGCCGTCTCTCCTCCTGACACGTGAGGACAAACCCAGATAGCGAAGCCGTTCCGTGGGGTTGCGTTCCAGTCCAGCTTCTGAGAAGCAGACATTCCTGGATTAAGTGTTTCTGCTGACTCCTTCTGTTAATTCACTCCCCCTGTTGCGGCCAGATTTGCTGTTTTTTTTTTTCTTTCTCTCTCCCCTCCCTCTTTCTTTAAGTGACTGGAGTCTGAGGTAACATGAGTGGCATTTCTATAGGTGGGGGGGCTGGTGTTTCGGGTTATTTGGGTGTCCTCGCTGACTTGTGCGGCGTACGCGTAAGATGCCAAGACTGCAGCCTGGCTTTCTTTCGAGCCGCCACCGGGTGGAGCCGGTCAGCCGGTTTTGCTACCACAGAGCCGCATGTTGGCAGAGGCGCGTTATTCCCTGGCCCTGGCATTACACCCTCTCCTTGGTTCAGAAGCGCTTTGTACGATGTCATGTTCCTATGAAACGTGCCTTCGGCTTTCACCACCGTGTCTGTTCTTGCTTTAGGTCCTTTTAGAATGAGTGACGTCTCATGGATGGTGGTTTTTATTTATTTGCCAGCACTGCATTAATGCTTCATGGACCACGTATTCCTGTAAAATGTAATAAACGACTATTAAGATTCTGTCTGGTTTGGAGTCATTTGTTTCGCTTACCAGACCCTTATCTCAGTGCTGTTGAGCCCACTGGGGGATTAAGTTGGATATCAGCAATCCACACTATGGAGTCAGTTTGAGCAATACATTTTTCGCCCTCCAGGGGGCAGTAATCGCACGCAGTCGTCGTGCCATGTTGTTGCTGTGATGTTGGACGTACCTGCTTATTACAGCATTAGCCTTTCCCTCGTATAGGTGAGTAAATAAATTGTTTAACTTTACCTTGTACTTGACATTCACTCCATTGGAGAGATCTCTCAGTAAGGGCTTCAGTGTCTGCCTGTGATATTTATACCATAGAAATACCAAAGGGATGAGTACAGTGCTTCAACATGTTATCAATTAGATATCAACTAAATATCGCCAAAGCATTATGGATATAAAAAAAATATATTTTTTCTATTTCATATGGATTCACCCCCCCCACCCAGTTAGTGTCTCTGGGTCTGTAATTTGAGTAACACCTGGAAGGGGTTTACCTTTTGAACAGTTGAGTATAAATAGTCATAGTCACAGAGTACTCAACTGGTTGGTTGAAACAAAATCTTGGTCTATATGTTTAGTTTCTAGACCTGAATTTTAGACACCCCCCCCCCCAATATTCATCAGTTCTCACCAGCTGCTCAGCTGCTGAGCTGTAGAGCTCGTTTTTGCCGCCGAGAGGCTAGTAGACTGAATGCCATCGGTGATCGGCTCGTTATCGCTCAACTGACTCTGCCCCCGTACTGGAGGGGCCCTCGTTACGCCGCTGTCACCAAGGAAAGACCCTCCACCCCAGCCTTCATATAAGCCTGCCACCGCACTTCTAGTCACCGTCTCAATTTGCGACGCTCCCCAGGGTAAATGCGAACGCCAGCTTTCTCAAGAAAAGGACATCATGAAAGCCTTGGGGCGCGTGGTTCCCTCTCCCAAAATTCCAGAGTGTTTCCTGAGGGTTAAATCATTCTGGGAGCAGAGACCGATGCGCTTCCTTAAGCCTGTGAAATGCCGAGTTCTGGTGCAGGAAAGGCGAGAGGATAATTCATTCCGTAAATGGTTGTTATATAAGAATAATTTTGCTTAATATTCACCCCTACATTCTCTTCTCGTAATAGCTTTTTTTTCATCTTACTGCTTTAATGTCTTCCCTTAACATTCCAGTGTACCAATGGTTTAATTGTGTATGTTGTAAGATTAACTGGGTAAATCTAGGTTAGATGCCCTTTGCAAGTCAATGGTAGTTCCTCTGTGCTGAACCACTGAGGCTTCAATAAATGTTATAACACAATATATGATAGCATTGGATTTAGGATGGTTATCAAGAACTGGACCTAAGCTGGCCCTGCTTTTTCCAGATTCACCTGCGCTGGAACCATAATGCTTATACATCCCATAATAATAAAGCCATCCTATTTAAAAACACATTGTCATTTGTATTTGCCGATGCATTGCAAAGCATGCATATTGGACCTCGTTGCGATTGCGATTTTATGATTATGGACGTGATCAGCCTGTCATCGAGGGTTTAAGGATGTGTTAAGTTGGGAAAGACCTCTGCGTGTCTGAGACTTAAAGGCCAATGAGACAGCGTGAGGGTTCGAGGGCGAACGGTAAACGTGTTTCTCCCTGAAAGCGCCACCGCCTGCTGAATGCTCCCCATAGCACCTTGAAAAAGCAATTCTCCACAGCGTCGTCCCGGAGGGAGGGTGATTTTCCATCTCTGCGCCATAGGCTGGTCGCAGGGCCTGTCGCGGGGCCATCAGTTTGGCAGCAGGAGGTACGCGTTCCAGCCGACGCAGAGTGCCGAGATACAGGCAACCCAGGGGAATGGCGGTCTGTCAGCACAGCACTGACACCTGTCTGGGTGACAGTGAAACGACTTACAGGCCCCTGGCTTCAGCCTTGGTAACACATATGGACGACAGCACCCCCTGCAGCCTGTCATTATTTTTTTTTTTTATTTTTTTTTTAGCATAGCTTCTTTGCTTTTCTTGTTTCTTGGTTACGATAGTCAAAGTGATAGCAGTATCAGCGCTGGTGATATTAGCATCTTGGAGAGCCTTGCGGATTTTCTATAAGTTAGACTAGCTTCGCTTCATTCGTTGTTCTTTTTGAGATGTGGGGGTTCCGGTTGGTTCCTCCTCCTGATGCTCGTGTGGCCACAGATATGCTGAGGAGAACAGAGTTCAGACCACGACGAGGCACGATGAAATGCAACCCACCAACTGATTTAAGGAGAGGGCTTGCAACATGCTAGAATGTGTGCGGATTGTACCTTCTGTCAATATAATCACACTTGCATCATTACCTCATTCACTGCATGTTACCTCATTTCTATTGCTTGACATTTACAAAAGATGCAAAGTAGTTAATGAATATAACAGGTGGGCCGTTTGGAACTTTCCAGAACCCGCCCTCTCTGTCCCCTAATAGCTGCAATATGTGCTACCCTAAAGGTATAACTTCAACTCAACTGGTGGCTATGAACTTTAGCGGGCCGAGTTTAATGGGTACCAGTGTTTTTGGGGATGGTGTCAGACTTCCGATCGCGTTTCTGTAGTCTCCAGGGTGACTGACTCACTCATGTTTACCTCGCTGTTAGAGGCAGACTTGGTAGCTGTCAGAAGCCCATCCGTCCTTGAATTACCACATCCGATGCCGCTTCCGCAGGCAAACAGCAGACAGCCAAGCCTTACACATAGTACGCGGCATCTGGCTCCCGCTCCATGCCGTACCATCCATCGCGAGAAAAAACACTGAGATCTTTTGTTCGGCCCCCTCGAAAGGAATGACACGTACGTCAGGGACGCTTTTCCGAGCTGCCAAAGGAACACTGAGCAGATGAACTCATGCAGACCCACCGCACGCCGCGAAAATGAACGGCTGCATCTAGCCGACAGTGACAGATTTCCACCCACGGTGTGTCAAGGGCAGCTCTTCCAGTACTGGGGTCCTGTTCATGGATGCAGGCGCTCTCCCAACTAATGCCCGCCGTGACCTCGTCGATCCCGAAACCTGCGATTTGCTAGGCAGCTCGGATCCTTAATGAGGACCGGGCCTAGAACCTACGCAACCAATGATTCTATAGTCTCCTCAACCTGTACACTTTACGTATGTTATTTAGCAGATACTTTATTCTTAGTGTCTTTGCACTGCATGTCACTTTACTGCCAGTTGAAGAGCAAATTTCCCAAATTCAGTCCATTTTTTGTTTTTACATGAGACTGTCAATTTAATTCATGAAATTTAATTCAATGATAGTTCTTTGTTGGATCCAATTCTCTTCAGTTAGTTGCACACTCTGGATATTTCTGATTATCCCTCATCTCTTAATACTTATGTGCCTGTTAGACTTACGTCTATCAGATGTATGTCCCATTTCACAGCCCTCAGGTTTGAATCACAATGCAAGATTTCCGGGTTAGCTAGATGGCTTGACGGATTTAAGGTCCCGCTGCATAATTGGACTTTTTCTTCACCACCTTAAACCAGACAAGTTCTTGCTAACCCAAAAATCCAGCTTTGTGATACAAGCCCACAAGCCCCCCGACTTCGGCAGCCATGCATTTCACTGCACATTGTACTTAGTATGACTGTGTATGTGACAAAACTTTGTCTATTTTCATTCCATACCGGTCTAAAACTTCACCATCAAGCTAAAATTCTCCAAAAGACTTTAGTCACCTACCTGGTGGTTATTTAAACTGGGCGATTTAATTTTTTATTGCACAAATTAGAAACCAAATGCGATTGGCATTGAAAATATCGGATAACTTTATTAAATTGGAGTTAAATACATGATTAAGCATATACGCAGTTCTTTAAAGAGATACCATATGGCCTTATTTATACAGAACCATGCTGGCCCTCTTTCAGCAGTTAATATGAATTCCGTACGTTAAATATAAATTGTATACTTTACACAAAACTAACCCCCCCCCCAACACACACACACACACACACACACACACACACATCCACGTGTCTTTGGAAACAGTCTTGTTTCTGGTTGTGTTATCATCTGACCATTTTAGAGGTTCACAGTTTTCTGTGGAGGCTGAGACCATGTGATTGTGAGCACTAACGTCAGAACTTCTACTGTTGGGATGCAAGTCCAGGTCTGTGAGTGCGTTCGCTGCTTTGATCCAAAGCAAAATGAGAGTTCAGCGATCTTGAGGGGACGGTTCTCTGTCAGCACCTCGCTGCCCACGGGCTATTTGTTCTTCTGTCCCTCGCCATGGTAACCGTCAACCCTCACGACGGGCACAGAAATCAGGACGCTGGATTCTCAGCTCCCCCGTTGGTGTCTCCCGCCTGCAATAAAGCATGTCTTGCTCCATGTGTAGATTAATATTTCACCGAAGTCGACCCCAGGGGGGATTCTGGACCTTTTAACATGGTGGCTGAGAAGCTGTCGCTTAAAACGCACATCAGTAGTGAGCAGAAGTGATGGGGGGGGTAGGTTATATTGGTCTCAGACCAGTTACGGTGGTCTGAAGAACAGGCATTGGTAGGGTGCATCTGGAATACTGTTGATGAGCGTGAGGACAGGAGAGGGGGCGGGTGGTGCAGAATGTAAAATGCAAAAGACTACAAATCCCATGTCCACGTGCTGCCAGCAGATTTGATGGGCTCCACTAACACATAATGAAATAAGATGAAATAACTGCTTTGTGAAATCTGCTACACCCCCTTAAGGACATAAGACATTAGTATGTGTGCAAAACTACCAGTGTTAAGAAAAAAAATGACAGAAAATATGACAGTAATCAGAGGATATACTGAACTGGATCATGATTATTTTTCATCAGTTACATTTAAATTGAAAGATGGGGGCTATTGAGTTTGTGGGGTTATATTTAAATTGTTTTAGCTGCTTAGCAGAATAATAAATCCGAGGTGACAAGATGCGTTATACTTCAGCTGCTTGACAGACTGTAGACACTAATTTTAAGCTCCCCGCTCAGGGTATAACACCAGAGCCCTTCCTCGTCACCATTTGGTCAAATGCCAATGTCTGCCACTGTCTCCTCGCATTAGCGTCCTGCAGACGCCGCCCGGATAAGTCATACTTCTTCATAGGTCCGGTCTGCGCTCGCTGTAAAGCGTTCCTCATTTAAATGACAAAGAAGCATTGGGCTTGGAGGGGATGCAGAGTGGGGGGGGGACTCCTAGCAGCAGAAAGTCATCGTTCATTTCCGGAACCATGCAGCCCCCCCACCACCACGACCACCTTCCACTTTGCTTATATAAGCTGCCAGGAACGGAATATTAATATTGCCTATTTCTCATGTCACAGGCTGCCTCCTCCCCGCTCAGCCAAGGTTAATTATCAGCCGTTAAAAACAGAAATACTCCATCTTGGCTGAGTGCTGGGTGGGCGGGCGGGGCTGCAGATGTGGACGGGGCTGGCAGGAGAGTGGCGGTGTGAAGCCCAGGGGAGCCGTCTGTCACCAGCCAACCTGATGACGGTGTCTTGGAACCCAGCGGCGATACTACCCAGAATCCTTCAGGATGGGGACAGGGGCACTGTGCTGTGACCAACCACGGAGCTGGTTCAGCTTCGTGGAGCCTGCCCTGCCAGACCGACCGTGTCTTCTTACCTTAGTGAGCTTTCAGCTCTCTTTCCCAGCATAGAACGGCTTTGTATGTTTTTTTTTTTTTAAGTGACATTAGGTTTAGCGGCAGCAGCGGCGGTGAGCAGACCACGGCTCTGCAGGGATGAATAACGGTGGTGTCGCGTTTGCAGAGGGTCCACCCATCCGTACAGCTGCAGCCTCACAGGAGGCAGCATCGACATTGATGACAAAGTTGCCCCATAAGCCTTTGCACCTGGGCTTTGTCCTGCATGAAGCTGGGAAAATATACAAAACATACTGCATGTATTCATGTACATTATGCCCCACATCCGGCAGGGTGGATGGTAGCACAGTACAAAAAGATGAAAAGCAGGTGATTAAAAAAAAAAAAACATTTTTACAAATTTTTGTCTGTCTGATCGAGAGCTGGCGCTTCTCCCTAATGGCTGGGAACTCCATTGCGAAGTGTGTGCTGGGAGAGCAGAACAGCCAGAGACTGGACACAGGATGGTGGTGGGAGGAGGGGGGAGGGGGGGCTGTCCCCCACACATGCCCCGCCCCTTGTGAATATGTCACAAGCATCGAAAACCCGCCCTTCTCCGCTGTAAGTTATTGCTCAGAGATGTTCAGTCCCGCCTGACGATGACTGCAGGCATGTCTCTCCCCTACAGAGTTGGTACAAAAAAGTCCTTTTCCTCAATAGCGGCTGTATTCTTGTTTTGTTGTTGGTGTTTTTTATTCCGGTTCAATCTCGCTGCAAATTTAAGTAAATAACTGAACTCCAGCTCCCTGAAAAACAGTCTGCGGAGGCCGCTGGGCCCTGCAACACTGAAGCGACTGGGTTTGTCAGACTTCATTAGAGGAAAAAAACAGACAGAAAGATGATGCCTGGAGGAAAGGCACCTTTAAATACATAAATGGTCTGAAAACGCATCCCAGCATGGAACAGTTATCTTTGTCAGCAGTAATTATTGTAATCAACGGTAAGAGGATACACATGACAGGAATAACCAGGATTAACGGACAGACGTTGCGAGTACTGTGCAATTATGTGCTTATCAGACTCATCTCTACGTGAGAAATATCACGCCGCCATAAGCCTCTGGCGAAAGATATAGCAGGATATAGCGTCAGACAGATGACTGTAACATGCACACGCGCACACACACGCTCATTTGGGGAGGAGGATGAGCTGGGGTCTCTCTGACCAGGACACCTACGAGTTCTCCGGACAAACACTACAGATGCCCTGAGAGGGAGCAAGTTGGACAAACCCTGCGCTGAAGAGATTGTTGGGGACGGATTTACAGTAAGTTGTGGAGCTGGTGCAACCCAACCCCATAGACTGATCCGCTGTGGAATAACAGGCAGCAAAGAGAGGCCACACCACCATCAACCCAAGCTGGTGCTTTCTTCCTGCATGCTTGCAGATCCAGCTCTGTGCTGTGGTGCTGGGCCGTGGAGGTGGACCATCCCTTCTAGTTGTTCTTTAAAAGCTGGAGCCCCTGCAACCTTTGGCACGGAGCCCCCACGGCCAGAGTTATGTCTAGCATGCGGGGGAATGAGCTGACGACGATCCGATCCTGTGGCTCTTCCCAGCATGCACAGGGGCACGTGGCCCACCGGTTAATGTTCTTTGATGGATTTTTTTTTTTTCTTTAGCATGAAGATGACCAGTCAAATCTCAATGACGTTCACTGATGGCTTCCGCTTGTTTTTGGGGAACTATAAAAGGAAGGAGACGAACAAAATTATTACATATAACGTTCATCTTCTCGCCATCGAGTGGAACAAAAGGCTCGAATGAACCAACAGTAAGAGGCTGGGGAAGAAGGGTTATATGAGGGAAACGAAAAGGGAGAAATTAAGTTTTACTCCATTAATGCGTCAACATCCCCTGCTGTTTAAATCACAATCTTCACATGTAACATTTATTGCAGGGATTGGAGGCTTTTGTGGATTTGTAGCCTTTTGTATGTATGAATTTTTTATAAGCTCGGTACTCCTGCCATCCTCTGTAGCAGCCGGCCCCCCCCCCCCGCGGGATGGATCTAAACACATCTCTTTATTTGTTTGGCCGCTTAAAACTTATATATGCCGTCTGTTAATGCTGCGAGCTTTCTGTCAGCTAAAATGACGCTGTAACTCAGTCTTATGCCATAAATAATTTTTGGCAGAGTAAATTCAATATGCAGCCAATTCACCGCGCACATTTTTTCCCCCCGATTTTTATGTCTCTGGGACCGGCGATACAGAGCTGTCGCCGTTGTCCTTCACATCACTGCCTGCGATTTGCGATGCAAGGCCAGAGGTGTGGCAGACCTTTAAGTCTGAGCGAACGAAATCAGTCTAGACATGAGAAATGTCTTAGGATGCTGCATATCTTGCAGATTAAAGAGCGTGATAGCAAAACGGTCAGTCTAAGCACCGCTAACGTAAACTGCTTTTCCCTGTAATTAGACATCAAGTTCAGCTGCGGTCTTGTGACATTATGCATCTACGTCTCAAGACTCCTGTGTTCACAAGAGCCGCCAGCTGCAACTGAACACCTCTAGCAAGCACTGATGAACTGTGAATAGAATTTATCAGAATCTTGACCTTAAAGGTGACTGAGAGACTGGGGGAAAGAGTGGTTTCTGATAAGTTAAAATTTTCAAGCAGATTGCCCAGTACCCATGGTGAGAGGCCCAAATACTGACCAGGAAAAAAAGGTGTTGTTTGACATGTTCCTAGGGTACAAAAGTTGTTAATTGAACTAACAAGGATATTTTGATGGAAGGGTAGTGTTAGAGATCCCTGTACACACAGACAGCCTCTGACAAACAGACCACAACCCCAAACATACTTCTCAGAGCAGGGCAGAGACTAAACTTCTCAGGGCCAGCCAAAACTATACCGGCGGCCTAGACCAAACTCAACCAAACTTTCACTCAAGCACGTCTCCACAGCAATGTGTCTGACTTTGAATCCAGTGGCTCATCACAAAACATCAATGTGCCAAGAGTCTGTGCTATGAAGGGTCTCTGCTATCAGGAGTCAGTACTAGCAAGGGTCTGTGCTACCAGGAGTCAGTGCTGTCAAGGGTCTGAGCTAAAAGGAGTCAGTGCTATCAAGGGTCTGTGCTACCAGGAATCAGTGCTGCTATGAATCAGTGTTATGATGTGGGGACTAGGGTCTGTGACTGGCACTGGGCTGACATCCCATGACACTGTAGATACTGGGTGTCCCTCGTTAACCTGACCTGGAGACCCAATGGGTGAGCACATGGACGGCAGAACTGGGCATTGGGGGGGTGGCTCTTGTGGGCTTATACTCAGGTAACTTTTGGAGCATCATTGAAAATGCTGTGATGAAGGATAATGAAAAAGTTGAATTATTTCAATTAAACAACTTAATGCAAACCAATGAAACTTTATTAATAAAAACCTTAAATACTGCATATTGTGTTTTCTCAAAATAAATCTGACAAATAAAAATGATTTTATGCCCCCCACCCCCTTTGTTCAGATGCATTCCGCTGTCCATGGGCGAAGCCCAGCCCCCCCAGTACATACTGCACAAAATACACACAACACTTGTGGCGAGTTTGTTCAGGTGTCACTCAGGAAAGCTGCAGAGAACATCAAGCTGCTCCCCCCATGAGCGACCAGGTCCTCCCAGCCCCCCCAGAGCTGAGTCTCGCGGCCATCCTGTTCTGGGGGGGGTTGATGGGGTAGTTGTTGCCTTATTAAGGTGGTGGAATGAGATTTCTGTACTTCTGCAAGGCTTAGAGTTTTGTCAGGGGTTTCCAGACAGATTTCAGAGCACACAGGGGGCTAAGGCCATCTCAGAGTGACCTCTTGGCCCTGTTTGTGCTGGGGGCCACGTGCTTCTGACACACAGTGCTGGCTGCCAGGGTTAGAAATCTTCACAGACCCCAAATAGCTGCAGTCGATGTCTGCAATAACACCTCTCTAAAGTGTGGGACATGTGTAAGAGGGTGTCCCAAGTTAAGATTCATGCATTGGCGGGGGTGACAGTGTGTGCCTCATCAGGTTATGACCCGTGCATACGAGCTGATTTTTGCTGGTTCAGAGTCAGAAGAGTGATTTCAATGTTAGGCCCCTGAGCAAGGCCCCTAATCCCCCCCCCCCCCGATGGGCTGCCTGACACTGCTTTCTCAAAAATGTTTTTCAATTTGGATTAAAGTATAATCTTGGAATAACGTATAATCTTATGGTCGAGGTCAGCTTTCGCAAATCCAGCATATCTGTTGGCTGTGCAGCTCTCAGCCACACCAAGGCTTCAGCTTCCGAATGGCTGTCTGTGCAGGATGAAGTTCCCAAGGTCCCTGCAGCCGTCGCTGCTGTGAGCAACTTGCATTTTCCCCCCTTTAGCTAATAGCTGTTTCCAAAAATTGAAACATTTGCTTTCATAATTCCTGCCTTCGGCAGAGGGGGCGTGACTAGGTTGGTGGGTAAATGCTTTTAGTTACAGAGACACTCTCAAGTTTCCTAATTAGAGGGGATAGTGTCCCCCTAAGTGACATCACCTGCCCCCCCCCCCACCCATCCCT
>JAODKF010000051.1:4078385-4091872 GCA_026779585.1 Mormyrus proboscirostris
AGAAATATATAAATATACATATATATATATATATATATATATATATATATATATATATATATATATATATATATTGTGGGTTGGCTTCCAGTGCGTGTGATGTCTGTCTTCTCTTTGTACATTGTGTGCATTTCAGGTAATTCCTACAGTCCCAGATATGTGATTCCATGGCTTCATGTCCTGCTGAATGTCCTATACAGGCCTGGCATCTCATCCAGTGTCTCTGCTGCCTCATGCCCTGTTTCCTGGGATAAGATCCTAGAAGATGGATGAATGGATGGGTGGATGTCTGTTCTAGACGTTAATCAGCATGTGAGCAGACAGCATATTTCGTCAATCGTCTTCTGCGCGCCAAACTCGCCCCCTCGACCAATAGGAAACCCCAAAGCCTCATTAGATATGCGCCATTAAACCGCAATAAGGCCCCCTCTGTCATCCACCTAAATCAAACCCTGGGCAGGCTGTCGAAACAAGGGGTGTCGCATGATTGGATAATCAATGGAGGAAGGCAACGCCCACTCAGCTAAGACAGTGGGGGGTTAGGATATGCTGGGGAAGGGGGGGCTTTACCATGAACATGTTTGTAGATCAGCAGACAGTATCTCCGGGAACTAAATGGCTCTGCTTGTCTGCCATGGCAGGAATCTGGAGCATATCAGCTTCCAATTAAAACTTTTAATGTATCTCACATTATTGGTGCTTATTTCATTTTCTGCATTTTTGTTAATTATCACAAGCTCCTCTGGAGTGTTACTGATGCCTCGTTAAGTTTTTGTTACATTCTAATTACAAAAAATATTGCTCACTTTGTTAGAAGTTCAGGCGCCTGGGTTTTTGCAGCTGAATGAGACATTCTGGATTTTTTCCCTCCTTATTTGATTATATTTTTATAACACTTTACTCAAATCAGTCACGTTAATGCATTATAGATATGTTCATAAGGTATTTAGTGCATTATAGATGAGAACTTCATAGAGCATTCATAATGCATAATAAACATAATGTGTTATGACATTTTATAAATAGTTATAGCCATGTGTATAATGCTTTATGAATGCATTATAATGTATTATAAAGGTATCTATAATGCATTACCCACGACTACTTTAAGTATTATCTATTTTTTTTTTTTTTTAATTACTCAACCTCAAGCGGTTCTGTCTGTAGCATGGATGTCTGCGATGTGTGGTCCAGAAGCTCAGCACGTCTTTAAGGGAAGCGGAAGAGATCTCCACGGGCCGGTGTCCCGAGCTGCAGCCCGGCGTTTCTCTCATCAAGTGCCATCGTGTAAAGTTCCATTTCACACGTCTCAGAAATCTGACGCCCTACTTTCTTTTACGATAAGCTAGTCTGGCGAACCAACAGTGCTTTTTACTGATCTAAGCTCTCTGTCCAACGTCGCGGTTGGTCCAGACACTGAACACCTCCTGTATTCTGCCGAAGCGGCGCTCCACATTTTAAAGAGCTGCACCGGATGCCGCGGTTCCGGAACCTGGAACTTTCGGGGGCAACAATAAGCATGAAGGTGTGACTTTGTATATGCTTGTGGAAAATGTTGCATTTCCTCCAGGCTTTTATCTTAGGGGGTCAGTGCACAAGGTAAGAGCATTAAGAAGCTGCCAAGTAGCATCAACACTGAGAATAGCTGTGGGAAGTGTTAAAGCTCTGCTGCCACAGTGATCAGGCACGTAGCCAGCTAGTAAAATTATGAGTTTCCTTTAGCCCCCCATTTGGCGAAAAATACCCCCACCACCCCCCCCCCCCCCCCAGCAAAATTCATTTCCGCCTACAATAAAACATTGTCCTGGAACTGAAATATATAGAATTATAAGTGCAGCACACTGCATTTCCCTCAGTACTCAGCCACTGGACCCTCTCATATAATAACTGCATTAGATTTATGTATGCACCTTGTTGATTTTGGTTGTTAAAATAGATGCAGGGAAATAAAAAATACTGCATAAATGACACATACTTTTCCTGAGAGATCTTTTATAATCGCATGAAAAGATGAAAGGTAGATGTGAAAAGCGGGTCTCTGAAGGGCCGTCCAAAGAAGCATCTTATCACTCTCACACCACTTGTGAAAAGTACGTTAGGTTATCCTGAAATAAGATTACCTCGAACGCACCACTTAAATTGCACAAACAGTCCCACACCGTTCTGTGGCGGCTTGCAGGAAAGTGAGGTATATTTCAAAAACCCAGGAGTACCTGAGAACACCATGTGAGATCCTGTCCAAGGGGGCAGGCAAACCGGACCGAAACCAGAACCTTCAAACAGCATTGCCATGGCTCTTTGGATGGTGCGCTTCACGGATCCTGCTTTGCAAGGCCCGAATGCATAGACCCGTCTGACAGCCTCGACTGGAGAACCTAGCGGCCTTTGCTGGACACCCAAACGTAACTAAGGGCGGAAAATTCAACATGGATGCTCCCGTTTAAGATAAAGACAGCGTACGAAGTTGCAATAAATGAAAGTGCGGCAATTCAAGATAAAAGACAATGTGGCGGTTTAAGATAAATTAAAACCAGGCAACAATTAAACGTAAATGGAAAGTGGGGCAGCGTTTTAAGATAAACACATGGTGTAGCACTTAGGTTAAGATACACACGTCGATAGATGGATTTTAATTAAGCGGGTTTCAGCGTGAGAGTTTACCTTAGGTGACCAGGCAGCCGCACGCAGCCGTTGACCGATGGGTTTTGGAATCTTGGATCAGAACCGCTGACACACTTCAGGGAGAGCTGCTTGTGTGAGAATGACGTTTTCCCGACCCAAACAACAAAGCCACGAGGAGACGCTCTCTTATTTTTCTCCCAAGACACTCTTTTGAATGCTTTGGAAAGACGAGGGAACCGCTTACGGTTCATAAGGAGCTCCCACGAGTCCTAACTCCTGATTAAATTCCTTTAGAGGGAAAAGTATTTAATATTGTTGGCCGTGTAGGTATCTTACAGACTGGCATTCTGTGAGTCCGGCCCGTGGAATCACCACGCTGAAAAAACCAGCATGACCAGCACAATGCCTGTTGGTTATACCAGCATATGTTGTGTGTTGGTGCTGATAGACCAACACCATTAATGACATTCTGCTGGTGGACAAGCTTCACGTGCAGGTAGACCAGTACAGCTATGTTGGTCCACCAGCTACACCAAACCAGCACTGGAATTCATGCTGGTCTATACTGTTTTTTTCAGCAATACAGGGAGACTCACCCTCTCATCGACCGCACAATGACTATAGAACATGGTCACTGCACAGGATGCTACTTCCTCAATGATGTGAGGCAGGATGAGAGGAAGGATTCAGGGGCCCCTGCCTCCGCCGTAGTCACGCTTCTGGCCTGGGGAAGGTACATATGCTCTTTCCATGCATGTGGAAACTACCGCGTGGGCTGCCTCCGTCAATCGAGCGGCGAGGAATGCCGCCACCTTCCCGTACTGGCCGCAGAGGCATGCTGAGCCGCGTCTGCTGTTCCCCACGTAACGTTGTCACTGTACAAAGGCAGAGGCCCATCGACATTCCCCTGAGATGTGACCATCCACCCTGCCATTTTGCTCCCACCAAACAGAAAAACCGTCTCTGAAATAAGCCAAAACCTGGAGCCAGATTAATGGTAATCAGGGCTGTAGCCAGAAAATAATTTTCATGTGGTAATGCTACTGATAGGTCTCCTTTGATAGATTTTGCTGGGGGGGGGGGCTCAAACAAATTTCAGGGGGGGTAATTCTTTCTGGTTTTGCCACTTAATCAGAGGAGCAGTAAAATCGCCTCAGCTGTTACTTGTTTAATTAAGAACAGACAGGGAACGTGCTTTCACGTTTACATGGGCGGAACACCATGACCATTGTTTCCGAGGTGGGGGGGTGTGGCCGCAGCCCCCGCTGGGGTCCTTAGCCCGCTTGGCTGCCGCCAGCGCTTTCCCCGCATCTCTGGGCGGCGCCCAGCTCCCGTACGGCGAGCGTGACCGAAGCCGCAAGCTTCCCGCAGTCGGCTGCGCAGTGCTTTCGAGACGAACGGTCCGGCAAATGGACTGCAGCACTGGCAGCTTGGCGGGGCGTTGTGGAAAGCGGATTCCACCGTGAGCCTGGCCGGCTGCTCTCTTCGCGTTTAACAAATCGCGACTGTTTTGTCAGAAAGGCGTCGTTAATTAAGAGCTACATAAGTGTGGGCAGTAGGGAACAAGCGTGGTCGTTCTGCTAATATGAGAGGAGTTTTCCTCTGCAGAATTTGCCCTCAGTGTTATAACTCTAAGCCAGTGTTATAACCATTACTCAGTGTTACGACCCTCACCCAATACTGCAGCCTTAGCTCAGTGTTAAAATCCTGACCAAATACCACCGCTCTTCCCCAGTGTGAAACTCCTCGCCCAGTGACACAACCCTTATTTGCTGTCGCAACCCAAACTGATTGTTATAACCCTAAACCAATGTTACCACCTTAACCACGCTATAAACCTTAACACAATGTTCCAACCCTAACCCAAACTTACATCCCAGACGTGACCCCAAACCCAATGCGGCACCTGAGCAGAACTTGAAGCCGTTCACCAACATCAGCTCCCTGAGTCCTGCCGAACACCCTATTCGGACCAGGCTTTACGAAGACCTTAAAGCTGTCAAAGAACCATTTACATGTAAACCTGATCTAGGACTGTTTGCACGCAACGTCCTGTGCCCTGGGTTACTCTGCTTGGACTTTCATGTGCGGCTCTGAGGCGGGGTGTCTGGTAAAGAAGTACAGGCGCAGTGCCATTAAATCAGAAACTTGGGGCGCCCCCTTCAGGTGCATGTGGGATATTGCAAACATCTATTCACTTGTAGGAGTCCTAATGAGGTATTTGGTTTCAGTTGCCTTCTGGGAGAATGTTGGTTTTGATGGATAGGCACGCTCTCTCTGAGGGAATCATGCCGCCTTCACTCAGTGTTTGTGTGTGTGTGTGTGTGTGTGTGTGTGCGCGCGTGTGTGTGGTTAACTGTAACGTTCCCTGCATTTCACACACCATGAATTTCACCGGGCAACACTCTTTGGAGTCTGATTTGTGCTGAACGAATAAATGCGGGACTTGCAGTGCGAGCGCATCCTCTAAAACGATCGGCACATTAATTTATTTTCCTAAGAATGACTTTGAGAGTGCTGTGCAATCAGAGATATCATTTAGTTTTATAACACAAACCCATGCCCCTGAAAGTAAATGGCTTGAATTAATAAAACATTATGCTTTCCTAAACTTTTAAAAATTGTTCAGAATATGTGTTCAGAATATTTAATTGTGCTACAAATACTTCTGGAAAGAAAATATGTCCGATGTACATATCTGAAGACAGAGAAGCCCAGTGACGGTGTTTCTGTGCGTCTAAATCCGACAAAATGATTCTCTCATGCCATTTCTCGGCGAAATAACACAACCTGCTGCCTGTTGCCTTCAGTCGTTCTCGCCGTCTTTAAAAACCATCTGGCAAGATGTTTGGTAGGACGGTTTGCCCCCAAGATAGCACCTGCCCCCTGAGAGATCTTCCAGCAATTTCAGAACAAGGCACTCTTTCATCTGACAGTGGGCGTTCGGAGGTGTTATCCAGTGAGTTCCAGACCACTTCACTAATAAAGACAACATCATCATTACTGACCACTGTCTTTCACGTTTAATACATAAATAAACAAAAAAAAATAAACAGAGAGACAGACAAATAGATAGATAGACACCGAATCACGCCACCCAGCTACCAAAATAATAATAAAAAAAAGTTAAAACGAACTAAACTTTCTGTAACCATTATACTACAATTATTACCAGTCTATGAGTACACACACCTTCTGGGAAATAAAGCTCCCAGTGGTGCATCCTTTAATTACCCATTAAACCGACAGCCAAAGCGATGTGTTTCTGCGTTTAATCCTCAGCTCAACACGCCAAAGTCACTAAAGACTCTACGTCTGCTTTCGGAATAAACCAAGTGATAAAATAGCGTGGTTTTCAATTAGCCTGATAACCGTGAAACGCTAAAATCAAAGGCGTCGATGGGGACCGTCCGTCTCCGGCACTTCGCTTTCAGCAGCAACGCGGCGCGAGATTGCTGAAGCAAGTTAGTTTGAAATGATTTAAAAACTAAATGACCAGCGTTTATATCAAAAGCAGAACTTCAAGGATGGGGAGTCCCGCTCAATTTTAAATATTAATTGTTAAACATTTTTTCCCACGCACTGATATATGCACCGTTTGCACAAGGTCAAACTATAGCTATAGGAGTCAACATAAGACGCATATTTTGGCGTAACGACTGCAACAAAATTATATCCTCATTTAGCTGTTTTTACGTAACCACTGTGTTGATTTTAACGTGATTATTAATGAGTACAATATTTAGCTAAGTAAATGCCAATGTAAATGTAAGTATGTCTTAACAAATGAGCTTTACATAACATTTATAAAACAGTTGCGATATAAAATTCTGCATCCCGTTACAAATAGGCCCTATTTACAATCTACAAAATAACTTTTATTTCGACACCCATTTAATGGGCAGTTTGAAGCAAATAAATGTTTGCTGCTTAGAAAACACAATCCACGTATCTGTAGTTCAGACGTAACTTTATAACCGCCGTCATTTGTGAAATTTGACCAGCTTCGGGTTTTGAATTGTAACAACAAAGGCAGGGAAAGTGTAGGCCTATACACGTCTATCAGAAAAATGTGTGATTGATGTACCTTGTATTAACTTGTTCAAGAAATGCAGCAGTGACGTGCATTTGTAATAATCATTAATTCACGCATGATTCCACTTTAACTTCTATAGACACACCGGCTTGTGAGTTAATCGAGGGTTGACTTAATTTGCAAAAGAAAAGGTACTGGTATTATATAAGGTAAAACATTATTTTAGAAAATAAATTTGATGCTTTCTTTTGGGGAAAACGACCATGATTTTAATGGAAACAAAATTAATTTGGGGAACATGAAATGCAATAAGTATGTGATAGACGGAGACAAAGCAACGACCGCATACGGCATCTGTGCCATGCTGTCAGATAGTTTATCACGGAGCGGGGGGCGATGAGCCCTCCCTACTATCCTTCTACCTATCCTTGTCCTAACATGAACCATTTTTGATAAAACACCTTCTGTAAAACGCGTTTTACACAGTAAAGGAGGAACCTTTAGCCGCGCAATCTCTGTATCGATCCGAAGGTCAATAAGAGCTTGAAGCTGAACAGTCCTTTGAAGACTAGCCCAGCTATTTGAGTTTACTGTACTAGGGGATTGTCAGCCAAATATCATGCCTTGTTCATAAACTTGTGCTTTAAAAAAATCTCTCTGAATATATGCTGTCATAATTCAGTATGGCGGGAGAGCTAGGTTTGGCTTATCACACATAGCATTAACTTCCAAAAGAAGCCGTGCATCAGATTGTCAGACGTCGCTTCTATTCGACATATGGGGTTTAGACCAAAAATACTTGATTAATTTAGTAAAACCAGGCGGAAAATAATAAAGTTGTGCCGCTTATTGGCCGCGATTAAGCCCGACAGGTGCATTGACACGTAGCGGAGGTGTTGCAGAAAAAACGCTCAGCTGCGTGTCTTATTTCTCTAATTGTATGCTAACTTACAATGTTATACAGCGATCCGCTCCTTCCTATTTAAAACACATTTACGATATATGTGCAGAAAAATCAATGCATTATATAAACAGTATATCTATGTGTCTCGGGAGCTCAACTTCAGAAGAGCTGATCCACGTCGGCGCCCTCGAAATATGCATACGACGCACGTGCAACAATTATAATTACAATTTTTGAATCTCGATTATAAAGACATTGGAACTCACCGGCATTAACCCAGGAGGCGCCGAGGTGGAGTAGCAGCAGCGGCAGCAGCAGAACGGAGGGCACGTCAGTTTTCCCCATGCTTTAAACAGCCTTTACATTCTGCTCGGAGGACGTGCGATCCCATTTAGTCTTTAACGCTGCATGTACCCACAGCGGCGTGCATTTATTTAGCCTTTGCGTCAGTCTACTCCCCCCCCCAATACCCGACGTCTTCTCGTCTCAACTGAAAACGCCGCTCCGTCTCAACTCGCCGAGTTGCCGCAGGAAGGCATCCCGGGCTTTCAGGACCTGGGACAGCGTCCGAGGCACACTGTAGCTTTATTATGATTATTATTACGTTTAAACACGGTCAGTACGAGAGTACCGCACTACGGGCAGACAGCCTGGTATTAAATCCATGCTATCCTCCACCCCCTCTCCCTTCTACCGTATGCATTTGTGGCGAAATGTGCGAGGAGGCGCCCGAGAGGAGCGATCTGCTGCGGAATGAGGCGTGCGCTCCCTGTCAGGATTCATAAATGCGATCCCACCCGATTCCCACTCCGGGGAATAGCCTATGGATCCGCCCTTCGCATAAATACCAGCGGCCCGGCTGTTTTGAATGAAACGTCACTGTATTTACCCTTGAATGACTTGCATTCAAAACGCGCATCCGGCAGTCAGCTGAATAAAAACGATATAAATAAACGTACCTCGTGTACTTCGCAGGCCTCACAAAGAATTAGTGAAGTGATCCAAACATCATCAGAACAAAATATGTCCCTGTCAGCTGACAGAACTGAACTCAGTTCTACTTTAGCGGGGCTAAATTGTACCCCAAAGTTTAAAGGTAAGGACTGGATGTGTCAAATATTTATATCGATTATCTTGCGGCATACCTCTGTAAACATTTACATAAATAATCAATAAACAAGCAGTGGTTAGCATTCTCTATTTAGACGGCAGACAGATTTAATTATTACCTGGGTCTACTGCCCTAAAGCAGTGATTGAATTATAAGGAAAAATGACTTTAGACAGACAGATTAACAGCTCCCAGAATGTGCTCCTAATGTTCTCTCTGCTGGTGCCTACAGCTTGCCGACATTAAAAAGAGCCCATCCATTATAACCTGTGCGTGGGTGTGTGTGTGAGGGGGAGTAGAGGTCTTTGACCTCCCCTGTCCTCAACATCCACACGAAACAGTGCTGTTCGGGGCAGAAATACTCTTGAGTCAGTCTCCTAAACACATATCAATGTTTATTGACTTTAACTGATGAGGTTTTTATTGCAGGCCCAGTGTGGGCTGCGGTCAGGCCAAACGTGTCTTTCCCATGGACTGCAGCCTCTCTGGGGAGATTCTCTGACACTTGCAGGGATTCTGGGACATATAACCAACAGGATGGGAAGCGTCGAAATAGTGACACAGAAATGCATAGTATATTTATGCACTGATTGTGCACGACAGGCACTGCATGTCACTACAGGTGACAGATGCCGTCGTCCCCCACCACAGCTGGGAATGTCACGGCCTCCTTAATAAGGTCAGCACGTTGATATGTGGTCGTGGCGGCAGGACCCGTTATGGTCGCAGGACTGATTCCCAAGCTCTCATCTGTTTCTCACTTTGCCACCTCCTGGCAGAGTCGGATTCTGGCTGCAGCCAGAGCTTCAATAATTCAGTCAGGTTCTCCAGGGTTCAAACTCACCCTCCAGGCCCCTTATTCCACGTGTCCCTCTGCACTGCAGGGCTCGGTGTAGGAGCGTCAGGTCTGGGAGCACGTTTTTGGGGACTGCCTCTGGTTGCTTAATTGGGACGGTGTGCAACCTAGAGAGTTGACTTGAGGTGACAGAGCTATCTGTGCCTGTAACCGGAAGGTCATCGGTTCAAGTCCCATGGCTGGAAAAGTAATCATATCACCATTGGGTCGTTGAGCAAGGCCATTAATCCTAACTGCTCAAGGGGCGTCAGCTGACCTCAAGCTTCCCGCACTAGTATGTCATTATTTCAGCTAATTCAATTAATATAATTGCACATTTGCGCATAGGAACAAAAGCTACAACAGATTCTGCTACAAAAGCTTGAACCTTTGAACGCTGATATTTGATCCCACTCCTTTTTCATTTCGATTCTAGTCCGGTGCCGTTCTCGTTGGCCTAGTCTGTCCCTCAAAGGTGTCTGCCCAGATTTAGGTCCAACCGAGGAACTGGACCATAGCGGTTCCAGGATGTGGTGCCTCCGCGATCCGTCTTCCAGGCTGTTGGCCGAGTGGGGGGGTTTGCTCTGACATTGTGGTACATTAGGTTCCCACCCAATCGATGCATCACCATTCGTCACGGGACCCCACCCCACCCGGCGGTTCCCCGGACGTAGTTCATTCTTGTACACGGTGAGGCAGCAACACGTGGTGGGCTAGTCCGGGATCTGCCACGCCGTGGGCGGGGGCTCGTGGCAGCGCTTCCACGGAGCAGGTGTGCTTCTCTCCAGGGGCCCTCGGAGCCGAAATAGTGGCATTTATGTAACATACATATGGATGATGTCATGCCTACCGGGTGGTTACTGTCGCATTTAATCAGAGAATCACCCCGACTGGGCCGCATGGCCACAGGAGCGGGCATCACCTGGGGGGGCTGTCCAATCACAAAACGGCAGGATCTTGCTGGTCAAACACATACTCACACACACACACACACACACACTGCTCGTATGGATTCCCTGCACATTTCTCTCCTCCCACCTGGATTCCTCCTGTTGCTGAGCTTCCCTGAGTCCCAGCATTATGCAGCTGTAATACTGCGGGGGGGGGGGGGGAGTCAGGTGATTATCCCTTCTCTGTTGTCTCTGGGGAGACCCTACGCCCCCACACCTCGCTACAAACCCGGCCTCCATTTTGTTTCCCTTCCCGCTCCGCTTTGGCTGAAGACGGACTCTTTGTGCCGGTGTCTCTCCCTCCGCTTTGTTAAACCCAAGACATAAATAAAATCCCCATTCTGTCCACCTCTCCCCTCGTCACTGCCGTCCGTTTGTCGTCCTCCACAGAGAAAGTCACATTCTGTATTCACTGCTGTCCTCTCCAGCCAGACCAGGCTGTGCTGTTTCATCCAGTCACAATTATCCTGAGAACTTAAAGTAAAAATAAAAGGATCGGGGCAAGAGAAAAATGAATTACTGACCGGAGTTGATAACGATTCCTTTGTATCAAGTACATTTTGTACTTGCATTTACAGGTGTGGTAATTGAAGGCCCTGAACTGCAAGCCTTTGGCCTGTGGGAGTCCTTGCAGGACACTAAAAACAAAAACAGAGAGGATGTATAGACCTGGCACACAGAAATCCAGGGTCAGTGACTTACCATGCAACCTGTATTAAAAAGAATGCATAGTGATTTTTTTTTTTTGTTAAAATACGTTGTTATATTTCCTATTTATTCATTAATATTGTTTAATTTTTAATTTTATTTAATTTTAGAATAGAATTTCGCAGTAACTTGAAAAGACTTTTTTTGCGGTCAGAATATGCAAATTACTTTCATTACCAGAGTTCCGTTTTAATGAGAACATGGGAGGAGTTTCATTTGCTGCCTCCACGGACCGGGCTGGTCCAGAGCCCCAGGAGGTGCAGGGCGTCAGGTAGAGCCACGTGCTGCAGCACGGGGCCCGTTCATGGGCAAGCTCACCCAGGGGGAAACTCCGAGGCGGCAGGAAGCCTTGACAGCGAGAGGATGTGGGGTTTAGGGGGAGACGAGCCAAGATTAAAGCCCTAAAGCTGGGCGGTGGTTTGCTCCACATTTTTGGTATAATCCAGAACCGGAGCTCTGGACCCAAAAATATTTTATTCGTGTCCTTTGATGTGTAGCAAATTTAGATTAGGAAAAAAAAACAAGAGATTACGCTGATGTCAGTACATTTTGACTACCATGGGTTGTGGCAAACCTCCATCTTCTGAAGCGTTGTGGAATTCCTAGTCTGGAGCCCCCCATTATTCCGGCACAAACCCCCCCCCACACCCCCACTCCCTTAGAGACACACTTAAGCTTGATATAAATGTAAAAAAATCAGAAAATACGGCGCTGAGAATCAGCGTGGAAGCGGGACAAAACAGCCCTGCAAGCCATCGGATGTATGCATGCTACAGTAAGGTCAACTATAATGCGTTTCATAATTGTGTTTTACAGTGTGTTGAAAGAGAGGACATTACGGTCTTGTTTCATTTCACAGAGGAAGCCGGCCATGAAGATATAAATGGGAACTGATCCGAGCAATTTTAATGATTTATTTTTCTATGGCAAAATGTGAGGAGTTTCCTTTCTTTATCTGCAGTAAATTAGTTACTGCAAGATCATTTATTGTTTTGGTGGCTCACGTATATGCAGGTGTGAGGGACGTGCGGTTCTTTGTTTGGGACATGCGGGATGTCCGGGCCTTCTCTTGGAGTTTTGGACATGCAGGAGAACCAGAAATATGGACAATGAAATGAAGATGAATCAGGGAGGAACGCTCAGGTTTTAAGAGACATAACTTAGGTGCTGAATGATCTTCCAGGTAACAAACACTTTCTCACGGTTCCTAAAGCAGTAAGACACCTACTGCTGGGAAATCTATTGAGGTGGGCCTTCCGGTTGGTGGAGGTTGCCCTCCTGAGCTCTGGATTGGTCCTCCGTCCACAAGACACAGAGAGACACAAGCTTCTGATTGGCCGAGACATTTTACTCCGGGCCTATGAGGTGGAGCCGAGATCTCACGCAATGGCGGTGACACGTCCTCCTCGGATGTGGAGCGCGCAGAGGGATTGCGTTCATGTTCAGTCCTAGTTCCTAACACAATGACCCACTTCATCTCCCAGCTAATATTATCTCTGCTTCACAAGGGTTGTCTTTCAACTGCCCTCCATAAAATAAGGAAGAAAGCATTAACTAAACTTTTGACATCTGTTGTCGACGGTTAAACAAACAGCTGCATTAATACATTGGAAGACCAGTCCCCAAGAGCAGGGGCCTGCCAAACAACCCAAACAACCCAAACAAACCCAATTATATTCCAAATTTTTTGGGGCCCCTTGGAATCTTACCAGACACCTGGGTTCTTACCTTAGGAATATTGGGGTTATTGAAATGCAGAAGTTCCTTATTCTTTATTCTGACACTTAATTAACCTGACGGATCATATCTCGATCCTGTGAATTTCCTAAACATCCCAGAAGCATGGCGTTTATTTTCAGACCCCGAACCTTCCCTACGACCTTAAAAAAAATGTCAGCCTTTTACTACTGTATCTCCCAGGTACGTCGGTTTAGGGTCTCCTCCAACACTGCCCCCTGGTGGTGCCTTAAGTCAAGGACGGTCGCCTCCATGTTTCATCTGGCTCTTGTGTCACTGATTGGTCATAAGGGCCAGCTGTGCTGCCTTCAGAGCAGGCAGGACCCGGCTGGTGAATATAGAGATATTACTGTCGCCGGGAGCGACATGCTGGACCACCTGCTTGTGCTGATGGTCTAGTCAGATTTCAGGTCCTGTGGAGAGGCGCTCTATTCCCATACCCCTGTTTATTCTGTTTACTACGATACACTTCAGGCTGTGACATATGGCCTCCTCGGTTTACTCTGTCCGGTGCTGTCCTCAGTAAATAAATAAATCTGGGGGAGTCCCTGTAGGTCTACTGATGGGGGGGCTCTCTCAGTACAT
>JAODKF010000051.1:4154124-4166165 GCA_026779585.1 Mormyrus proboscirostris
CCCCATCCTAAGCGAAGTCTTAAGGGGCCACATCCCCCCCCACCCTCTTGATTAGCGCATGTCATATTTAAATCATAGACAGATCATTTTCTGGCACTGTGCAGCAATTGAGTTGTTAAAAAGCGTTTGGACACTGTGACATGTCTTTGCCAAAAATGTGCGTACTTGCCACTAGTTGGGAATTTGCTGGGCGGTGCGTATGTCCGTCGCAGAAAGTCGCTAAGCTCCACCCCCTAGACATAAATTAGGAAGGGAGGGTGAGGATGCTGTGAGGCTCCAGAAGGAGCTTTAGACATGCATGTGTGTGGATGCGTCTTCATGAGAACCTGTTCTCAAAGTTTCTTGCTAGATTATGGCTCAGATGGAATATCGTATTATTATCATATATAGAGAGGTCCCCTGTAAATGTGCCCTCTTGGAGTCGGTACTCTGTAAAAGGTTTGCCGTGAGTGTGTACCGAAATGCTACGCTTCATCTGAAGCTGTAAAAATGCCGAAGGTAAACGGGACAAGACACTGCTGTGAATCTTTCATCTTCATCTTCTGTAGACACTTTTCCCCGCCTATGTGTCAAGTGCAGCTTGAGACAGCTGGTTGGCGCATCCATCCCCGCTTCTAGATGCCCTCCTTTCTGACAAGGGATTACGGAGCCTCTAATACCTTCATCCATTGGGATGATTTTATCAGGAGGGGGGGGATTCTACAGGACGGAAAAAGCAATAGAGCTCCTCTCTGACGCCCTTCGGACTACGCGGCCGGGGTGGAGCTCGCTGCCCAGGCTTCATCCCTTGTTTTTCTGAGTGAGATGGGAATGAAGGAATGAGGAGCGGATGGATGAAAGGGGCATCGAGGTTTACTAGGTTCCATATGTGAAAACATAGAAGTGAAGGTGAGGTTCTCGGCTACAGGAACCTAGAGTGATGAGTTGAGCCTTGAGGTTCAAGCTGTGACCTGGAGCAAATTGTCTCTGCTTTGAGGGTCCCTCCCCACACTTTCCTCCCGGCCCTATTTATTACCATATTTATTTTCCTTTGGGCATCCTCCTGCGCTCATACCTTAGGTGACCTTCAGTCAAGGCCATCGGGTCCATGTTTTGGTTATTCTTCGCGGTTGTTTTATTTAGGTCTACTGAAGGAGACTCAGAATAATGTTTACACGGGAGTGTGTGCGTGTGTGTGTGTGTGTGTGTGTGTGTGTGTGTGTGCAAGGGTGGGGGAGAGGGGACTTGGTCAGGAAAGAGAGAAGGATAAATTATTACACGCTGACACCCATGTGAGCCCCCAGACTCTCGCTAATAAGGCAGTTCTGCTGGTTTTAAACCTCCGCCATAAAAATGTTTACTGACACTCAGACTTGTTAGCGTGATCGTGCAGCGGGGAAAACAGCGGCCCCTCGTTTGGGCCAGTTTCAGGGTAAATAGAGGAAATGGTCCTGACCTCTCAGCAGAAATGACATGCTAATGGCCTGTTTAAAATTATGGTTGCTAGGGGCTACTTTCCCAGCATGCTCAGCTGGACGGGGGCTCCATTGTATCGCCTGAATGAGACTTCAGAAGCCGAGCTTCGTGAAATCTCCCCCCCGAAAATCCCTAAAAGAAGCTGATGTCTGAAACTAGAAGACTCATCGATGTAAATGCATCTATGTATAGCAGGACCGCAAAAATCATCTTGTTATCGGTGACACTGAAGGCTGTGTATCGGGGGAGCAGGATCCAGGGTTTACCGAGAGCCACGTATGAATGGCGGAGCAGTAAAAGGAATAATTAACACTTCATTTTTTCCACACTTCTCCAGTTTCCACAGGAAATGTGTTTTTGCATTTCTGCAGCCCATGTTCTGTTAGCCCAGACATTCGATGGAGCATCCTACACCAATCAGCTGTGCTGAGAGACTCCCTGTGGTGTGTGCTCATTATGCACCCTGTGCCTGCCGACGCACGATGCTGATTGGCCACTGATGTCATGTGACATGTACAGGACAACATGTGGTAAACATATTACTGCAGATGGCCCTGGTTGACCACTTGATCTCTGGGATTTTCAACAGAAAGTTGTTACAGAAACGGTACAACATAATGGCTTGCCAGTAAGCTGAAAAAGACACGTAAGCAAATAAATGAACGTAAAATCAATGCTATTTCTAGATTCAGAACAAGGCTGAAATATCTAGGATCTAATGGAATTTTAAAAACAAATCATGTTGTCTCATCTTAAGATTAGGCTGTTAAAATCTGGATAATTGTGATGCATGATTTGGAAAGTACCATATTAACTCTTAAGAAAAATTTGTGTGTCATCCAAGAGAAACTAATAGACCAGCTAAGATCATTTTCTGTCCAAGAAATGGAAAAATTACAATCCATCGCGGGCAAACTTTGTGAAATAAATCAGTACTTCTTCTCTCTTTTCGTTTCGCAGTGACAACACTGAAGGATACTGGAAATTGTATAAACTGGCAAGACATTTAAAAAAGGAAGGAATTTTACTTGAGTGCATGTCAGTTAGGTTATGAATGGCTATGTGTGGAATGTGGTGCGAACTCAAGTGGTGAGTTCAACATTCACCTCACTGCAACTCTCTGTCTCATTTAGGAAAATAACTGGAGTAGACACACAAACACACACACACAGATTTGTAATTATATCTTTGTGGGGACTCTCCATTCATTTTTATGGGGAAGACTTGAATCCCAACATGACGACCTTAAACCCCACCCAGCCGGGCCAGCCTTAACCATAATCATAAGTAACCAAACAAAATACGAGATTTTTTGGCATTTTTACTTTTTTGATTGTATTCACAGATCGTTGTGGAGACCTGATAAATGTCAAACAGGTTTTTATTGCATCTTGGGGGGTATTTGACCTCCACATTGTAATTTGAACCTAATCCACACACACTCAAATGATTGGATCGTCAGGGCTGATGCAACACAAACAACCTCTGTAAACAACTGGTCAATACCTCCCCCAACCCTACTAAAACTGTGCATTACTTAGCCAATAATCTGACCCCAACCCCCCAATCCGGGTTAGAGTCCAAATAAATACCACCGGATGCTTTTCTTCCCCAGAGGTGACATCACCACGCAAACTGTAGCCAGTGACAGCCCTTAGGTCCTTATCTTACACCCTGTACTGTATCCACCCATTTGCTGCTTAGAAAAGTGCGGTGCTGTTGGCTTACGCTGGAGCCGGGGGAGTTTCTGATGAAGCCGTCAATAGCGATCGGTGTCTGGAGAGCTGATAGAGAGTATTGGGTTGGCAGCTCCTCAAGGGACTTGGCAGAAAGCAGTCAGACATTTTTTTTGGGGGGGGGCTGGGTTCTGGGTTGGGATTCTGATACAGTTTTGGTTCTGTTCCTTTCCTTAGAACTACTACAGGTGTGGAATTGTGTCCCAACATGTGACACGCTCTTATTGTCTACAGACCACACTGGAGTGAGCGGAATGGCAAAACTGTGTCACATGACCCATGGCAATGTTGGTATAAACGAAGGAACCAGCACAAAGGAGCATAGTGGTGTAAACGAACACTCTGGCATGTCAATGTTCAGGCCTACTTAGACGTAAACAAGCATCCCAGGTAGCAGGTTAAACGGAGCTCTGTCTGTCTATCTATTTGCCTTTCTTGCTGGCTGTTTGAGCTTCGCGAGGGGTCAGTTGGACTTCATTAGCCAGCAAGGGTGTGAAAAGAAAATAATGGAGCAATTCTGTGTCTCTGGAGTGAGGGCCTTGCCGCTTTGCTAACGGCCTGAAAGCCTGTTTGGGAATTTATGGCGGGACGACTCACTGTTTGCTGTTCTGCTTGAGGACACTCCAAGGTCCGTATAGACGGTGCGCATGACGACGACCTTAACGTTAGCGTTCTGAAGGAAGGGACCTGTGTCGTTCGGATCATGTTCTAGGGACTTGAGGTGTCCGGCCTGTTTATAGGAACTAGCCACTTGTGTTCAAACAGGAACTGAAGGCCAGTATTCTGCGGTAGGGGGGTGGGGAGGGGCTGGCTCTTGGAATGCTCTGATTACCATTACAGGATGTGAAATGCTTACAGAAAATAAAGGGTCATGCCAGGTAACGATCCATACTGATTGTGATAATAGTGTGCTGTCTTTTACCGCCCAGTCTTACTCGCTTCCCATTGGTTGGTAGTTTATTGATTGTCATTGGTCTAAATCAGGCATTGATTGAATGCACATAGTGATCCCACCCACCAGGGTCTTGAAAGCCTCATTCTGTAGTTCATTAATGTTCAGGCTCAGATATCGTGTGTGGTCATATATAAACGAAGGCAATGTGTCGAGAAAAGGGATTACATTATATACATTACAGGACCCAATCTGAATTCCAAAACACATATTTTGCATGACAGCATCTTTAAATTTGGGACAGAGGTTATAACCTTTGCAGCTGTATGGGATTCTGCGCCCAAACTGTCCTCTACGGTCTCGTGATTAATTTTTTTCCTGTGTTTTGAGTCGGTGTCATATGATATTGGCTTATCTGAAAGAGTCATATTCATGGGACAAGGAGCAGGTTTGCAGGGTTCATGAACTCAAACTATAGGTGGGGTTACAGCAAAGACCCGCTCCAGTGATTGTTGCTCATGTACAATACAGGCAGACAGCTAAAGTACTGATAGTGATACTTATCAGTATGACAAATAATCCAAATAAATATGAATTTAACTCCCACTGCCCGTTACAGTATGGGCTTATTGTCATCTGCTCAGTTGTTTTTATTCAGAGGTAGAGATTTCAGGTCCAGAGAGTACAAATCCAGACCAAGATTTTGTTTCGACCAACCAGTTAAGAGTATAAAGAGTCACAGTCACAGAGTACTCAACTGGTAGGTTGAAACAAAGTCTTGGATTTGTACTCTCTGGACCTGAAATGTCCACCTCTGCACTTGGCGGAGATCCAGACTTCATTCACTGTGATTCCATGTGTCCGCCAGTGGGACTCCAATACAACAAAAGGCTCTACCAATCAGGGCTAAGGCCAGGCATCACGGCAGGATACTGCCTTTCGGGTGTTTATGTCACCAGGCACTTGGTGACCCATTGGCTGCAAGAAGATGGATCTATTTAACAGAAGTACTGACTGGTTTTAGTGGCTTGTGACTGCTTTACAGGCCTATAAGAGTCTCTCTGGGCCAAGGACTTGGGCAGCTATTTCATCTTTAGAATGAAGCAATGGGTGTCGGGTCTGTACCTGAGGCAAATTCTGGGTAAATATCCTATTCTTTTGGATGCTGCATACAGGTGACCGAAGGGCTTGGTCATCTTGTTTCAAGGCTCCAATAGCCTGCATCGTCTTAAAATGGTCCTATAAAAATTAAATTATGACTTATTTTCCCAGTGGGCACTGGTAAGGATGCTTCCTTTCACGCATCCCATCATGCTCTCCTTTTTAAAGATATATGTACACGTATAAGTGGGAGTAAAGCTTATAAGTACTGGGTCTGCCATTTCTCTGGCATCTCTGGAGCATTTGGGTTAAGGGTCTCGGCCAAGGAGCCAAGAGCGACGCTACTGTTCGGCTGCAGACGGGATTCAAGCCAGTGACCTTCCAATCGCAGACATGAAGGCCTAACCCACTTATGCGGCGCACTGCAATCCCTGCATTTCGCTGTTCAGAGCCTAATTAATTACCAGCACCTGAGCCATCTTTCTTTTATCTGCTTCGCCAGGTGGAACCCAGCAGGTCAGGTGTCTCGCTCCAAGCGATAACGACACAGATGTCAGAGCACAGACGTCGAAACCAGTCTGTTAGCTCGGAATAATATTAATCTGTTTATCCTCGTATGACCTGTTGAACTGTGAAATTCGGCATAGAGGTCCATAAGCAGGCCACCCCTTGCAGCCAGAGTAAGAGCCTGGGGGTTTGCCAGAGACCGAGCTTAAAGAACAGCCGTCGGGAACAAACAAGTGGCTAATCGTCGGCTGTTATTTTCTGAGATCGGTGAGGAGACCGGGCTGAGGGGCAGCGTAGAGACAGAGCATAATCCCTCTACTCAGCATCAGATAAGAAGGGGGCTCACTGAAAGGCCAGAGGAAAGCTTCTCGTGGACCTTCAGACCACTTAGACGAGAATAGTACCCCACGTTGGTCTTGTACCTCCGGAGATGAAAAAATGGCGCCCGGCCTGCAGAGCTGAGAATGTCATGACCTGCTCGTCCGACCCTCGTGTGTGCCACGCCCCCTCATCAGCCCCGTGTGGAATCCCCGTGTTCATCAGCTGTTTTGACTTGTCCTGATTAGTGTCATGTATTTACGTCCGCGTTTCAGTTTGTTTGCCCAGTCCGGTCATTGAAGTGAAGTTACGTGTGTCTTTTGAGTCCGTCCGCCCTAAATAAATCCCTGTTTCATTATATCCCCGGCTTCCTGCGCCTGCTCCTTTACGTGGCGTGACAGAGAAGGGGGACTGTTCCAAGTCCAAGAAGGAGTGGGGGGAGGCTATGTTCTGCCTCAGGCCTCAGTCATTACTGGGGGAATATTTATCAAACATCAATGCAATATCTGCAGCCTTTTCCACTCAGACATTAAACTTCTATGTTTAAATATTAGAAATATTGAGAACTGAATATATATATATATATATATATATATGCAAATTTTGCATAAAAAACAGGTAATATTCTGGTGCACAATGTAGGCGTGTGACATGTCACATGATTTAAATAGGTTAGCAATCAAAATGCAGCTGTTCCTTCTCAGAGAACCTCTCCTCCAGAAGGCTGAGACATGCAGAAATCCCTAATGCTCCCTGGATGCCGGCAACGTGACAGACTCCTCCACGCACCGATTTCACCATGGCGACCTTTATCTGCGTAATCCGGTAGCGCGATTGCCTACACCACCACAAGGAATCAGAGGTCGTCGATCCTCACACAATGTACGCAGACCTCAGGAAGTCTGGGGATCAGCCTGCTTGTGGGGGGAGACTTGGGGAGTCGGCCCTGAAGCAGCCAATTAGCTGCAGAAAGCATGAAATCCTAATACGCTGGGATGCTGGCTGGCAGTTTGTACAAATCCCGTCTAGCGGAATCTGGAGAAAGTCAGCATGATGGGCTGACATGATTATTTATACCCCATGATGCTTCCCACAGAGAGCAAGTGTGAATGCCTGGCCTGGAATTCCGCATGCTGCTACAGGTGCTATTCGCCATTAGGGATTCTTCCTTGGACAAGGAACCTTAAGAGTGAACTGCGGCACTGTAATATAGCACCATGCCTGTCATCAGAAGGTTGCTGGCTCCAAACCCAGGGTCTTCTGAGTAATTTCAGTGTTGGGCCCTTGAGCAATTAAGGCCCTAAACCCCATTTGCCTGATCCCCTGGCTGTTATCACTTTGCAACCAAAGCGAGGTGCGTAGCTGCTAATAACTCAGCAGAGTATGTTCATGCAGCTCGGAGGCACGATAGCGGCCTGCGGACCATCATCTGCTGATTGCCCACTGAAGGCTGCATGCTGTAGTCTCAACAGGAGCGCGGGGACGTAGCCAAAACATCCTGAGCTCAAAGCAACACCGATAACGGGCCGAAAGACTAGCATGTGTCGGCAGACAACAGCGTGGCTGGCGGCTGCGATCGCTTCCCGTAAAGGTTGACGGCTCTGGGCTTCCTTCTGACAGTTTCGATATTTGTGTTGATATCTGACATCCATTCTCACGTACCGACTCGAGTTCCAGGTTATTCGTTTCCCATTTCCTGCCAAATCTCTTAGCCGGTTTCATCTCATACTACTCGATGTTTGAGGCGCAGACCTCTTTCTCAATGCCATCTTTGTTTTTAACGGTACCTCCGAATTCATTCCTCCACTAATGTCCCCAGTAAAAGCGCTCTCGGCCGCTTTCCCTCTCCATCATGTCATCGCACGGGCTTTAGCTCTTTTCTGCTAGAGATCTATTCTTAATTGTTCAATTTTTGTTTCATTGATCCATCTTCCATACCCGCTTATCCAGCACTGGATCCCAGAGAGCTTGGTGCCTGTACCGGCCAGCACAGGGCACGAGGCAGGGGACACTCCGAAGGGGACGCTAGACCCACACACAACAACGGCACGCCAAGGGCATTTTCATGAAGGGCATTTCCAGGATGTCACGATTTACCTAACCATGTGTTTTTGGATGGCAGCAAGAAATTGGAATATTCAGAGGAAACTCACAAACAGAAGGAGAGAATGCAAATTAGACAGGGATATAAGTCGAGTTTACAGGCCTGGAGGGCATGGTGCTCCCCAGTGCATCACCAACACTCCCATTTTGCTTCCTAACTCTTCAAAACTCCGTCTGTTGTTAAGCTAACTGCTGTAGCTCCCGGTACCTTGGCACATCAGCTAAATGTACTCGTCCAAGGACTGTGAGGTGTCAGCTATGAACCAATGAGTGACAGTCGCAGTTTGTGTGCAGAAAAAGCCGACACCAGACAGGTCAAAGGAATTGTTCCCATTTGACAGGCCGCCTGTTGATTGTCCAACTGACCGACTCCCGCATGAAGCTTCCCCCTTGATCGGTGATGACAGTGTGGATGCCATGTGGAGGTTTGGCGGCCATTTCAGTGTAGCCCGTGCCCTGAAGCCCCGTTGTCTTCTGACGCGGCCCAGAATGTGAAGACTAAGAGACACATCAGATGACACTCAGTGGTATTAATCAAGCAAATTTCTAACAACTAACTTGCTTTGTTTTTTTGCCATTTTTTTTCCAGATTAAGCTGATCCAGTGAAACATAATCTTGGTCTGGATTTGTATTCTCTGGACCTAAAATCTCCACCTCTGAATGAAAGCAACAACAATGTCCACTGAGCAAATGACAATAAACCCGTACTGTAACGGCCAAGGACCCGTCCTTTATAATATTATACGGGATGCAACAATTTATTTTCCAATGTAGGACGATCCTGTATTATAAGGGACAGGCGGAGACCCTAGGTGATGCATCACTTTATTAAGGCACAAATGAAGCTGGAAATAGTTTGACAGATCATTCCTGGAAAGACAACCAAGATCATTTTGTATATTTGTTCGGGGAACAGCTCGATTGGGCAGCACCAGCTCTTGTTTAGTCATCCTACCCATCCGAGTTCATAGGCTTAAACCGACGTTCTTTTCTGAGTGTCAGGCTCTGTCAAGTTATCGGAGTGTATTATTCCATACAATCCCAGGAAAAACTACAGAGATATCACTAACCTGAATTCCTTCACACCCCTTTAAAGCCAAAAGGAGCTCTGATTCAAAACTTAAGGAGGTCTGACCTGCCGCTAGGCCCAAAAATATATGTGAAATCTTCCCAGAAACACTTTCATAAGGAGGGGGGTTCACCATTCCGAGAAATACCATATTTACCACTCCAAGACATATTTAGAGATTTTCCCAAGCATTAAAAACACCAGAATACAGTGATGAAGTGGATGAGCGGCAAAGAGCAGTTTAAATGTTCACTTGGGCCCAAAATAATGTCTGTGGCTGCCAGTGAACTTCTCTCAACCTCACGGCCCCTTGACAGCACGGTCAGCTTGTGACTGTTCCGCTGGGTTTCCTGCTAGCAAACACAGCACACGATTCTCAATTATGAACGCTCTGACAATGGCGGGCTGTTTGCGGCTCGTTCATTTACCTCGGCGTTCGGACGGCAGACGCCTCCGTCACAATAGCCCGAGTGATACAAGAACGTGCCGGTCGACGTGTTAATGTGGCGGCATGTCGGCTAAGCTAGAATGCTGCTAGGGGCAGATCGCCGAGGTCAGAAAGAGCCCAGCACAGCACAAAGTAGAGGGGCATTCATGCCCCCCAGATTAGATTATTGTAATCATTTGCCATTTGACTGGCTGAAAACCATCTGCGTACCTTTACACATTCCTGGTGCGCCTTTAGCCTGCATGCACGGCGGCGGAAAGTATTTTCACTATCACATCCCCCTTCTTGTAAATTTTGAAAGTTCAATATACGATAATGAAGAAGTGATCATATTTTAAATCCCTGTTATTACTGTATGATCTGTGATTTGCTTATTTGCGGAGATGTATTTAAAAAATGCTACTCAATGCTTTTCTTTACAAAGCGCCAGGAAATGACTTTTCAGCACTGGCCGCAGTGTCGTTCTCGTTTGTGTTTTGTTTGTGTTTTATGTTCTTCTCGCTGGAAAACCATCTGGCAGATCTAGCAGACCATCAGCCGGACCCCGACTTTGACTTGGCAGCCGTGTTAGATAATCTATGTTAGAATTACACAGGGTTTTACAGAGGAAAACGCTCCTAAAATGCCAGGAAGGCCACTTCATGGCTGCCTGGTTTTACAGCTTGCTATTCTGGATAGAATTTAACCGGCTGTTTCCTTGAAAGCCAAAGCAAGGGGCGCTGTCAGTCACTTACCATGTGTCACCCTATGAGCTGGTGGGGGGGGGGGGGGTCACATGACTGAAAGGTCACGGCCGTGATGGGAAGTCCATGGAGGAGTGTGGCCGACTTTAAGCCCAGGGAGGATTTCTGGTCAGACACAAGGGAGGGGGGTGCAGTCACTCTTCATATCGGGTCGTATGCCTCCAGAGGACCCAGTCAGCACTCACCTCCCTCTGGGGGACACGAAAGAACCCAGTGTCACCCCTCTATCAACCGCTCCAGCCCGATCGTCCCAGTACTGCTGCAAACGCAATAATCATGCAAGGAAGCGGCCAACGTGATAATCGTGCAAGGAAGCGGCAACGTGATAATCGTGCAAGGAAGCGGCCAACGTGATAATCGTGCAAGGAAGTGGCCAACGTGATAATCGTGCAAGGAAGCGGCAACGTGATAATCGTGCAAGGAAGCGGCCAACGTGATAATCGTGCAAGGAAGCTGGCAACGTGATAATCGTGCAAGGAAGCAGTCAGCATCACGTGTGATTGAAGGAGCCACAGAGTAGGACACCTTCAATTATGAGCGGAAAGGGGGTCAAGGCAACATTCACGTCAAAACGGAAGTATATAATTTAACCTTCATTCTTAAAACATGGCCACGTTAGTCGTAAATATACTTTGCATTCCACTCGTTCTTGCTTCCTAAGTGTTCTGCATTTCTAACTTGCCAGACAGCACGAGCAACTCCCAGCGGAGCTGCCGCGGTCCAGCTGTTTGACCTTGAGTGCTTTTATCATGGACCAGGAGAGCATCAGTTCCCCCGGGCATTGCCCAGTATCATAACTTACAGCTCTCTGGATGTCACTCGTCACCTGCTCCTGTGAGAAAACTGGCTTCGCAAACATGTCACACAGCTGCACGAGACACAGGCCTGCGGGCAGGCGTTTAGCTGGAATATTTGCTAAGCAAATAACAGAACGACCCAAGTCGTTGCTAAGGAACTAGGCTTTTAGCTTAGCTTTACGCTAAATGGCTTCGCCCCGGCCTTAACCGGAAGAGGCCACTTGTCTCCACCCCTGGATTTATTAGCTGTTAGCAGGCAGGTGATTTAAAAGCATGATGACCAACAGGCATCCCAGTGTGTTGCTTCCAACTATCCCAAACCCTGAGCTTAGACTCCCTGCTTTGCACATGGGTTTCCCAGAAGGTTCTTCTCACACAGTCCCAAAGCAGGCTGTCCAAGTGTCCATGCACTGCGCTTGTTCTGAACCCAAGTGCCGAAAATATTCCACGATAAATCCAGCTCCCGAGCCGCGTGCCGTGAGTGCAGCTGGACCCCATTATTTTCTGCAAGACACTGGCCTTTTGTCACTGTTTATTTTGGCTGCCTGAAGCCCACGGAAAGATGCAGATGTATTGTTGTGGACTCTAAGCCACTGTGGCCACTTTGCCCCGGTTGCTGGACCATAAATCCTTCACTGGCCATTAAGTGACGCCCCCCCCTCCACCTACAGACCTTCTGCCCAACACCTGTCAAGGAAAATGGCTCCCATTGTTTGGAGGTAGAGCAAGTGATATGAAGGTCATCCTTTGTTTTCTTCTGTGGATACTGATCACTATGGGGGGGCGGGGGGACGGCCAACCACCCATCCAATAGAGGGTCATGAGGAGCCCAAGGCAGGGACACACGCAGGAAGGGATACAGTTCATTGCC
>JAODKF010000051.1:4199956-4212260 GCA_026779585.1 Mormyrus proboscirostris
TTGAGTGATGTACTGCTCTGCAGGCTTCAGGATGCTAGAGGCTTTCAACCTCACTGACCGGACGTACGCCGCCATCACCCCACCCGCATTGTCCCCATTCAACACAGGGGCCAGTGTAACCAAGCCGGCACTGCATTACTGGATGGCAGCGGAGCCCTGTCCACAATCTCAACACACACCATTCAGGCTGCCGTGTCACATGACGACCAATCACAGAACCTCTGGGTCATGCTCCCATATACTGTAATGGCTAGTTTATCATCTATTCAGCTAAAAATACCTGACTCTATAAATGAGTCACCATGCAACCTCGTGGTGTTTATGGCAAACAACCACAAAGGTGTGAGCTGCAACCTTTGACCCTCAAGGCGTGTGAAATGTTAGTGCTGTCTTCCCTTGAGAGATGGCCCATGTTTTCCTACCGCTGGTACCTGTCTGTGGTACAGAGCTACCGGTCTGGGTTCACTCAGTGATGAACCAGCGACTGCAGCCCTCAGCGTGTACCCACGCAGCCCTGTCCGGCAGAACAGGAAGAACCCTGCAAACAGGATGCGACCGGTACCCACCACCCCAGCTGCGGGGCGGTGCACAGTGCAGGGCCCAAGATAAACACACCTCCTCTCTGAGACTGCTTCACCATCCCGTCTTTAATCTCTCTGATCACGGTGGGGCGTCAGCCAATCCTGGCAAGTGGGTGCCAAGTCGAACTTTGCGTAGTCCCATCTTGTTAAAAACCAGGCGCTAGTGGATGTTGATACGATAATTAGCGAGTTTGGCTCCGGGGACATTTGATAAACCCACGGGTCAGTTAATTAGCCCATATTCAGCAAAGCTGTACAATGACAGCATGTTAAAAAAAAAATGGCATCAAAGCGTCATGTAAACAGCAGAGTGATTTAACATTGTACAGATGCAATTCGAGGCAGTGGCACTACCCACGATGCACCGGGGCGGGCTGCTCAGGTGTAACATGCGGCTTGCCAGGTGTTCCCCTCTGTACTTGAGTGTAAACACGTCTTAGGCACTCGGGAAGATTTCATTCTCTCCGGCTGCCCAGGACAAAAAGGCCAGTGTGGAGTCACAAGTCTGCGGATCCTATCCTGCCCGCATGCACATTTACCTCCTGTTGCCGCAACCAATGGCCGCTAATGACCTTGCTGCTCTTGATCATCTCCGCCCCAAATCGGCAGTAGGCCGCCAGGGCCTGCAGACGTGCCTCCAGGTAGATTCCAGCGATTTGGACACGCCTGGCTCCGGATGCAGCATGTAGCGTTAGCCGCCGCTGAGTGTTTCCGTGACGTGACTTGCGATCCAAGGTGCGCATTCGGCGTATCTCACCCCCACCCTGAAAAGGGGCTTTAGAGTCCATTGTCCAGGATAGAAGCACGCAAGTTCAGACTTATCCTTAAATTTTCAGTTGCTGAGAAGACAAGTGCTTTAAAGAGAACACAAGACTAACATTGCGCTAACGCCGTGTTAATTGTGTTTTGTTGCGCGTCTGCCATCACCACAGCCTCCCTGCGCCACAGACCAGTGACCAACCGCAAAGCCACGCTGACGGGTACCAGGGCCTAATCTCAGGGCCAGTTTGCGTCACTGCATCCACAGTGAGCGCGATCCAGTTAAACCTGCTGACTTGTCACTAGTGAGCGATGAGCCCTGCCTTTAGCCTGAAATCCACTCATTGCACTTCACGTGTTTCGCAAAGACTAGCAGGCGCGTGCGGCAGCTGAACTTCAGCCCAGAGGACCGTCTTAGCACATAGGCAGGGCAGCTGATCACTAATAAGATTCTGAATGAGACAGGAAGTGACTACACAGCCACATGGGTCAACTAATTGGCCAGTGATCAAGTGCAGATTTTGGGATTTAGGGAATTTTAACAATCTTTTCATGGCGTGGCCTTTGAACTACCTACACATGCATCTTTGAAAGCTGCCCCGTTACAGACATCTTCAAAGGGAAGTTAGGTCCTGGTTATAACACACAGTTGCTCCCAGTGTCACTAAGGCAGTTTCCCTGATGTGCTTTGCGGTCTGTTTCCTGCCTCGCTGCATCACTGCTAACAACAGATATCATTGTACCGAGGAGGAAGTGAGGTGATAAAACCACAATCTGGGGTCTTTTCCGTTTCACTCTGGTCTAAATTTAAAGACGGACCGAAACGACCGTGATCATCGACAAATGACAATAACAAAAATGATAAACAGCTGAACTGAAATTATGTTAGAAGATAAAGTTAAATAAGTCAGTTAAATAGAGAGGAAGCGCTCATTTTAATAAGTAATCATCTTGGTCGTTTAGATCACATTTAAAGAGCTGAAATCCAAGGATTACATACAGTTTGACACCATATGCCCACATGACCTGACGAGCAAAAGATGTATAATGAAGATTATCTCAATGCATATTTGCATTAGATCTTTATTGATGTAGTGTTCGTGCAGCACAGTGGATACTGCACCAGTCATTGAGAAATTCTAGGCTTGGCTCCAAGCTGGTTCGTACCTTTGGTGAAAAATATTGCAGAAACACCTGATAAATGGCTGTCCATGTGCTATAACCACAAACTTCACTCTCACTGAGGTATGTATGTGTTTTATAGGAGAGTGAGATGTGATATGTGAAAATGAAGGGGTTCCTATGTTAAGTTGCTAACAGCAAACAAAAAGCATGATTTATTTCAACCGGGACCTGGTGGTCTCTACTGAAAAGCCCACTTGTCACTGACAATGGACCATCACACAGGAGGTTTTCCCAGCCCCTGCGGGAAAGGCAGAAGCATTTTCAGGGGATTACGGTCCTTGATCAAGAGTCTAATGGGGATGTGACTATGCTACAAACATGGGATCCGAACCAACAACGGTCATAGGTATAGAGGCCTAAGCCAGTGAGCTCCACCCCAATGTATTTTTCCCCACTGCAATATGACTGAACAATTAGAAGGAAGAGCTGAGTCGAATCCGGAGTCTCACAAGGGAATCGCCCTGGGCAGCGACATGACAGAGCGTGTCCTTCAGGAAGACACTTCACTGCGACTCGGGAAGCGCTTGTGCAGTAAGTCAACAGGAGCGATGTTATCTATTGGGCAAACTGATATTGCGATGCAAAGTGTCAGTTTGCATGTATATCAGAAAAACCGGTTCCACCCCATCAGACCCCACCTGATCACATGACCCACGCCACTATGTTGAAATGGCCCTCAGGGCACTAACTCTTCTTTCACCAGGTTGAGAGCAGAGCCATGGTTTAGGGCCATAAAACGATTCCAAGGCTGCTGTCCAAATGTAATTAACCTGATTTACATCAGCAAATATAATTGTGCGAGTGTAAGTTATTAGCTTCATGCGAGGAGCTTCTAGAATTTCTGCACAAGTAATTGAAGACATCCCTGTGCGTCGGTGTTCATTATCTGTTTATGGCCTCCCCCCCGTCCCTCCGCTTTACCGCTTCCAGCAGGGACCGTGCGTGACCTCATCGTACCCAGAGATTCCAATCCAAAGGCCGGTACCTGTTTGAGCCTTTCACGTGAAAGATTCTGCCTGAAAACAGCAATAAGATTCCGATTGACCTGATTGATCCCAGGGGGAAATTCTGGAACAAACAATAAACAAACATTAACTAACCCAAAGTATCTCTGGAGCGATAAATGGATGACTGCCGTTTTAGGGGTGATGGGTCAGGTTAGACGAACTGCCGCCTAGTGGGTGATAGCAAGAGGCTGATATTGGTTGCCTACATGCTAATCAAAAATCCCTCGCTATGCTGGGATTCCCCAGCCTTATCAGCCCCTCCTCCCCGGTCACTGCGGCCTGGTGATCAGTGTCTTTTGGGCTTTGTCATAGCTACCAAGTGAGCTGATTCCAGCCGCCTGCGTCTGTCCCGATTAAGCTGGAAAGCACCGGAATTCTGCCGGACTTTCCCACTGAAGTATCCTATGCAAATCCCACCGGTTAACCAGCCAGTCACCTGATTAGATTAGCGCAGGTATAGTCATACAGTATACATGAGTCAACATATATGGATCACGGTGGTAAAAACCAGGTGGGTGTGGGGTCACAGCCTATACAGATTACAACCCTTGATTTATCACCCTGGGGCAAAGCGCTTGAGCTGAAATGCAGTAAAAATATCCGAACGTCTGAAAGCGTTTTGATTAAAGGTTCGGCGTCTGTATCCAGCAGACGATCACGCTGTGCTTCCCCACATTTCTCGAAGAAGGCAGGCAGGCAGGGTGGGGGCCTTCAGAATAGTAGAATTTAACCTGTAGCTAATTACCCCCTAGGGAGTAATTCAGCCTCTTTGTGGTGGAAAGCGGTCGGGGGGTGTAATCACCATCAGCTCACTGAAAGGCCGGCAGAGATGAAGAGGTTAAGGCGGCGTCGACGACTCGGGGAGGAAGTGACACGGGCAGAGGAGGGAGGCGGTGGGGGGCTTGGCGGGGAGGGAGAAGAGACTCGGGGGAGAGAAATACGGTGAAGTGCAGGATTCAGATTGAGACGCTGCAGACGGCAGTGGGAGGGGGGCCGCGGGTCCAGGTTGATCTCCCTCCACGAGCAGCCGGTCGCCACGGGGCCCCCCTGCTGGCTGGCAGACGCCGAGTATGACCTGCTAGCTGGGGAGGCGGCAGCCGGCCGCTCGTTAATTAACCTCCCTGGCAGCCCCTGGCGACAGCCCAGTCCGCCCCCCCCCCAGCCTGAACCCGGCGTCACTCGCGCTCCGCA
Organism: Mormyrus proboscirostris; assembly: GCA_026779585.1. NCBI lineage: Eukaryota > Metazoa > Chordata > Actinopteri > Osteoglossiformes > Mormyridae > Mormyrus > Mormyrus proboscirostris. The sequence goes on from JAODKF010000051.1 coordinate 4,204,680, forward strand.
GCTGTGTTTATGCCTCATGAGCCCTCGTCGCTCACCAGTGCCCCCCCCCCACCCCCGTCTGGCATTTCAGGTGTGTATCGGAAGGCGTGATGTCACACAGACATCGCCCCACCCCCCCCAAGGCATGCAGACTCACATCCCTGATGACAGTGTCTGTGTCCTCACATCACATTTGTAATAGTCAATAGTTTCACATCATTAGTTTCTCTGCTCTATGAGATGTACTTCATATTTCTGTTCCAAAATTAGTTTTATATTGATATTTTTAATATTTTTTTTAGCGCCGTTCATGTGTCATACTGTGTGTGTATGTGCGTGTGCGCGTGCCTCTGTGTGTGTGTGTGTGAACAGTGCTCCGTTGCCGTGGCATTAGTGGGTCAGTGTGCCAGCGGTTTGTCTCTCCGCACTGCACCGACCTCATAGGCGTGAGCAACTGGGGGGTGAAATTAAAACGCGACCATGAAACGTGGCTCGGAACGGCGCCAGCAGTAGGCGGGGGGGATGTAGTTGCTGTGACTAGTGTGATGTCATCAGCCGAGATCCGGCTCCACCACACAGGAGATGATTAAAAAAATAAAAAAGACTTGGGCTTGTGTTGCATCACCCCGGTTTCCCAGTGTTACTGCAACGGCATGAAAATCGGCCTCGTTTCTGCCTCGCTGACTTCACTTCGACGTCCTGCGACATACCTCTGACACAACCATCTTTTCCTGTAAAGATTCGTGATCTAAGTAATTGCATTTTGAGAAATGACCCCCCCCCCCCCCACCGCGCCCACACTGAAGCATTTCAGAATGAGCAAAAACGAGGTAAGATGCACTCCGACTCGAAAGGGAAGTCAAACTGAAAGCCAGGGTGAAGTCCTCCCCCCCCCCCCACACCAAAGGTGACAGATGAGGCCGCTGTGACTCACAATGCACGTCGTCTCTTATCTGCGACGCATCACGCGCCGGTGGAGTTTGAACACCAGGGGCGCTTGTCCTCCAGGTCATGCCTGGTTCGTGTCATCACCATACCCGCCCACACCACCCCCGTTTCTGAATTCTCCTGGTGTGTCGGATGCTGTATCTCAGAGGTAAACAAGGTATTCATGCAGAAGGTCCAAAGCCGCGTGGGGGACTCTCACATCCTCACACACAGGAGGATATGCGTTGGGCCGCATCCACCTCCTCCGTCCCCAAAGGAAAACAAAACACACGCTTCCTCTTAAGAGGCAACTCCGGCTCACTGGGCTGCCCCTTCCCCTTTGCTGCTGCCCCACGCGTCGTGGGGGGGGGGGGGGGGCCCCCCCCCCCCCCCCCGGAGGTGCCAACGGTGTTGACCTGTGAAACCGTTCTGCCCGTCAAGACCCAAACCCCTGTGCCTGCCCTCTGTGCCCCATCTGAAGACGCCTGCATGCACGGGACCAGCTACGTTTAAAACTCCCCCACGGTGCTGGTAACCCCTCCAATCCGGTTGCTTTGAGCCAGCTCACCACACAGGGGTTTCTGGAATAAAGCCCACCCTCTTCAGATTTAGGAATTACATATCCTGTTTCTAAACTATCTCCTGTATCCAGTTTAAATAGCACATATGTCCTGGGGCCATCTTGATCAGGTGTGTTGCTGAAATCTCTGACAACTGGGACTCAAACCAACAACCTTCTGACTATTACTGTGTTATTTGCATCACTTGCACGTCGCTTTGGACCAAAGCGAAGAGGAATAAATGCATGAAGTCTACAGCTGTAACTACAACACTAACTTACGCAGCTGATTGATCTTCTTTTGGGTGCCAGATCTGTTTTTTATTTACACAGCAAATGCTGACATAAGCATTTAAACACCAGAAAAATACGCGGCGATTTCATCCTCTTCAGTTTGCCTGCTTTGAAGTTGAGGAAAGTGGAGGCTGAGCTGGTCCAAACAAGCATCCAGCTGTCTAAGGTGCTCCGTGCTAAGTGATGTCACATTTCTTGGGCCTTTACCCGGCAAATATGCACAGGGAATGTGCCGGGTGAACAAGTCCGGCGAAGAGACTCTGTGCCTTCAGGCCTCCCATTCAAAGCATAATGAGGTTGTACTGAACTGGCAGAAAAGCCACAGGTCAAATTGCGTGGAATCTGAAATGCACCAGCTGATTCACTCTCTAATTCCTAGAGCGTGATTCCCCATGGCAATCGGCCTACATCCCAGCAGCGGGCAGCGTTCCGGAGGATTCTGGGGGCCAGTCTCAAAACAGTGAATGTCAGCACATTTTTTTAACACCCAGAACCCAGAACTGTTCACCCAGAGCAACTCCATTGCAGACTGATGGGATCAGGCCTTTGTGTCTTTGTACAGATTATCATCAAACAACATTATTACTGTGCAGTCGTACAAAAAAAATGTTTCGTTTAACTTACACGACAGGCAGCAAAGCAACTATTAAACGCAATTTCTGCAGTATCGTATAATGTGTGTTTGTAGATCACAGGTGCAGAAAGGCTTGCCAGAGAAAATGGGTCATAGCCTATAATCTGTAACTATAGTTTGGGGGAATCTGAGGTCAACGTACATATTTTATATCGCTGAGTGTGAGACTCCAGTGTGGACAACGAGGGCAGATAGGCTGCTGACGGCGATTTCAAAGTGTAGGAAAGAGGGTTCTGAGGGACATTTTCACTCCCAATGCCTGTGATCAGAAAGTCGCTGGTTCGAATCCCCGGGCTGACAGCTTGATGTCATCGTTGGGCCCTTGAGCAAAGGCTCTCAACTCCCAATGGCAACAAAGATGGTCTGACCCTGCTCTCAAAAAAGGTCTATTTTTTGGGGGGAAAAGGTGTCTGCTAAATACGTGCTAAATAAGTGCAAATATTTTGGTACCAGTACAGGGCCGACACAAGGCAAGAGTTAATACAGAATCAAAGGGACCAGGTTTGGATGAGGGAAACAAAAACAAAATCAAACCCCCATTTCCAGCATCAGGGACTCAAGGCCTGCAGTGAAGGAAAGCGGAACAGGATACACAAAGAGGAAGGTACTGCAGCGGGCCTGTGCGGCGAAACGCGGCCCCGGCAAGCGGGATAAAGCGCCTTCACCTGACCCTCCCTGCCTGCCCCACCCACAGCACGGCCCTCAGACCAACAGGCCCTTGGGGCCTGAACAGTTAAACAGCCAGTGGGGGCGAGAGAGAAACTGCCTCTGTCACTTTCCTATGAGAGCGGGTGAGGAGGCGGGAGACATACTCAAGTCATGAAAGGAGGATCACAGCTGGTGAACATGAAACCACACACCCCCCCCCCACAGCCGGGGGACGAGCACTGGCCTAGTTAAGACGACTTTCATGCCCAGGAGCATGCTCCGCATGGGGGCTGCATGCCGCCTCACTCGCACCCCGGGTCCCCTGTAAGTAAGCAGCTCTGTTTTTCATCAGGGCTGAATCTACCCCCCTATGCCCCCTCAGCCCCCCCACCGTCAGCCCGCTGTTCTTTCGCACTAATCTAACACGATTTTATACGACCGGGTTGCAGGATCGAGCTGGGCGGATTCGCTTTTATAGTGCCAGCCTTCCTCTTGAAGTCCCTTCACTTCACCCAAAAAAATTATAATAAATAACTAAAACCTGGATAAACGGCGGGTCTTCTCTGACTCGCTTTGCATTAAATCCATCTCCAGATCTTGCACGTTCTCGCTGCAGAAGCGGGACGCTGCAAACATGTATTTCCGGGGTCATATTAACACCGTCGACACTGAAACGCAGGGACCCCTCCCCCCCACCCAAGAGTGGCACCCGACTGTCTTCCGCCGCTCCTGTTACGAAACCGCAGGTCGCAGCTGCTCCTGTGCGGTGGTGAACGTGAGCGTGTCGGTTTCATCAGGTCACACCTTCCATGCCACGTCGCTTTTCAGCCACACCGACCTCTCACCAGCACTGCCCCCTTCGCTTGGATTTTTCTGTGACTTTCCATCGAAATTTCCCCACAAGAAATCTCTCCTGAGCAAAGAGGAAGTGAAAGACACAGGCAAAGAGTGCAGCAAACAGAGAAGAAGGGAGGTGGGGGGCTGTTTTAGAAATATTAAATCTTCCCTGGGATTCCCATGTTGGTTTTGCTTAAGAAATGTTCAGGTACCATGTGAAAAGCGACAAAGCAGGTATTATGGCCTGCTTTCGTTTTCGACCTGGCCACTCCCCGACATCTGAAGCATACGAAGACGTCAAAAACGATAATTGATTGGTGGAGCCCTTCAGCTAATTTGAGCTTCTGTTTAAAAGCCGCAGAGGGTGGGAAGCTAACATTTAGGTAAGGGATGGCTAACTGGACAAAAGTGTCCATCTTGCCGGCTCTCAAGGACGAGGTAAAGAGCCTCGCTGACCTCTGACCTAATCCTCTCACAGACCCCCCGGAGCTTAATGTGGATTTTCTTCCCCTCTTAAACATCTGCCTCCAAAATTCACACCACATGTTTTTTATTATTCCTTTTTAAGAGGAAAAAGACATTTAAGTTGGTATTTCCCTGTTTTTTTTTTGTTTTTTTTTTTTTTTAACAGGTGATTAGTGTGAAGGCTACACACACATACGCATACATCTACACAACAGTCAACCGACCATGACGAGATGAAAAATAGTAAGAACGTACTAGAATGTCTGGCTAGCCTCCGGCTCAATCCCGGGAAGCTCGCCGGAAATTCCAGAGGGATAATTAGGGGAGACGTTTTCATGACCGCTATGCTGCATCATTCCAGGTTGTGCAAATTCCACTGATGCCTTCAGTACGTGCTGACTCAATGGCCCGTTCTTCTCCGCTCCGTTTATCTCTTTCGGGTCGATCGCACACAGGGTGGCGTGACGGTGTGGTAGCTCACACTGTCACCTCACACCTGTGGCATCTGCGTTCGCTCCGGCGTTCGATTATCTCTCTCCAAGTCGTAGAAGAACGTCGTGGGAGCGTGTTGAAAATGTCACTTCCTGTCGGGAACACGCCCCGGTTCCGAGAGAATTCTGTTGCGCGAGATTCCCCCGTGTCGTCATTTCAACATGGCGGCTTGCGCAGTTAACGGTAACTTTAATTTATGAATATAAATTTACAAATGTTTATTTTGTTAAATGTATTAATAGTCATACATGTAGTTGCACTTGGTCGATATAGAGAATGCTATATCATGACCGTAAACGGTATCCCAGCATGCAATATCAGATTTTTACCAGACTTGTTAGTGTCTTTTGTTTGCTTGTGATTTGTTTGCCGCTCAGAAAAGAATATCGCTAAGGATCAACTAAAATATTATAAAGTTTATAATGTGATTTGACTAGTTTGTGTCTTGTTTGTTTGTCTCTCGGAAAAAAATAATTTCGCTCAAATCTGGCCCTTGATTCCAAATCCAGGCCTTGTTTTCAAGTCTCCCAGGTAGTTAGCTTAATAATTTCTGGCTCTAATTGGCCAGAAGCTTCACAACTGACTCTCAGGTAAAGGAAAGCTGGAAAAACAGCAGCGCTCGGCCCTTGAGGACCGTGATTTGAATCGCCTTGCTGTAAAGCAACAACACACAACAACAGCGAGTTCGTGGAGGCAGCCATGTTTGTTCTGAAATGTGTAGCTGGAATGGGAGATTGGCTGGATGTGACGTCACGCACCATGGAATCTGCGACTTCGACACCAAATGCACCATGAGTCTCTTCCGGGGTTCCAAGTCTGCAGAGTCTGTGTGTCCCCCCCCACGTACGAATCTGCCCTGCAATGGGTTGGCACCCCACCGTCGGTTGTTGCCCGCCTTGTGCTCTGGACCCTCTCCTCCGTGACCCTGAATAGGACGAGCAGTTACAGAAGATGGATGGATCATCTATCATGAGCATGACTGCCGGTGAGAGATGCTGATGGCATAATTTGTAAGAGATTAAGGTTTCCATCTCCTGCCTTAAAATGAAATTAAGCTTTATGTGCCATTTGTACAAGGACAGGTAGATTGGAATGTGCTTTTTATATCCCATCCTTCTCTACATTTTTAAGGCATACACTCACATACAGCCATAAGGAGCAAACTCTGGGGTCTGAGGACAGAGCCAGCCATCCAGCAGCCCGAGAGCGTCTCTCAGGGGTTTCGCAGCACAGGCTTCGAGCTGGTGACCTTCTGATCAGGGCCATGAAGGCCTTTAACCCTCCGAGCCACACGCCACCGCCCAAAAAAATGAGGACAGCGTGCCCTGAGCACTTGATTGGCTGACTCCAGCAGTGGCCAATCCACTTTGTTTTTTGCCATAGTCGTGAATGAATCAGTAAAACAGGGGAGTTTCTAGCTATTGAAAAGATGCTGGGCTAAGTAAAGTTTACCTGGGCCTCGACTTTATTTTTTTGCTTTTGAATTACGACTGGCATCGGGGCTAAAATACTCGCAGCTCGACTCGGGGCTATAGCCCTGAATGATCAGGCCAGGCAGTAAACCAAACCCGAACCCTGGAATTCTTGACTCTAATGAGCAGAATCATAAGGAAAGCATTCTCTTGCGCTGAATTTTTTCTCTTTCCCGAAGCATGAAAAGCACAACGACAGGGCAGGTTACCGTTTCAATATGAAGACACACCATGCTTCGTGACCTTGATAAGATATGCAGGGTCACCTTTAAGCTGCTGTGAAGCGTGAACCGGATGAATATGCAGCGTGCTTTTCCCCGCATGCAGAGTGACAAACAATAACAAAAGCGGTTCTCGCTGTAATTTCCAATATGTTCTTCATATGCACACAGGACTTTTTGCTTAAATGGTCACGCAAACAGATTTAGGGGCCTATAATGAATACATGCAGTGAGTTCAGCCGGGAAGGGTAATGCTTGGGCAGGGGTGGAGTGCGGCTCAGTAGGTTAAGAGATCCAAGCCCGTGTCCAGATGGCTGCGTGTCTGAATCCTGTTGTCAGCCGAGCAATCATATCATAAAAGTCTTTAAGCGAGGCCCTTAACCTCAACTGCTCCTGGAGTGCCGGTTGGATGACCCAACTCTCTGACCCCAAACTTTCCCAGTTGTACATCACCCTGGACGAAAGCATCTGCGAAACATTACGTTCTGCATCAGTTTCAGTAGTCAATGGATTTCACAAGTTTGTGTAACACCTTTGACTGTTCCCACTCTTGGTCTCTTGAATCACTGATTTCTTTTATGCGTTCAGTCCACATAGCTAGGAACAAAGTGACTCAGGTAAGACGTTAACATTTCGCAGTCATGGTGAGGACAGGGGGGCTGAGCTGAGGTGCCCCAAGCTGACAGCCCATGGGTCACGTGACTTCCTAAAAAAACGGCTTTTGTGTTAATAAAATAATGCCTCGGGACACTGTGAATTTGAAAGCCATGGCAACACTGTAGCTATGCAGACAGGGGGGTACCGAGACCGTCCGACACCAGGAACATATGTTTTCAGTTAAAAATAAATGTGGCCATTAAGTGAGCGATTTACCACTGGTATATAACATAACTGCATTTCCTACTACACCTGCATTCCTATGCTGGAAGAGATGAAATCACACAGGAGAATCCCCCCTCCCTGCCTGTTTTTTTAAATTTGTTGTCCACAAACCCCCATCCTCCTCTCTATCTCTCACTCCCAATTCCCCCCCCCCCCCCCCCCCCGCCCCCC
>JAODKF010000051.1:4229152-4243680 GCA_026779585.1 Mormyrus proboscirostris
CATACTCTGACTACACGCTGTGTAAAGAAGTGCTTCCTTAAATCCAGTTTGAAATGTTCTCCCGCTAATTTCCACCTCACCTGAAAAAGTTTGTGAACCCTTTGAAATGGATTTCTACATAAGTGGCTCCTAATATGTGATCTGATTCTAAGCAAAATAGTAAAGTTAGTCTTGCTTAAAGTATGCATACAACATTTCACATGCCGTATCTTTATTGCCAAAGTGGCTTAAACAGGGTAATTGATGGCAGAAGTATAGGTCATGAGAACTTGAAAATGGGGTAATTGGATTAAGGTGTTAGAAATAATTAAAATTGACCTGCCGTTTTAGTTACTAGATCTTCATAGCAGAATTCTGTTCAAGTGCAGTATGGTCCAATGAAAAGAGACCTTCCACAAAGCTCATACTGGAATGTGTTGCCAATGTCCGAGGGTCATTGCTGCCCTGGACTGTTCTGATGTATAGGATTCTCAAACCCAGAATACGGCTGTTAAAGCATCTGAGCTAAACTAATCATTTGGGTCTTGTTTGGATTACTTAAATTAAGTCATTTAGTATGAATGAATTATTTAACGCTAATGCTTTTATCTAAAGGGACTTGCAGGAGAGGGAGGGGTTACAATTTATTTGTGCTCCCTGGGGTTTGAACCCATGACCTCCGTATTCTTAGAACAAGGCTTTACTTGTGGAGGTACAGTGGCATGGAGGTGGGTGTCCTAAAGAGAGGAGTGTCAGGGAGTGCTGCAGAATCCTCAAGTGACAGGTGACCCGTACTCTCTGGCGCCCCCTATAGGTAAATCCTGTAGTTGCTAGCATCTCTATTCTTAAATATACCATAAGTACATTGAGCAAGTGTGGTGTTCAAGGGATGTTACCAGAGAGGAAACCACCTGATCTCCAGAAAAAAAAACTCCCTGCCGACCAGCTCAAGTTTGCTGCCACCTGGATGCTCCCCGTGTGATGCGACAGATGAGACATTTGACCTTTTTGCTAAATGTACTCAGCAACAGTAAAACCTCATCCCAGCTGTGAAGTGCGGTGGATGGAGTATCGTACCGTGGATCTGCTTTGCTGCCTCAGGGCCTAAGCTGCAGTCAGTGAGAGAGCAGCGTTAGGAAATTCTGCAGCAGGATATCTGTGTGTGATCTAAAATGCGAAAGAATCGCCGTGTCATGCAACATGAATGCAGGAGTAGCTCAACGATAGTGTGACTCAGACAGAAGAAATTCCATATCTCAGAATGGGGGTTGTCCCCTTGAAACACTGTCATGATCCCAAGCAGGCCGCTAAAGAATCACATGGAACGAACAGTTTTTTGTTTTTTTTTTGTAGAGGGCAAACTGCTGTGCTGGTCTGATCAGCTACAGCAGGCTGGAAACTTAAGGATTCGTGGCTTTTCCATCAATTTCCTTTATTGTTAAAAAGACCTCAGTAAATTTGACAGTATTTGTTAAATAAGAAGCATTATTCTGACCTCTGGCTGAAATCATCGTCGTACCATGTGGGTTCACAAACTTTTTCTCAGATTTGTAATGGCCGTTTCCTTAATTAAACATTAAGCTTTAATTATGTGGCATTAATCAGTGGGACGTGCTGGTAGAGAGGGTTATAGACTCTGGACCAATTGAAGTTCCTGTCACCAACGCTAGTGTAATGTATCCAGTTCAGTCCATGAAATGCTTTCATGGGGAACCAGCCGAACGAAATGGACCAGAACAGGGTGTCAGGTTTACATCAAGAAGATTAGAGACAGCAGTTCTGCTCCCTTCTCAGCCCGTTGTAACCCCATGCTTACACTGCAGCTACATATGACCTTAAAGTATAAATTCTTCCTGTGTATATATTTTGCCCCCTCCCAGCATTCTCCCATCACCAGCACAGCAGTCAGGCACCCCCCTCAATCCGGCGACCCTGAGCACCGGTGGTTCCCTGCCAGACCTCACCAACCTACACCTCCCCTCCCCAATGCCCTCCCAAAAGGACGAGCTGGGATATGCCTCCCTTGGTGGGGGCGGCAGCACGGGCAACTTGGCAGCCACTCTCACCCAGCTGGGCATCACCGCGGGCGGCACCTTCAGCCTGCCTGGTGAGTGCTGGCGCCTCCCGGTGATCCTGGCGTGCAGTACGGCGCTTTTACAGTCGCACATTCTTACACAAGATGTAATGTGAGAGATGAAGAGGGCGGTGAATCAGCGACGGGCTGCACTTAGCGTTCCAGGAATCGCTCCTGTCTTCCTGGGAGTCTGCTCTAACTTTCCACAAATGTTTGTAGTGTCCCATAACTTTGGTTTGAAAGCCCATCTGCTGTTAATGTTTGTTTTTCTCCTCTCCACAACAGCCTGTGTCCATGCCCCCAACCCCAATAAATACAACCTCCTTGTAGCATGGATGTTTCTTTATCTAAAAACAATCATGTCGTTTGACACAATTTATTTGGTATGCTGGCCTCTCTAATGTCAGAAATGCCCATATTAAATACACTTGCATTCCTTTTAAGCAAAGTCACAGATCTTGATTTTAAATTGTGATTTATGTATTTCGTTCAGCGTTTGATGCTTTTCAAAGTCTCGTGCTTCAGTAGTGAAAAGTGCACACTACCACATTCTGTCAGTAAACACTACTTTCTGTTCATCTTTTCTCCTCCTCTTTCTGTTTTTCTCTGACAGTTTTGTCAACGCCTCTACAAGGAACATTCAGTAACTCTATGCTTCAGTCCTCATTGAGTCATCCCAACATCCAGTCATCTCTGAGCTGCCATTCCTCCCATGAATCCCTGAGCTCCACCTCCTTGCAGTCGTCACTTAGCAACCCCTCTCTTCAGTCCTCTCTAAGCTCCTCCCCATCTTTGCCTTCCTCTCTGAGCAACCAGTCTCTGCATTCCTCCCTCAGTAACTCCTCCCTCAGTGGCAAATCCCTCCAATCAGCGGCCAATAACCCCAGCTTCAGTAGTGGGATTGGAAGTTCTGGATCTTGTTCCTCCTCTTCCTCCTATTCTTCACTTCTGGCGGGGCAGCAAGGGCCATCACTCACCACATCACCGCGGAGGCGAAACCAGCTCAGCCCGCTGAAATTATCCGTTGGCACAGAATCTCGTTGGCACCCCTCCAAGCAGTTTTCCCCAACCATGTCCCCAACATTGTCATCAATAACACAGGTAGAGTGACCACCATGATTGACTTAGAAATTGTACTTTATCACTTTATTGTACTTTATCATATTTTAAAGTTGTATGCTTGTATCATTATTTAGAATGAATTTAAGGATCTACTAAAGAAGAACTCCAAATAATCCTTGACACACGATATTTACTAGCAGCGATATTTGACGAAAACAAGCATTTTCTTTTGCTTGCTAAGATTTGTTTCATAACGTATATTACATTCTGGTAACCCATGTTTGTAATTATAATTAATCTCTGCGCACACGCTCAGTTGTGTTTCTTGTTGTGTGTTCAAACTGAGAGACCATACCTCCTTGCCTTTTGTAGGGTGTTCCTCTGGATACAAGCAAGCTGCCAGTGGATCAGAGGCTACCATCCTATCCTTACGGTCAGGTCCAGCAATCCCACCTGTGTCCTCAGCAATCCGCCCACCCAGGTACAATGATGACCCATCTACAGCAGCCACAACAGTCTGACCTACAGCACCAACCGCAGCATCATTCACAGCAGCAACAACAGCATCGCCTACAGCAGCACCAACACCAACAGCAACATCACCTACAGCAGCGAAACCTAGAGCAACCACAGCTGCAGAAACAGCAACAGCACCAACAGCAGCATAAACACCAGCTACCGTACCAGAAACAAACAAATCTACAGCAAGACCAACAACAGCACCAAATTCTACAGCAGGAACAGGAACACCACCAGCAACAGCATCTACAGCAGTCTGGTCAACAGCATCTAGAGCAGCAACACCAACAGTACCCACAGCTGCCTGGCCTACACAACGCTAGTCAGCAGCCACAATGGCTGCAGTTTCAACAGCAGCAGCAATCACAGAACCAGCTGCAAGTTCAGGCGCCGCACCGTGGCCTAGAACAGCAGCGGCAGGTACCGGGCATGCATAGTGTTCCGGCAACTTTGCCTCTGCGTATGGAGAGCTCGCAGAACCTGCTAAGCCCGCAGAGAAGAGCGCCCGAGTCTGCATCACAACCGGGCCTGAACTGCAGCCAGGCTCCCACAGGGAGACCGCCTTTGAGTGTTCCAAATCCGCAGGCGTCAATGGACCGGCTCCTCCCAGCCAGCATGACTCCATCAGCCAGTCAATCTCTGCCTGCCAACTTGGACCTTCAGAACGTAAGGGCAGCCCACTAGTTCCCTGATCAGCTAATTATATCCTATGTTTTTTGTCTAGCGTTTCTCTTCCCCCGTGTTTTTCTTCTCCCCAACAGGAGGCCTCATTGCTGAGCTCTCTGCTAGATGAACCTTTTGTGAACCTCCAGCATCCGGGCAGACAGGGCCAGGAGCTATCTCAGCAAGTAAGGAGTGCACTCAAATGACTGCTCCCCTTCGGTTTCAGCTAGCAGTGCTCCCGATTTTGTCTCGTATTACCGATAACTGGCTAACATCTGAGCTCCGCAAATCTGTAGTGAAACTGACGTCGGTGACGTTGCTTAACATCCCATGAATGTGTGTAGCGACCACATCTTTTAGTGCAGGCAGGGACACGTCAGCGAATCGGAGCCGACTTGGGAGACTGTAGCGGGTTTGTGATGAATGAGCCAACAAAATCCCTTATCCTCTGTTGCAGAAAATGAGTGATTGTCCAGTGTGATCAAATCCATTATTTTAGTAATTATATCTGTATGCTGCTAACTTTGAATATTGAGTAACGTCTAAATATCAGCTAGTAATACCCAAGATCAAGACAAAGATTGACACATCAAACAGATGCTGATGTCTTGCTGATACCGATATGTTAACTGATAAACCTCTAGTTCTAACCCAGAGAGTATTAGCAGTTAATCTATGGAGGTCAAACAGAGTAGAAATTGCTACATGGTATGATTGGAGGTATTTTGTGGTGTAGCGGGTCAGGACACTCTGCCTGTGGTCAGATGGTCGCTAGCTCAAATCCCCTGGTTGTTGATTTCATTGTTGGGCCCTTGAGCGAAGCCTTCAAACGTCAGTTGTTCCAGGGACCGCATAACCCTGCATTCTCAGTTGTGGGCCTACATTGCTTTGGAAAAAAGTATAGGCCAAATAAGAGAACCTTACAAATGACTCAGCGGTATGCATTCTCTGATCACCCAGGCTTCCCTCTACATCCTTTATGTTTTTAATGGGCACCTTTGCTCTCACTCCCCATGTTCTTAGCTGAGGAGGTTCTACATGGAGACCCCAGAGGGCGATCGGTCCTTCAGCCAGGCCGGCGGCTCTGAAACAGGGAAGGATGAAACCAGCCCCATGGACTCTCACTCCACCACTATCCACCAGCTCTTGAACCAGCAGAACCAGAGCCAGAACTTCAGCACGGGCTGCCACAAAAACCCCAATATACTGCTGAGTGGTGAGATCGAGATTGAAGATTCTCTAAAGTGACACCTCCCACCCTTTGGATTGAGGCTGTTGTATCGGTATATTTCTTGTCTGGCATGTGCGGAACCTTCTTAGCTTCAGCTTAGCTTGATGTTCTTGGGTTGCATGGTGATCGTGATTATTTCCCTGTAGAACACCCTCACGTGTCACTGTGAGCACCACACTTTGAAACCGTGCCAGTATTGTCAGCCAGTATTTACCAGTATGCAGTACCAGCCCCAGTTCACGTTTCTCTTCAGGGTATAGGGAACATTTCTTGCCCACAGTACTTCTCATAATCTGCTCGTTCTGAATATCAAGGGGGTACAGTTGTGTGCCACCTTTTTTCCCCCCATTTCAAGCGCCGCTTTAGAACATTCCTCTGTGTCTCCTTTTTACGTGCGATGGCCGGTACGGCACTTTGGACTCATTTCACAATCAGTCAAACTCCATACATCAGTTTCTTCCCTCGCTGCCAGCAGATTAACACCAAGCACAGCCTGTAGGACTCGCAGAACCCTTTCAGGAGGGAATATCCCCCACTTTCTGTCTCTTTCTGTCCATCGTCTAGCCCCCACAGACACAAATCTCAACATGAGCCGTCAAAATGTAGCACTGTAGCCCATAAACACAGAGTTATTAACGTAATCGATCCCCATCATTCTCCCCTACCTACACAGGGAATTCGACACCAGCGCTATCCAAGGAAATCACTTGCACCCTGTCCAGCATGCCCGGATTCGAGGTGGACCCCTTCGGCCTGGACGACCCCCTGCGGATGGACCCCCTGGTGCTGGAGGGCCTCGGCCTCCTGGAAGATGGAGAGCTGGTGCTGGCTGACCCCGCGGTGGAGGACTCGTTCCGCTCTGAGCGTTTCCACTGACACGGCTCCGGAGCTTGGCATCAACAGCGGTCACATGGCGGCCCAGGGACGAGACTAACGATTAATTTTCTACCACGCTGTGCACTGTGCGCTCGCTGTGGGCTCATGCACTAATGCTAATCAGAAAGAGAAACTATGGTTTGTTTGGGATACTGAAAACTGCACTTTGGAGACCTTTGCGGGTATGAAGGATCTCTTGCGGCCTTAAATTCTTTAGTTTCGTTACTGTGGTGGAATCCAGACCCGGTTCTCGCTGGTGGTGAGGACGACGAATCAAGAAGCACTTGGCACACCATGGCCGTAACGTCGTAACGGACAGTCCATCCTCGCTCATGACGATCCAGTGCTTTCCGGGCACTGTCAGCTTGCCGGATTGCACTGGCCAGTGGTATCTCCAGGTCATCATTGGAAGTGCAAGTCAGATACGGGATGTGATGGAGTGATGTGGAGCGTCTGGTCATAATAGAACTCGTGAAAATGAATCTGGTGCCGCCCCACACCCCAAAGGTGTTGGGGCTCTATGTCCCCCTCCATTCCCTATGCCAGACAAAACAAAAACATCCTCTTTTTTCCCATTGGATGACAACCCCTCCCTACTCATTAATGGAATGGTCAGCTTTGCACACCATCTTAAGCATCCCCAGGCGTAAGGATGCGTTTTGTTGGTCCTGCCGGAAGTTCCTTTTGGTCGCGTGGGCTCTCAGGCAGACATCCGGAATGTCTGGGTCTCTGATATTCCCGTTTGACACCCGAAAAGCCATGAAAACCACAGGACCTGGGAAGTTGTTACGGTCTGGTTGTAGCCTTTCCCGAACCTCAGAACTGGGAAGACCTCAGCATGATGATGAGTGGAAGGAGTTGCGCCTTTGGTTGTTATAAAGGATAAAATATATATAACATGCAGTTTACTGAAGATATGAGAGAGGCTGGAGCACCGCCGAGCCTCTTTGGGAGGACACTGGGCTGGGAGTCAGTCCAGCGTGGTCGTCATTTTGATACATTCCTACCATGACGTGGCCGCAGTAGATGTTTGTGGGTATTCTCTTGGTGTACCTTTTAAGGAATCAAATCTATAACATATTTTATGGCCTGTTATTTTTCTTCTTAAGGGCTATTTGGGAACATAAAATATGTACAAGGAAGTATTTGGGGTGTTTACCAACAGCTGCGCACTGTAATTATTTTTTTATTATTAATAATTCTTTCTCCGCTCTAGCACATTGTGTTAGTGAACGCTGAGAGAGGCATGTGGAATCAAATGTAAATATTATTAACTCTGTTTACTCTGTTCTCAGTGGGAAAGCCCTGACTTAGCCCTTAAAGCACCTCTCCCGCATGGCATTCCTCAGCAGAGGTGCATTAGGGTGCGTATCCTGGTTTGTGTCGCATTGCAGCGGCCTCTCTGCAGGAAATCCGCCTCTAGGTGCAGCCCGTGCAGAAGCAGCCTGCAACAGAGCAGGTCTCATGACCGTGCATGTTCACGGCGTCTGCCTGGCATGGATCCAAATGAATAAGAACCTGGGCCACAAGAGGTTAAGGTCAGGGGGTGGATGAAAGTGATTTGTGGTTCAATCCAGGCCTGGTTGCTGATTCCAAGTCACCCAACATAAGATTTAAGCAGGTTTTGGGTTCTTGCATCTCCAGAGGAATCTGTCTTTATTTCCTCTAGAGATAACTAAGAATTTTGTGTCTTTGTTGTTTATTTTTCCACAAACAACTGTTCTTGCAATTATTGTTTTATTATAATAATTATGTCAGAAGTTTTGATTTGGAAATGTGTAATTTGCACTAACAGAAAGCAGTAATTTCTGATTAAAATATTGTTCTTTAGTGTAATTGCAAAACAGCTGTATTTAAAGCAGTTCATTTTATGCAGTTTATGTCGTCAGTGTTGTTAATTTGTGACTGGGGCATGGAGCTGTTGTTTGTATCCCATTGAATAATCCTTGCTGAATAACCCGTGCTGTAATTACCAAACCGCTTCCACGATATTTGTTTGTCGACAAGGGCGTAGATTTGAGTAAGGAATGTAGGAACATGTTCCTGTCAACATTGTGAGAGTACCATGTGTGGTTTTGGGGGGGGGGGGAGTTTCAGGCATGACTTGGTCCCCATTTATGTTGAAGCCAAACCTACATCCTTATTCTTCAATCACATTGCATTTCTCTAGCTCTCTTCTTTTTTCTTTTTTTTATCATGTCCATACTTGGCCACTAGAGGTAACTGTTGAGCAGCAAACATTTAAACCAGCTGATTAGGAATTTCCTGCACTGGTCACATTTTCACTGATCTGGTGGTTCAGTGTAAATCCCATTTACAGCTCATGACTCATGCACAGTTTACATGGTTGTGCGGGTCTCCTACCCCAGGTATACCATTCGGGTGAGATGGTGACCCCTGATTTCCAAAGCGTGCACATGATTGATTGCGCCTGAATACCTGGCACCGGACTGGCACACCGTACGGAATGCCTTATGCCCTATGCTTGCCGAATAGGCTTTGGATCGCCGCAGTCCGAAGTGGATCTTGATCTCACTATTTAAAAAGTATAACGATGTCTTAGCAATGGAAAAGTAATAATGAATAGGTTTATACTTAATCTTAAGTCGCCTAAAATGAAAATCTTCTCTTGTAATAAACCGCAATCTCCAATCTCTCCTGAGGAACCTCCAGCTGGTGAAATATTACAAATGGGCTCCACAGGGGAGAGTCTGAGAGCCAATCTTCAGTCATCCCTCCCTCCTTGCCCGGCTGCCTTTGCCATTTCATCCATGACATTATAGCGGGCCACTCTGCTTTATGCATCTGGGTGGCCCGTGGCCTTTGCCAGTACTCTAAGGGTGATACTGGTGTTAAATCAGAGGGCGTGGCAGGCAGGACCATGCTCGGCCAATCAGCCGGGGAGCTCAAGGCCGTGTCAGTAACCACACCAGTCGAACAATGAGACAAGAAACACAAATGATTTAAACCAGTGTTTCTGAATGCAGGTCCCGGGGGCTCAGGTGGTCACATTTTTGCATCTCACTGTGGCCGCCTGGGGGTCATTGAGGAGCAGGTTTAGTAATAATGCTTTAAACAAGTTAATTTTATTGGTTCTTCAATCGCAGATCACAGCTGACTGGAAACTAGCTGATTGACCTCAGAATGATTTACCCAGCTCTTAGTTATTAATATGACATATTTTAAGCATCTATGATGGTTTATTGCCTCTATGCAGATAAAGCTCTAGATGCAGTAGCAATTCAGTTGAAAGACAATTGGGGAAACGTGGGGAAAAAGCCATATTTGTCTGGAAATTATTCTCACTTGTTGCTATTATTAGTAGATGTTCTTCTTTAATGTAGAATAACATGCATATATATATACATCTCATTAGAGCTGTCCTGAGCAATACTATGCAGTTGTCTTTCATGGTATTTTCCTGTTTTAAATGTGGTGTTTTTTTATGTTTGTTCTTACCAGGGAAAAACAGATGTTAATATGCCATTTTGCCATAGATGTTTTCTTAAATCTAACAACTATAGAGTTTTTAAAGAAAATGCTGTGTACATACACGTTATTTTACAAGAAAAATAAATTACCAGAAAAGTAAGGATGTGTGGACCATTTCATTGACTACAACCGATTTTGTGCAGGTATGGGATTCCATCCATTTTAGTGAACAATCAGCCAATCAAAAGTGTGACCTACAGCCTGTCTTCGAAGAGTTTATCCTGTGCTGGACCTAAGTCTCTTACAGGTCTGTCTCATTCACAGACATTCAATGGCATAAGGCGCTAAAATTTGGAGTCACCAGTTTGGCCAAGAACACTGTTGGTGAACCCATTAGGCAACAGGCAGAGCCTAGGGCATCATCTTGGGGGGGATTTCAGGCAAGCCAACGGTCAAATCTAGGACTCCATGTGAGCTAGGACCAGCCCCACTGTAAATCCAACCGATAGTGACCATGTGACAAGTCCAGATCGTCAAATACCTCATGGTCAAGTAAACTGGCTGATTGACCCGCACCCTCTTGTGGCAAACTCTGATAGCAGAAGTCACCTTTGCTTTTCAAACCTCAAAAATTATTTTTGGGAATGCCATATACACTACAATCAGTCAGTACTGAGTATTTATTTGTGTTTAAACTGTTATCAGTTATTCGTATGGTCTTCGTTTAGTGTTATGAAAACGGACCATTATGTTGTGTATTATGAAAATAGCGCTTCTTGTATAGTTTTGAAAATACGATTGTAATCGTCTCGCTCACCCTACAGGTGTTGGTAGGGATGACTCGAAAAGCGTATCTCTCCGAAGATCGACGGGGATTGTTCACGGGACTTCTACTTCAAACAAATTAGGTCGCAGCTAAGCTGCAAATCTGCTTTTCTACACTTAGGCCTCGCCTACACGCCTCACCCCGTCCGTCGCAGTGCTTCTGGTCCAGCCCGTATCACCTATATAAAGGGATCCAAGGCAATATTATATGCACTATTATATAACATTACAATTGCAGGAAGCTCACGGTACTCCCCAGATGACAGAATATTACATAGCGCAACAGAATATGCTAGAATATGCTATCTTTGTCATATTGGCTACAAGTAAGAAGTACAATGAACTTTGCTGTCCTATTACTTAAAGTGTAGAGGTGAGAGCAAAGCTTCGCATAACAGCCTTCTTTTCTTGCCAACAGTAATATGTTCATAATCAGGGCTCGTCCGGGATTTGAACCCGGGACCTCTCGCACCCGAAGCGAGAATCATACCCCTAGACCAACGAGCCACACGTCACACGTCTTATCAAAACGTCATGTAGTTCAAATCAAGTTACCTAACTTTTAAAAATAAATTGTTACTTTTCATTTACTATCAAACAACCAATTTTACTCATATTCATACCGCATCGCAAAACTGCGAAGCACAATGACTACAAACCATAGACCCCAACGCCCATATTTCGCTTCAGGATAAGAAACTGGATTTAAATTGGCTGAAACAAAGATCTGGGAGTTGGGAGGGAGCAAAACGTGGACAGTCTGGGGTCCCTGCGGACTGGTTTGAGAAACAGTACTGTAGTAATCTAGTGGGAGTGGTCTTTGCCATGGACCTGACTAGTAACAGATGGCGCATAACCCAACCCACCTCCAGTCAGACAGGGCGACTTTTATAAACAGACATTAATTAAGTTATTTTCCAATTTCTCTTTACGATTAATCTAGTAAAATTGGTGAAAACGACCCGTTTTCCCTTTCCCTCATTTAATATCGGGAAACGAACATACATTGGCAGTGTATAAATTATTTACATTTCATCACAACCTGGATACAATACAAAACTAAAAAGCGCGCAACCTGTCCGTCCCGGTGCCGCCAACATATGCCAGCCAGCTGCTTGAAAATGACTTAAATGATTTAATGAGGTTATACCGAAGGTAGCCTGATTCACATCAAGATAACTTTGTGTTATGACATATTTTATAGCCTACTATTTAAATGTTGAAGAGTGCTGTTTAGCAATGAAGCGTCCATTTACATGGGATTACGCGTTCGAATGTGATCGCTTTTTCCAAGTTTCATTCCATACGATTCAAAGGTTAGCCTTACCAAGGTAATATTTTCCAAGGTAATCATGCATTGCATGCCATGTAAGTTTCGACACACAAACCATACTTTTCAATAACGAGTTAACGTTGGCCGTTGCGTAACATTGCAGACAATTCCGGCCCCGCAGCTTTATTAAAGGAAGCGCTTCTTCCAGTGCTTTCGCCCCAACAACTTCAACCAATTTCTTTGTATTTAAGTCGTGATTCAAAAAACGGATGTCGCGGTTCTGCTTTTCGGGAAACGTTCTGGTTTTGCCGGATCTACCGAGCCTCGCCACTTCCGCAAAGTGGGTGAAAAAGCGGAGACATCGTCTCTCATTGTGCTAGCGAAACAGACACGAGATAATGCGGTAATATGCATTGTAGATTTGTAATTTCACATTCAACCGCGATTATCAGGTTTTATCTCCTCTTCACCCATCAGTTTTGCGGCTCTATCACGTCAGATTGCTGTTTTCGGGCAAAATTCGTGTTTTTATTTGCACGTGTAATATAGATTTCGTCGCTACGCGGCGCTCTTGTGTTTCTGGAGCCGGTTAGGTAAACCAGTTTGGATCAGCCTTGGGTGGATGTTTCATGTCGCTGGCAGGAGTGGGAGCGCTTCTGCTTGGAAAAGTAGTACAGACGATCGCGACTGGGTGGCTGAAATTTGAGCTGGTGTTGGGGGGGAAGAAGGGGGTAAAAACGATCAAAGGGGGGGCTGAAGTACGGGGATAAGCCGATGTATGGAAAATGCGGGGTCTCCAAATGCGGTGATACACAGCACTTTGGGCGAACAGGTAAGTAAAGACGCCGTAGGTACGAAGGCTGGGTCGGGAAATCTGGCTGCTCCGGGACCAAGAAAACATGCAATTAGTGCGATATACAGAAATTTACGTGTGTGGAAAAACACGTGTATCCCAGGGCGATTTATTTTAGAATAAGGTGGGATCGGGCGGCAAAGCACGTGTAGTTCTCTCTGCGTGTTTCGGTGGTTTGGGAAGGTTGGGGTGAGCCGTGGTCGGTGCTGCTGGGGGGTGGATGTGGGATGATGAAGGTAGCAGCAGCGTTTACGTCTTCATCGAGGTCTCCTCCATGCAGTCTGTCCTTTAAACGAAGGAGGGGGTTGTTTTTTCCGATCTTTTTTAACACTTATACTTGAAACGACATTTTTTCTAATATTATTATCTATGTATTTGCTTTTGGTCAACGACCTGAATGCGGAGGCGTTTTCCTGCAATATAACGTGATATTATGCAAGCAGTTTAGACGTGTAACAGTAGATACGGCTTCCCTTCGCTGGTATTTTTATTCTGTATCTCGCCCGCCTAAGGCTTCTGTGTTATTTGTGTCGTACCTGCGGCGTGTAGAACAGGGCTGTCAGGTGTTCCTTAGACGGTAATAGCGAAGCAATTAACAAAAACAGACGGTGCTTAAGGATGTGGTTGCGCCGGGCGTGTTTCAATGCGAAGTATTGCCTATTGCTTCACCATCTTGTCTTTGTTTTGAGTTGTGTGTCGGTCCCTGCATTGGATTGCTCATGGAACAGTAACCACACACACACAGTTAATAAACCCTTGGCCTGTCTCCGGGCACCAAAGGGGCCAGATTTATTGTTGTCATGGCGACAGTGCCCGGATCACAGCTTCTGCTGGATCCATCCCAGGAGGGTCTTCCCGACAGAGGGCTGACAACACTGCCTTTTCTCCTGCATGGTTCATTGCTCAGGAAGTCACGGTCGTTTTTCTGGACTGTTATAGCCTTTGTCTGATACTCAGAGCATTCTGTTGCCTCTATAGAGCAGAGATGTCCTAGCTGTTGTACTGGGTTATTTAAACACAATCACAAATTGAGATTCACAATTAAAAAAAAATTCTAAATCACAAATATCCTGTATCTGCATCTGTACACAGTGTGTATCTGTCAATTAGTGTGTTTGCTGCTTTTATTATTTATATTTTTTATATCATGTTATTTTATGTTTAAAAAAAACTCTCTTCTCTGTGTGTCTGTTTTATAAGAATGAGTCTGGGAGATACAAGAATTCCAATGTGTTTGTACGGACCTGTACCTGTGCAAATGGCAATAAAGATAATGGCTGTGTGTAGGTTGCTATGGGATTTATGTGTTTATAATGCAGTGCCTGGTTGATGGGGGGGGCACCAGGTTAAGTCAGGTTAAGTTTGGTTTGAGAGAAACTGGAGCATCTTTCTGTTCCTTTCACATGTTGATGACACCTTCCCCTTTATTGGACATCACAACCGCAGACCTGGGTCACTTGTATCAGTATCATTTGTCCATTTCCTTAGCTGATCACCCCCCCCCCCCCCACCGCGAGGATGGAGCGCTGACCTTCTCTGTAGCTCTGATGCCGGCAGGGTGGTGCAGTCCCCCTTTCTCGCGTTTCTGTCCCCGGTTCAGGTTACATCAGGTCTCTCTAGATTAGTGATCTACACCTGACCTGATTGCCGCTGTAGCCCCAGGGTGAGTAATGGAGATTACCTTAAAGCCGCGATTGTCATTCCCTCTTATGTAATTACAGCATCATGCTTCCAGTTTCAC
>JAODKF010000051.1:4249956-4263549 GCA_026779585.1 Mormyrus proboscirostris
CTCGCTGCTTTATACGTGATTCTATCAAACTCATCACCTGACCTGCTGACCCCTTCTTGTTTTTCAGTTCAGCGCATGTGCATTGAATGTTAAATTCGTAATGAAAATTAATTACCAGTGTAATTTATCCCTCCACCTGCACGCATCTCCTGCTGGTAAGTTTCAGTTTAAAACAAAAAAAAGAAAAAGCAGCTTTCAGTGGAAGCTATGAAACTGACATGTTGAAATCCATGGGTAACCACGGGTGATGTCACTGACAACGAATTAATTGTTAGTTTGTTCTGTATTTGTCAAATTTAGCTTGTTTTTTTTAAAGGACTATGACGGTTATTGGTCATTGGACTCAGGCTGGTGCGGACAGTGCTTTGGGCAGTGGGTGCGTCATTATTCATGTAAACAAGTGTACATTTAGGCTGCCATCCATGTTTAAATATTATAACTATTTCTTTTAATGCCCTTATGATTGGAAAATGACTTTAAAAGGGATAGAAACTTCTATGTCTTAGGATTTATTTAAAAATGATGTATTTTTTAAAATGTTTTTGTCCAGTTCACGGGACCACAGATGCATCTTGGAACACTCGCATTGAAAAAGCAACAATTTACCTGATAATAGCCTAGCAATAAAGCTTATTTATATAGCACTAATCCGAATAGATGATCATTTGCAAATTGCGCCGCTAAGCCACCCTAAATCGCCGAAGGGGTGATTCCTGCGCCAGCCTGATAAGTGTATTGCTGATATCATCCAGCTGAAACTGGGAGTAATATGGTCTTTCATTTGACACAGAGAAGAGAATTTCCCTGCCACCTGTTTGAGCAGAGAGAATCGAAACTGAAGAAATCTTTAGGAAAAGGAATTGAAAATCACATAATTGACAAAAAGACAACCATAGAGGGCAGAATTGCTGATTGGCGGGTTGGGATTGTTTTTGTTATGCATTCAAGGTGGCTTTTGTTCTACTTTGGCTTATCCATGCAGTTTTGTGTCTTGGGGTAAAAAAAAAAAAAAAAACCCACCTCTTTGCATTAAGTCCTTTTTTCATTTGGGTCAATCCTTTGACCATTATGGGGAAGTGTTGCTTCCCATTGTTATGCTGTCTCATGTAATTAAAGGCATTCCTATGTATGCGTAGATGCAGATTTTACCGGAGGATTCTGGGCACTAGCTGTGCTTCCATTACATTTTTTTGCATGAATTTATAATCGAATTTTCTGTAAGCCGACGAAATGATTTTGCTTGGGGTTTCCATCAGTGGATGTCATGCCGTGTATCATCCCCCGAGATTCATACCCACGTCTCAATCTTCAGCATGGAGTGAGCATTGCCGGAATTAGCAGCTCCAAATGAACCGGAGCTCTCCTGAGAGCAGCATCCTGGGAAATGGCCTGCTAGCGATTTAATTATGTGCAAAGTGCTTAGTTACTTTTTCCATCCCTTTGCAAATACCACCTCAAGAAAATGTGGGAGCTCTTTTGTCGTATTTGAGGTTTAACGGTTTTTCAGTTTCGCGTCATTAAAATGAAGAAAATGTGGGTCAGTGGAAATGCTGCTAGAGTGACCAAGTCCTTCCTGCAACCGGAACCGGTGACCCTCAGCCCTTCCCGACCGTCACCCTGCCCATATTTTGTGATGTGGCTATTTCCGCTGGTTTAATTTTGCAGGTTCCCGTAAATAGGATGAGTTGGGGGTGGAGCGGGTTGTCTGCAGAGTTTAGTGGGTTACAATGCGACGTTTGTGATCGCTGGTTCAAATCCCAGAGTTAGCAGGTTGACTTCACCATTAAGCGATTGAGCAAGGTGTTTGACCTCCCTGTTCCCTCAAAAAATGTGTGTTTTGGATAAAAGTAAATGTAAACGTTTTAAGGTTTCATGTCTGCAGAGGGGCACCTTGGGTAGGAAGGGGTCCATGCAGTGGCAGTTATTAATAACTTGGGGGTAACAAAGCCACAATACACCCCCCCAATCCAGGTGTCGCTTACAGCTGTTGTAGATATTAAATTAGTCTAGTTTAGTCCTTTTTGGGTGGAGAACCTTAAGGGTCAGGAAAGAAAACAGCAGTCGGACCATCCAAGAAATTGTTTGAAATCTGATATTGTTTTGAAAGTTCTACATTCGTCTCCGGAATTCATTCGTTCACCATCCGTCTGGTGAACTGAACACTGGTGTTGGTGAGCTTTCACTGCTTTCTGCCTGACGGGCATGTGAACGGTGACTGAGTCAGAGCAGCGTATCGCTGGCACGGCGTGTCCACAGAGGAAAACGTACGCGGGGGCCGGCGACGGGAGGAGGTGAGAGGGGTGGGGACGGCTTTGTTCCTGAAACCTTGCGGATGGCTCAACGGTCTCTAATGCAATGTACGCTCCCCTTCCTACCCGGGTGCTGGTCTCCTGCAGCGCCTTCAGTGTCCCGTGAGTATTAGTCTGTGGGGGAGGAGCTAGAAACGGGGGCATTGGTGGCAAAATGGCCATGTTGATTCCAAGCACACGGCGCAAAAACCGCTTCTTTCCTTCAACAAGCCCCCTGACCCTTGCTAACATAATGTATCCCTCCCTCACACACTTTTGCACATCCGTTTCATCCGCCTATTCTGCCTGGCATCATATACTGTATATCGAGGAATAAAAATATCTCCTTTCCATTTGACCTTACATGAATGGTGTATTGTATCGCTCTGCACTTTTCCCACTATTTTATCTTACTATTTTATTTCCAGTTATTCTGTTTCTTCATTTTTGTTCTGTGTTGTCGGTGAATGTTTTTTCGCTAATGCAGCCAGTATAAATGTCTGGTACATGTAGCTGTATCTAGCCAACAAAGCGACTTCCATGACGGAGGGTGCTTTTCCGTGCGCAATCACGGTGGAGATCAGCCGATGTCCAACAGTCCCCTTTGTTACGCAGGGCTCCAGGGCCCGGGACTTATCCACGCTGACCCCCCCCCCCCCCTTTCAGATCTGTTAAAGGACCTCTTTGCACCCCTGTGGATGTTTTTTAGGAAGCTGCTGGGGGGCAGCATGTTGTGGCTGTGATCGGAAGGTCGTTGAAATCCTACGGTCAGCAGAGTGATTTCTCTGTTAAGCCACTGAGGCAGGATCCTACGCCCCCCCTCGCTCAAGGGGCCGGCTGATCCTGTTTGTCATTTGCGCTGCTATGACAAGAAAATACCTTGCATTTTAACCCGTATACTGCAAATGAAGTAGACTTAGCATATGAAGATTAAAATACATAATATTTTGTTTTCGTAGCAGCGCAAATGCTCATAAAAAAAGTACGCATTTGCGCTTTTGCCAACAATCGATTGTCGCACATATCGTTCTTAAAGGTGCGTACCAGTTATATACATCCCTGCATATAATAAATATTTTTGATGCAGTATGTGTTTTAGGGCTGAACAATACTGGGAAAGATTCACATTACGATTTTTAGCATTTTTGTGATATTTTTAGGAATTGAAAATGTAATATATAGCTAAATAGAACTTTTTTTTTTTTTTTTACAAAAACAGTGTCAAATAAGTTGGTGGCATTGCAGTCAGTTGGGCCATCAGCCACGAAGCACCGCAGATAAAGCATTTACTTTTGCTCAATTACGTCTCTTTGGAATACACGATATTTCCAAATAGCGGAGAACGATTGCTCTTTCGTGACCAATTCTTGTTCTATTTTCCCGTCCGTCCATTTTTAGGTTCTCACAAAAGCATGCCGACAGCAAGGCCTAGAATGATGATTGTCTTGAAGAGCATGTGGAAAAACAGCAGTTTTTTACGTGCACTAAACAATTTTGAAAACGGAACCATCGTTAAAAATGCGAAGCTTGCTGAGGTTTGTCTCCATCGATGATAAAAATGTTTAGCGCAACTTGTTGATGAGTTGAACCCAGCAGACTCTTGCGGTTCTTGCGACAGGACAGTTGCACGTGCGTGAAATGCCGTGTCAGTACTAATATCACACATTGTGCAAGTGGAGGTCGCATGTTCGCCATGCGTGAGCGTGTGGCTTTTCAGCGGATCCTCCGGTCCCTTTCTGCTTTCCAAAAACATGCAACTTCGGAGTGTCTAAATTCAACATGTATGTGACTGTGCACCCTGCAGTGGTTGGTTGGTTCCTGCCCCATGGTAACTATATATTACATGTATCATTTATGCATATTAATATATAAACAAATACTTGTTGAAGCGTCAGTTTCATTGGTATATATTCAATTTTTGATATAATCAGTAGTGATAGCCCCAATTTCTATGCACCCATCAATAGTAAATCATCTCAGCAGATTGTACCCCCCTAACTAGTCAGTCCCCTCATTCAGCCTGTTCCCATACAACTTCTCCACATTCTCTAAAATTCTGTCCCTGTATTCTGAGTCAGGAACAGTCACTATGCATTGAGTTAAATATTTATTTTGCCGACTAAATTAAGCATGTCTGTGACTGTCTAAAACGGCATATAACTGAATTTCTGTTGAAGGGCAAAGGGTCAGGCTGCAGACCTCACCTGTCAGTAAACCTCATCTGAGGGCAAGGAAGTGCAATTATGGGCTTTGTATTTCGACGTAAAGGTTTTTCCTAAGACCATGAATTGAAATACCACTGCCTACGATGTAAAAGCATTTTCTCCCCACTAACGTGTTTTTATACCCAATATCTGTCGCATTGTAAAATGGTTTCGGCAGTGATGGACTTCATTAGTCACATTCTGTGCAGGTTGTTTTAAAATATTCACAATCTAGGATGTTTAGAAACATTTTCGCCATTTAATGACCCCTTTATAATGGAGATATGCATAGGTAAATGCAGAAGGAGCTGTTAATATTATGCAGTGATGGGTGAGGCATAATAAATGGAAAACCCACATCAGACAGAAATTATTCCTCGGGGGATTTCATTTGCATCTCCAAATAAACTTGCAGACTTCCTCTTTAGTGTTTTGTTTACTTTTTTTGCACTGTTGTGCTTCCTGTTCGCACCTTTTTGCCCTGTTGAATGTGACATTCATTGTTACTAGATGTTGCACCAGGGCCATGGGGAACTGTCTCATCACACTTTGTACATGACGTTCATCAAAATAAAGTAACCTTAACTTTAACACTGTATTCATAAAGGCTGCGATGACACGAGCTTTAAACATCGACCCTTGTGTTTCAAATGATTAAAATAATTACAATCATTTCACTATAATTTCATTTTATATTGGAAAATCATAAATACAGACTGTTGGTATTTTAGGTCAATGCTGGGCATGTTGTTTTTTTTTTGTTTTTTTTTAAGTGCGGTAATCAGACAATGTTTTGATGATAATTAAAATCTGAAACGGTGATACTAACTGTGAGGAATTTTATCATGGTTTAACATGAACTTAGATTCTGAATTAGGGATAAAAAGGTTACTATCGCTAATTGTAAAACTAAATACACAATTTGACACTTTGCCATCAGTGTCACTTTACACGATGTCATACTAATTAAAGCATATTTCATGATCATCAGATTGCTTAACCCTGAAACGAAGGTGCCGGTAGATGTCCCCTTATCTTCTGTGTACGTCATTTACGTCATTATCTAACCCGCAGATGAGGGCTGAATCTTGACACTGAGGAAGCAAAGATTATACTTAGCATCTTGGCAAGACCGGTCTTGTTAACCTGCCTCCCAAGTATTAGCTTAAGGCGCTATGAATCATGGGATCGGTCTCATTTGGCGAGGATGCAATCGAGGCAGGATCCTAAGCGCCGGGGCAGGGCAAGAACGACATTTAGGGATTTCTACCACCCTCTGCACTTCTGTTCTTAGTATCAGTACTAGTCTTTGGCAATGGAAGATGATGTAAAATGGGTTTGTGAGAACATAAGCGCGGTCACGTGCACATATTGAGAAACACCCGAGATTTACCGACAGGCCTGCAGCCAGAGACTTCTGATCAAAGACCTTCAGGGTCATCGGTCCGCAGTGCCATTTTAAAGCTACTTACCGCGGCGGTGACGTTCTCGGCCGCTGCGTCTCCTGCCAACCACAGCCACCTGTTTGAAATGTGTCCTCGGGCTGAAGCTGTACCTCCATAGGTTTACCCATGTGCTTCTAAAGCCGTTTAGCCGCTAATCGCGAAGAGGTCACAACCTTTCACACGCCTGTTGGGACGACGTGTAAAGGAATAGGCTAACTAGCTAATCCAGAACATATACGGCCCTATTTTAGCATCTCAGGTTCCATCTGCAATAAGCAACTATGGGCATATGTCTGGTGCATATGTGGGCAGGTTGGTGTCTTCATTGACGTGCCTAGCGAGTGGTCGTGTCATGGCGTGCTGCATTCATATGCCCAGGGGGGGGTTGACTTGTGAGCAAAAGAGTCAGCAGCTGTGAGATGGACAGCATCTGATAACTGAGGCCTGTTTAAACTGTTTTGACACACACACCACTATATTCATCTTATTTCCTGTGCACAGCAAAGTTAGCAGATCTCTCTATCCTAGAACGTGAGATTGGATTCCCTTTGCTCACAGGCCTTGCAGATGCTTTGTGCTCTCGCTCTGTAAGTCGCATGCATTGCCGGGCTTTCAGCGTGGGGTTCACATGCATGTTTATGCCGTGTGGCTATTACAGGAAGGTATCGATGAGAACGGCATCCTGAGGGCTGGCTTTATAACGATAACTGGAGCCAGAAATAGTGTGAACAAGGTTTCACAGCTGGCTGTTTGACGTTTAAAGACTTCTGCGGTGAGGCGCTTTTTATCGTTTGAACATGCTAGACCAGCTTCCCATAATGCATCGCTTGTCGTTCAGGAGGGGTCAGATCTAACATCGGCGCACGGTATCTGATGAGGGGCTTCTGAATATTTCGGGTTACAGCGAAGCTGTAAGGTTGAGCTCGTCGTGGAAACTGGTGAATCTCCATTACCATCAGCTTTAGCTTGGCAAGGAGGGTGGTGATGATCTAATCTCCAGCTTCATGCTATTTATTTATTTTTTATTGTATTTCTTGCAGTGATAAATAGATTCATGAGTAAAGCATGAGGTGGTTTCTATACAACTTTCTATACACTTTTTCAGCACCAGCACCTGCAAGGGATGAATCTTTATGGGTTAGGGTGCCCTCTGGTGGTGGTAGTGATACATCTCATCCCCTAGGAACATAATGGTCATTCTCAACAGTTTGAAGCTGCAGCTGGCCTCAAAGGCTCACGGTGTGGGTGTAACTTTTAACCTTCTGTCTGCACACACCTTCCTCCCGCTCCACTTACAGGCAGCCCGGGTCGGTCCATCACAATGTTCAGCAGCCCCGATGTCCAGAACACCACGATGCTGTCACTCAGCAATGACAACAAGACGCTCTTGGTGGGCGCACGGGATTCCGTGCTGTCATTGGACGTCAGCCAGACAGGTGTCATGGAGATGAAGAGTAAGGTGTGTTTCCTGTGGCTGTTGTGTTTTGTCTTTTGAAAGTGGTTGGGAATCGTAAGGCATCACCGAGGGGCTTGCCGCCCCAAAGCCTACTGAGAGTTGTTCATGAAGGATATTAGGCTTACCCCCTTTAGGATTTTACCTGAAAATGATACCCTTAAAGGATTTTTGCTTACCCAAATTGTCGGATGGAGTTCAGGTTTAATCTGAAATGAACAGGTAAGTTTAGAGACTTCAGGAATGTTTTATAAAGCAGCATGTTAGACCCAGGAAACTGTGCAGATGGTGGTGTAACAACCCCATTTAGCACCAGTCCTACCAGATGAACTTTCAGGTGTAGCTGTATGTTGGTCTCATCTCTCCTCCTGCTTTCCTGTTGTGAAACTGTCCTGTGTACTCCGGTAGTCCACAAGGTCCATAGGAACTTCTCTCACGGGCTTTCAGAAGGTTGAATTGATCGTGCAGTTAGATCCCAGATGGTTTCATACGTCTCCCTCCCTCTTTCCTCACAGCTTGATTGGTCACCATCTTCCAAGCAACTTGACGACTGTTCTATGAAGGGCAAAAACAAGGTAAAAATGAAGACGTGGGGTAACGCAACATCGAGGTTCTTCATGCTTCTGTACCTGTGTTTGATTTAAGAATGAACGTAAGTCAGGTACTTTCTCGGGACCCTTGGCTAGGAAAGGTGTGCCACAGCCAAACAGTCTTGCGCAGAGATACCGGTCATTGTGATTTTGCTTAATTTCTGCTTCCTTTCCAGGCGGACTGTCACAACTTCATCCGAGTCCTGAATTTCCTGAACGACACTCACGTGTACGCCTGTGGGACTTACGCCTTCAGCCCCCTCTGCACCTACATAGTATGGCCTGCTCTCCCTCTGCCCATTGGCCCTCGTGGTGTGACCTCCCACCTGTCTGATCTCCACCGGTCTCTCTGCTCCCTCTCGTCCAGGATTTGGAGAAGATCAACCAAACTGCTGAGCCCGTCGTCCAGTCCCACGACGGCCGGGGACGCTGTCCTTACGACCCCTATCAGAAGAACACGGCCATTGCTGTTGGTGAGATGAACCGTCCGCACAGGCATCAAGAGTATTAAGCAGGGTGCCGACAACGCTGCTGATAGTGTCGAGCCTTTGACGCCGTCTCCCATCCCTGAGTATCCTGAAAATGGAGTTGGCGTTGATGTTTCTTTGCCTCTTAAATGAAACGCGCGCGCAGCTGTAGACTGTCGGACGCGTGACATTTTGAAGCCCGAAAATACAGTCGGATGTTTACATAAGGGCATCCGCTTCCTCTTAAGGAGATAATCACATAAGGTAAAGGCGGAAGATTAGATGTGCTCGCCCCCTGCTGGCACGTGTTGGCACTGCCTGCTGTTGCTCTTACAGCTGGGGAGCTGTACACTGGAACGGTGGCTGACTACAGAGGGAACCGCCCGGTTATCTCCCGCTACCTGAGCCAGGGTAACCATGCCGACCTGAAGCTGGACGACACCATGGGCTGGCTGGACGGTGAGCAGTGGACTGGACCGTATTGCTGTTGTGGGCCGCTAGTAACAGTCACTGAAATCTCGATAGGGCTTATGGCAGATTGATCTGCAGAAATTTAAAGTTTCTACCTACCTTCTCTTGTCAGAACCCACCTTCGTCAACTCGGCATTCATCCCCAGCGAGGACAAAGTCTATGTGTTTTTCAGTGAGGTGGGCCGGGAGTATGAATTCCTTGATAAAATAGTAGTGTCCCGCGTCGCCCAGGTCTGCACGGTAAGATCCCTCTGACATCGGCCAGCGCCCTGCTTTGAATCTCATTCCATTGATTCACGCCACTCTCCCAGCGGTCTGCCTGCCCAGGCTGATGGCTTCTGATAATATTTACTTGGTGGCATCCTTCAGGTGCTCATAGCCACGTCCCCAACTGCATCCTTCTATTTTCTGTTCCTTTAAACATTTTTAGTCGATCAAAAAGAATCCCAGTTGCAATGCTGAGTTTGCTTAAATGAATAACAAATATTTGGGCAGAGTTGTCTCAACGGGCACCACAGGCCAGAAGGGGACTTGGCTGTAGACGTCTGAAAGAGGCTATTTAAACAGCACAGCGCAGGCGAGAGGCAATGTAATGAAATGCGGTGACGACCACAGAAAGATGCGCTGATGTTCCGGAAAGACAGATCTGCGCGGCAGGCCAGATGTGTCCAGCTGCTACGGACCTCATGTATTGCATCGTGCTGACCTTCTCTCTCGCGGTTATTTTGGCTCATGAGTCGATCGCCGCTTTGGCATCGTCTGCGGCGTTCAGTGGTTTTTAATTCGAAATCTGATGCCCTTAATGGAAACCAGAAAATGCAGAACTTCAAAAAGCAGAATCTCTTATCTGCCAGACTGCACTTCTTGGTGATAGCGTGAGGTTGTGCGTGTTGCCATGGTTACAGTGTGGCATCAGTCTAGTGCCGTATTCAGGCCGTTTTGAGGGTAGGAAGCCCATGTGACGCAGTGAAGAGACTGGAGCAAACAAACTGCTTGCTTTTAGTCGTTGACTAATGGAACAAATTAATGTGAAACGTCTCCTGGTTCTTTTCACATATGGTGTTGGACTTTCTCAGCACTGTGCATTTTCGTTGGGTCAGAACCCAGAAATGCTGGTTTAGGCTTCTTTATTTGTTTTTTTTTATTTTGGTGGGCAGGTATATGAGGGGTAGGTCACTTGAATGAGGGCTGTTTCTCATCTGCAGAGTGACATCGGAGGCCAGCGCACCCTGCAGAGGCGCTGGACCACCTTTGCCAAGGCACAGCTGCTCTGCAAGAACAGGAACCAGCTGCCTTACAATGTGATTTTGGACATAGTCAGCCTCCCGCCACCAGAGGGCGCCTCAGAAGATGAAATGCTCTTTTATGGCATCTTCGGCTCACAGTGGTAAGAATACGCTTTCCCCCACTGTCTGTCTTCGGGATACATGCTTAACGCATACGTAGACTTTATTTATTGCGTTGGTGTTAAACTTTATGTTCTCAGGCATACAGCAGGAAAGTGATTCCCACTCCATGGCTAACTGTACTCACACTTGGTTTTGCATGTGAAAACACAGGTCTACGGGACAGTCAGCGGTCTGCATGTTCCGGCTGGACGACATAAAGACTGTGTTTGCGGGGAACTACAAGGTGTTGAACAGGGACACCCTGCGCTGGGGTTCCAAGGTCCAAGACAAAATGGCCAATCCTGGACAGGTAATCGCCTGGGGTGTGAAGTTCCAGCGGGGCTCCAACTTCCTCGATCATGATACTCGAGTTTAACCCTGAATTACCCTCCAGTTGCTCTGAGGGTGTGATTCCGTAATTGACTACTCATGCCTTTCACTCAACATGAAATATCAGACTCCCTCTCACCACATTGACTCATCAGACTAGCGCCGAATTTAAGAATTTGAGCCTCCCCCTTTGCTCCTTTCCCAACAGTGTGGGCTTCACAATGCCAGTGATACCACCCTGAGGTTTGTGAAGGACAACTTCCTGGCAGACCAGGCCATACCCCACGCAAACCACGGATTGACCATGGTGTCCCCTGACCATCGCTACACCAACATCGCAGCCCAGAGGGTGCGGGCGGCCGGCGGCAAACATTACGATGTACTCTTCCTGCTCACTGGTACGGATCCCTCCGACCCACATGTCCGCGATCACCGGGATCGGCTTAGAAGATTAAAGCTTTACCCTGGACAGGCAAACAAAAACCCTAAAAGCTGACTTCTGCTCCGATGAGGATGGATTATAAGGGCTGTTTGTGCGAACAACTGCTAACAAAAGAAACCAGGACAGGAGTCAAGATTCTAATGAGTCTTAAATGATTAGTCATATCTGTGATCGTCCAACAGGTAAATCAAACATGAAGAGGGCGTGTTGAGGTTAAGCTGCTGGTCCATGTGTGGACTGTGTTGATCCTAGTGTGTTTTTAAAAGCTACTGTCCTTAACCACATACGCTCACAAAAGCAGATTTAGAATTGTGTTCTAAACTGCCTTGTGTATGACTATCCATTAGCGGCGTAGGCTGGTTTTCAGTATGAAAGGTTTTAACCATTATTTTGCCATGTCTGCCCCCAGAATCTGGCTTTCTTCACAAAACGGTGCTGTTGGAAAAAGGTCCTCGAATCATTGAAGAGATCCAGGTGTTTAAGAGCCCGCAGTCTGTGAAGAATCTCCTGCTCTCAGACACAAAGGTACTGGGGCTCTGCTTATTGTGCTTCCCGCCACTTACATTTGGTGGGCGGAGTCCGCTTGCGATTTAATCGCTCGTCACCTAGCTGTGTCTAGCAGGAGGCGCGCTGAACTTCACAATGCGGATGATTCCACCAAATATTTTCCTCAGTGTCCAGCAGATGGTGGTGAAGCGCAACTCCGTGACATGCTGTCTACCTAATCTAGTTCCCACACCGTAATGCAGCCCCCAGGTCATTTTAAATATGGAGGAAAAGCCCTCTGGGACACAGGGAGCTGGGGCACAAACAGGGAGCTGACCATGATCGGAAAGAAACTGAAGTGTAGAATCACTTTGCCTTGCTTGGTCTGATGCCTAATAGATGCAGAATTACTGACCTACACAGGTCAGGTTTTCATGATGGGTCCTTACAGTAGCTGCTGGTTTTGGTGTCAAGATAGGGGATGTCACGTGGGGGATGTGAGAGAGCTGTTGGGTGCCCCTAGGTGACCCCCCCTCCCCTGATTTCCTCCCCAGGGTGTGGTTTTTGTGGGCTTTTCAGAGGGTGTAGCACAGGTGCCCGTGTCAAACTGCTCATTCTACTCGAGCTGCGCCGAGTGTGTCCTAGCTCGTGACCCCTTCTGCGGCTGGGACAAGTCCCAGATGGGGTGCGTCGAGGTGTCACCTGACCGAGACGACCTGTGAGTACCACTGACTGCCTAAGTCTCCGTGCACCACTAGGTGGCATACTGGCTGAATAACTGAATTCAGATATAACTATCTGTTAGAAATCTACACCTAAAGTTGGACAATTGTGCAAATGTGTATATATACACAGACACACACACACACACACGAACACTGAGGTCTAATCTCTCTCCCCCACACCCCCAAATCTCTTTTCTCCCCCCAAAGAGGACAAGACGTGGATGAGGGAAATGTCATGGGTGTGTGCACTGGGCCTAAATCCAGATCTGGTCTGAACAAATCCACCACAGGTGTGGCTCACCTTGCTTATATGTAACTCTTGGTGATCTTGGTTTATCTATTTATTGTTAAGATATCCGGGCCAGAGTCTACATTGTTAAGTAGACCGGAGTGGTGTTAAGCGATTGGCTGTTGTTTGCCTGTATGTGACTTCCTGTTTCGGTGTAGTAGTTAAGATGCCTATCTTCCACTCTCCAGCAGAGCAGCTGGTCTTTGTGTCCCTGAACAAGGCAGTGACACTGCAGTGCCGTGGGGCGTCCCGCTTGTCCACTTTGGACTGGCACTTGCCATCGGGCCGCTCCCATGACGACTACCTGTGGCTGCCGGGCGGCGGCCTGCGGTTCCTGGCTACGCCGGACGCGGTGGGCAACTACACCTGCTACTCGGATGAGAACGGCCACCGGCAGACCATCGTCGTATACTCGGTGAAGCTGAAATCCGGCCTGACACCGCGCGGGTTTAACCCCGCCCACTCGCAAGGCCTGCCCCTCACGACACCTCCGCTAAGACGGCCCACAAAGGCGTGGCCAACAACCAAAGGGGGGACGCTGACGAGCAGGTCTGTGGGCACCACTGTCATTCACATTGGGGCTGGATCCACAGAGAGCGGGAATGAGCAGGAGGTCCAGCAGAAGAACGAGGACCTGAACACGTTCAAGCAGCCCCAGCTGATCGAAGCAGACTCCTCCCCCAATGTGGGTCAACTGCCTTTGGCCAATGAGAAGACCTACTACCGTGAGCTGGTGACCGTGTCTGTGCTGCTGTCCCTCACGCTGTGCGCACTACTCCTGACGGCCCTCTATGCGGTGCGGCCTCGAACCCGTGGCATGCAGATCTGCCCTAGTGTTGAGCCCGGCAGTGCCAACCAGGAGCGGGCCCCACTCAGCGGGGACCCGCCTCCCTCCGTCCCGTGCAAACAGAACGGGCAGCCACAGGACAAGTGCCTGACAGTGAGCAACGGGGCGCTGCGGAGCTCCAACGGACACCTTCCCAACACCCCCTACGAGTGATGGGGCCTCACGGAG
>JAODKF010000051.1:4271977-4284006 GCA_026779585.1 Mormyrus proboscirostris
ATGCAGTGGGAATCACACACGCTGAGATTACCCTCTCACCCTCTCTGTGTCATACAAACACACTGCAGCTGGACCTGGATCGTTGGCTCATCACTCCATAAGGCCAATTCCATTCCCCTGACATCCACTGTCTGCATAATTATGTAAAATACAAGCATATGCACTCAAGCTTTTGACCGGCATCATATCGCCAAGCATAACCACACAATGCGCCAATTTACGTTTCACATTTTTTATACAACGAAGACTCTGTACCTTTAATGACTTCATGTATGTAGACACAGAGTGTGTCATTTAAATAAGTGGTTTCTATCACTCAACAGTATTTCCACTGCAAAGGTAACTCTGTTTGTACTGAACTCAATGTCCTTCCTTGTTTAATCTGTTGCATTGACAGAAACTGAAACTAGCTTGATTGCACTAAACAGTAGTCTAATCAGCCTAACAGGCTTATGGAAAAATGTCTTTGCGTTTCTGAAACTTACTTTTCGATCAAATTTTATGATATTACTTTCAATCTTTTTGTGTCACTTGACTTTCACCTGGTGTATTTCTGCCCTGCTTTAGGCTCCTGTGTTTGGATTAACTTGAATTGTGACGTGATATAGCACTATAGAGAAAAGAAAAACAGTTTTAAAACTGATGCGGTGTTTGGGCAAATTGTTAGTGTGATTGTCTTATTTACACATGTAACTTGCACATTCCAATAAATTGGTTACTGAAAGGACAGAAAACAGGAGTAGTATGTTTTGCAATATTTTGCAAGATACTCTTTTTCATTTTTCTCTGCCACGAAATTCACCTGAGATGTGGATACCACTTAATGCAGAGTTTAACAGCTTTTATCAGACCTGGCATCACTAAATAAATACAAAGCAGAGTCAGGGGCCCCCCTACCACATGGGGTGCTGTTAGAGATTATATACCTCTTGAATGGAGGGCAGGTCAGCATCACTAAGT
Source organism: Mormyrus proboscirostris (assembly GCA_026779585.1). Taxonomy (NCBI): domain Eukaryota; kingdom Metazoa; phylum Chordata; class Actinopteri; order Osteoglossiformes; family Mormyridae; genus Mormyrus; species Mormyrus proboscirostris. The sequence continues at coordinate 4,272,938 of JAODKF010000051.1, forward strand.
TTTTCTCTGCAGTCCTGACTCCATTGTAGTTTGTTCCTGTCCTGTTTGGTGGCCAGAGATGTGCAAAAAACAGGATCACTGCAGAGTAGAATTGGATCAGTAGCTCCTGGGGCAGGGTGAACTTCCTGGGCTGGTGCAGGGGATACATGTTCTGCTGGGCCCTTGTATCTGTGCGTGCCGCCCACTTCTGGTTCTGGGGGATTGTGGATCCTTGAAAACTGAAGGCTTCCACATTGCTTCCTTGTCAGGGGGTGGGTGGGTACAGCATTTTGTCACTCAGCTGTTTTTCTATGACCGCTCTGTCAAAAAATAAATTGCTGTTGTGCTGGGTTACAAATATGTATCCCGCCTTTTCAGACCACAGATAGTCCTGAAGTGAATCGCCAGCAACATTCATCGCTTGAATACCAACTATTAAAATATTACTCAAATCTTGCAGAAAAACACTTTGCTTCGATGACTCATCTCTCATTTTTGAATGGTTTTGGTGTTTTTGGATTTTTCTGTCTTTTACACTCTTGCTTTGTATCTCGTTTTTACTTTGTATTGAATTCACTATGTATTGTATTCAGCTGCTTAGTATGTACCAGTTATGCTATAGTTTCAGGCTTTATTTGTCACATACACAAAGGTACACTCTCTAGCTTTGAGGTGAAATGTATTTCTGCACCAGATAGGTTGTTCAGCTGAAAAAAAATGTAGTAAATATTCTGCCCTGCATGAGGTAATCGTTGGATATAAAGTCTGAAAATCTCATTCTATTACCTTTGACTGCAGGAGGGGAAACATGGTATGAATTCAGGATTAAAATGGAACCCAGTTAGAAGATGGGATACTGAGTGTGTAGACAGCGGTTACCCATTTCAAGTACTCTGGCAAAGGTTCATTTTCTGCTTTAATCAGCATGAATGGTGTTTGCTATCAAACAAAGAAAACAAAGATTTCATTTTTAAAATATAAATATTGTTATGGCTCAAGATATGATTTCAGTTGAAAGTTGGATTTTGTAACCTGCTACATGCAGGCTGTCGTCCTACATCCTGCGAGACACTTGGGGGCATTGAATCGGAAAGGATTTGGATGGAAACTGAATGTCCATTGCTGAATTTCAGATAAACTTAAAAAAAATTACACGAAACCAAAAAATCAAGACAATATTGACTGACTGGACTAAACTGACTTATGAAAGCATTGCAATGCACTGTAAATATATTGATGGAGTAAGTTCATGTAAATTAATAAGTAAGGTTTTTTTTTGAAAGGTGATAAATTGTTTTTTGTTTATCCTGGTCATGTTGGTTATATCAATTATTCATTTTGTCCTGGTTCAGATTTATTTGCAAGGTCTTTAATAATAAGTGTATTATTGTTTTTCTTCTTGAAATCCAAACTGTGAAACCAAAGGATTGTAAATAATATATGTGAATTGAACCGGACCAAAACTTTAAGGGAACTACTGTAGTTAAATTATTATTTTTAGGTAAATATTTATAGCTTAAAAGGAAAAAAGATTATTACTTATTTAGTTATTTAAAGTGTGGACTTGTTTTACTTACTAGTAATTGCAACGACTGCATGTTGGGTGAGCAAGCAGGGAGATGATGGAGCGGGGAATCAGGATTGGGAAGCTGTATATTCAGGAATATGGGTTTTATTCCACAGGATGATAAGGCTCAATATACACAGTAAACAACATCAGTGACCGGACTGGGGAAAAAGACTTGAACGCGGATCATGAAACTACTCAGAAATAACACAAAACAGCTGGTTACAATCAGGAATTCACACGAGGTAAACGAGGGGGTGTGGCACACAGGAGGATCAAACGAGCAGGTCATGATAGAACACAGGACCTGGAAAACAAAACCAAGAACGTCAACGAGGGACTGGGGACAGGATGGACACACAGAACATGCACAATGGTAGGAACCAGGACAACACCTGACAAAAAATGGGAAACACAGACAAGCACACCAAGAAAGGAGACACTGGGGGAACACCAACTGGAGGAACAAAGGGACCAGGAGTGAACGGAGGAGAAACAAAGGGACAAGGAGCAGACACAGGAGGCAGGAAGGAGAAAGGCGGGGAAAAACAAGGAGCCCGAGGGAACCACAGCGGGCGAGAGGCTCAAACTGCTGGGGTAGCAAGGCGACCTCAAGTCCAGAGCCAGAGGGACCCTCCACAACAGCGAGGTACAGTAGGAGCAGAAGGGGACCTTACAGGGGGCGAGGAGGCAAACAGAGGGACAAGCGAAGAAGGCAAGGAGGAAGTCGGAGGGGGCACTAGGGGAGGCGAGGAGGTAGTCGGAGGGGGACACGGCACAGGCGAGGAGGGATGCGAAACCGCAGCAGGCGATGGTGCAGCCACAGCTGGCGAAGACGTAGCCGACCCATGGGTCGGAGTGGAGCCCAGGGAACCAGAAGTGACTGCTGAGCAGGAGCCTGAGGACCCACAGGCGCCCCTGAAGCCACAGCAGAGGGCGGGCTAGAGGGCAGAGTGGGCGGGACACAATCTTGGTGCAGGTGTCCTCTCCTCTTCCGGGAGACCGATGGGTAGGGACCCGGCCGGGATCTGTCTTGCTGTGGCATTGGTGGAGGAGTCACTCCTCCAGAGGGGTCCAATGGGGCTACCAGGGAAAGCCAAGGGGTCCGATTCAAGCTTCTCCTCTTCCAAGGGGAAAGGATTGGTGGTTGTGTAGTCCGGGACCTCCTCGGGGACAGGAACTGGGTCAGGAACCGGGGAAACTGGAGCCATTGTGGGTGGAGCTGGAGCATCAGGCATGGGCGGAGCAGGGGCCGGAACATCAGGCATGGATGGAGAAACAGCAGAAGACAAAGCTGTTGTGGTGGGGGGCACTGCGGGGACCGCCAGCACAGCAGGGACCTCGGGCAGTAGCGCAGCAAGAACCTCGGACAGCGGAGCAGGAGACGCAGGGATCTTGGGTGGTGAAGCAGGAGGTGCATAGACCTGAACAGGTGGAGCGGGATCCTCTGACACCTGGTCAGGTACCAGGACAGGAACATCCAGCACAGGAGGGTTAGAGACATCAGACGGGTCAGGCAGATCAACCACAGGGACTGGAGTCAGGGATTATACAGCAGCATCAGGCATTGCCCTTTTAAGGACCTTTGGGACCTGCGGGATTGCATCCAATATTCACCTGGCCCCTTTAAGAGCCAGGCCCGTCTTTGCGAATGGGTGTGCTGCTGTTGCTGGCAGCAAAGCCTTAGGAAACCACTCCAGGGCAGCGGAAGCGGTTTCTGGTGCAACTGCCGCCAAGTTCAGGATTGGGAGGGGCTCTTCCCAGTATGTAGCAGGGCAGACAGCAGAGAGGGAGACGGCCCCAAAGAAGACCTCTGGTGTCTCCTTACGTTTCCAGCTTTTACGTTTTTTCTTCCTCCCCTCTGCTTCTGGTGATGGAATCAGGGGCACTTCTGGAGACTCCAGCAACAGGCCATCGGGTATTCCGCTGCCCAGGGCGACTCGCAGCATCATCGCCTCCGCTACCAGATTCCTGAGCTGCTGCAGATTCAGATGAACCTCTTCCGCGAGAAATGTGTCCTTTGTGCACAGTCAAGGCATGAGCCACGGGGTCCTCTCGGACCTCGGGCTGCTGCAGTCAATATATCACCTCGCTAACCCAATCACTGTATTCTCCTTCAGTCAGCAAAGGCGTCTTCTTACAGAGTCCGGACATTCTGTAACGACCGTGTGTTGGGCAAGCGAGCAGGTAGATGACAGAGCGGGGAATCAGGGTCGGGAATACGGGTTTTACTCCACAGGACAATAAGTGTGATATACACACAGTAAACATCATCAATGATCAGACTCGGGAAACAGACTTGAACGTGGACTTAAATACACAGGAATACTCCGAAATAACATGAAACAGTTGGTTACAATCAGGAATTCACACGAGGTAAACGAGGGGACGTGGCACACATGAGGGTCAAATGAACGGGTCATGACAGTAATAAATAAAACACACAGAACTGAAAATGACATTAATATAAAATCAGTAAGTACCTAGGTAAGTCTGACACAGTCATAATTTAAACTAAAGGGGTAAGATTATGGCACAGGGGCGTCCAAATGTTTGTGATTAGCCAGGAATATAAAAGCCCACCACAGGTCCTCCAGTCAGTCCACAGTAAACTGACATTGTGTATAAGCCTGACCTTTTTAAAGCTTTTATTACATTTAAAAGGAAGAACACCGTTATCTTTACAGGTCGTTCTGCACGCCGGCAGTGACTCACAATGACACGACAGCCGCTGGTTTCTGTGGGGATTATACTTTGTCTGACTTTTGCCCTCACAGGTAAGAAGTAATTTCTGTCAGACTGAAACCTACCAAGGTGTGACGGCTCCACAGACTTTATGTTTGCTGCTCAAACATGCGTGTGTGTCTGTGCTTGAATGATAGATATATCCTTATGGAAACATGAGGACTGAGGTAAGGAGGTGAAGGAAACTGATGATGACCACAGATATGCAGTAAAACGCAGGTAGTTACTCCACAGAAGGGCATCAGGTGATTCTTCGCATCCATCAGTTATTTCTGTTCCACCCATATGCCTTCTAACCATTTATCGTAGTCCTGCAAATGCCACACAGAGAGCGGGATTCAAATGCTTGACCCAACATGAATAGGTAAGATTGAAAATGTTAAAATGTTACACTACCAGTGGCATCTGCGGAATCACTTGGGCAACATTAAAATGTAGAACTTAGCAGAGAATGCCATAGATTTTTATCGTAGCAGTTTTGATGTGGACCCCAAGTAAACAATGAATAAGACTTCATTTGTATTCTGCCCATTTAATATGAATTTATATCTCTCATACTGAAATTGTCGGATCAATAGCAGTGAATGACAGAGATGCTATTTGTCTGCATTTTTGTTTCTAACCCTGAACTGTGTTTCCTCTGCACAGACCTGCCAGCTCCAGTCCCAGTTCCTGTACCAGTGACGACAACAACTCCACAGCCCACTACCACCTCCCATCCTCCTACTACTACTACTACTACTACTACTAGACTTAGGAATTCCTTTGTCCATACACCATCAAACTGTTCAACTCCTCATTAAGGGGAAGAGGGGGAGCAGGAGGGGGGACAGAAGGACATTTAACTGACTGTACAATAGACCGATTAACCTCTGCATTATTTATCCTAATTATTTATTTGTACCATCATCCCATCACTATTTATTACTTCTCCCTATACTTTCATCTGTAACTGTAATATATGTGTACATGGAACTGTATGTGTAACGGTAATGTATGTGTATGTGTAAATGTATGTTGTATGGTGCTATGATGCTACTAGAAATGGAATTTTCCAGAAGAACATTCCTGAGGGATTAATAAAGTATTCTACATAAATACCTACCTACTACTACTACTAGTACTCTACAGCCAACTACCACCTCCCATCCTCCTCCTCCTACTACTACTAATCCTACATATACTGTATACCTATGATAATAATCCAAGCAATGTAACTAGCCCATCACACTCTATTACTACTACTGCTGCTGCTAATACTACTACTGTTACATATACTAGCGAATATGATTCTAAAAAAGCACAACTACACAACTCCGTCAAGCCATATAATCTGGTGGATTTGATAATCTGGTGGTAGAAGTTCACCACTTCATCGAAAAAGCAATAGTGATTCTACATACAACATCACTCCGCAAAGCTATGTTACAAATGTTTGTCAAAAAATACAGCTGATTCTCCAAAGACCTTGGGATAGGCAAATTAGGCCAAATGTTGTCAAATATCTACTGCTATCCTCCAACTCAGCTATATAAATTTAATGGAACTAAATAAAATGTATGAAAATACATTATAATGCATTAAAAAACATCATATCAAAGCAATGTCATACAAAACTGAAATTTCGTTTTCCTCAAAAAATCAATTTTGCCTTTTATAATACAGCAGTTTCATAATCACTAGGCAGCATTTTCTCAAGAAATTTCAGTAGGAAATTTGCCAACATGTCTTCCCAGTATATCTGTAGCAATTCCCTGGGGGGGGGGCTGGTTCACCTTGACTCTTGTGTCCAGTTCTTCCCACACAAGTTCTCTGGCCTTGAGGTGCAGAGGCTGGGCCGGTCAGGTCATTCGTTTGAGGTGTCCTTTCCTTCTTCACCAGATAATTTCTGCACAATTATAAGCTGTGTTCTGACTCGGTATCCTTGCTGCAGATTGACTGACTGCCCACTAAGCCTGACGGCATGATGTTCCTGTCAGGCATGCCATGATAACTGTACATGCAGTGGGAATCACACACGCTGAGATTACCCTCTCACCCTCTCTGTGTCATACAAACACACTGCAGCTGGACCTGAATATTTCCATCATTGGCTCATCAGTCCATAAGGCCAATTCCATTCCTCTGACATCCACTGTCTGGATATTTATCTAAAATACAAGTATATATACACTCAAGCTTTTGACCAGCATTGCTTCCCCCATGATAAGCAATATACAGCCTCACATAGTCCGACACCCAGTTGGTGTATCATCCAGGGTTCCGGAGGACATCTTGAAGGTGGATAAGTCAGTCGGATCAAGGCAGTCTTGAAACGTGGATCCGTGTTCAAGTGTGCAGGACTGTACCTCCCTCATCATGGGTTGGGTGCGTTTCGATTCCTGCATCTAAAGGCGCTTTTCCACCGCACCAGGTACCGTACTTTCGGTACTTCCATAAAGTACCAAAAGTACGGTACTTCTTCCGTGTTGGTTTTCCAGTGACGTAAAAACTGGTGCCGTCTTCAAATGAGTGGTTTGATTTTCAAATAAGTTTTTTGATTTTCAAGTTTCGTGTATGCCCCATTTCTTCCAAGCGGCTTGCTATTACGGCAAATACTTTTTTATTTCGAGTCGTGTCGTCCAGATCCCGCTGTATCTGTTCATCCAACCATGTGGTAATTAACGCCTGCGTTTCCTCGTTTGTCAATCCTTCCATTTTACTTTTTAAATATTTTTGTTTCTACTGCTTTCTATTTAGTTTCTCACTGTTCGCTGTGTGTATTTTGTGTTTCAGCGGCAGGCTATTTGCATAACCAATCAACAGCAAATACTTCCCACCCCAAAGTACCGAAGTACCAAAGAAATACCCCAGCTGGTTTGGCACTTTCGGTACTGGAACCTTCGGTACTGGTACTCGAGCAGAAGTCAATGGAAAAGAGAAAGTACCGTACTGAAAGTATGGTACTTTGTGCAATGGAAAAGCATCCTAAGCTAGAAGCAGAAGCACCACCGATTGGTCAGACTTGCCGAAGTCTGGATGTGCGACAGAGTTGTAGGCACCTTTGAGCAGGGTGTAGCTGGAGGTTAAGGGTCTGGCCACCCCAGGTAGGGCAGGTGACATTCTGTCTGTACTTGGCAAAGATTTTCTTCAGGTTACAGTGGCTGAATATTGCCACATGGGTGTTGTAGTTTTTAAAGGGACAGCTTGAATATTCTACATCGGTGTTTTTAATTAAAGGGACTGCTCACAAAAGCAAATAGCAGGGGAAGTAATTACCCAGCAAGCCAACATTGGCAAAATTAAGTCAGTAGGTGTTATTTAACATCGGCATGTTTGGCATTTGGAGCTTTGGTGGGCAGCGGTGGCTTGATGGTTAGGGAAGTGCACTTGTAATCGAACGATTGCAGGATCGAATCCCCCACCAGCCAATCACCACTGAAGTACCCTGAGCAAGGTACCGTCCCCAAGCACTGCTCCCCGGGTGCTGAAGTAGCTGCCCCCTGTTATGTCACAAAAGTCACATATGGGTTAAATGCAGAGGACACATTTCGTTGTGGTGTGTTGACAATGACCTCTAACTCTTTTGAAAAAGTGAGCAAGTCACTCAAATGGGTAACATGGAATACAATGGAGATATCTCAAGGGGCATGTTTGGAACCTCTCAGATCTAAACCTGACTGATGATCTAATCCTGATTTTTTTTTTTTTTTAATCCATGGATCGTCCATAACAAACACACATTCTAACATGAAGATGCTCCACTTAGTACCAAAGCACTGTAGGTGCTCTGAGGTCCTGTGTTTTGGACAGTACATCTTGCTTGCTTTCTTGCTTTCTTGGCATTTGTGTGAGATGAGTTCAACTAACACGTGTGCCAGGTGAGGTCTAAGACACTGACACTAAATGGACTGTGTTCAAGATCCAAGTGCATAACACTGGGTTAAACAGTGAGGGAGTTGATGTGTCCACCCATTTACCCATTTAGTGATTTTTTTATGTATTCACCCCAAGAAAATGTATGAACAATTAGACTTAAGTGTAATTCTTTTCATAGCCACAAGATGGCAGTCACTTTTCATAGTAAAATTTGAGTCCCACAGCTTTATAAACTGTTGCTGTGAGTGACCTTTGATTTTAATAAGAACTTTCTAGTTCTCCACATACAAGCCATCAGAGGGTTCAAAGAGGTGTGGGAACTATCGCTCCCTAAAAGTTCCAAAAATTCCGAAACGAATCCCTTAGGATTTGTTTGTCAGACTTATAAAATGTTTTCCTCTGCTCATTCAGACACCATTCCGCTTGCAACTACCTCCTTTTTATGGATAGATTTCAAATGAAATAACGTGAAAAGAATGCACCCAATACACATGGGTTGTATTGATACTGTTTCAGATCTTAATTTCTAATATATAATCTGTGTAACTACAGAAGCCTTGGTTTAAGTGGACACATTCTTCTTAGGTATTTCCTTCTGAAATATTCATACTGTAGCATGATAGAAAGAGACCCTGTGTTGGGTTAGTGCCCCATCCTGGTTTGTTCCCTGCCTTGCGGCCATAGTCTCTGGGATAGGCTCCTCCCCCCGACACCCTGAATAGGACAAGCAGTTATGGGAAATGGGTGGATGGATGGTAGATAGAGACTGAAATGATATATAGTTATATAAATTAGGACTTAAAATTGTCTTTCAAGCCCCCTCACAAAAAAATAAGCACTAACGCATCTCAAATGCACATTCAAACCATAGGTTGTATGTAAACATAAGAAAATGCAATCCTACCCCATAGTTATATCTGGTAAATGGACTGCATTTATATAGTGTCCTACAAGTACTCAAAGTGCTTTACAATACATGCCTCACATTCACCCATCCACACACCGGTGGGGGAGGCTGCCATGCAAGGTGCCAACCTGCACACCAGGAGCAATTTGGGGTTCAGGGTCTTGCTCAAGGACACTTTGATGGGGTCAGGAGGAACCAGGGCTCAAATCTGCAATCCTCTCGCTGCTGAATGATAGCACGACCTCCTGCGCCACCATCTTCCCCGCCGGTCACCTCTAATTAGCAATAATTACATCAGTTTCTAACAAAAAAGGGGGCAAAAGTTTCCAGGCGCTAAATAAAATCTATTCTAGAAAGTACTGATTTTGAAACTGGCTGTTGTGAAAGTTGTCAGCTGTTAAAAAGCTGTGCCTCATTTATCTCTTTCTCTCTCTGGGGCACAGAGCTGCTGACAGGGCACAGTAAACCCTGTGAGTATGACCCACAGTGACCTAATGAGCTCGCCGGGTCCTGAATGGAACATTCCAAACTGAATAGAAATGGTCCACGTGAGAATGATTCCCTTTGACAGGCAATAGGGGTCACAAGTTGAAACTGATATGGAAAATCAAACTGGAAATCTGTTTTAGGCTGGAAAAAAGATGACCTGTGAACCAATTTTAATACCATCAAGAAAAAGATGGATGTAACAATATTCCAGACAAAAGTAACCTTGTGGGGCAGTTAACAGATACTCCACAACTTTAATTTTAAGCAGAAAATTTTCATTGACAGAGAAATGTTGGTAACATTTGACTTGAAGCTGTCATCTATAATGCACTATAGATACCTTCATAATGCTTTATTGTATAATGGTCGGTATAAGAATTAAGAATGCTTTGTACTGTATTATGAAAATATCTATAGTGGATTATATTTGAGAGCTCCATGAAGTATTCATAATTCACAATTAACATGGGAATAACATGTTGTGCTTTTTTATATTTATAATCATGTTTATAATTCTTTATGAATGCATTATAATGTGTTCATAGATTCTTATAGGCATGGCATTCATAGAGAGTGTTACCGAAATGGTTTGTCTCATAGACGAAGTGACTATTGGCCTCATCTCAATGGCTCAGGTCTGTTTGTAATGTCTGACAAAGCCGCACAATGAACAGTTTCTGCTGGCTGATTTCAGTTGCTCTTGGCTGCTAAGGCGCCGTATTGAAATGCATTCACGGCCCTAGACTGGCTTTTTTGTCAGCGATCTATGGCCAGCGTCTCATCCAGCTGCTGGCCGGTCAAAGACAGGCTGCAGATGTTCGAAACATCTGTCCAAGCCACAGGTCTCTGATCACGTTGACTGCTATATCGACGTACCTTCCTTTAATTCACCTCCTCCTGGGATATTCGCTGCCTTATACCCACAGGCTCCAGTTCCCCACAACCCTGAACTGGACAAGCAGGTTCAGGAGATGGATGTACGGGTGGTAAGAAAAGCTTATCACTGGTTACCCGCTGTACTGTGGAACAAACGTGACGCCTCTGCTGCCTCAGCTGCCTCAGCTTTTGATAAGGCTTTGAAGTCCTTGTTAATGTGCTCCCTTCTTTCAATTTCCCCAATTCTTCTGTATCCATCCATAGGAGACCTTATACTGAGCAAGGCACTTAACCTGCTGTTGCTTTGTCCTGGGTATGATGTTAATGTACAACCAACCCTATAAAGAGGTCCTCCAACTTACACGGAAAAACCTGGGGGTTGGTGGCAGGATTTGCACTCCAACCACCAGAAAAAACTCACACTGCTCTATTTGGACTAGTGTAGTGCTGAGGTATCACCTGCCACATGGCTGCACTTACGTTCTTACCCCTAAGGTGGTTTGTCATGTGGTGGGTGCAGCAATGCACTGTAATCAGTGCACGCTCCTCACACACTGTAATCAGTGCATGCTCCTTACACACTGTAATCAGTGCACGCTCCTTACACACTGTAATCAATGCATGCTCCTTACACACTGTAATCAGTGC
>JAODKF010000051.1:4288953-4303017 GCA_026779585.1 Mormyrus proboscirostris
AATAGAATAGAATAGAATAGAATAGTGATGCATCCCTGTGGGGTGGGGGATTCTTTTTCTGAAAAAGAATTACGTCAACACTTAGAATTCGTAAACCACATTATGTGACTAAGCAGAAAACATATCAGTGCCATTTGTTTCAGTTGCATTGCATAGGTTATGGTTTGTGGTTAATGTGTTCATAACCATAAAATTCTATTATGTATCATATTATGAAACTAAGAACAAAGACATCTTAGTGTACATGCTTGCTTACATTCTGCTGCTACTTTGATATTCTATTATTTGCTCTCCTTGACTAGGAACTGTAGGAACTGACTTATGTCCCCATGGGGTCATTACTCTCCACTATTGTACAAATGCAAGGGATTCTGGGTAATAAACCCTGTACTGTTAAAATAAGATTTTGGCAGGACAGGGAGGCTCCTTCTTTTCACCTCTCACACAGAAAGTACACGGTCCCTGACACGGGATTTCTGAGCATAATTTATGGAGTCACTCCGTCGTGACACAGTACATCGTCGTCATTCAGTTGATTCGCTGAAAGAGTTCTCTGTAGTCATCATTAAAATAATCCATTTTCCATAAGCATGAATCTTATTCAGGATCCCGGTGAGTCTAGAAGCTTCCCCAGGAGATGCAGACCCATCACAGACTGCACATGACATGCACTAAAGGGAATTTCAAGTCACCAGTCCATCTAAACTGTATGCTGCACGGCCAGTGATTAAAAATACAAATCTGAAGCATTGTAACCCCACTGCACCCGCATCCAAATCACCAGGTCTGTTTCACCATTTACTCTGGAATGTATTTTACATGTTTTTCTCTCAGTAATCTTCAGCAGGTGCATTGCTATGGGATCTAACTAATCTTCCTGAACAGGCACGTGCAGGGCGGGGGGTGGGTGGGCTGAAGGTGCCTGGCATCTGCCCCTTTTGCCTGAGCAATTGAAAGTGCCTCTTTTGAGGATCATGGGAAATTTATCATGGTGTCCCACCTCCACCTACGGTAGGCAAAATTTACCCCCTGGTTGAGAACCAGACCCCCAGAAACTCCCTGCACAAGCCCAGTGCCAAAGGCTTCTCAAACTGATAGCGTGCTTGTTAAAACACCTAAAATAAAACAATCACTGGGGCTTGTTCAGATTCAGCCCTAAGTGCCGCAGGCTCATGACACGTCTTTAACAGTGGGGTTAATACAACCAAAGCCCAGCAGCATAACATGCAATTATATACATGTCCTACATCATGTTCTATGTAAAGGGTGTAGGGACAATCATGTCAGCCGCTTCACTGGCATCACAATCTATTGAAATTTGTTGACTGAGTTCCTTGTATAATGCCTTGGTACCCTGCCCATCCTGGGATAAACTCCAGGCTCACAATGGTAAGCAAATACGAAAGATTATAAAAGGAAGAAATGCTGGTTGTAGCATGTATATATAAAATTTTGTCTGGAAACATCTATAAATACAACTCACACTGCGATTCAGGACTGGACTGGCCATCTGGCATCCCGGTCGTACCGGGCAAAAAATATGACTCCAAACAAAAACAGCCAGTCCGTCTTAGCAAAGCTGTGCAGACAATCAGTACTGATATAGAAAAGATTGAGAAAATATTTAATAATAAAAACACAAAAATGTAAGATTATCGCTTTAATTAAAACATCACAGACAGTCCAGGTGTTTGCAGAAACACATATTTATGCGTTTTATTTGTTAAAACGCGATCCAGATACAAGTTAAACTCATTGAACTGGTCCCGGTGTCACTGTCAGAATCTCCTTTAATCTTCTTTGACGTATGACCTCATTGCGACCACTTTCCCCATGGTGCATTTCTGTAATGAGAAATTAGAACAATCGAAATGTTCAGTTAAAAAAAAAAAAAAAAAACTTATTACTAAGGATTTATTTCAATGAGACTCTAAGAATGTCAAACTATCTGCGAAATTATACACTACAATTCAGGTTTTTGTTACGTAAAGTCCATAAACTGGGATATCGGATTATTCAGAATATTATTATCGTTACATATATTTCTTGGGATTAAATTAATATCTAATATTATCAACAAGCAGAAGGATGTGAAGAAATGTCGAAACGAAACATATTCTTACCGCTATCAATTTTCCATCCGTTACTTCTCTTTCTAGTGTTGTTTCCTTGCCGTCCCAAGACTGTTTTTGCACAAGTTTGCCGTTTTCAAGGGTAAATATAGTCTGAAAATTGAAAAGTGAAATTACACACGTCATTTCTTGGAGTTTAAATACTGCATCGCTCGAAGGCGCTGGCGTGAAATCAGGGACTAACGCGCCTTGGTCTTTCTGTCATCCGCGGTGATTTCTTCGAATTCCTCATTCAGCCTGAATTTAAGCTCGGTGGTTTTGAATGTGCTCTGCGATTTCATGCAAATAGCTCCTTGATCGTCAACGCTGAACGTCAGGCTTGGTTTAGCCATGTTTCCCATCTGGCGAGTTGCAAAACCCACACCTGCGATCCACCAAACAAAGAGTAAACTGGCAAACAACTTTTAGATACAATTGCAGATTTTACACATAAGTGGAGTCCCGAAACAATAACTTTTAATAGTCTGTGGCATTATTGCAGTAACACTAAGTATTACATTTAACTTTTTCCGTAATTTGCATTATAACCATTGACAAATGTCAGTGCTATTTTCTCTGACCATTTCTAATCTGCAAGCAAATTTGGCAGCAACAAATATTTTTTAAAAATCTTACCCAAAGCCTTCATATAGTCATCAAAATTATCACTGGAGACCATTCTCCATGTTCCTACAAACTTTTCAACCATTTTCCTTATTGTTCTTGATTTTTGATGCTCTAAACGTAGCGCTTTTAGTGTATCGTAATTATGTCATGTATGTAATTCGTATATAATGGTATTTAAAGAGATGCCCCCGGATGCGTCAGTTTCTTAAAGCCAATCAATGCAATAGACGTCACGACCAGCAATTGAATAGGACAACAGTCATTAAGGGAAAGGGTTATCAAAGCACGAGATCTTTGCTTTCTGCCAAATTACAGTCAGTCAGAGGTTGACTCTTTCAACAAGCAAATATAAATAGATCCCGGATTATTTTCCCCATTTCAGCAGCTGTATTAGTCAATGATAAATAGTTGGCAAGGTAAATGAATAAACCGTTTACACAAATCACTATTCCAATTCATTTGCTTACTTTCCCCTCAGTAGGTGGCGCCCTACGCGACCGTCTATGTCGCGTAATAGGTTGACTGGGACTGTCTTTGTTAATAAAGAGAGATCTGACGCGGACTTTACCTCTTGACGTCTTTTCATCCTTTCATCATGGTGGTTCTTAATATTTCATAATAATCTTTTTCAGGATTCTATTTGTGTATTGTTTAGTTTCTAATTAATTTCCACTATGCGTGCCATCCCCTCCTGTCTGTTTTACAGGGAATATGTAGGTTTGTCTGTGGTCGACGGACCCTGCTGATGCGCGTACAAGAATAGTCACCCTGGTATCAATGAAGTTTATCTAATATAACATAACATTAAACAAAGTTTATCGTACCATATCAGGACCGTTAATGTAAGCTGGAAGGATGGAACCCATGGTATGAGTTTGACAATCCCATTTTCAATAACATCATAAACAGATGACCGACAGCATGGTGGCTCAGTGGGGAGGGGCACTTTACAGCTCTATCCTTGTGGGTTCGATATTCATCCCTCAGCCCTGGGGGTTTGGAGTTTGCATACTTTTCCATTGTTTGCAAGGATTTCCTCCAAGTTTTTACACAAGAATTGCATTGATGGCTAACAGCTACACCCTTTGTACACTTTATACCGTCATCATGCTATTTCTCGCGTTTTATTTTTTTGCCATTTTTATATAATAATTTCCTATTGGGCGTTCTTTTTAAGCACAGTCAAGGGAGCAGGCGGAAAAGCATTTCACTATACAAATGTAAGAATAATGTTCGTTTACACGACAAATGGATATGGCACAAAGTATGCATCAAGCGAAATCATACTAAATACATTAAAAATTGGGCAAAATATATTCTTTTTAAAGTGTAATTTATAGATTTATTAATTTTTTTTACAAATAATAAGCATATATCAATTATAGCATCATTTATTAATTAACTGCCTCCTTTGAATGTGGGTCTTTGGCTTGGCAACGAGAATTCAGAGCAGAGAGCATTTCAAAGCTGGTCAGTTTCTTGCCCTTCATCAGTAACCTCTCTCCGTCTGCTGAGGAAACAACAAAACAACCTAAGTAAAAACTTACTGGCAGTATCAAATCACAGCAATCATGCATTCTCACACAACATGCTCAGTTCAATTATCATGTTAATAAAATTGTATTTACTAACATTAATGCTATCCAGAGCATTATTTCAAATTGAATATATGCAGCTCTTACATGATAACATTTATATAAAAACACCATCACAAGTTAAGATTGTATACGAGGTTGCTTTATGCAGCAATGTGAACTTATTTTACGGTTTTACTTACTGAATGTAATGTCAACAAAGGGGTCAGAGCCGTCATGTTTTACTTCTGTCCTAACCTCGCAGTTCATGTTTGTTGATCTTACTTTTTCACTTCCAACCACAGCTAAGAACTCCCTGTAGAAAACAGAAGAAAATATGACAAACGTATAAAAGCAGGAAATATGAAAAATTCAAATGTAATATGCAAATATTTAATTTCCAACCAGCAACTATTACAATACGCATAGGGAAATTAAACTAAACAGAAATTATACTGCTGATGTAAAATTAAAAATGGTTTAAAATAATTTGATCCTTATACAGCCGTAAGAAAACGCGAGGTCTTTTCACAACGTGTTCACTAAATGGTGTGCTACATGGTTATTTGGAGCTTGGTTTCGATAACTTAGTAGTACCGTTAATATATAATGAAAATGCTCCTACCTTGCTGAACGTACATTCGATTCAAACGGACAAAACTGTACAACGATGCTCTTAATGTTCTTCAGCAAAACCTTTCCTCTGATGGTCGCCATTTTGCTCAAGTTGACCCTTCAACTTTACAATAAAACTACAATTCCTACAAATCAGCTCGAGTATGGCGCCCTGACTGGAGGCTGCAAAACATAGGCTATGTATTGTTCTATTTTTGTATTTACATGCTTAATGAAAGAAAATATATTGCTAGGATTTTTGAAAAAAAAATATTTACATATTATTACTTATTATTAACATATAAAAACATGAAATAATAAAATATTAGAAAATTGTAAAGTATATTTTCAGTGGCATGAGTTATAAGGCTATAATGTAGATTTTCAGTATCATAAGGCGGTATGGAAAATGGATGGATGGATGGATGGATGTACGAATATTCTTTGTTAAAACGGATTCGGGGGAAAAAGACTGCATATTAATATATTACTTCTGTTCTAAAGTTGCTATGCTTCTTTTACACCAGTAGATGGAAATAGTGGAACACGGGTCGGAATTCGCAACTTGTCGTTCACTATGTTTCCGGCTAGGCCACAAATACGTCATATGCAGACATTTTTACGTTGAACTTTAAACCATTGGCAAACTCCGCCTTTTATTTATTTGTTATTTTTTTTTTAACCAACTGCGAATCGCACCAAAAGTACTTATACTCGAAGTAGCATAGAAACCTTAGTTTGAGTATCATGTAATGTTCATCTTTTATTTCCAATCTGAGCAACTTATTTTGAGTAGTTTGTGTCACTCTCAAAGGAGGTATAACATTCAGTCCTTTTGCATGTCCTTCATATTAAAAGATGGTGATAGATATGTGACTCTAGTTCAGGAGTCACCAACTCCGGTCCTGAAGAGCTACTATCCAGTAAGTTTTCTATCCTACCTGGCTTCTGATGAGTCACACTAGTTCTCAGTTAAATACCAGGAGCAGGTGTGGCTCATCATCAGCCAACTTACTGGATAGTAGCTCTTCAGGACCGGAGTTGGTGACCCCTGAACTAGTTTGTTATGACCTTAAATGATTGCCCTATGTTTAGCAAGAGAACGGGAAGATTCCCTGTACTGTTGTTTCGTTTGTTTAGAATTATCTGTTTGGTTTATCCATCTGTCTACCTATTCAGTATAATTTTGTTTGATTATTTCATATTCAGTAGTTTTGCATGTTGGGGGGAGGGAGATACAGTGGTGCTTCCTTTGCATACTGATTTTCACAGGACGGTGGTTTCCAAACCCCTCATTGGCCATGCACAGTTATTCCACGTATCACATCTGATTCAAATAAGAGATTAATAAGTTTTATATTAATATGATTGCCCAACAGTGGAATACTGAAGTACCTGGAATGGCTAAAGGGGAATAATGAAATACCTGAATGGCTGAAGGTTCCAGAGGGGAGGGTTGCCTACCTTCCTTTCTGCACACCTCCACTGGTTTCTTCTGAAGAAGGTTTGCGCCAATATGCAAAACTGAGCAACAAGATAAGAACTACTTTTCCCAGCATGCACAGCGCCGCTCCTTCGCGTTCGTAACTCCTCTTTGATATCAGAACGAAGAAGGGGAGGAGTAGCGTAGCGGCTTCTGTCTGAATTCGGCAGGTCCACTGTGTAGCACGATGCACGAAAAATAGAGAAATATTTCATGAAGGTGTTTTTTTTTTTAAACTGTATTCACTCTTTGCAGCTTTTTCAAGAACGTTGCCGTTTGATCAAAAATTCTCATTTTCTCTAAGTAGGTAAGAGCTTAGATATAATTCGGGTTTGAATTTAAGTAACCGACCGAAATTTTATGGAAGATCGTTTTCGGTAAGTGGTTTTACAATACCTATTCTCACTCGAAGTTAGTTAATATGTGATTGCTTCCACAAACCTGTTAAGACTGAAATTGCAGGGTTTAAAATTTAGTGTACGGTTGCTATGGAAGCGCTATGAAACTTCATTGTATCCGGTCAATTTAATGCCGCAGGATGCCAGGGGTTGCATTAAACAGAAACACCATGAGGAACTGCGGTAGCGCAGCGAGCCTTAACATGCACATATCAAAAAGGATGCATGAATAAACAGTGGAGATACGACAGTGACCAACAATAACACGTTTTGGAGAAAATGTATTACTAGGGTTTATTGTCTAGCTTTTGAAAATTTAGATACCCTTTAAAACACACACACATACATACGTACATACATACACACATGTATTTGTATGACAGAATGTACTGCTTCGTGATTCACTTTTTTTTGCAAATACGCCTGCTCTTTATGACACTGCTGACATGTATTTATTCAGGATTGTTTTATCTAGATGTTACCGCTGGCCCTGTTTCTGCGAAAGATGAAAGCTTTGTAGTAATGCGTGGTTGTCTGTTTTCACGTACAAGAAACCATTTTGTGTGTCAATGCCAAAATTGGGGAAACGACGTGGAAATTGATTGGCCATGGAAATGCATGCTGAAGGTGCAGAAAGTGGTAGTATTTATTTAACTGCTGCTCCTTGTCTGTGTAGATGGCAAGTAAGTTTATCACCGTATTTGTTTCTCTGGAAGAATAATTTCCATTTAGTTGTGTTTTATTGGCATTTACGATAAATTATTTAACCCAGTTCATGCAGTGACTAGGAATATGGATGTTTTAGATTATTAACTTCCCTTTTCTGTTTTCGAAACGTCTTTGAGTGGAATTGGGCGTTCTGACACCTGCTGTCTTCTAACATCTTATTGGACGACCGTTGCGTGATTGACAGGACTGCCCCGCCCCATATCGTCGGTATCTTCTTGACATATAGTACAGTACATTCCTATTTATGTTATTCCAAAGCTGTGGTTTGCTATGTCCTCAGGACCTGTGGATTTACAGTGGTCAGTGGGTAGTTATAATTATGAGTAATAAATGGGAAAGGGAGTGGGTGAAAAGATCACAGAACTTTACATGGTATTTGTACTTTGATGCTATCTGTACCTTATGTATGTCGTAAGTGCGTATGTTCACATGCCAGACAGTTGAAAATAGTTTTTCAGGTGATATGAAGCCCTTTCATTCTATGAGTACATTTTAATTCTACACACTTGACTTTGCTTTCAAATCGCAAATTTATCGTTTCCTGCATAATCCCTTATAAAAAAATTTTCATACGTGTTTACAAAAATGCATTCCTCAATAAATATCTACTGTATCTTCTTAACAGTCTTTTCAATGCTTAATCTATGAGGTATTGTCCGCACAAGGAATGTGTGTGCAATTTGTTTTTAATGTTGGTGATGAATTATTAATATTATAAACGTGTCAATATTTATTAATAAATGCATTGTTCTGTCTCAAGAATCACAGGAGCTATAGCACACACCAATACCAATAAATGCACATTTGGGCAGGGTTATTGTTCACAGCTTACTTGAGCTCCATGTGTTTTGCTCTTGGGCAAAAGCTGGATTGCCCAGAAAGAACTGAAATGAACAACAGAGGCATAGAGACTGTGCACATTTGGAGTTGAGACTGCACAAAAATCGAGTCTATTGGGAGTTGGCAACTCTTTAGGTCTTGCTGTTAAGTAGGGTGACCACTTGTCCGGATTGCGTCCAGACAGTCCTGTTTTCAGTCCTCTGTCTGCACTGCTATTGGGCGTCCTCCTTTTCCCCTCCCTCCTACCCGCCCACCGAAAACAGGTGAAGCACCCAAACACACACACTGCCAAGAACAGGCCTGCCTGCAATTCTTTTTAAGCCGTTATATCTCGAGATAACGGGATCTTGATAGATATACCGTTCCCGGCTTTCGTAGTATGTGAATGATATGACCCGCCCCACCCCTCAACCACTTTTCATGGTTGTCCTGCTTTTAGAGCCGTAGTCTTCCTTTTTGGACACGAGAGAAATATTGCAGTGCAGTGATCTTACGGGAACTTGGGACGAAACAGTTTTCAGTTTCACGTTTCTTAGAATGCGATCAAGCTTATAGCTCAGAGTATATAGTGCCTCCTTGTTTAGTTGCCAAGCAACAGGACTTTGTGTTAGTCTGAAAGCTTTAGCGTGAGAGAGTGTTTAGTGTGCTATTTTTTTTATGCCGTTATTTTTTTCTTCGTGGTAAATTGTCTTGTGATCACCCTTCGTTAAGCTTGAAAACCAGAAATGGGGAAGTGTGAATTGTTAACATATGCCCTGCCCTTGGTGGGTAATCAGCAGTTTTGCCCTCATTTTAAATCTTTTTGCTCATCTTTCTGTTTCAGTCATGAGTCTTGAGCTTGTTTCAAAACCACATACTGCATACTGTGACCAGTATATACTGCATACTGTTAGTCAGTGTGGTATCCAGTATGGCAGCTTTTTCGTAAGAATTTCATAGCATAAATTCCCTAAAAGCCTTATCCATAATGACCATTTCCCACAGATAAGGCATCATTTACAGTAAAATGGTGTTTTTATCAGATATGCTGTGGAAAATGATCAAGTTGTACAAAATAGCTTATTACAAATATGTTAACCGTTTAGTTATTTTAAATCTAAAATATCACATCTGTTAAGTCCTGCATTTATTAAAAGGATAGATGCATTGAAATAGTCATGTACATGATTTAATCCCAGCTCCCATGTCCTGTGTGCATAGCTGAAAGCTAAACAGTCTGTGCCTAGCCTATGGGAAATATAATAGGGAAATGTTAGCAGCTAAGATTAGCTAGCTTGCTGATCCATATACTGTAGAAGACCAACTTGATCGGTCCAATTATTTTGATGTTGGTTCGTTGTACTTTGCCCTCCCTTTTAAAAATGAAAATAATAATCCAAAAAAACATTTTTTTTTATTCTGAAGTTGCATTCTGGCTGAGGCCCATCATGTACACCATTTTCTCTCGAGTTAAACAGGCTGTGATGCTCTGTTACGTTGCATTATGGGAGGTGAGGTAGACTGGTCTTATGCATACCGGGCTTTTCTCAATATGTATATGTGACTGTACTTTTGTTCCCATCTACCCATTTTACACCATCTTCCACTGCCAGTCCCAATACTAAGAACACAAGTACAGAGGACGATGAAAATCCCCGTATGTTGTTCTTCCTTCTCCTCAAACATGAAGGATGAATTAGATACATCCTAGCTGGACGGGACCAATCCCATGATTCACTTCATCCCAAGTTCATCCTTGGAAGGCAGGTTCACAAGAACGCTCTTGCCGAGAGCAAATGCACAGTGTTTGTGTTCTTGGTATTGGGAAGCACCTCCTGTATCTTTAAAATCAGTACGGCATCCAGGTGTCTTTAGCATACAGGAAATTTAAGATTCTTCACGTATCGCGTACAACACTACTTTTTGGATCAAATCAGCATATACTAGTAGTATAGTATAAGGTTTCAAAAACAGTTCCGTCCCTGTGACAAACAGCTGGTTAGCTTTACATTTCTGGCAAGACGGCACAAGTCAGGTACAAAATCTACAGATATGAGGTCATGTTTTTTCCCACAATTCTGTACTGTATAAGGATGGATGGATAGATGGATGGATGAGATTGGAACAGGCCAGCAATGAGGCTCAGTGATTAGTGCCACAACATGCTGCCCACAAATTTGTGTATGTAAAGTTCATATTTTCATATATTCCCCCCGTGTGTTACTAGGAATTCCTCTGGATATTCCAGTTTCCTCTG
This sequence comes from Mormyrus proboscirostris, assembly GCA_026779585.1. Lineage (NCBI taxonomy): Eukaryota > Metazoa > Chordata > Actinopteri > Osteoglossiformes > Mormyridae > Mormyrus > Mormyrus proboscirostris. Next base: position 4,299,567 of record JAODKF010000051.1, read on the forward strand.
TATGACCAAAAACATGTGTCATTGGCATGTAAATGCATGTGTCACAGTTATCATTAGCATGTAAATGCGTGTGTCCCAGGATAGAGAGGGGAATCACTGAAGCAAGAGCAGAGTCATGATCGCGTACATTTCCCAGTTTGGCTTCATGGGAACATTTGTACTCCTCCGCTGTGCCCTTGAGTTCCTCGGCCTGGAGAAAGAGTTGAAGCCTCCTCAGTGTCCAGATCTGCACTCTTTTGAGCTCTTCCAAGACCCAGCTTCCATTGTTTTTCGCATTTCCTTTGTGCTGACGCAGAAAAGGCCATCTTTTGTTTTTGTTCCTCCTCACCATTTTGCTCAACCCATCTCCATTCTTGTACCTAAATAACAGCCCCGTTTCACTCTCCCGTCCTCTGCCACATGGACCTCATGCTCTTCTTACCTGCAAAATATGATGAACACAGCTCTTCTATTGGATTGATTTTGATTCCAACTGTTGAACATTAATTTCTTTATGAGTAAAGTTATATCAGCGTGAATAAGCATGCTTAAGAATGGAGGGAGCTGCCTAGATATTTGGATTTCTGATATGAAATGTAAAAGGATCAGTATTTCATTTTGAGACTTGATGTTATTTTATTTTTTATGATTAGGTGTCAGCATGATTAGGGACGTGATTAGCCTTAACACAGAAAAGCTCCTGCCTAGGAATTTCATTATTCAATTTAATGTATAGGCGTAACTGTTTAGGCACAATTCTGAAACTTATGTCCAACCCTAATCCCATGTGACCTTGTTTGACAAGCCAAAGAAATCAAATTTTGCAGCGTTTACAGAATCACTTCCATCATGTGAAACTTGACCATGTGGTGACATTTTAGAAAATCCCCATCTGTTGTCTGTTCCCTGTAAGGACGGCTCCAACTGATGTCTTCCATGAGAAATCTCACTACTTATTATTCATGTGCATGATGCATGATACAGGATTTCTGTATTTTTACCTTGCAGTGCTTTCTGCAGCTTGTACTTTTCACAATTAAATGACCACTCCCACTTCCTTTTCCTAATCGGGTACAAGGAAATGGGGTTTGTTATCTACCAAACCCATATTAATAAAACTGCAAAACAAGAATCAGAAACAAAGGTTATCCCCTGGAGCATTTTGCAGTTTAGTTTTATGACTTAGCTCTTTAATTCATGCATTGGTCTCCTTTCAAGTGCGTTGCTGGTTTTGACTGATGTAAGATGTGGTTTGTGTTAGTCAATGAATCCCACCCTGGAGATTTGATATGGAGTTGGACACTGGAGTTTTCTAAGAGTTAAAAACCACAGGACCCTTCATAATGGTATCTAAATCAGCCCGGTGTTGCCGTGCTGTGTGTTGGGGTTTGTTGAGCCGTGTCACGCTTCCTCTTTGAATTGGCTTTGCTAACTGCTAAGTGCTGTTTGCCAAGCACACGGCTATTTTGTACGTGGGTCACATGTAGTTTCCTTGTGCCGTTAACGCAAATTCAGTGAGGACATCAAAGCTGAAACCATGACTGAACATCAGATGGTATGTTCTCGGTATGAAGGGCGGTCGCCTGGTTTCCTGATAGTCTACCGTTTTCTTGGTTTCATTTGGTATTTTTATTTTCTGCTTACTTTTAAGAATGGCAGTGGTTCTGGCTCTCATTTGATCCCATACTATCTCAGACAGGCAGCACTGCAAAGTCTAAGCATTGTGCAGATGATAATGGAGCACGATGACAAACCAGTGATTCTGAAACTCATTTCATTGCCTGCATCTACCCCTGTTCGCTGTACTGTTGTGCATTTGTTAAATAAACTTTGATTCGAATTTGATTTGAAGAGGATGAACAGATCTCTGTAACACCATTTAGGGGAGGTGTCAGAAAAGCCTATCGTTTATGTCAGATGAGAGATTTGCACACGGTTCTCAATTAGGCTTCAGATTGAGGGAAACCTTCTGCTGATTGTGAAGATTATTGAAGACCTGAGCTGAAGTGCCCAGCCGAGGTCGCGCTTTGTCTGCCTGCTGGATCTGAAAATTTCTTCCAGAAATATTAAGGTACTCAATATCTGTCAGAGAGTTAATTCAGTCCTCATAGACAGAAGCCTTGCGTTCATGTTATTAGGCCTATCGCTCGAGCACCTGTTCCCATAAGGGTATCAATAGGTTTGTTTACTTGTTATTCTGCCAAAATTTTGCTGTATTAGCATAATTTTGTTGCAATAAAGGCGCAGAGTGACAGTGGCTTGGTGGTTGGCTTTGGAGTTTGAGGGCCGTCTTTGCTCTGCGTGTGCAGTTGAATGTTCTCTTTGTCGTGTGGGTTTCCTCTGGGAACTCCGATTTCCCCCCGCAGTCCGAAGACATACAATTAGGCCCTGTAAATTGCCCGTAGCTTATGTTTGTGTGTGCGCCCTGCGTCGGGCTGGCATCCTGCCCAGGGTGTTACCCGTGCTCCGTACCCCGCCGCCGCCTGGGATTCCCTCCAGGCCTCCTGTGAACCCCCCCTAATCAGGATATGGATGTTATAAGGATTCTAAAGATTTGCACATCTTTTTCATATTACAGTCACAAATTCTGTCTGCAAATTAAGGGATTATGGGAGAAATTCGAGCCTCCCTCTTGTCTGAGTTAATGCATAAGCTGTAATATATCCTGCCTTAGATACCATTACAATTCATTGGTTTCAGTTATGCTCTTGCAAGAACTGAAGCGTTAAAGGATTTCACTGGAAATTGAAGTGCTGTTTGCAGTTTGAAGGACAGTTGTTGCCTTGTTGTCAGACAGCAGTTCCCCTGCTCCCTTTTCTCTCTCTGACACGCGTAAACAGGCTATAAGAGGGAGATTGACTTTATCACCAAGAGCTTGATCAAATTTAAATTGTTTCCATTGTCATGGCAACAATGGGGGTAGTGTCAGTGGGTTAGGCTCTTGTGCCTGTGATCGGAAGGTCCTGGGTTCGAATCCCAATGTTGGCAAAAAGATTTTGCTCTTGAGCCCTTGAGCAAGGCTTTTATCCTTAACTGTTCTGGTGTTGGCTGAGCCTGCTTTCTTAAAAACTGTACTGTGTGTCACTAAACAATGTGCAATGATCAGAAATGTGTTGGGTCAGTTCAGCAACACAGACAGCAGAAACATTCAGCCTTATTCATTTTGTGATGTAAGCTGGAGCTCGTAATGTCTAGAAGAGACAATTGAATGCATCAGACACACAAAATTGTAAAGGAGTTGTTTTTTAAAGCAGGGTGTCCATGACATGGAGCTGTGATGAAGGGGGGAGGGGGCTGATCCGAGTGCCAGTCCTGCCTATTTGAATGTGCCCTCACTTCTGCAACTGCCGTGCAGCTTCCCTGCTTATCATGAGTAACTGCAGCACTGCAAGCAGCCACACACATCATAAGCAAATGGTTACATATGAGGTCACACAGCTAATGTTAGAGTCGCGTGTGTGTGTGTGTGTGT
>JAODKF010000051.1:4303117-4314170 GCA_026779585.1 Mormyrus proboscirostris
CCACACACATCATAAGCAAATGGTTACATATGAGGTCACACAGCTAATGTTAGAGTCGCGTGTGTGTGTGTGTGTGTTTTTGTCTGTTTGTTTGTTTTCGCATGTTTGCATAGATCGCACTTGGGGACAAAAATGTGGTAAAACCTGAAACTTCCTTATTTTTGTCATATCCCCATTCGGATAACCTCAATTTAAAAATCAAAAAACTAAAATTGCCAAAAGTCTTGTATTTTGTTTGGTTACTTATGGTTAAGGTTAGAGCTGGGTAGAGGTTAAGGGTGCTTTGATTGGGATTAGGGTTTTCCCCATAAAAGTGAACATTGTGTGTGTGTGTGTGTGTGTGTGTGTGTGTCTGTGTGTGTCTGTGTCTGTGTGTGTCTGTGTGATACAGTCTCTGGAAATTTGTGATATCTGATTGTGGGCAGAAGTTGCCGTTCAGATAAATGTTGGCTTGTGTCATGACTGCGTGCTCAAAGTTTAATTACATCTCATTACAGTCTTATCAAAATATCACCAGAAATACAGAAATATTCTTGCTTACACAAGAATGGTTAGTCACATTACTTTTTTTAGGCACCTGGCCAGGATGATTTCTGGAGATTCCAGGCTCTTCCGTGCCTCTTCAGTCCCCAGTAGAGTCCCCTGTCACTTTCAGTACATGCACCGCACTGTGCTGGAATCTCCCAGCGTTGGGTATGTCCAGTCAGACACAAAGTTGAAAGCCGGAGTTACAAGTAATGCAATTCATGTTTCATCGCTTGAACCACTTGTCATCAATATAAACAAAAATACAGGCCCCTCTTTTTCCTGTCTACTTCAATTAATGGAAGTAATCATTTTTTTGAATTTGGCAGGGACATCCTGGCTAGGCCATGATTTGTTGAAATGTGTATGGCATGGTCACAGTCCTGATGTGTAGTGCGTAGGGCATTACATAGCACTGTTGGAGTTAGTTGAAACCCGGCTGCGGTTTGGTGAAGACTTTTGTGGAGTGGTGCTTCTGCTTTATGTTGGGGTTAGAACACTTTGGACATTGGTGAGTAATCGCTCTCAAAGTATTAAATGTAAATATCTGCACGGGCGGGTCTTGGGGGGGTTAGGGTTAGGGTTAGGCCTGTGATCGCTCTCCATGCCCTCACAGCATCTTCACCTCTGAACCCGTTCCCGTGGACGGATGGAGCAAAACTCTGACAAGCCACTTCAGCATTCTTAAAGTGCAGTTGGGATTCCGGAACATTCCCACGAGAGGGTTTGCTTACAGCATGTATTTTTAGGCTCACAGGAATGCTGCTGTGATCTGCTCGGGGCTGGGCAGGTGTCCAGCTCATTTTAAAGACTGAGTTGTCCTTGGATGGAATCTTGGCCTCACACTGTGTCGAATGTGTAAAAGCTTTGCATATGGAGACCTAATGAATAAAAACATCAGTTACCATGTTAAGACCCTCTAGTGTCTAACTGAGCATACAGGCTTTTCTCTCATGACTTCATATCTATTTAAAGGCAGGTTGCATTTAAGTAGCTCATAAATGCTTCCATTTAGGCCTGAGTGGAGGTTATACCCAAACCTGATTGAATTCCATTGGTTAATGATACCGCATGATTTTTTTATTACAACAAAAGCCTTTATTGTTCTATATATAATATATATCTTAAATGTTGTATTGAATTTTTTTGCTTGTCGTTGTGGGTAACCTACCAAAAATCTTTAGTGTTTATCTTGTGGTAGAATTGTGAAGATAGGCAAGTGAAAGAGACACCCATAGATCCCTAGCTGTAACTTCAGGGTCCTTTGTCTGAGGATTTTATAACGGTGATCTTTGTAGAATCTTCACTCTTAGGAGGAGTAGCTATGCTGCTTTTTAATTTTTTTTTATTCTGTTATTTCAATTTGTAAGCCTATTCTGTTATCCTCCTGCTTCACAGACTTTTTCCATCAGTGACGTTGATTTTTTTTAAAAGCATTTGTTTAAAAATGGCATGTAAGATGTTGTGTGTGTTACATATTTATTTTTTTGTATTTATTATTACAACTGATGAAAATTAGATCTGTTTTAAGAGACATTCTAGCAGAAATCTCGATAATTCCAAAGGAATGAATCTTGAAAGTAAATACATCTTTATTTGAAACGTTCTTAAACAATTCAAGCAATTTCATAAGTTACCTGTCAAAGAAATCTATGTTTATATTTTTTCGTAAAGAATTTAAAAAAATGAATCCCCTTGTGAATATGAGGTTAACCTATGTGTTCATTTAACCTTGTACCCTAAGAAGAATCCTTACTGACCATGTATCAATATGCAATAGGAAGTAGGTGTCTAATCAAAGAGAATATTTCTTAATAGATAATATAGTGGAGGTATGCAATCAATGTAGTTGAGGTTTGGACCTTGAATTCATTCAAGTCAACACCAGATATATATTTTCCATCACTTGAAAATTTAGAAATCTGAATAATCTTATGGTCTAAATAGTCTTGTTTGTTTTTTTTATTTTTTAAATAAATATGTGTTTGCATGAAACTTAATGTTTTTCCATTGTTAGATAATATACATAATAGTGGTACAGTTCAAGTACGGCTTGGTCCTTCTTGGCAGTGGAAAAGCGCCAATAGATAATTAGTGAATTTTTCTGTGTTTTGTATATCCGGTTGGTTTCCATATGTTTTGGTTCTAGGAAGGACCTATTGCCCAGAGAGTTTCCCCTTTGATTTTCATGCTATAAAGTATGAAGAGTGGTTTTCTGGGAGCGTGGAAAGCAGAGTTGGGGCCATTCTGGACTGCATTCATGAATTCCAAACCAAATCAAGGAAAGGAACTGGAGTTGGGATTGGAATAAAAAAAAACTAAGGAACATACATTTTCGAGATCGCAGGGATTGCTATTGGAATTGAATTCAGATTTCAGGGAAATTTTACATTCCAACTCCAGTTCCTGTGCAGTTAAATGCGTTTGATTGCGATTCTCAAGTCTTAATTATGTCAGTGCTCAAATATACGCTCACACTAGGGAACAGTTGGGCATATTGAATAACCACAGATGTGCCTTTACCTGACTCTGCTCATTTGATCTTTTGATTTATGCCGTAATCGCTTGCGTGAGAGATTCTATACCTCCCATCTTACAGTGTAACATTCATGCTAAAGTGGCTTTCCGAAGTGTCGATGATGTATATAATGACATGCGGAGGTACTCCAGCGTGCTGCTGATAAATGTGGCATGACAGAGTGTGGCTCATTGGCTATTGGTTCAAATCCCACTGGAAGTTTTCAGTTGAGGCCTTGGGTGGGATCTTTAACCGGCAGTTGCTTTAGGGACTGTCTGTCCCTGCTGTCTCGAAAATGTATGTTGCTTTGGTTAATTTCATAGATTGAACGCACGGCACTCTGCGTGAGAGATGCTGGTGTGGAGGCTTCAGTTCAGTTTCAGCAATATAATGACATCATTTCTTACATCCCTTATTCTCAGATTTTCATGCATATGTTTTGGGTTCGATGCCACTGCCGCTCATGTCTTTTTCACATTTAAAATGTATATTGCTGATGTGATGATATTGACAATGTTTTGTTTTTTTTTTTTTTACGAGGGCAAGCAAAGCGAAGGCCCACTGTAATCCAAAGTATGCAAACGTTTCCACACAGGCCTACGTTGTTTAGCTGAGCTGTATATGCAGTGAAGCAGAGCTCGGTGCCTGGAATACAGAGCAGTGGGGAGGGAAATTAGCATTGGGCTTGAAAGGAAGAGATGGAGCTTTTTAAAAGTATGCCGGGTGTGACAGACCCGCAGGTCTGGCCGGCGACAGCTGACTGCCAAAGGCTGTGCAAAACTTAATCCAGTAACAAAAGTATATATGCATATAAAAGATCAAATTAAAAAGAAAAGTAGCTAGTTTGGTTAGTTAAACTTGATTGTCCCCAGGTGGATTTTTCCCCACAACACTGTATGTTCCAAAAGAATCAACATCACATTAGACACCTGCCGTTGCACAATGCAGAAGACACAAGGCACAAACTCTCTTTTCTGAACAGTGGACATAACTATCATTAAGACCTCGCCTGCAGCCTGAGAAAAGACAAAGTCCTTCAGTGTTTTGTGTGAACATTAACAGCCAGACCACAGTGAAGTGCCCTCCTCTGTAACAGTCAGCCCTGCCTTTGCTAGTATTTTGGTAACTTTTTCCTGTTAGTGATCAAGTTTGACGTGCCTCGCATTTTTTACCAGGTACAATAAAATTTTAAGTCCCATTTAAAACAGTGCATTAGTGAGAGCATCTAGGAACAGATAATAAAACGATAAATAATTCATTCACACACGCGCACACGCACGCACACACACACACGCGCACGCACACACACATTCAAAAATCATTGCACAAAATAAAAGCTCCGTCAGCTTTATGAGTTTATGATGAAACACTTTCAAACTGCACGGCCCATCATTTTATTTAAGGATCCGCTGTTTGTAAAGTCAGGCCAACACATTGTTTGGTGTTTTCTGAATTTACTTTGAGTTATTTTTGTATGTCACACCCAGCCGAGAAAAGCGGTTTTGCTTAACTTCCTGGTCTTTTAAGCATTAGCTACGGTCTTCTCTTACCCGCAGTACGAGGGCCACTTGCGCTTTTTCTGTCTTGGAATTTCTGTCGTGTGTATTTCAGTCAAGTTTTTTGAGTTGGCTGTGTGAGGTCGTGGGCAGAGGGCTGATGCAGAGATACCATAAAGCTACTGCATCACCGTCGGCCCGAGAACAGGAAGCGACTCTTTGTTAGCTCTGTTTTTCGCATGAAAATCTTCCCGTTCTCCTGGGACCTGTGAGCTCGTGTGGTCGGAGGGCCACCCTACCGTCCCGTCATGTTCCAGGTGCACAGAGTCTGCAGAGTAGGGATGGTAAGATTCACCGATTTTGCCTTGGTGCACCAGCATAAACGTTTGTGATGCGACTGCCCTGATTACAGAAGTGTACACTGGATACAGTTTGGAGTGAGCTCGGCATGCATAGTTAACATCTTTACATTGGTAAAATCTAATTTCTAACTATATAATTATTAGAAGAGGCTGTATGCCTTTATTATTTAGTGACCAGTAATTTTTGACCAATTATTTTCCAATTATTTTCTATTTTATTGATTCTCCCTCTATGTGCTGTTTCCGTTTCTGTACCGTATTGTATTGCATAGCATCATATTCTTTTGCATTGCATCATAGTTGCTTCATATGTATCTTTAACATATCGGATTGTTGGCAAAGCATCAGGCATCCTAACAGCCTCAGTGATGGGGCCGCGCATCTGGACTGCAGAGTTCTGTGTCTCTGTGGGCTCATTTTTTTGTGTTTCGTTTGCACGGTAGTGAATTTAGGTATGAATCCAGGCTGTAGAAAACCACATTCCGCTTAGAAATATCGTCTTTTTTCAGTTCCTTAAACCAGAACACAGAGATGGCACCAGATAACGTGTATAGCATATGTATAGCTATACCTAATATGTATAGCATATACTAGCTGTGTAAATATGCACTAATGCATCATGATGAATCGATGTTTAGGTGTCGATTCAACCGTATGGGTCTGTAATGTCTGAATTAGATTACGTTTGAGATATGAGTATACAGAGAAATGCACATATACATGTCTACAAACAGGCACTCTAGATATCATCTAAATGCACAGAAGGACTCTTTCAGCCGACCTACAGCTCCACGGACTACACAAGCATTAAGCCCTGCCTTAGTCAGCAGAAACTGGAGCTGACTGACCGTGGGGTTGGTCGAGCATCCCTTATCATATCACGGCAACCTTGCTGATGCTCACGTTTCGCTTTACAGAAGTGACTGGTTTACATACTGAATTAGGGAGGTGATGGTGGTATGTTCAGCGCGCAGGTTCTCTCATTGGACCGTGTTAGCTAGGCCAGGGTCAGTGTTAGCGCTACTGCACCAACCTGGTATGTCAGGTCATTCCTTCTATTGCTGTTTACTAGCTTACAGGCAAAGAAATCTTATGTGGTCTGGGTGTCACGGTATGGTATGAATGACTAGCTTAAAATGGTTCATTATTAAAACACTTAGTCTGGTCAGGGTCACATGGGGGGGAAAAAAAAAAAGTTTAGAATATTTTATCTTGTATGAAACAGCATGCGCTGCCATCCCGGCCGGAGCTGAGCATCTCCTGTCAGAACACCCCCGTCACTGGGAGTAGAGTGTGAGCGATTCTGAGACGCGAGAAGCTACATTCTGAGGGAGCGCAATGTTCGTTAACAATTTGGCTGCCCCCTGCTGGGGCATCCTGGCCCGTTGTTTCCTGTCGCTGGTTGACAATCTGCTGAGAACTACAAATCTCTAAATGGAATATGATACAGTTTCTGTTTGATTTTCCTGTAGGGTTCTTTGGTGGGATTTAGCGTTTTTTTTTTTTTTTTTTTTTTGGCTGAACTCGATTCCGAAATGCATATTTGCATCTAGCTTGGTAATGACATCCCTTTTCTGTTCCGTGTGTCTAGCTGCTGTAAAAGGGCGCCCCCTGCAGATGAGTCCCACAGCATACGTGTGAGGCGTGATGGCTCCGGTGCTGAACACTGTGTTGGGTCCGGGGGCTTTGGGAGTGGCCCTGCAGCCCTTGGTGGGTGTTCTCACCACCGTGGTAGCGTTCCTGCTTCTCCTTGTCGTCCTGTGGCTGTGTGCGAGCTGTCAGGGGTAAGTCAATGTGCTGTGTTCGTACGCTTATCTCACTTCACTTTGCCGCCCGAGATGAAAAAACGAGGCTGCATCAGTAACAGTGCTACTCATATAGTAAGTATTTAGTATTTAGCGATTACAACTTAAAAAATAAAATAGGACATTAGTTCATGTTTGTGTGATGAGGGCAGTGTGTTCAAATCCCCTGGTTAGCACAGTGGTTTTACCATTGGGGCCTCGAGTCCTCTGTCTCTAGTGGCTGCCTGGTCCTGCTTACTCAATTGCGTGTCACTTTGAATGAATGTGTCTGCCAAATAAATGTAACCGGAAGCAGACATCAGAGCAGCCCGTGACGTCACATTTTCTGCTTTCAGTTACGATTTGTTGCAGAGTTTGGCTGCCGTCTGATTTGTATCTATTTTTTGTGTGAGACATTACAGTCGTTATTTCGTTTCAGACATCCATACATCTCTCTATAAGAAATTTTTGAATAAGCTGTTCTGAGTTGTTAGAAAGTGTCACTTTTAGTTAAGTTAATAAAACCGGTGATACTTGATCAGAAATTCTCTTTCTTTAGCCAGTTCAGCTAAAGTTTAAGGTTTTCTGATTTACATTTGGCAGAAATGTTGTAGTTCCGTGCTTCCTTCTTTTTCGAGTAGATCAAATTTATGCATCGATTTTTTTAAAAATTTTTTTCTTTCTATGCAGATACTAGACTGGCGCCTGCATAGAAATGAAAAATAAAATACGCTTTGAAATGTAGAGTTAATAAATTATTTACGAGTTTCATCTCTTGTTGTTTTCCTTTTAGATTGTAAAATATACAAATATATATATATAGTACAATAGAGATTGTCTATAAAAATGTAAATGCTACTTAAATTTGTGACATAATCATCCTTTGTTGTGCACGTTGGGAAGTCGCATTCAGCTTGCTGTGTAAAATTAGCCAAGCTTTGCTGCTAATTATAGGGCACAAACTCCATTTTATTCTCTGTTTCTAGACAAAAGAAAGCCAACGGGAACATTAGAGACCATGAAAATCTCATGAATGGGGTGTGTATCTTTTGACAGTTTGGATTGAAATCAATCCCCCTCCATTTATAACACGTTACTTTTTTACCTGTAACAATATTTAATAGTTGGTCTCGCCAGGGTCGCAATCATAGAAAAGACTGGAGCCTCTTTTTCTCTCTCCAGGTGTCAGAAAGGGAAGGATTTAGCCAGTCTGTTGAAAGCCCAGCTTTAGACTTGGCTGCCAGCAGCTCTCAGAATGGACCTTTTACCAGTGCTACAGGTAGAATAACGTCAATGATTGTTATGTTATGTTTCTTGTTTAAATGTGCTTCCTTAGCTTGTGGGAGTTTTACTTACACAAAAATGAGTTCAGAATGAAAAATGATTGATTTAGAGCAGGGGCGGACAGTTTTATCCGCAAAGGGCCGCTGTATGTAACCCAAAAGGTCAGCTGTTCAAACCCAGGTGTGAGGACTCTTCAGCAAATCATTCCTGTAATTATAAATATAATTAGAGAGTTGCAGTGAAAACCCGCACACACAACGGCCCTTTCTCCATAAGATTGCCCACCCATGGTTTAAAGAGATAACCAGTCAGATTATAGAGGAGGTGGGTCCAAGCAACTAGAGGACGTGGGACCGAGACATCTTATTGGTTTGTCCTACCTTCTCCAGTTGCTTGGACCCACCTCCTCTACAATCTGATTGGTTATTTCTCTGAACCAATCATTTTTAGTTCCGCCCTCAGAACATTTTTGTGTAAGTAAAACTCCCATGAACACTTCCTTGTGGGGTTCATTTCCATTAACACCATTAACACACTGGTGTTATGACTGGAAGAGGCTAAGCAATGGCAGTTTGACCCTGCCAGGCCATCAGCATGGTTCTTCCCATCCGCAGCGCTTACGGACGACACGATAGACACCAGTCCCCAGCCTTCAGAGGATATCATGTCCAATCAGTCAGAGCTGAGGTCCTCCAAGTGCCCGCAGGATCGCGAGCTGCCTAGCATCCCCCCTGGCAGGACCTTCGAGGAAGCAGGGGCGGGGGCACAAGCTACCGGCGGCGATGGAACCTACGAGATGGTGAAGGAGACGTCCCGGGACGTCAGCGTGGAAGACTCCCTGTACGAGACCGTCAAGGAGCTGAAGGACTCTGGGGAGGGGTCTGAGCTGGCCATACTCAATGGAGGCCTCATCCCCAAATCCCCTGTCAGACCACCCCTGTCCCTGGGAGTAGAGTACGCCTCTGTGGACCTCAATAAGAAGAGCCGGTACAGTACCGACCTGGATTCCCAGCGATGCATCCAGTCTCCAACTGAACAGGAATCTGAGGAAGAGAAGCCACCTCCGATTCCTGACAAAGTGCTGGATGAGAATGAGAACCAGCACCTGCCCTGTGTGCCTGCAGTGGGGATGGAGAACGGAGAGGTGAGACAGCAGCTCACATATTTGCAGGTCGTGTCTGTTTGAGATGTTCTGCTTCTGTGGTATCTTCTGCAGATTCTCCGGACCGTGCACCATGCTGGCACAATGCAGGCCCCCCGCAAAAAAGCTCTGACTCCGCTACTGTTTGCCACTGTTGCACTATATTTATTTAAAATATCGTTTATTTAAATTTTTTAAAAAGCGCACGTGTGATTGAAAGGTTCATGGCTTGAATCTCCAACCTGCACTGTAGCACTGAGGTATCCTGAGCAAGGTATCGCCCCCAAGCACTGGGTGCTGAATTGGCTGCCAAAGCCGCCACAATGTGACATAATGATTAAATGCAGAGGACACGTTTTGTTTTTGTGTTCTGTGGTGGCAACAATGACAATTAATCACTTTCATTTCAGCGTATGATATCATATTTCCGTGCTATTTTTATGCCATTAGCTGAAGCCGTGGAATTAAAATTAGGAACCCGTCACCACTGATCTGATAGTAGTAAGTTACGGCTTGTATTCAGCTGCGTATGACGTCCCATGATGCATAGACTCTAACAACAGACCCCTGAAATTTTGACGCTCTTAAAAAATCTCTGGTGCAAATAACATTATTTAGTATTTAAATAGGGTTCATTAGTGTAAAATAAAGACATTGCACATGGCTTTAGATTAGTATTTTTGTAGAATCTGTATAATAGGAGAAGGGTATACAAATATTTCAAAGATACTAAATTATCTCAATGGCATGCTGATTCACCCTCATCAAATAAAATAGTCACTTGGCAACCAACTCTACACTGAAATGCTCCAATCTGGGTCTGATTCAATTTCCTTAAACCAAAAAGCAGAAACTATAGGTTTGCCAGAGATGTGTGGAAATGTGTACCGGTCACTGGCAACTAGAACATAATGTCTATCTTGAAATAATGTGGTTGTTTCACAATCACGGTGTGATGGAACTGACTTTCACACAGAGCGATGTGTGATGTGGCAGTTTCCTATAAAAGGCATGATTTACACTGTAAAAGTGTAAATCACTCTGCCAGCTTTTCCTGTCGGATGGGGAAGCGGGACTTTCCTAGAATTCATTCATAAGGAGAAGTGAAGCACAACAAACAGAGGGACATAAGAAGCCCAAAGCACAGAGATGTCAGACTTTTCAGGAGCTCCCAGATGGGGATTGGTGGTACACGGCCGGTGAATGAATTTGTGCTCAGAAATGGTTCAGCCCTGTTCCGCGCCTTTTCCACACCCCTGTGCCTCCAGATGCAGGGCCAAGGGGTCGGCTCTGCCTAGTTCATGTTGCACTTTGTCCTGTTTTTGAGGAATAGAATACAGCATCTGACAGGCACAGATACATAGCCCTTCCTGTGCCGGCTGCTCTCGACTGACGTAAATGCAGACTTGCGCAAAAAATATCTGCGATACGTACAGTTTACGGAAGCGCTAATGAAAAAAGGCCACGTACGCTGAAAATGTACCAAAACGTTGTCATTTCATTGTTTGTAATATGTTTTTTAATATATTGTATCATATTTTGGCTTACATGTGTTTTTTGCTATAAAGGATCTCGAATGGTAAGGAAGGTAAACGTGACTTGTGTAACGGCTGTGAGACCTATTACTTATGCCAGTCGAGAAGTAGCTGTATTCTCAGTTGCACATAATCTCCTCGTACATTACTCGATGCTATATATTGCAGTTCACTGCAGATAAAGTAACAAAGGTCATCTAAAGGTAAAAGAATTGAAAAATAAGTAAATATAATACATTGAATGCATTGTTGTGCTACAGTTTCATCTGGTATTAAAATCCAGAGCTTTAATTTGTAGGTAGTTGTTCTCGAGCCGGTCAGGTTCAGTGCTCATTGCCCTTTGGATCACTGCAAGTAATCATTTAAGGACATTAGCAGTGTTGGGGGGGGGGGGGGGGGGGGGGGGGG
>JAODKF010000051.1:4314270-4340583 GCA_026779585.1 Mormyrus proboscirostris
CCCCCCCCCCCCCCCCAATCCTTGTGCACTTTTCATTGTGATATTATAAGTCATGATGGGCTGCTTGTGCCCCCAGGACAAGGACAATCCAAGTCTGTCATTCCCATTGAACCTCATACTGCTGGGACACCTCAATAAACAGTCACATCCGCTATCCAACACCATCTTAAAGTCTCGGCTTAAATGAGCGGCTCACGCTTTCGCCATTTTACCATCTCTCCCCGTAGCTGTCCGCCTTATATTCATCAGTCTCGAAGCCTTCGGCTACGGAGAAGGAGAGCGACTACAGCAGCATCGGCGAGATTAAGAGCGTGTCCGAGTCGTCCTCCAGCGAACTGTACGCCACGGTGAAGGACGTATACCGGCAGCCGGGCCTGGGCGGGCATCCACCGCCCCAGGAGGAAGGCCCCGGACACGGGGATCCGGGCTACGAGACCATCGGGATCTGCGAATCAGCCGAAAAGACGAATCAGTGGGAGCCCGACTACGAGAGTGTGGGGGAGCTGGAGCTAAACAGGGAGATGTCCCGACTCTGACTGCTGAACTGCGGACAGCAGCCCATATGCGAGAAGTATTATAATGCTGTGTTTGTTTGTCTGTGACATGAAAGTGACACCGTCACTTTCCTGAGGTACTTCCTTTTGGTCACACTGGTCATTGCATATCTCGATGTGTCAATGTGAACGTCACTGCCATCAGACCTCTGCAGCAACGCGGCTCAGTATTGTGTATAATGCACTTACAATGCATGAAAATGAGTAGGATTAGATGCCCATTTAAAACATCTGTGTGACACATGCTAAAAATATCGCACAATAGCACAGGAAAAAAAAATGAAAATAAGCAGTACAATAGAGATTGTCTAAAACATTTCTCCGAAGATCATGTTACAGTACAAACCAAGGAAAAGATAGCACAATGCGTATTGCCTGAAAAACTTTGTTTTCAAGTGTGTTTTCAAGGTTTTATTGTGAGAATTCTGCTTGATTTTAGGAAATATTTATAGCAGAAACGTAGCAAGTGGTGCATTGTGTGGTGACTGTCCCAACAGAGTCCTAGGAACTGAAAGTTCCAGATTTGAATAATAAATGACAGTCAGATGAAGGAGTATTATCAGTCACTGGATAACTGCGTAATAATGGGCTTAATTTAGCCAGTGCAGTGAAGGGATGATGGGAAAATCAGCGGTTCACAGCATGCAAATTTATTTCAGGTATTATTGCTAATAATGTAAACAATTATCTGGCTGTTATGTGTCATAAATGTTAGTTCCTTGCTGTAGGTACGCTGACAATAATCACATTTAGGGTTCTGAAGCACAAAGAGTGGATTGTGCGGTACTGCAGAAATATTATCCATCGGCGGCAGCCCACTGCAGGTCACGCCATGTGACTGCGTATTTCTGCCAAAGAGACTCGCCTTTGTCAGATAAGTCTGTCAAACGTCGCTTCATCTAGGCTCTTTTATACATTTTCTTGTCTTTACAATTTAAAGTACAAGTCTGAGATGCCTAGTAGTACATTTGCAATGCACACTTGTAAACTTCATTAAAGGAGCCAAGCACAGTTTTTTCTGACATTATTCAGAAAAATACTTTTGTAGCTTTTTTTAAATTGTGTTAGACAAAGATTGCAGCCAGTTTCATATGGTAAGTGCGTACTGAGACACTTTTATATTCTTTACATATTATGACAATTCCACTTCTATTTGTCGTCTTGCAGGCTATTATAATGTCTGCCTTATTACTTGTATATCCATGGTACACTGCATTGGTACTCACTGTCTTATTAATGTAATATGAGCAGTATTTTAAAATGTCTGGGTACTTCTTTTATTCAAAAGAATTATTTTATTATTGTTGAAGAATTGCTTTGTGATGCATCGATCTAGCCTGTTTGAATACATTTAAAAATAGTTTCTGGAATGGCAGCTTATTTAATGTCTTTGACGAGGAAAAAGGACAATGGAGTACTCAAAAGAATATGAATTAACTGTACATATCATTTATCCCATGTGTATCTGTAGAAATATACATTAATGAAAACCCCTGGCAACTTGTTAGACCTGAAGTAGACTTTGCACTGACATAAAATAATTTCTAAAAGAAAGATCAGATTTCCCAAGTACTGGTAACATAAAATCTGAAATTGTATATTTGATTATTCCCATTAAAATGGCTTTGTGTATTAGATAGGCAGTAGTTTTATGTAATTAGTATTTATGAAGGAATTACATTCTTGCCTTTCTGATGATAAATACTCGTCACACTGGAAATGAACAATGAAAATTCCATGAATTTGCTAATAGGACAGAATTTCTAGTGCCAAACACAGAATCCAAAAAAATTACAATTTGTCTGCTGAGGTTCAGATATTCACTTTGAATAAAAAGAGCAACTTTGAAATGGTCATTGTCATTATTTACTGCTGACTGTTAATAATGTGAATATTATGTAATTGATACTTAAAAATTGTTGATTACTAGTAAATGCATGTATATCATTTATATTTTTAAATATATTTAAAAAAAGAATGCATTGGTGTGTTATTTTTTTTATGCCTCATGATGAAAATCTGGGGAATCCCATTGGTAGCTACTCTTGATGGCTTCCCACAGAGCCTGACATTCCCACCCCTAACTATTCTAAAATGTGCTGTTTTTCCGATGAACACAATTATAGTAATTTGGAAAACTAAAAAAACAGGGACTGTTTTATTGCATGTTCTAAAATAATCAGCTGTTTTATGTGTAACTACTGAGCTGTTTGTGCCTAAAGATAAAGCCAAAGCCTTGCGTTGTTCACTCCTTCACGCATAATCATCATCTGCTCATTTTGTTTTGTGAACCTTATGACTTTTTTTTTTTTAAACTTGTGCACTTAATGTTATGCCTGTGAGCCTTTAAGAAACAAAATCTCTTTCAGAGTGTGCAAGGTTAGGTCTCTTTGCCTTTGATCAGAAGGTTGTTGGTTCAAATCCCATGATCCGGAGCATAGTCACATTGCTCTTTGGCCCTTCAGCAAGGGCCTTAGCCCCTCGAAATGATTTCGGGTGCTGAATAAACTGCTGACCCCGTGCTCAGAGCCTAAGCCTCCGTCTTAAAAGGCGTGCAAGATGGGATACGCGAAAAGTAAAGAATTCCAATGTTCTTAGGCAAATACAGCTTTATTTCTTGACATTGGCACCCCACAGGGTAGCGTGCTGTGCGCCTTGCTGCACACTGTTTATAAAATAATCGTGTGCCCAGACTCAGCTCCAAGTTTGCAGACAAATTTGCCTATATGGTGGAGGTTGGGCCGCTGGCTGCCAGCAAGACCAAGGAGCTGGTCCTCAGTTTTGGGAATCTCCAGGCGTATCAGGCTGTCACGGTGGCGAGGGTACATTGCCAGTTTTTAGTTGCCGGGAGTCACCATCCACGGCAAGCACAGCCTGAGTGATGAAGAAAGCTCACTCGCATTTTTACCTCCACAGATTCCTAAGGAAGGTCCGGACGATACCAGGAACCCTCACCAACTTCCACATGTAGAATTCAGCCTCAATAGATGTATCGCTCCGGTAAAGAAAGTGCCCAGCTTTAGTACCATAGGCGGTTCAAGCCGCCACCAGGACTCATCTGCCGTCCCTTCAGAACATTTACACCCTGCACAGTTACACTTCTCCATTCCGGCAGAAGGCACAGCAACAAAATAAAATAGTAATAAAAAAAAAAAAAAAAAAAAACTATGGTAGTTCAGTGTGTATCAATGCCACCTCAAACTCAGATTTCATCTCTGCTCCTAGTGTGATGAGTCCAAAGACACAAATTTAGGCCAAAAAGCAAAAAATAGTGTATGTTGCCTACAATATACTGGTGTCCCATCCAGATTGTACCCAAGCCTTGTGCCCCGTGCTGCCAGGGATAGCTTCCAGGTGACCCTGACCAGGTTAAGAGGTTGAGAGATAAATATAGGTGGAATTGCACTTAGGTCATCTTCTGCCCTCTGGTGCTCATTTTGAGGTACTGCATGCCTCGGTGCCTTGTTACTGCATTTTCGTCAAGTCAAAAGTCAAAGTGAAATCTGTCATCTCAGCAATAGACATGTATAGAGTGAGACGAGACGATGTGGCTCCAATTCTTAGAGGATATATAAAAAAAAAACATATTAAACTGTAAATATGAGCCCTTTCTCAGTAATGGGATCTGCAAATATTGCATTGTGCAATATGCAATGTTCAGTTCAATTCAGTTTATTTTTATGTAGCACCTTTCATCACACAGTCACCCCAAGGCACTTGACAAGAGTGTGTGGAAACCCATTATTACATCATTTATACGAAATGGTGCATGAAACGGGGAAGAGGGAAGGAAAGAAAGAAAAAGAATGCCAGGAGACAACGGAGGAGAGGAAGCAGAAACTCCAAAGGAAGGAGAAAAAAAAAACCTCTGGGGGTCCAAGATTGACTGAAATGACACTGGAAAGGGGAGATACTGCAGCACAAGGTACTATCCTGCAAACAATTTCATTCATTTCAGGATCTGTTAGATCAAAGTCCAACACATGCCCTGATCAAATATACGGGCACATTTCACTGTGCCACTCAATGTAGATATTTCACAAGTTAATGCGACATCATAAGAGCATACATTCTAGCGAAACTACTAATTCTGCATTGTTTTTATACGCGACACATCGTAACCCTCTGCCGGCAAAAGAAATCCCTGTAATCCACGTTCCATAATCACTCAGCAAACGCAGTGGCTGGATCCCAGCTCGAAAAGCACCGGGCAGGAGGCTGGGAACGCCCTGGACGGAGTGGGGATACTTCATAGACAAAGCAGTCTACCTGAGCCCTCATGTTTGTGGCAGGAAACACAAACACGCACTACACTAAAAGTGAAAATGGAAACGCTGACGATGTTGTTTACCCTTTATCATCGTCAGCCCAAACATCATGATATGGTCTTCAGTCAGAAAGACTACTAAAACCTTATTTGCCAGTTAAGTGGAAGGATTAATTTAAAAAGAGCGTAAATCTGAAATTAAAACCTGTAGTCCATTTTGCATCTGTTTCCGTCCGTTATGCACAGAACAAAATGCTGTCCTTGTGCCTCTTTTCAAGTATTAAATAAGTAACCTTAGACGTTCAATTACAGGCCTAACCAAAGAGTTGCTTTGTGCTCCGCATGACTTTATTTAACAAATGCTGTTTCCCAAACGTACGTACAAGTGAGAAAGCAGAGTGAAACAGTCAGTGGAGCAATTGGGAGTTAAAGGCCTCTTATTATCACCAATGATAAATCATTCAGCTTGCCTTACCAAATGCATTTACATTATATTAATTTAGCAGATGTTTTATACAAAACAGTATGCATTTTGATACTGCAGGGTCAGCCTGATCTAGGAGCAATTAAGGATTAGGAGTGTATATCACGATTGCAGCTGGGGAATTTGAACCAGCAATCGTTTGATCACAGACCCAGCAGCATGATTTTCTCCCCTGGAGAAAAGGGCATGTTCACTGGGCACCAAAATACCTTACAGAGAACATCTTTAGAAAACTATTCAATAATTCGTTAAAACTTCATGGTCTACCTGCAAAACCAGTGTGGCTCTGAAGTACGAGTTCAACGACGTTTCTTAAGGATTTAAATGATAGTAAGAGAAAAAAAAAAAATTCAAAGCATGTCCGAGCTTTTAAAAAAGCCAGCACTGGTGTCTCACTCCTGGGGGGCATCGTGTGGGACAACTTCTGCTGAGTTTTAAGCTGCCATATGATACACAGACTTACAAAAGGTTAGGGTCAGAGTTGTCTGGACCACTTTAATGTATCTCAGATGCAATAAAGAGATACATTTAAGGGGGGCTGCATCTACTCACTGAAAACTACAAGGCTGAATTTCACCATTTTCCACGAGTGCAAGCTCTACAAATGGCTCTGGATTCACAAACACAATATTTTTTGACTACACCAATAAAGCATTAGAGTCTATATACACAATGCCAGTTCCAACACAAACCAATTTACATTGACGCAAGTGTAAAAACAGTTTGATGTGAGTAAATGACGGTGTTGATAGTCTGATTTCCTGCCCTGCCCTTTAGGGCATGCATGCGTCATGAAGTCAAGGTGTAGTCAAGGTCACTCTGGCTGCTCTCCATAGGTCATGGTCACCCTGGCTGCTCTCCATAGGTCAAGGTCACTCTGGCTGCTCTCCATAGGTCAAGGTCATTCTGGCTGCTCTCCATAGGTCAAGGTCATTCTGGCTGCTCTCCATAGGTCAAGGTCACTCTGGCTGTTCTCCACCAGGGGGTCCCCTACTTGCATCCTGGTCCTGGAGGTCAGGACTTGTTGATGTCTTGAGGCTCATCTTGGTCTATGTAAAAGGCACAGGTGTCAGGTTACTGTTAATGGAGGAGGGGAAACAAAAGAAAGAGGAAGAAATGTAATAAAAAACATGTCCTTAGAAAAGTACGTTCACATTTTCGAATGATCACAATAGTGGAATCGCCTCGGAGCCACTGACAATCAGTTACCTTCAAATACTCCACTTTCTCTTCGAATGACTTGAACGTGGCAGTATTCCTGCAGAACACAGCACTAGTTTTGGCTGGTGGTGTGAAACTGTGTTAGCAAAAGTCTTTAATTCTATCATGAAATGGTTTGCTTGTTTGTTTATTGGCAAAAAAGGAAACACTAGTTTGTTGCTGCAGATTAATTTATAGATACTTTGTTATGCTTCACAGTTACAAATTTATATGATTTTGTAAAACTGGGGAATGGGGAGACTTAGCATCCCAGTAGAGGTGAATATAGATATCCAGGTTTTCCTTAATCACACACATTATTAAATATTGACATCTGTTCTCTCACACTGTCAGCAGTAAATGTACCCAGACCCTGATACCCAACCGCCCCTTGGGGGGGGGGATGGGGGTACACTGGAAACAAAAAGCAGCCCTGGAATTTGCCATCAAGCGGCCAGTTGGTTCAGCAGTCATTTATCATAGCCAGTTACCCAAAGCAGGCTCACAGTCTGATACCTCAGTCTAACCTTGCAAATACCAGACAGTATGTTAGTGCTGCCAGACCCGCTCACCTGACATCTTCCAGCGTTCTGCTTACAGCGAGGCCCACACTGGAGAAGGCTGCAGTGGCTCTCTCTCCAGCGTGGCTCAGTGACTCTGAGGTTTTCTTATAGCTGTGAGGAGCAAGAGAAGCTGGATTATGATCGTCTTTCACTTCCCCAAACGCTGAAACGATATGGTGCTTTTTAATTTGTCATTTGCACAAGATATACACTGACATTCATCAGTTTTGCTGCATATCACCATCATCATCATCACCATCTTGCTCTCCAGTGAGACGTACATATACATATTTATGCGATCTTGGGTTGCAGCACAGCATCAGACATTTATGTAGCACCCCTAGAGCAGTTTCAGGAGATTAACAGCCTTGCTCACCGGGACGCAAACTAGCAACCTTCTGATCACTGGCACTGAGGCCTAATCTGCGTAGCCGCACACCGCCCTTATATGTTCTCACTTCGACGGGCTCGATTTAACAACCGCCAATCAGAAAGACACATACGCAGTGGAAGTGGTGACCTCGTGCCAGTTTCTGGTGATGTTCTGCTTGAGCTCATTAAGGGGAGTGATGCCCAGCTTTCTCTTGATCTCAGCAACTCTCTTCTCTTTGGAAGCCAAGACCTGACAGAGAGCCTGTATTTCATCCTCCACCTGCAATAGATACCATTGACGGCGTCGCAAAGCAGTTTCAAAACATACGCTGTAAATAAAAACGATGAAATGTAACAGACCGCCGGTACATACACTAGTCCAGTGTTGCTCGACCTGATCCTCAGGGACCATCAGACTGTCCACATTTTTGCTCCCCCCAGCACACACTGAACCAAGCAATTATGAACACCGAATGCCTGATACAGTTCTGCTGGAAGCTGGGACAGAGCGAAAACAGGGACTTTCTGGGGGTCCGTGAGGACCGGGTTAATAAACACTGCACTGTTCCTTAGGATAATGCCAGAAGCTAGATAAGTGTAGCTACATACGTAATGCAGAAACCTCCCACTGCCTTCAACTGGATTTATAATTTATCTGAATTCACAGAAACCCAAAAATAGCACCTTAGCAAGCTGACTGTGCAACTCCTCTTGATCCTCCAGGGCTATGGTGCTGGCACATGTGGCCACAGTAGAAATAGCATCCTCTGCCAACTCTGGTACGGAGTCTGGCCTTGCTGCTTCTTCAACACAGCGGCGAAATCCGACGGGAGAGAACACTTGTCTGAGTCTGCTGTATGATTCTGCCAAATCCATTGTACTTCGCAGCAAAATAAATCGACACCAAAGCTCACATCCACACCAGGAGGAGACGATCCAGCCTCAGCTTCATGCATCTCAATCATCAGAATATGGATGTCAAAAAATTTGACATCCCCCCCCCCCCCCCGCACACAATTGTTTTTAAAACCATTTGTTGTGCATCCTGGTGTCAGAATCCTTCTGAGTGAAATGCAACCATACTTTAGAATGTTTATATTCAGGCATTTCAACAGTGTTTAAGGTAGCGACCAGCTAACGGTGGTAATCTGCTGACATCAGAGCAAGTGTAATATAATCTAGCGAAGGCACATGAGATTTAGTGTTGCTTATGCTGCCCGAGCACTAGATGGTAAATATTTCAAATCGACAGCTCCGAAGTGGCCCTGAAAGGAGGCAGTATGGTCCGATACATACCAATTATATAGGAACCATTGCAATACTGGCTCCAGGTTTTGGTGCCCAACCTTTATCAAAAGTTTGCAGCTTCTTTGTGACATTTTATCCTGCAAATAACTCCTTCTTTCACTCGGATGTGTTTTTTGTAAATAAAGTCCAGGCAGTATGAAATCTGACTGAGTGGAAACAGCGGAAACATAACATAACACAAATAAAAGGCACACACACGCACGCACGCATACCTCTTAATGGTGATCCTGGTGACTCTGCTTGTGTTAAGCTCACAGTGGGTGACAGGTACAGGTAACTGGTGTTTACACCTTGCTCGAAATTGAATGGCGACATGTAATCGTCGGCCAGATCCATTCTGCTGTGGCTTCTGTCACCAGGCAACTGCCTGGTAGAAAACTGGGGCTTCACCTTCAACAGGAGGGTGTACTCATGTTTGCTTTCTGCGAGTCCTTCCTGCTGCAGACCCACCTGGCTTCTGCTCTCAGGCTAAACACTCTCACATGATAATAATGGCGTTAATGAGTCACCAATCCTCAGATTGTAGCCCCTCACTGAAGTTTTACAATAATCTCAAAGGTCGGTGAGGGATTCTCACTTGGGCCTGAAGCAGGAAGACAAATGCTCTGAATAGGCAAATTGAACAGGGATTAATACTATAGAACCTCAATTAAAACGTCACTCAGTCCATTCAGGCATTTAGTCTTAATTCAAGTTATGTCTCCTGTATTCTCAATGACTGAACCCATGTGAAAGCTTTTCATTTCAATGTACAGTTGTATAAGGTGAAATCCAGCAGGACCCCCAGTTACATAGTTTCAGTTACCGTGGTTTCCATTATCTCTCATTCCTGAGAAATTCCAGAAATAAATGGTTCATAAGTTTCAAACTGGGCACTATGCAAGTACAGGCAGCAACCCAGTTGCACCCAGTTTATGACAAATTTCCCTTAGTCATGCGGAACTCTCACCCGGTCTGCCTTTAGTGTTCCTGCTGATCGCATTTAATACCACATTATTACACGTGACATCACTTGGCACATGGTATTTTTTCATCTCCTGGGAATTAACGCTAAAGCATCAGAATCCCTTTCATTCAAGAGTATAGAACTGTACAGTACTGTATAATATACAATGTACTTCATTACTACAGAATTTAATGTTGGCAATGTCTTACTGTGTGTAATTTGTCGATTAAACTTTACCACATCTATGCACATAAAAAACACATTATACACGGGGTCCACAGTGTTATTCCCGGTTTCAGCTATCTGCAAATATGGGGGGGGGGGGGGTGTGTACTGGAACCGTAGACACCCCTAGAACTTCTATATTGTCTCACTATCTCCAGTTTTGTGATTGACTGCCATCCAGTGGTCATATTCCTAGAACCCAACCAACAGGAAAATCACAACCTTCTCCAACCCAGATGCCCAAGTCCAAAATAAACATGTCCAAGCAAGCAACAATCCACAGATTATGCTGGTACGCCACACCGTGTCATTTTAAGTATTAAGCGTGGTAGGTGACTAAACACTGAAGTGCTGACAGTATCAGAAAGCACAGCCTCTCATCAAGATGAATGTTTTTATTCTGCAACTTTTGTTCCATCCTGCTCTCTATGGTCAGCAAGTGAACATCATCTGGTCGCTCCACCATCGTTTGAGAACCAGTCTCGTACTAGATGGGATTCATGTCGTTCCTTAATGTTGGAACAAGCTGTTTTTAGTACTGTGTCGTTTTGTTTAATCTTGATGGTACTTTTACGCGTTCTACTGCTGTTCAGCGCTTCGTGACCTTTCGTCTGTGATAGGCACTTTATAAATTAAGTTTACTTACTTGCTTACCCAACTACATGTAGTCTACAGAGTCATGGCTTTCAAGAAGCACATTAAGAATCATCTCTTCTGGAAACACCTCACCTAACTGCGACCCACTGCCGATCCTCACTGGCTCACTGCTTTTGTTGACTGCTTACTCTGTTCACGTATTTTGTTCTAAGATTTCATTCCTAGACTCCCTTGTTGGTATTTATCCGAATGACTCTGATGTTAGTTTGCAACAATGTTTCTTGCATAGTTCCTGCTCCCACAACAATCCTGCACGTTACTTGTTACTCACTGGAAGCTTAACCTAGCAGACCGAAACATCATATATCTGCCAAATAAACACATACGAAAGTAACATGTTTTGTCATTAAAGTTCCTAACTCATCAAACCTTTCTAAAGTGGAACTAGTAATGGAAATGAGACCAACCAGTACAGCATGTGCCCAAAGTTTATGACTTTATAAACACACTCACGTCACTGGCATAAAACACATATAGACCTCTGCCTTTTATGTAAATAAGCAGACTATGCAGATTTGAAGTTAGGCTGTGTAAATAATATGGGTTTGTAATAACTCTATGAGATTGCTGAAGACCAAGGATGATGTTTGCACTTTTATTCTTGCTATTATCAATAGCAGTTTAATTTCTAATGTGATGCCGAAAAATTTTAAACATGCTGTGGTGCAGCCCTCGTTAAAAAAGGCAGGCATGGATCCTACCGTTTTGTCAAATTTCAGGCCTATTTCTTGGCTAAACTTCTGGAAAGAATTGTCTACTTGCAATTGCAGCCTTTCCTTGATGAACAGGCAATCTTGGAAGTGTTTCAGTCCGGGTTTAAAACTCATCACAGCACTGAGTCTGCTCTTCTAAGCGTTTTTAATGACATTTTCTTAGCAACCGACTCCGGAGACTCTGTACCACTTGTGCTTCTAGACAGCGGCTTTTGACACCATAGACCGTGAGATTCTTTTATCCAGGTTGGAACGGTGGGTGGGCATTACAGGCTCAGCCTTGCAGTGGTTTAGGTCCTACCTTTCTGATAGAACCTTCTGTGTTAGTATAGATGGCTTCACTTCTAATTCTGCTGCTATTCCTTGGGGGGTACCACAGGGCTCCATTCTCGGTCCGCTTTTATTTTCCATGTATTTGCTCCCACTCAGAGCTATCGTCCGAAAATATAATATCTCCTTTCATTTTTACCTCCCATTAAAGCACAGTGGAGCATGTTCTGTCAAGCTTCTTCTGGACTGCCTTGTTGATGTTAAAAGATGGTTGGCGTTTAATTTCTTGAATGTCAATGAGAAAGACAGAAGTTATGTTGTTTGGACCCAATGGCTCCTGCAAATCTCCTCGCATTGACCTCTCCTCCTTGGCTCCATTTGGGAAAGCCTTGGTTATAAATTTGGGTATTAAAATGGATCCTACTCTAAAAATGGATACTCAG
Source organism: Mormyrus proboscirostris (assembly GCA_026779585.1). NCBI lineage: Eukaryota > Metazoa > Chordata > Actinopteri > Osteoglossiformes > Mormyridae > Mormyrus > Mormyrus proboscirostris. The sequence goes on from JAODKF010000051.1 coordinate 4,326,273, forward strand.
GTAAATGCTGTTGTTAAATCCTGCTTTTTCCATTTCCGGCGGGTAGCAAAGATTAAGCCTATATTGTCAAGGCGGGACCTGGAATCGGTTGTGCATGCTTTTATAACCTCTCGTCTTGACTACTGTAATGCTTTACTCTTCGGAATCAGCCACACCGCTATGGCTCGCCTACAGTTGGTGCAAAACGCTACAGCTCGTTTTTTAACAGGTATAGGCAGACGAGAGCATATCACCCCAACCTTGGCTTCCCTTCACTGGCTTCCAGTGTATTTTAATGGCTCATTTTGAAAACAAAAAACAGCAAGATCCTGAAACCCACCGAACGGGGAACATTCCTAGAACTTTAGCCAACGTTATGGAAGGTGCTCTCAAAGTTAGCAGAAAATGTTCTTAATGTAACGTTAAGGGGATATTATTTTGATGCTTTACATTTTATCAAAAGGTTCTATCAATGTCAGCACGATAACATTATTACCTGAATGTCCTTTTAATGCACTTAATGTTGAAAATGCGTACTACAAAAACACTATCCAGATGCCGACCTACGACCATCGAGGCGTGCTGCTTTACCATGCCCTGAGTTTGCATTTATGTTATTAGCCTTAGTCCTTGTAATCATTGTAGTAGTGAGCCAACGTTCTAGGAACATAACATTTGGGGAATGATCAGTACAGGAGGCTGCTGAGGTCCACAGTCACAGTGTCTATGCCAATCAGTGCTGCAATGCCTGTTTCCCAATTTTACGATGTGGTTACCTTTATAGGTAACAGACAGCCAAAAAACAATGTCTGTACAAGTATGCATTAAGGGAACCGCACAGGGTGTGTTACTATAAAGAATGACACTGACCTGTTCAGTGCCTTGGAAAAACGAGACATTTCTACTTTACGCTGATGAGAACAATAAAAATACACAGGGACCATAGACAACAAGACAATGTCTACTGGCCTTCCAGAGAACTAACAACAAACCAGCCAAACGTTCTACCCACACAAATACTCCTGTATGATGAGTCATATTCTTGATCATAGTCATGCTCTATTTCAACAACAGATTCAAATAATTGTTTTGGTTGATGAGTATAGAGGATGGAACTCTAATTAAAAAAAAAAAAAATGATGCAAACTGATAATCACTGCACTATGTGACACGCCACGGCTCTGGGGGGAGGGAGCACGGCACTTCAATTCGGCAGCTCGCTGCTCCGGCCATCTTCAGCCCAAAGTGGGACAGTATGACTTTTATTTAATTTAGCACAGCAGAAAACACAAACAGGACATGGCCGTGGAACAAAGCAAGGCCTTAAAATGGCTAATCGATTAGCGGGTCATTCTGAACGCAGTGGGGCCACGTGATGAACCTAAAATGAATGTCACAACACAGGGGGNNNGGGGGGGGTGTCCACATATTCCTGCGAAAAACACACAGCTGAAGTGTGGCCATGAAAATCACAGAGAAGGATGCAGACAAGAGCAAACCGTCTGCAACAACAAAAACAGACATTCCAGCCATTCCAGGGGTAGGAGCAGACATATGGGATACTGAAAAGGATTAGGTCTGGAATTGCACGGTAGATATTAAACATGCGTGGGTAGGACAGTCGGTCTGACATGACTGGTTGCTGTGGTTACTATTTAACAATTAAACACGCAGTTCTCCGGGCTTAATGCCTGTTTTTCATTTAGTGGGTAAAAGCCTATATTAGTCAAAATATGTATTTTTAAAGGTGTTCATTAGTTTCCATGCTAAAAGCTTCTAAACAATAAATCTTACTGACAAATAAATATTGAACATAATGTAATACAGTGCCCAAAATGTATTTTTACAGCCTACACAGGCACTCTCTGTTTCACTGCCAGTGCCACTGCCAGTCCACTGCGCAGCAAACACACACTTAGGACTGCGGATGAAGACTGGAGTAACTGGAGGGAGACCATGCAAACCTGGGCAGAATAAGCGAACGCCACTGGAGATGCAGGAGATGTGAGGGTACAGTGTGACCCATGGAGCATGTATGCTGCCCAAAAAGAGACATAAAATGAAAGCTGTAAATGACAAAGATGGTATTACTATACCTGCAGTAGTCTGAACTACCCACGGCCATTCTAGGAAAACTGGAGAATAAAGAATATCTTCAAATGTGACACTGTGCCAAATAATTGACAAAACAGGACATGCGTACATACAGTAGCTCTAATCTTGTTTAAAGTAGATTTTTCTAACTATGGCCGAGTTACAGTATATCAATATAAACAGTAACTGATAGTTGTATTAGAGCCACCAAGCACATGCTATATATGCTGTCAATTCATACACATTCAAGTACTACAAATGTCCATGTGTCCCCATATGTCCATGTGTCCCCATATGTCCGTGTGTCCCCATATGTCCGTGTGTCCCTTAAGTCATTATTCAAATGAACCCACTGATGTTTTTAAAGCTACACTGACAAAGGAATATTAAGAACCTTAATTACTGAAGATATGAGACACTTAAGTCCCTGAACACCACCACCAAAAGGAGAAAACCTCACATCAGGAGGACTGACAAGCCATTCTTGTGAAACCAAAAACAAATACGCTCGAAGGACCCCAACTGGACATAGTCTATGTCTACAGTGATGTGCAGAAAGGCAGCCCTTACAAGTTGCTGGTGAACATATGTGCCTCCCTACCCTATGATCTGGTGAAATCTTTCTGCTGCTGTTCAGACACAGGGCCATCTCTACATGCCTGAGCCAGTCTATATTACGCCAATTACATGCCGCAAACCACATCTGTAACACCCACACTTTGCAACACCAGGTAAAATGCATATGGTTAAAAGAACGTCAAGAAAACATGGGTACTATTAGTCTTTACCCATTACAAAAGACTTTAAAACATCTTAGGCAAGAGAAATTGTCTCCATCCTACACCCTCTAATCCGCAATATAAATCAAAATAATCCACCTGCTTTCCAGCTGTAGAAGAGCATGGTATGAACCTTCCATAGTCAGGGTATTGATTTAGTGAAAAGTAGCACAACTTGCAGATAAATGGGACACAACACAATAAAAGAAGACAATTTAAAATGTATCAGTTGAATAAGAATCGACTCAAATACAATGGAAACAGCTTACAGTGATCATGGTTATAGTGATCAACGGTTTACATGGATCAAAAAGCTTGGAGAGAATGATTCCTGTACAAATACTGTTAAAAAATCTGCATATAGTAATCAAGTAGTCAGCTTACAGTGTTCATTTTGGGTCTTTTTAAACATGAGAACATATGTAAAAAATTAAAACCATTATTTTTTCCTTTACTTAATTTAATCATCCTGCTTTGCCATGTGGTAACCTGACTAGCTGCCTGAGGCTAATTCTGTGTGCATAGAAAACATGACGGGAAAAAGAAACTCATTTTCTCTCAATGGCAAATACAGATCAAAGCATAAGACCAAACACAAAAATGAGCCACCAAGATGCAACAGTGTAATCATGGCATATAAATAAAATTATCATATACATTACTGTATTTGAATTATACAGTTCCATAAATTTATGTGTGCATCGCTGTAATTTGAAAATCATTTGAAACAGCTGCACTGTATTTGAATAGTCAATAAAATTCAGTAAATAATGATGTAGTCCATTTTATTACCTTATAGTCATGTAATAAATATACAAATGACAGTGAGTTGGTAATCTGCCTGAGCCATATAGAAGTAAAAATCAGTTATAATGATCATCTGCTTATAGTGATCAATTTCACCCAGACAGATGTGACTGCACTATAAGCAGTTTCCACTATATGACGTACTTGGGTATCTTAGTTTTTCAAAAATATATTCAATACGCTTTTTTAAACAAGTTCCATTGTGGACAGGATTCAAAAACAGCTGTGTTACACCTTTAGTATATGTATGAATAAATTACGAAAGCAGTTTCTTTAAAAAATAAGATCTAAAAAAACATGCATACAACTGCTCATGCTGGTCTAGGTCACCCTCAGCCCATCATAGGCAGCACAGTGCTATATAGAGATGCCAATCAGCTTAAGTAGGGGTGTTGCCAAAGGTTTTGGGCCCCAAGGAAGCTTATCATATTGGACCCCCAATCCAGATCAATCCAGTTATTTTTTAGGGCCCCTGAGTGACAGGGGCCATTGGAATCATCCTAACTCCCCCTGCCCCCATTCGGCACCCTGAGTTTAAGTACATGAGTTTGGACTACTGGAGGTAATGAGAGTACTTGGGGGAAAGCATGCAAACTGAATACAAAAAGAAATACCACACATATTTGTCCGTTTCAATTACTACAAAAAGACGAACATACAACCAGCCCTAATTAATCACAAGTCAGACTAATAAAATTCATCCGTCCATCTTCAATCACTGCTTATCCATTACAGGGACATCTAAAAGACCTGCCGCTTATGAAATTGCTTAAATAAATGCATTTTTTAAAATAAATAAATAAATAAATAAATAATACAACAATATCCTCTCTGGTGCGGTCTAACAAAACTACTTGATAGTACATTAATATTTTAGACGAACGCAAATCTAAAGTTAGTGTCAAACTTTTTAGCGTGTAGCCGATGAGATCTGTAAATGTTTAGAACCACTTTACTCGCAACTACATCTTAATTAGTCGTTTCCTGCGTTCTGACGTTTATTAGTTAGAGGACAAATTAGCTAAGTATTTGACGGATTTCACCGGCTGGAGATCGTCACCTCAGCAGCAGAATTTTGACAGTAAATTTTCTGGTGTAATCCCCAGAGATTTCACTCCATGTTCGTCCCATGCAGGTGTGTGCGTTAGCCAAACAGAGCTGTACCTTGCCCGGCTCCCTCCATGCTTCATTCACAGCGTTCTGCCTAGAGGTGCTGCGGCTCCAGGTAGGACAGGGGGCCACTTTGCGTCGTCCTCCGGCTCTGTTTTGCCCGTCTTGGAGGCGTATGAATGCGGGTGGGGGAGTGGGAGTGGCTGGGACGTGATGGGCGGGGCGAAGGTGGGGCACCCTATATTACGTCGCAAGGCATGGTGATGGATGGATGGTGGTGGCCAGATAATCCATGTCAGGGAGATACGTTGAACTCCTGTACTTGACCAAATTGTTCAGGTCTTCTTGTACTTTGTATAACTTACGGTTGGTTTCCTAGATTGAATGACTCATCCAGCTGTTTCACATTATCATTAGGGCCCCCAGTGGTATAGGAGACTGACCAATTAAGTTTCTTTTTTTTTTAAATTGAAATCATAGTTTACAAATCCTGCCTTAGCTCAATGTGTCCCCCATGACATGGATTATCTAGTAACCCTATAGATGGATGTACTGTGTAGACCTGGGGTGAGCAATCTTGTTCGCAAAGGGCCAGTGTGTATGCAGGTTTTTGGGATAACCTGTAGGTCAGCTGTTCAAACTCAGGTGTGAGGACTCTTCAGCCAATCAGTCTTCTAATTAGTAATCTAATTAGGGAGTTGCAGCAAAAACCTGCATACACACCGGCCCTTTGCAGATAAGGTTGGCCACCCCTGGTGTAGACTAACAATGTAAATGTGACCCTAAAATTCAAAGCTGGAATAAAAGGCATTGTTGCACAATATTCGATTGTTTTTAAATTTCGAGGCCATATTGGGCTATGGAAGTTTCAACAAACGTTCATTTTAGTGCATAAAATTTATTCTACATGTTGTTAAAAAGCTTGTGAATCATAGCTCTCATTTTGTCCTACACTATCATATTGGTTTATGCTATTTTCCCATTTATTCTATGTATCTCAATGTCTTTGACAGTTATGCAAATTAAAAACAAGACTTGTTTCAGTTTAAGAACAGGATAAACACTTTAAAGTACCCTTGGAAGCAGGAAAAAGATCTTTACACATGGCTAAACAAAGGCAACTTGTTTGTCTAATTACATAATTGTTCATTCATAAATGACTGAAGTCATGAACATTATATATTCCTGTATTAGGAGCAATAAATGAAACACATATAAAAGTACCTGTAACCAAGACTCAACACTATTTTTTATTATAAAGGCTGCAAACTTTTTTTATTATAATAATTTATATTAAGAGGCATAATTTATTATGCCTCTTAAGCCCCAAACACAAGTGTATTTTTTTGTTTACAGATATAACCAAGATGCTCTCAGACCCAAATAGCATAAAGCGGTAGGCAGGGGAGGAAGTGGGGAAATACCTTACCAGAAAAGACCTACACAGCCCAAAACATGTGCCCTTTGTGTTTTCAGACATCTGCCAGGACAATTACTAGTAAAATCATTAGAAGCGCCTTCACTCCTGCAATGTACCAGTCAGAGAAATCCATTAGAAAAGCGGGGCAAAATATACCTGTTAGACATTGATAAAATAGTTTGCTGGTGAGAGTGCCACCTACTGGGAGAAACCGGTACTGGAGATTCTGGACTCTTCCACCTCGGTGAGAGCGAGCCTGAATATCGAAGCTCCCAAGAGTATTGTGTACTTTACCTAACAGCTCTTGTGTTTGTGTGTGTGTTTAACTGTGCGCCACACCTATAAGTGGATTCCGGGGGTGGGGTAACTATTAATTGTCCATGATGGGTGTGTATTTGGACATTGTCTTCTAAAGAAATAAACTACACTATCAACATTTATTTGTCATTGCCCAGATCCCAATGCATTCCTAATAATTGCCTAATTCTGGATATATTTCAATGTTCCCTTTTACACGAATAAAATAGTTGCATGAAAATTGCATATTTAAGTTTTATGAATTCTCTCAATGGTAAGGAAAGTGAAATGTTACTTTTGGGGGGATCTATATATATTTTTTAAAAAATACAACAAAATACATTCCCAAGGACATCAAAACATGAAAATTTGATGGCAGCATATTACAACCGTAATTTCGTTGCTGACAGACAGTGCTTATGTGACGCCTATATCTGTTTTATAGCACAATAAATGTTTTAAACACATGGGTCGGTTTACGGGCGGGAATGTACCGCACCCCGGCTGATGTGGCCGTGCTAGCCCCCACCTCAACATTCATACACACTGGCGGTCTATCAGCTGGGCTACTCCTGCACCTGTCCGTCGTACTTTGACTCTCAGGTACGTCTGAAAAATGCCATGAACCCGGAGCCATTTGCCCAGGCAGGTAGAGACGGTGCACCGGACACACAGATCTACATGCGTGAACTGGCCACCGCGTAATCTTCTCGTTGTCCGCAGCACCCCCACCTTCCCCTGACCCCCACCTTCCCCGGAGCAGCCCGTGACCCCCCTGTCCCTGGCCGAGGTGCATTATGGGCAAAGTCGCTGCCGTCCGACCTCTGCAGGCTGCGCCGGAGCTCATTATGCCTTTAAAACCTTTATTTATTTCCGCATAACCTCCATCGCTGCTCCCACCAGGAGGCCGGCGCTCAACGCAGCCGTCGGTACCGAACGGTGATTGGATCCCGAACACACCACCGTGCGCTTTACGTCGGATTCGGGAGGCAGGAATAATAGTTTTTATTGAAGTGTACATTTTAATTTACAGAGAAAATGTCCGAAGAAAGAAACCGCAGGTCGCTGGCTTTTCGAGGAGGCGGACTGGCCGTGAGCGGCTCCGGCGGCACCAGCGCTAACCGCCGGGAGGCCCAGGCCTGGCCGAACCGGCACCTGAACGGCAACGGGCCGGAGCCGGAGGAGGACGGGGACCTGGGGGCCAAAGGGACGTCGGCGGTGCGGCTTGAGGGCGGGGGGTCCGTCAGCGACAGCACAGAGCCAGAGGCGGAGGAGGAAGAGGATCTGGACGCCGGAGATGGCGAAGACGACTGGCTCTCCGGCTCGGCCGCGGAAGGCGGCGGATGGACGGGGGGGAACGACTACGGCGGCGAGGACGGAGCTACGGCCGCGGCATCTGGGGAGGACGACGGGGGCGAGGCAGAGAACACGGCGGAGGAAGAGGGAGCCAAGAAGCCTTGGGTGGGAATGAGACCGCAGACCCTGCTGCAGAAACACTCGCTCTTCCAGGCGTCCTGGCTGCAGGAGTTTCCGTGGCTGAAGTTCTGCCGAGAAACCGGCTTGATGTCCTGCTCATGGTGTCGCGACGTCGGTGCCAGCAGCGACGAGCTGGTCAGGGGCAGCCGGAACTACAAGCGGGCCCTACTGCTGAGGCACCACCTGTCCGCGGAGCACGGCCGCAATGACCCCGCCAAGCAGGTAAGGCGGCCGCCCGAGCCCCTCTTCCCGGCGCAGCGCCGGCTCTCCTCGCCGCTAATTTCGCTTAGAAGACCGGCTAGGTTCCGGTTAGCCCGATTAGCCGTCCTGCTAATCAGGCTAACTGTCCGACTGGCTAGTCAGGCTGGCCAAACCTGTTAGCTACATAAATCGAGAGCAGTTAGCCTGTTAGCTAACGACAAGAATAACGCTTCACTTAACGAGCTAAACCGATCTGCAGGTACAGTAGCGGACTTTAGCTCATCTAGCTAGTTATAGCGCTAATCTACGTTATATTTTCATTGGGAATAGTACTGTGAGCTATTTTTTTAGATTTAATTAGTATTTTCAAGTATACTGATATCCAGTATTGTTTTAAATACATATCCTGTAATCAGGCCACCTTAACATCCAGAATAAGCTGCGGGTTTATCCGTAGGCACTTAGTTAGGCTGTTGGTATCGTTTTATTTATCTTACAGGAGGGAGGCAGCCTTTAATGGCAGAGGTCAAACAATGGCAGGGTTTGGTCTGGGGGACCCCACCCGGTGGAGCACACGACACCCCCGTGGGGGGGTGCCTTGGGACCCCACCCCCACCTCAGTTGATGAGTGTGTTGAATGACCTCTGTCTTCGCGGTGGGGGTGGTGGGATTGTGTTGGGTTGAGTTTGGTGGGTCATCTCCATACCGGGCAGAGTACCCAGCAGGTGAAGTATTTTTATATGAAATGCAGGTTTGGCAACAATTGCCACTACAATCCAGTTTTACATAAAATTTTCCGTGTCAGGGGTCAGCCAGCCTTACTATCAATGTGGAGGAAGTGGGTTGATCGTCAGTCCATTTCTGAAGAGGGTAGCAAAAGGAAACATGGAGCATAATATTCTGACAAGTTCACTGAGCAATAGATAACTGCCACTAAACTGTGTGACAACCAAGGTGCATCACAGCAAAGAAATGATTCAAGGGAATGACATGCCTTGCTGTCTGGTATGATGAATGCATTTTAATTAGCTTTCACTTGATCACCTGTCCTAATGTGTGCAGGTTCTGCCATCTTAATTATTACGCTCACTTGCATAAGTGTTTGTGTATTAAGTGTATCGTGTCCACTTAATATACCAAGTCTTTTAGGTATAATGTCAATTCGGGGATATTAAGGCATTGGGGCGCAAGCTTATTGTGCATGGTTTGAATAGCTTAGTGTATAGATTTTATTTGATCTATTTCATTTATCATCTTAAATGACCCTGTTTTTATATACCCCTAATTAGGTGGGGTGAGCGGATCTTATTGGTTAGAATTGCCTCCAGCAACAGAAGACTGTTCTGGCATCGAAGACTGTGTTTCACACTCATTTTGGTGCCAGTTCTCTTGATTAATTTTCAGTTTTACAGATCTTGTAATATTCACACTCAGAAATTTTCGATAATAAGAAATGGTTATTTTTAAAATATAAACGTATATGTGATTTCTTATGCGGTATTGGTGACGTGATGAAAATGCAGATAATTATGTTCATTTTGTCATCTCTTCTTACAAGTAGTGCAATATCCCAAATTTCTAATGAAATGGCTTCAATTATTTATCCTGCGTAGTCATTTCACATCACCTCAGTGACGGACCAGAAGGACCAACCATGCACCATATTTATGAACTAGTGATTGTTCTAGTATCTTTATAGTACTAAAGTTCTAAACTAACTGCATGATCCCTAAAACCTCTACAAAATAAAAACACACTATAGTCGTGAGATGGTATTCTGTGGCTTGCATAATTTGCCCTATTGTACTGTAGTAGGCTTATTTTGTGAAGCATGCGTGTAAAAATGTTTATCACTTGCGTTTAAAATACACGCTTGGATGTGTCCACCGTTGAGGTGTCAACAAATGTAAACAAAAAATCCTGAAATCCTGATTGTCACCTATTATTTTCAAACTTAATATCTGTTGCAAACTTTGGGTTCTGTGTTTGAAGTATTGATAAGGTCCATAGTTGCGGTTTGAATGATGTGTCCCTTCATGCCAGCTATCAGATTTTTATATATGTTTTTATGTTTATATATTATATGTCACTTGTGCTGGTCGCCCTTGTTCACCTTTCTGGCTTTCCGGTATTTGCACGCCGTCTTATTCCCTGCCAGCCTTTTCTCTCATCCATCAGCTAGGGGGTGCTCCTCGCACGAGTGTTGTATGAAATGGTATGTCTGCTGGCAAAGTGGATTAACTTCGGACTGTTATTTACCCACTTCCTGGCTGAGCGAAAACGCAGCTCCAGTTTCTGCTTTGCAACGAGAAGGGGAACCTTCCTTGACTTTAGTGTCCTGCGTGTGGAAAGACCGTGTTCAGGTACAAAGAGAATGCCAGGGCGGGATCACAGTCTGCACACTCGTTCTTTGTCGAGGCCCTGGCCGGACGACCCTCCCACACCTTGGGCCTTGCGTGCCTCACAACCGCATTGTCTGGGAATCTTCCAGAAGAGCGGCTAAATGGGCCCGGTGCCCCCATTTGGGATGCCCCTAACGGCAGCTCACCTCCCCCAGCACAGTAACCAGAACTGCACTGCAGGAGCTGCCGTGGGGTTACCTTTCAGTTCCGGGTGTTTGTGCTGGGGCGGAGATGAAAGGCATTTCGGATGCGTCTATTTCTTGTGTTTGTGTCCCCCCCACCCCACCCCACCCCGAGGGATCCCTTTCTTTATGCTGTTACACCTGCACTGAGTTATTTTCTCCCTTTGGTTCATTTTCACTTTACTCGGTTACCTGTGTCATAGTGCCTTCTGGTGATTAATTTTATTTATTTATTTTTTTGCATTTCCAGTTGGATCCCAGGCGTATTCATAAACCTGGAAGATGGCCAAACCCAGCCTTTCCTGGAATGACATTTATTAGTAATTTGCAGTATGTCCGACTGCATAGATTCCTCTTGGGCGTAAAGCATTTGTTGACAGAAATTAGCGCGTAATTAGTTTTCCTCTTTGAAGAGTCATGCGACGGCTCGGCGTGTCTATTTAATCTTTTCTCGATCGCATCTCTGCAGAAATATCACTGTCAGTACCTCCGTTTGGGTCCGTGTTCCATTCAGGGCATCATCAGCATTGGCTTTGTCTGTCCATCTACGGAAGCTGAGAGCCGTTCCTTTAATTACTCGTTCTTAAAAATCAGGGTGACACGTTTTCCAGGCCTGTCATTGGTGAGGATTACATTCAACCAGCCAGTGAGACACTGCTGTTGAATGTGTGTAAATGCTGCTAGTCTCAACATGTGGCACATCTGGGAGTCCAGGGAATGTTGGCCGTTCTGGACCATCCCACTTGCTGGCTTTGCACTGGTAGTACTGGTAGTAAGTAGTAGTAGTAGTAGTAGTAGTAGTAGTAGTAATAATATTTTATTTGTATTGCACTTTATATTTTAGCAAAGTGCTCAAATTTTATGTCAAAGTGCTACAAAGTAAAAATAATAGATCAATAAAACAAAATAATCAATAAAATACTTTAACAAAATCTCTTTCTAAAAAGATGAGTTTTTAGGTTTCGTTTAAAAGCACTCAGGTAGTCAGGGGGGGCATTTCCGCTGCAGGTGAAAAAGCCCTGTCACCCATGCTGCGGAGCTTGGTTCTGGGGACTTGGAGGGTGTTGGTGTGTACAGAGTGGAGGGTGCGTGAGGAGGTAAGACAGTCATGTGTCTTATTGAACCTCTCTGTGATTCCGCTCAACCCGCCACATGCAGGGAAGTTTACACCCCCCTCCCCCATCCCCAACATGTGGACATTGAGGTTGATGCCGTTCCTTTTCTGCGTAAGCACAGGCTTTTGTCCTCAGACTTGGCCATCTTTTCGCAGATGTTCGCTGCTGCACAAAATATTTGAACCGTCTGTTCATTAAACATTAAACGATGGGGACGGTTCAGCATGGGAAATATTCTAGCGTTAGCCGAGTTTTATTTTCTTTAAGCAGCTTGAGATGGATTAAGGGTAAGAGTTCCTGTATAGGTTTGGCCCGGTTTGTCCGTTACTGATAAAGCGTATTTTTCTTTGAGAGCTTGCCCTTCACAGGTTTCACCGTGCTGTCGTTCTTATCCAGGAACCTGTCCGATCAGCCCTCACAGTGAGAAATTCCCCCCGGCTGTTTTACCTCAGCCCCCCAAACCCCCATTTTTCTTTCTCCCCCTCAGGCATCTAATCGTTCTTGTTCTTGTTCTTGTGGTGGTGCCAGGATATGGAGAGGGCAGGAGACCTCGACGGGGAGGAGATGGAGGGCTACAGGAACAAGCCGAACGAGAACTCCTACTGCTACCTGCTGCTGCAGGAGCTCAACAAGCAGAGGAAGAACGGCATCCTGTGTGACGTCAGCATCGTGGTGGGTGGCCAGGTCTTCAGAGCACACAAGAACATTCTGGTGGCCGGCAGCCGCTTCTTTAAGACCCTCTACTGCTTGACCAAGAACGAGAGCTGTGACCAAACCACGACAACCCACCTGGATGTGGCTGCCATCCAGGGTTTTTCTGTTATCTTAGACTTTCTGTACTCGGGCAACCTTCTACTCACAAGCCAAAATGCCATTGAGGTGATGTCTGTGGCCAGCTACCTCCAGATGACCGAAGTGGTGCAATCCTGCCGGGCGTTCATCAAGGACGCCCTGAACATCAGTATCAAGAACGAAGCGCCTGACTCCGTGGTGGTGGACTACAACAAGCGGCAGACCCTCACCAAAGACGCCAAGGGGTCGGACAGGAAGCCCAGTAACTTCTGGGCCACCAGCATCCTGTCCAAACTCTCCATCCAAGCCAGCGGCCACATCAAGGAGGAGCCTCAAGACGAGGAGATGTCGGCCGGCGAGGGTTTTCCGCTCGGCCGCTCCGGCTATACCTGCGACAACTCCTCGGAATCGGCGGAGAACGAATCGCTGGGCCCGGGGCCCGTGTTCGTGTGGAACGACAACGCGACTGCCACCCCTGTCAAGAAGGAGGCGAAGGAGTCGAAGGAGGTGAAGCAGCAGCCGGGCAGCGGCCGGCGGAAAAACCAGATCACGCGCCGCTTTGTCTACAACATCCCGCCCCAGCCCGAGGAGGCTTACGACTATTGCATGTTGGTCCAGCCTACAGCGTCTTACCCCAGGGAGGACCTCTTGTTCCTCTCGGAGAATGCAGGTACATCCTCACAGGCACACATACGAGTAGGCTTATTCAATGCCACATTTTTGTTCTCAGAATCAAGTTTCCAAATTACCTGGAACAAACTGGGTAATCTTGGTGGGGAGGGGGGGTAAAAATTGAGCTCCGCGCAAAGGAAAAAGCTGCCGTTACGGGGGACAGTCACACATTCCCTGACGCCGCTCCTGCTCGTGGGCTGTGTTATCTGTGTTCTGTTTCTGGAGGCGTTCCCACTCCCCTGTGCTGTGTAACCCCAGAAATCCGCAGGTTCTCAGGCTGGTACTTCAGTGGGGCCGTCCGGCTGATTGCCAGCGGCTGTTGCAGTGTGCCCTGCCACCCCAGTGCAAGTCAATGATATTTTTCTGTTTTGTATTCTCGTTACGGATCGTTTTGTGCAGGTTCTTAGGACGAACAGTCGACCTCCACATGCATCTGAGTGACGTTAACGGAAACGCCAAAATTTCCTCCTTTTATAATGTCATTTATTACTGTGGGTGTTGCTGTTTCCACGCGTACTGGAAGCCGCGTAGCTGTGGGTTGATGGTCTTGGAGCCCAGTCATGTTTACGCAGTCTGCAGCCCCTGTGCAGGCAGGTCTGCTGACTCGAAAGAGGGAATCATTGTCAGGGCTCCCATTCTCTAACCCTACAGGCTCTTGCCCTTAAGCTTCTGCCCTCTGCTGGTGGTTTATAAAAACTACTCCTCCTGTGCAATCTGACATGCTGAGTGGGCTTTTATTCTGTTTTCCTGATAATCCGCCCCCCTCCAGCTCTTGGCAGGAGCAGGACGTCGTGAGCTGGGAAATCTGGGCTCATCTCTGCAGTACAGTCTCATTTTTATAGTTCTTATCGTTTTGTCATTATCGTTCTATGCTGGTACCACTATTACCCTGCTGTCGTTATTGCACCAAAACTCCCAAAAACAGGCTGTGGCAAGTAGATTCACCGATTGCAAAGCAGTTTTTGATCTGAGCTGTGTATATATA
>JAODKF010000051.1:4360215-4379986 GCA_026779585.1 Mormyrus proboscirostris
ATAAGACGACCCCCCCACTTAGGAGCAGAAATTTATGGTGTGAAAAGTCGTCTTATACGCCAGAAAATACGGTAATTGGATTGATCTTGGTCAGGGGACTCAATATTATATGCCTTAACGGGGGCAGAATCTTTAGCGGCAACCCCAGTTAGAATGTGGACTGGGTACATTTACAGGCACATAAATTAAATGGAAAAGAAAAGAAAAGAAAAGCCTTGAAGTATTGTATTTGGGAACTGACTGTCATTTTGATGCCACCAAACACAATGTCAGCTATCACACAAAGTTAAATAATTCCTGTATGCTTCACCCGACCTCTTTCAAGCTCCGAAAGAAAGCAGGCTGTCCTCTAAATAAAAGTTGACTTTACAGAATTATTCATAAATAATATCACTCGTTCTACTGAATGGCCGTGAATGCCTGGTATAGAAAATGTCATGTCTGCCGCACGCTGTCTAAATTACCGACACAGGAATCAGCTTATTATTTATTGAAGAACTTTTCCACGAATCGGGCAGCACGACCGAGTGCCCGCTCTTACGACTGCTGGCTGACGTACTCCGTGCACGTAGGCCACTCTAGGTGTTTCTCCTAGGGGATGCGAGTCGAAACATCCCGACCAGTCACTCATTTCAATGTAACTCCAAACTGAGCTACGCGTAAAACTCAGTAAATACACTTAACAAATTCTTACTTCTCATTGATATGACTAACATGCGGCACATTTCCAAGAACTCATTTACAATATAATTTTATTAAAATTAAATAGATGTTTAAATAGCATTGCCCGTAGGTGCACATGTGTGAGTGACTGGTGTGTGAGTGTTCCCATCCTGGGTTGTGCTGCCTGGATAGGCTCCAGGCCCCCCACGACCCTGAATAGGACTAACGATTTCATAAAATGGATGGATGGGTAATATGTTCAAATAGCATTTTCATCACACCTGTAGGGGGTGCAATTCCACTCCTTGCACCCCATGTAAAATTGCCTATGCTCATATATGACACAGCAAAGGACCAACTGTCTAGGCTAATTTAGGACAACATGGGCTACGGTGTTATTCTCTCAGGCCTAAGAAGTAAACTTGTTTGAGGGGCATAGCATTATTAAAGTCACAAAGTCTCTTTTTGACCATATAAAATATCCTCAAAAGAAATTTCTGAGCAACCTGTACTTAAATATAGAACCATATATGATTTCTCCACAAAGGTCAGATGAAAGGTTTAATTAACTACAGAAAGGAGAGGCTTTTACGTTTGCAGCAGCATGTCTGCTAGGCAAGCGTTTGTAAATATAAATACTGGGTACGTCAAATTCCTGGAAGGCAACAGTCAGACGGAGATAACCTCACATGCAACGTTATATGAGAAGCTTTCAAGAGGAAGTGATGTCAGAGCCTTCATCTTTGAAGGATTACCCAAAACTCCTAATTAGAGCAGGTGACGAGAGCACGGAAGGGACTGGCACTGTGGGAGGTCTGGGTGCGCTTGAAGTACAGTTCACTGCGGCAGGGATGCAGTGAAAAGGGGGGAAATCAGAACAACTCCAAGTGCCCCTGAGTGACAGGGGCCGGAAAAAATGTGTAACATAATTGGATTAGTCTGAGTTGGGGGCCCAATGTGATATGCTTTTATGGGGTCCAAAATCCCTAGCAGCACCCCCGCTCCACTGCACACCCACCCGACCACCTTGATAACCAGCAGTTATCAAGCAAATACAGTGTCTGTGGCGGGCTGGGCTACGCCTCACAAATGGGGAATCATGCACCTTAACTTCATCCATAACCGTCTGGCAAGGAAGCATACACACTTGTTATATTCTACTTACTGTATTCAGGGGCGTGGCCTCAGGGGTACTGGCCCAAGCTGAAAGCTGATTGGCCCTGGAGTATCCCATCTCCTGTCACTCAAAGAGTCAAAGACATATCATTGGCTAATAGTAAGTTGACCCACCTGTTAATTATGGCCCCTCTTATTCCCCCAACACTGAAAAATCCTAGAAATGCACAAGAGAGTATTTATTATATTTAACTGATACAGTTGCTCATATGACTGCAATGTACCGCCTTGCCGTATTTACACACTTGCAGCTGCGACCGAATGTGAGCTGTGAATGTGTTATATTATGCTGTGAATGTCTTCTGTCTAGTGCCCATATGGACAGTCATTGACATACCCTGGACTGAATCCAAATGCCATCTACTTAGTTCTGCACCAATAAAAGTATCCTCTGAATGTGGCTAGTAGCCAGTTTGCATTATTGCACTTAGCTTATAATGCAAATATTAATATAGAAAATTCCTGCTTGACCATATAGTGTCATAAGACTGGGGTGTATGAAAATTTGTTTTTATTGTTTTGCTTCTTTAAAAAATATTACCCTCCACATCTTATTAGCTACTCGCTACATCCAACATCAGGAGGTCGGGTGTTATGTTGCAGGTACAGACTGCCTCTTGCTATGAGGTCCTGTGTTACATCGCAGGCACAGACTGCCGCTTGCTACTGAATGACTGTCCGCGTTAGCTATGAAACTTTCCCACGGCCAGCTGACGGGCTGACCACTGACTTGCCTCTTCACGAAAGCAACAAACACCCACAATGCAAGGTGAACGAGCCGAGGCACAGCGCTTAAAGGATAAGTCTATTGGCTGTTTTCAGTGTTATTCAAAGAGAGGTGTGTCTGGTTGGCGTGCGCTACGCATTGGTCCCTCCCATTGAACGGCGGCTACGAGCATCTCAAACCGTGGGAAAGCGCTTTAAACGCGCTGTTCGTCGGAGAACCTGCAGTCGGCCGCAGTGGGAAGCTCAGTGAGCCGGAGACATGAAGAGGAGCCGGGATTTCAGCTCCTCCGACAGCGAACTGGATGAAAGCACGGAGATCGATAAGGAGAGCGCCGATGAGCGGGGGTCAGGCACCGTGCGTTTAATCCTCCTTCCTTGTCTTATAGAACACTTAATAAGTTATAAATCCAAAATTCCTGCGCCCTGTTCATATTGACAGCCAGCGTTGAGACAGTTATTGAAGTACAATTAAATATGTACTACATGAAAACAATTATTATTATTAATTATAGCATTAATTCTCTGTTGTTGTTATTATTATTGCTATTATTATTATTATTACTATTGTTATTATTATTATTATTATTATGTTTATTATTGTTATTGTTGCGGGTATTATAAAAAATAATTATTATTATGACAATTATAGTTATTATTAGGGGGTAAGCATCGTAGGTTAGACTTTTTATCTATTATTATCCTTGTTGTTTTTATATTAATACTACTGCCAATAATAATACTTAAATTAAAAGTCTCTCGGCTAAAAAAAATCCGTCGATATTAAAGTGAAGCAGGTTGGTCTGAAGGGTAATAAATTGTTCCTGAAATCGGTCTCTGTACAGGACCCTACGGACGCTGCGTGGCTCCGCCAGTCCGTCCGCTGTGTCTCAGCTGCAGGCGAGAAAGCGCCGCAGAGGGGTCGGTATTCCTTATGAGTATAATCTGTACACATCCTGTCGTTTTATATGTTCTATATGCTATGTATTTTTAAGATTTTCACTTGTCAGTGCGTTTGGACGATGTGCTTATGTCCATGTATATACCGTTTATACTGATCTCTTAACATGTACACTACTCTTGCGTCACTTGTGTATATCTGTGTTGCTCTGTACGTTTGTTTCTGTATGTCTGGTAACCCTGTATGTCTGAAATTGTCTTGCTGTGTATCTGGGTAACTCCATTTGTGTGTCAGAATTCGGCGCCCCGGGTAGTGCCAATCTTTCCTTTGCCAGGAACCGTCCATGGTTGTGTTTACCAGTTTCTGAAAAGCGTTCGTTTCACCTACAGATTATCGAGAAGCGGCGGCGTGATCGTATCAATCACAGTCTGTCTGAGCTCCGTAGGCTGGTGCCTAGTGCTTTCGAGAAGCAGGTAACGCTACATACAATGAAATGGATGTTTCATGCAAACAGAACACAATCATTTTGTGGTTTTGTTTAATATAATTGTAAAACATTATAAGAATGCGGATCCACAGAAACATTTGTATATTTCAGGGTTCAGCAAAACTGGAAAAGGCTGAGATTCTGCAAATGACTGTAGATCACCTGAAGATGCTGCATACTGTGGGTGGCAAAGGTAATATAAATGCTCAACATACAGTTGCCCCATATCTGTCTTGTTTTTTCGTCCCACTATAACTCTGTAGCACTCTGATTTATCCAGATGAGTGTAATGAGTACATTTTGTGTCCATACTCAAATCTGTTAAGTTATGAAGCATATTTCGGTAACATTTTACTTGATTCGGCACAAATAATGTAGTATTGTGCTGTTACTTATATATTAATTAACCATAAACTGAGTCAGTTACATACTGATCTCATGTCCATCATTAATGAATCGTTGCACATCTTTTATTTCAAGCATTAACTATATTAGTTGTTATATCGGTTAATTCTGTAAACCTTTGTGAACTACTGAAGTGAAATACTGATCTCATGTTTGTTCATCATTAATGAATCATAATGCATCTTTTATCTACTATATTTGTCCATGATTGGTACTTCAGTATTTGTGTCCCATCAAGTAAAGTTTTACCAATATTGTATTATTGAGTCAAGGTGAAGCACTGCTTTATGACCTAAGGATGGTGAAGCACTGCTTTATGACCTAAGGAAGGTGAAGCACTGCTTTATGACCTAAGGATGGTGAAGCACTGCTTTATGACCTAAGGATGGTGAAGCACTGCTTTATGACCTAAGGAAGGTGAAGCACTGCTTTATGACCTAGGGAAGGTGAAGCACTGCTTTATGGCCTCAGCGCGTGACAGCCTGACCCTTCCATACAGGCTATCTTGATGCCCATGCACTGGCCATGGATTACCGCGGCCTGGGTTTCCGCGAGTGTCTGGCAGAGACAGCCCGCTACCTGAGCATCATCGAGGGCCTGGACAGCACCGACCCGCTGCGGGTCCGCCTGGTATCCCACCTCAGCAGCTGTGCTTCCCAGCGAGAGGCGCACACAGGACTGGGACACGTGGCTTGGGGTTCTGCGTTCAACACGCCGTCGGCACACTTGCAACATCGGCTCCTCCAGCAGGGGGCGGCACCCTCACATAGTGCAAACGGCTCATCTTCCGTTGAGAACCAGGCTCCCAGCAGGCTCTCCTGCACAGCACGTGATGAACCAGGCCACGCGCCTCTGAGAGTGCCCCCTAGTGGCACCATACCTCCACTGCTTCCCGTCACTATCAAGCTGTCCCCTCCGCTTCTGTCTTCCTTGTCCACATCTACGTTTCCGTTTTCCTTCAGTTCCTTTCCCCTCGTCACCACAGAGGCACTGAGTCCCTCCGCCACCTCCACCGCCCTGGGGAAGCCCTACCGGCCATGGAACATGGAAATAGGAGCCTTCTGAAGTTTCTTTCTGGACTAGAGCACCAGCTGAGCTGGGTCTCCATGAACACAGTGGCAAAAATGGCCAGTTGTTCCCGTTACAGTGTTGGTCTTGTAGAGAGAAATACAGTTATTTGATAAAATTACCCTTTCAGAATTTAAATTTCTGGAAAGAACAGAATTTATGTCTACCCTAATTGGTTTGGATGATTATAATAGTTAATGATGTCTGTAAAGTCTCAGGTAAAGCGATACCTTTGTCCAAGTGCATGGTCCAAGGCAACAACCCTCAAACATTGTGCTTACACACATTATACTAGACTGGAAAAAATGAAATCAAGTGTTTTAAAGTAATCATCAACATAGGAAACATGAAAAGACTTGAAGACAGAAAACACAGACGGTCAAAAACAATCAGTCACTGTGCCACCCTCAGATGAAACATTGCTGTGCAATCCTGCCTTTTAAAAAAATGTGTTGATTTCCCCATTGAACTTTTTTCTTCGACAAAATTAATGGAATGGTCTGCTACCTACATGGTGGTTAATAGCTGGGCCTTCAATTTTTGCCTTTAAAATGAGCCTTTCCTTTTTCAATTGTTACCACATGCAGGTCTGAGATTTGCAAAGTTTATTCGTACTTTGTCTTTCTAAACGTAAATAAAATGACAACATAAAAACACCACTTTGAGTTCTGCTCTTTCATGAAGCCTTACTGGTATTTGACCAACTACAAGAGGATAGCCATCAATAAAAAGTGCTTCCTATTGGATTACCTGAACAATTTTGTTAGCACTTTACATTAACTGCACCTTTATAATAGATTCATAATGCATTCATAAGGAGCATTTAACATCCTAACATAATTTAACAGCTTTAATATACATCAATAACAAACATTATGTAACCATACAATTATAATGTTTGTTATTAATATATATTACAAGTGTTATATCCTGTTCATTGAAAGTATGAATGCCTTGCAGTAAGACGTTAAGGTATACTTTGATGCTGGCTTATGGATGTTCTATGAATGCATTATGAATGTGCAGTTTATGTAAAGCCTTACCCAATATTTAAATGACAAAAATAGATTTTAACTTACATATAGGACAAGAAAATATTTTGTATATTTGTAGAGAATGTGTTGAAAAGGCTTTAGTTTTGTGTCCCTTTGTTCAGAAAGGGTTAGTTGTAGTGGACAGTGTGTATGTTTCTGTGCTCAGGGTGTAACTTTAAATAAAGCAAAGTTTTGTAAAATCTCCCAAGATTCGCCTCCTTCTCATAGTTTGTTTTAGCTGCTGGGAAATGTGTTTTCCTGTTCTGTGTAAGTTACAGAGTGGGGAGACTCAAGATCTATTTCACGATGACAGTGATAATGTCCAATTATGACTCATAATGTTATGGAGTAATTGCTGTAGACACCCACGGCGAATCTATTTGCGTCTAATCTATCCTTCCATCTCTTTTCTAAGACAAGTTGTTTCATTTTTAAAATTCATTCGTTCGTTCATTTTCCAACCCGCTTTATCCTATTGGGTCATGGGGGGTCCGGAGTCTATCCCGGAAGCAATGGGCATGAGGCAGGAAACAACCCTGGACAGGGGGCCAGCCCATCGCAGGGCACACTCACACACTGTTACCATTCACTCACACATGCACACCTATGGGCAATTTATTGACTCCAATTAGCCTCAGCATGTCTTTGGACTGTGGGGGGAAACCGGAGTACCCAGAGGAAACCGCACGACGACACAGGGAGAACATGCAAACTCCACACACATGCAACCCAGGCGGAGACTCGAACGCGGGTCCCAGAGGTGTGAGGCAACAGTGCTAACCACAGCACCACCATGTCGCCCCCATTTTTAAAATTGTCCTTATAAATTTGCAGTTATTAAATAATAAATGACAATTTAACAACAAAAAAGAACTTATGTAAATACTGAGCAGCATGCTTTAAATGCCCTCCTGACCGCAGAAACTAGCTCCATCCTCCAGGCTACAATCTGCCCCACTCCTCTCTGTTGTCCTCTCTTACTGCCCCCATGGGTGAATTTTAAGTCAATAAGCTCTCCAGAATGTTGGGGGATAGATTTGTTTAGCCTTCTACAATTTATTGGGAAAAATCATTTTTCAGTACTGTACATGCATCTATATCGCAGTCTTTTACCTCAACCTAGTGGTCACATTTAGTATTACATCTATGAACGCCTAGTAGTCACATTGCGTATTACAACAGTATGTACACCAGCTAGCCATGTGTAATATAACTGCACACCTACTGGCCACATTTAGTATTACACACTAATTGCAGGTACGCGCATGCACCAGCATTCTGTAACAGGCAGCACGCCTCTCGTCTGATTTTCAGAATTTTTTTGTTTGTATTTGTGACTGGTTCTCTGTTTCATTTAAGTGATCCTTTGGAACTTTCTGATATTCACAGTTTCCCAAAATGCAAATGAGCAAGAGGCACAACTTGGAATTTGCAGAAGCCAAACTTTTATTCAACATGGACTGCGCACAGTGGTGCACATGGGAAAAAAACAAACAGGAAGTATCAGACAGAAATATACAACCAAGAGACTCCAGCACATCCGACAACGAAGATACCTCCACAGAGATTTCCATGCAACCAGTCCAGCACATATCAAAAATCCTTCTCTGCAAATGATTGACTGGGAAGCTTATTGACTATGAAGGAATGGGGATATGGCACTAAACTGGGTAGAGACCTGCAACAATACAGTGTTTGGCTCTGCAGGCTAGGGGAGTCTGTGTTCTTGTACAGAAGGGCACCAGTTTGAATCCTGGGGCCAGCATAGTATATTAAGCTTGAGCAAGGCTCTGGACTCCAGTGGGAATTCATATTCAGCAGTACTTCCCAATCTGGTCCTCTGAGACCCTCAGAAGTCGCCCTCAAGGGAGCAAAAATGTGGACTGTCGGATAGGGAGCAAAAACATTGACTGACTGTGAGTTCCCGAGGACTGGATTGGGAAACGCTGATATACACAAATACATCACAAATAAAATTATAAACCTGCACAAAGCAACATGTCTGTTGCGTTATGAATAAGAAAAAACTATTTACAAAATAATAGTCATATTTTGTTTCCAGAAGTGTGTGATATTTAGTTTTAATATTTAATTTCTAATGCCGTGGATGAGATGAGGCTGTGGCGACCGAAGCCTGCCTCGTCTGCTGTCTGGTAGCAGCGGGGGGGCTGGTGAGGGCTGGCAGGTGGGCGGGGCGCCTCAGTGAATGCTGCAGTTGACAAGCTCAGTTCTGCCCTGACAGCACCAGCATCAGCTGCTTGTTTCGGCGGACGTCCATGGCATGTCTCTCCTGGCCAGATATAGAAACTACTTCAGAAAACTAGTTTTAATTGTTCATCCATCCATCCATCCATCCATTCATCCATCCATCCATCTATCGGAGAAACATTTTATTCAAGTGGCTTATTGTCATTCTTTTCTATTTATAGATTTACACCCATAGTTTAAAAACGTCTCCCGGCTCCCACGCCGTCCCATCACCTTCTCCTGCTGACGTTCCATTATGGCTGACAGGTAGGCCTCGCGGTTTTCCTTGCTCTGCTCCATCTTGAGGGCCAGCTTCTCCTCGGTCACCTTGCTGAAGCTGCTGTTCTCCTCCATGGCCTTAAGTAGGACGTCCCTCTCGCGATCGCGCTTCTCTTGTAGTGACCTCAGCGCCTGAGCCTCCTGGGACTGCAATCGCAGCTTGTGACAACACCGCTCAGCACGAAGACTCCATCCGTTCCAGCCGCAAAAAAAAAACCCCGCACTGCACTAATCCCTACTGTACCACGTACATTATTCCTATATATTTCGGTCTGTGTCTGTATTTACACGTTAAATTACAGGTTTGTGGTCTAAATACTGCTTATTTTTGACTGATATAGCAAGGATATAACAAGGACCATCGATGGTGAAGCGTTTCGTATCTCTTACTTTTCTCCTTTCCTCCGCAGCCTCCAGTTTCTTCTGGATGTCCTCCAAAGAGACATCCCTCTTCTTAGGGGGAGAGTGGAGACTGTGTACTGCATCCGACACTGGGGACGGTGACTTCAGAATGACTTCAAAGGCCTGGCCAGAGACTCTCATGTTGATGGGCTTGACCTCCATGTCTGCATTGGCCATGCGGCGGGAGACCAAAGACGGGCAAAGGGAATATTGCAGAGGTGGGGTTAGGGAATTAAGATGCCTATTAACCTTCTACACGTTCCAACAGGCACCTCTAGAATTTAGCTTTCATTCTCTTTTCCCTCGTTCAGTCGATGAAGTGGGCCTTACCTTCAAAGTCACATGATATGCTGCTGCGACGCTGTGGGTAGAAGCAGGAGCAGATCAAGGGGAGAAACGACAGCTCCTTCAGCTTCTCCTTGTAAGCTGTAGAGTGAACACAGTGTCCATCTTATATCCTCTGTGAAATCACGCCCAGAGAGACAAATTATTAAGATCTAGAGCTACGTTTTTTTGACTAGGATTTGCGGCATGAGTAGGTTGCATGCGTATCTGAACCGAAAACACGTGAGATGCTGATACACCATGTATGCGTACATATGGTTCATTTCAAGAAAAACGATATATGACAGAAAAAGGTGATTTATCTTATACTTATTTCTTTGCACTTAATTATTCATGAGTTATATATTTGTCTTTTACGTTTGCATAATTCTATGCATTATACAGGATTGATTAAAGTTTAAATTAAAACCCGATACATTTGTGTGACAAACCATGAAGAATAAATCCAAATTAAGCATGGCCATGCATGCATAACATCAACCAATACTATACCTGTGCTATTATTAACATCGTTTTTTTTACTTTGACTCCATAAGCTTAAAATGTCAGAAGTCTTGAAGAAGCAGAGAACAATAAAGCCGAAGCGATCAATTTCCAAGGCAAATCTGACAGAAACCTTAGTAAAACTGGTAACAAACCCGAATGCGGTCCCATAACACATATTTATTAATTATTTGTTTGCTCATTTTTGGCTTGCACCGTCTTGTATTTCACTATTGTTTGTCCTATTTCCAATGCTCTATACCCTGCAACTGTAGCACAAGAATTTTGTGTTCCTCGGAAGACATTTGACATTAAAACTTGAATTATTTTCGTACGATTTATTTTGTAGCTCTGCGCAATATCATACGAGGAACTCGTTTTCTTTTGAATCTTATTTCATTCCCAATATATATAGCACGCAGGGAGCAGTAAACCACCTTCAGTTTTGCTTCAGTGGCGCTGTAATGCTGCTGAAATGGAGGGGCTACGGGGTGGGGTCTCTCACCGCCCGCTTCAGTATCCTGGTACTAACGCGTGAAAACCCGAAATCTGGCTCTAGCGAGTCGTACAGACATTCACCTTCAAATTAGCAAAAATTACTGTACCGAACGCCACGATTGATGTAATCTATTAATGAATAGAAATTTACTTTAAAACCAGACTGACAGAAATCAACGGCATTTAAACATTTATTAGTATTTTTGTCTGTCATTTCTCACAGATGATCAGCTTATGGCGTTGTCTTGTCATTGTGATCACGCAGCATCCCTTCATTTAGATGCGACGTCCTCCATGATTCATTTTAAAATAACACATTCAAGACCTTTCTCTTACCAGTTGCGGTTTTTTCCATAGTGGTCACCGGTGTGCTACTAAACAACGTCGCAGTTGTGGTTTGGCAGCAGGGGAATGGACGTCTTTAAGGCACTGAGTCAGCAGATGAAGCTGAGAGAGGAAGAAGGAGCAGAGCAGGAGAAGGAGCCTGTGACTTAAGGGGGTCCGCGAGCGCGCGCAGATTGGCCAGCGCGCATCCTGGCGCGCGCACCGGCATGCGCGCCTATATGTGCCGTAATGACTAAGAATAAACCAAGTTATTGAATTCCCCTCTAGAATTGGGTATTAAATAAAAAAAGAAGCCCCTATAATTATTTCACGATCCTTATGAAATAGCTTGTTGTTCGTATACTATCTCGTTATTCAAGGTCTGATTTGGATTTCTTCTCTGGTGGTAAGTATAGGACTCTGTCTTTGTTTACTTTCTGCCTTGGACTCAGTTGAAACGGTTGTAGTGTCTGCTAGTTTCTGTTAATCAGTTGTTTCAGGTAGCCAAGCAAGCGTAGTTTCGGTCTCCCTGAAGGTGTAAATTAGGGGCGGGGCTAACTGAGTTATATTGAAGGTGATTCCAGCTCACTACTCAGTGTGATTCAAGCTCTGATTTGGATTTCTTCGCTGGTGGTAAGTATAGGACTCTGTCTTTGTTTACTTTCTGCCTTGGACTCAGTTGAAATGGTTGTAGTGTCTGCTAGTTTCTGTTAATCGGTTGTTTCAGGTAGCCAAGCAAGCGTAGTTTCGGTCTCCCTGAAGGTGTAAATTAGGGCCTGGGCTAACTGAGTGTCTGTGGCGGCTAGAGACAAACGCAGTTAATCTGTTACTACTCGTTCTATCCTTCCTCCTTTTCTATCCTTTCTCTATCCTCAATTTTGCAAACTCGCACCATCACTGCAGACATGTGCCTCAGACCTATCCCAGTCCTCTTACCTCTTAGACCTAGAAGACCCCATCCAACATCCAGGCGCCGCATAACCAGTAATCTTATCTACCCTCCCTTGTCATCCCAGTCCCAACATAATGTGTTGGGCGGCCTCTGGAATTGCCAGTCTGCTGTAAAGAAGGCTGATTTAATTTCTGCCCTTGATTCCCACCATTCTCTTGACTTTCTGGCTCTAAGACCTGGATATCCCCAGAGAACTTGGGCTACACCAGCAGCTCTCTCCTCCAGCTTATGCTTTATACATCCAGGAGGTAATGTTCTCGACCTGGTTTTCAGCCGCCCCTCTCCGGCCACCGACATGTCTACTACCCCTCTTCACGTTTCTGATGACCACCTAGTATCCTTTACCATCACCCTACCCCTCTTGCCCAATCCTTGCTCTCAACATTTCTCTCCCACTAGACCAAACTGTGTGTCTGTCTCCCCTTCATCTGTAGCTTCCTGCATCCTGTCCTACCTTCCTGACCTTACCCCCTTTTCCTCCCTTGAACTGGAGCCTGCAACTGATACTCTCCTCTCCACACTTTCACCATCCATGGATCACCTCTGCCCACTGTCTTTTAACCCCAGGAACACTCGCCCTGCTCCTTGGCTTACGGCTGCATTGCGCAGCAACCGGAGAGAATTGCGGGTAGCGGAAAGGACATGGAAGAAATCTAAACTTGATGCAGATCTGTCTTCCTATCGTACTCTGCTATCCAAATTCTCTTCAGATGTGACTGCAGCTAAAACTGCCTTTTTACAAGGGGAAAAACTAGAGCGATCTTCACGTGATCCCGGCAAACTCCATAATATCTTTTCACCACTACTCAACCCTCCAACTCCTCCTGCTCCATCCTTCCTGACTGCTGAAGATTTTGCAAACTACTTTGACGAAAAGATTGGCGAAATCTGCCAGACGTTCTCTCCCTCCCCGTCCACTACACTACACATCCTGGATTCCCCCCCCCTCACTGACCCAGTTTTCGAGTCTTACGGCTGAGATCATGAAAGTAAATGTATTGTGATTCATGTTGTTCATTTGTCCTTGAGCCAGGCAGGCTGTCACAGAAGACTCGCATAATAATTCATACGTAACTTATTTATCTTGTCTATTGTACTGCCACTTATGCCCAGGAACTCTTCATTGGCAGGTAGTCAACTCTTCCCATTATCCCCTGTACAAGACTAAGTCAGATATGCCTATTATCCATAGGCATAAATTACGGGGGGGGCTTGTAACTGGTGTCCCATGCAGGGTGAACCCCTGTTTAATGTCCTGTGCTGGGCAACAGACCCTTGAAGTTCCTCATCACAGTAACTGGTTGGAAGATGCACTTTTTTATTTATTCTATTGTTAAAATCCACAAAATACAAAGTAACGACAATGGAGGGAAGACGGACCGAGGCTCATGTTTTGCCGAACATTTTCCTGCCTAAAAGTAAATAATGTTGTTCTCAACATTAGCCACAAGATGGCAGCACATATCAAGTTCGTGAACGTGGGTTCACTTCAGTGCAAAAGCATGCAGTTGGGCGACTTGATATCTGCCCTCAAATTTCCATTCAGAGTGTACTTCTATGGTGCGCTTCCACTCAGGAGAAGCGCATGGAAGGGTGAAAATATGTTGGAGATTACATTAGCTAGGTTTAATTGAGGTGAATAATTAGTTTTGTTAATCATCAAATTAAACCATCTTAATATTATTAGTAATGGCAAAAGTTACAACAATATAAGTCGAACTTCTATATTAGTTTCTAATGTTTCTGATCAGTCATAACATTGACATTAGTCACTGGTGTCACAGATTGGTGTTGTAATCACTAGTGTTACAACACCAATGACAAAAATGGAAGCTTGTGTGTGGGTTTTTTTTTTTTTTTTTTTAAATGGTTGCCCCTTTTGAAGTAAACTGACCTTTTGTGACTATTTAAATCACCGTCGTAAAGGATATATGGGATTATTTTAGCAGAAATTCAAAGCATCGGTGATGTGTAAATGTATGCGTTGCCTGAGAAACAGAATAATCAAATATATTGTATCAATAAAATGCAATCAATAAAAGTATGGACTCACCTTCTCATTGCCGAGGGTGTTTCTCTATCATAACCCTTCATCTACTTTAATGCGCCCCAATTACACCAGTGACCAAAATCTCTTTTTAAATAAATTTTTGAATGTAGTTCAATGTTACTGTGTACAGTAAAAATGTGATTTTGGACAATTAAGATATTTCTTTTAATAATACTGTTTCATATTAAAAATGGTTTTTTTAATGTTGGCATTTGGGTGTGTGACCAAGTGTTTTACAGGTGTAGAGCAATTGTGGGGAAAAACAATTCAATTTAAAAACAAGAATCATGGGGGTCTGGAACCAAATCAGTTATGAATAAATAACAATAACTCAACTGTAAATACTGTGTGACTCTTGGAGTTCTAATATTTTAAGCATGTTTTTAAGTTCTGCAACACGTGACACGGTTTCCCAATCCAAATGGAGAATCGCTCATATACTGGAAGAACCATTTAGTGGTCGATTAACAATATTATTTCTGTTTTAAACCTAGTTAGCTTTTAGCAATGATTAATTATAAACTCGATCGCTTAACTGCTTAGAGCTCACTCTTGGTTTGCCACAGGACACAGGCTCAGTCCTCAGGTAGACCAAATATGTTGAGGGTGGTGTACAGTATGGCTCTGGGAGTGAAGACTGGTATGTTACCGGTTCGAATCCTGTGAACCTGTCGAATCCTTTGAGCAAGGCGTTTAACCTTAATTGATCCAGATACTGGTTGATACATCTTTCACATCGAAATGTTGCATTTCCCAAGTGTTAGCTACACAAATCAATGTAAAGAAACTGAATAATGCAGCTGGAAGCAGCAGAGGGCAAGTGCAGTAGCTACTTTCCTACGAATTGTGAAATAATAGACTGGTATTTCCTTCGGGTAAAGAGAAGGGGGATATTTCCTGGCGAGGCTCTGGTCTTCCCCTGCTGTGCAGCATCTGGTTCCCTGGCGACTCCGCTTATACCGTCTCTAGAGCTGGGGCAGCCGGCAGGTGATACAGGCTGCATTTCGTTATTCATTTTTTTTTTTTCAGAACCAGGAAATAAGAGGCTAAACTGCAGAAGTGCCTTTACCCGGAATTGCTCTATAATCATATACTGATGCGCCGTGTGTGTTTTTTGTTTAGTACATTGTAAAAATGCATAAATGTAATAACACAAAACGTTGCTTTAACCTAAAACAATTATTGCAATACATATTCGGTGCTCTCCGAACTATATCGGCAGCAAATTAGGGATTAAACCTAAAATCGTTCCTTCCGTGGGTAACTTCTTAATGTACAGATTAACAAGGGGTCAGTGTACATTTGTAGCATATTTGAAGCATGTATACATAATTAGATGCCAGTGAGTATTTTTTTCGATGAACTGCCGTGAGGCTGCGGACCGGGAACCGAACCGAAAACGCCCCTTTAGAGAGGCGGGTTCATAGGGGCGGGAAGCGGCGAGGATCCTATACGCTCCGCCGCCACATCTTACGCCCCGAGAAGCGCAGCAGGCGGCGCGGTCCGAGCCCCGGAAAGCAGGTAAAGCTTTTCCCGTCTATTTATTTTTTCCCGTGAACGTCACGTTTAAGCCTAAACAGGTTTATGTGTGTTTTTTTATAATTCTATTTTTCTTTTACGGAATAAATGCTATTTTCGTCTAGAAAGTTAAACAGAAACAGGCTTTTCATGTTAAGATGATGGCTTGCAGTCCTCCGGCAGGCGGGCAGAGCATCCTTCAGCGCCATGTTTACCACGTGTCATCAAAACCTTAAAACGTCGTACCGTCAGCGCCCATATAAGCCAGGCATTAAAACGTCCGAAACATGGGTGACGTATCCTCATCTAAAACATTTATAATGACCAGGGAGAACAGCCGACGGAGGGGGTCTGTGCTTACGGTGTCCCTTCGCTTGGGAACATGCTGTGAGCTTCAGTTCCGCGAAGTTACCGAGTAGTCAGGACTGCTCTATCCACACACGGTTTAAAGCACACAAATATAATTGTTTTTTGCTTTAGTCCATCTTCGAGACGCTTCTCTAGGTCAAGATTATGTAGGGGAGCGGAGGGGAGGCATAATCCCTGGCAGCACAGGGCTGGGGGAACACCCTGAACGGGATGCTATAGTTTATAACTAAGGGCGATTTGCAGATGCCAGTTAGCCCTGTTGTAGGGAGGAGGGGGTGACCATGTAAATTCGTCCGTTTTTCCAAGTAGGGACTTCGGGGGCGTCAGTCTGAAATATCGGACTAGGAACCCGCAATTTCCGAGTTACGAGTTCAAATGGAGCGCGGCATTACTATAGGAGTTGACGTCATTCTCGGGACAGCGCCATAATGTCCACTGTCCTCTTATAATGTCGTTTTAAATAGAAGTCCCATTTACTTTAGTTTTAAAAATGAGAAAATTAACAAACAAAATTGACAATAAGATCTAATTTCTATATTAACTATAACACAGTTCTTTCTGTGTTTATAGTTGTGAGCTTTATCGATGTTTCAGAACCTGATTTAGTTATTTAATGCTTCTGGACCGGGTCATGTCGTTTGGACCATGAGCTAAGTGGAT
Organism: Mormyrus proboscirostris; assembly: GCA_026779585.1. Taxonomy (NCBI): domain Eukaryota; kingdom Metazoa; phylum Chordata; class Actinopteri; order Osteoglossiformes; family Mormyridae; genus Mormyrus; species Mormyrus proboscirostris. Next base: position 4,376,800 of record JAODKF010000051.1, read on the forward strand.
TTTATAATAAGGCTTCTACATTCTCAAACATAGTGACTGCATTGCGAGGTGAGGTGGAGCTGAAGGAACCTGAAAATGGTTATTTTCTTTCATTCCAAAGATGTCTCACCATTTTACTGCATCACGATGGGTTTTTGCTCGCGTGATTATGAGTGATGGTAATTCAGGTAATTTGGCCTCCGGTACTTAGGACGAGTAGCAACAATTTGCTCACTTCTTCAGAAGGTGAGGTTTCTCAGTTAGAAGTCTTGTCGTACACCTCCAGGGTTGACGGTTTGAGTCCCGACTTTGTTCTTTGTGCGTGGAGTTTGCATGCTTTTGTCCTGCAGGAGGAACACATGCAGGTGGATGACAGAATTATCCACCGCTAGCAAACTGGCATGTATAAATATTCCAGTTTGGATGTGCATGTTGGGGAAAATGCAGTGAATAATGCTACAAAATACTGGTGTCAGCATAATTCAAAACAAAGGTTTCCTGACAGTTTTTCACACTGGCTTCTGGCTAAAAAGCAGTTGCATGATAAATAAAGAAGTGATGTGTATCCATGCTGTCCTGGTCAAGAAGTGATGTGTATCCATGCCGTCCTGGTCAAGAAGTGATGTGTACATGTGTTGTATTACAGGGGCCCTTTACACCATTCTGATCAGAGTCCCTGAAACGCTGCCCAGTCACGAGTTCATTTCATGCCATTATCGTTTTTGCATGACCGTACAAGGAGGAACAGGCTACATGAGCATTCCATAAGCTTGAGCAATATTAACACCATCAGTATACAAGTGAATGCTGGGTTAAGCGGTGAACTCAGATTTCTTTAGGGGAAAAGTTTTTTCAATAATTTCAACACACACATTTCTTACAATTCAGTTGCAGTTTTGCAAAAAGTGTTGTTTTTTTTTTTCCATGGGGTTAACTTCAAGTTCATACGCTTTTCCCGCATTATCTCCTTGCCGCGCATAAATAGCCGACCTTGGATGTTGCCTGTTTGTTTATGCAGGTCACACATGGCGAAAGGCGCTGTTTTCCTGCCCTGAGGTTGCTGGTCATTAGCAGTTCTCTGCTCGTCCTTGCCACGTTTCTGCTGAGGTAGTCATCCAGACCGAGCAGACCATGGGTGCGGAAGGGGACGCCACGTCGACAAACTCCATGCGGCTGAAGCAGGAGATCTCTCTGCTCCATGGGGTCTGCCTCATCGTGGGCAATATGATCGGCTCTGGCATCTTTGTCTCCCCGAAGGGAGTCCTGCTGCACACGGGGTCCTTCGGCCTGTCCCTGGTGGTGTGGGTTATTGGGGGCGTCTTCTCAGTCTTCGGGGCATTGTGCTACGCCGAGCTGGGCACCACCATCCGGAAGTCGGGCGCTAGCTATGCCTACATCTTGGAATCCTTTGGGGGTTTCCTGGCCTTCATCCGCCTGTGGACGTCGCTGATGATCGTGGAGCCGGCCTGCCAGGCTGTCATCGCCCTCACCTTCTCCACCTACCTGGTCCAGCCCTTCTACCCCACCTGTTTCGCCCCTTATGCTGCCGTACGACTCATAGCCGCCCTCATCATATGTAAGTTTACCTGCTCTGCAACGTTAAAAACCGCTGAGTCCACTAAGAGATATTGGATATTGTTACTCTGAGTAATGATGGCCAAATGAAGCGTCATGAACCATTTGTTGTACCTTCTGATCCCACTAGATGGTGCTCTCTGTTCAAAGCATGCCCCAACAGCACTATCTAGTGGGCCCAAAATATACAGCAAATTGTTCATGAAGCTTCATTTGGCCATTACTACTACTGAACTCTTCGTTAGACTCAAGGAGCTAGTGGTCGATTGAGTTTGTGCAGTTGAAGTAGTTTAGCAGATCTGTTTTCCAGCTTCATGTAATAGACTTTTAGCCAAACCTTTAAGAGACAACAAAACTGCCATATTGCCACTCTTTCCAAAACATTTTGCCGCTTTTTCGATGCTTTCTGAAATCTTAAACAGCACGGCGGGCTCACGTCTGCGGGACTGCACATTTGAATTCTTACCCCACTGTATGCGTAGGGTGTGCACACTCCTTGTGTTGTATGGGTTTCTACTGTAGTTTTACCCCAAAACCCTGTAGTTAGGTGAGTTAGTTTGTATGATGGACTGGCGCCTCCAGGCACACAGCTGCTCTGTACTGGATAAGCGACTGGATGGATGGATGGATGGATGGATGGATGGATGGATGGAAACTTAAAAGACAAACTTTTTTGGAATTAAATTGCATAAGTAGTGTAGGAATTGATATCAGTTTTTTTAAAACGGCAACATTTTTAACCTTTAAACGTTTATGGTCCCTCAAATGCAGGTTTGCTTGACACTTTTATCTGGCCGTTTGGAAGATCTTGGAACTGATTGCCCTGGAATTTCAGTGGTTGGAGATGGTTGCATCTCTGTTGATATCAAGCACCTGATAAGATCTAAGGCTGTAAAACATGTCCAATTGCTCGGCTGTTAAATTGTAAGCTAGCTATCTTGCTATCTTACGTCTGGGCTGCTCGGTCATTTCAGGTTGTATAAGCAGTTTTATGTTCGTTTAGCAGATGCAGTGTACTGGTGAGGGTCAGCTAGCATCAGTAGTGGGGGGTTTAGGGCCTTGTTCAATGGACAAGTGGTGGTATTACTCCATGGAGACTTGAACCCACAAGCTTCTTTACGTTGGTACAGACTCCTAAACCACTGAGCTATACTTAATTCCACGTTATACAAATTGGATTGTGTTTTTTTTCATTAGCACATAAGTTTATCGTCATTTCATGGCTTTGGTGGCGCCATGTCTAAAACAGCCACTTACGCTAGGTATACTCTAATAGAGCTGAGAAAGGAGGTTAGGAAAGAGGGATAGAGAGAACTTATTTTGAACTGGTTTGGTTGTAAATCATCCAACTGTATTATGTACATCCAAATGTATTGTGCAGTCCTGTGTGACTGCAAAAGTGTTCTTCTTTTGGCAGCAGAGCTGGTAATTTTAGTTGTGTTGTAACGTGTAAAAGTTATCAAGATCTTCATGCTTCTTTCGCAAAATAAATGCTGTTGACAGTCCCCCATGTCCTCTAGTTGGAAATGATACATTCAATGTACTTCTCAAAATAGTTTTATTTACATAAAGGGACAAGACATGCTACTCCACCCAAAACTTGGGGGGGGGGGGGGGGGGGGGCGCAGAACCG
>JAODKF010000051.1:4389787-4405944 GCA_026779585.1 Mormyrus proboscirostris
CTCTCTCTCCAGCCCTCTTTCCCATCTCTCCCCCCTCTATCTCTCTCCTCTCCTCCTCCCCCTTCTCTTCTCCCCCCCCCCCCCATCCCGTGCGGCTCCCTGTCTTCTCACCCCTCCCATTAAGGCTTGTGTTACACTCTGCCTGGTGCTGCCCCCGATCAGGTGCTGCACACCGATGGGAGCGCTGACCTGTGCTCACACAGTCAGCCCTGACTGCGCCTCCAGGCCAGGCACGGCTCGCCCGCTCTCCATTCCATGCCCAGACCGCTGCCCCCGCCGGGGGTGACCTCGAAGGCTTCACGGCCCTGGCCCCCGGCTCCCTGGTGGATGGGGGCCCGGCGAGGGAGGCGACATCCTGTGGGGTGATGCGAGTAGCTGACTGCTTCGCTCTAGTGCCGCCAAGAGGCCATGGATCTGTCCCGTCGACTGCGTTGGATCCACAAGCGGCCTTGGAGGCCGCAGACCCGCCGGAGGGAGTTCAGTAGTAGGTACCTGGCGCTTGCGTGCTGTGAATACGAGAGTCGTGGGGCGACAGAAAGGTGCGGCTGAGGTTAGGATTAGGGTGGGGGTGGGGTCGGCTCTCTTCTCAAACCTGCTCACGAAATATCGGCGGCGCTGGTTGTGTCTTCGGTGAAATTTTAATTTGACCACTTCAGCTTGTGTAGAGATGAACATCAAGGTAAATGTGCCTGGTCGTGTATGGGCCCCATAAACGGACCATTTGCCCGTTTGTGTTCCTCCTAACAGCTTCTTTGAGTGTGTGTACACCCCCTCCCCGGCCCGTGAACACCGATCCTGCCCGCAGCCTCCTTGTGCTTGGTATCAATGTCTTCTGCATAGATATATTATTCCTAGATATCGCATATTCTGTCTGTACTGTATTTGTAGCCCGTGCTAGGGCTCACATGTTTGCATTGTTAGAAGATAATCTGGCATTGTGGCTGGGGAAGAGCTCCGTTTTCTCTTATTAGATAAGCTCTTCAGACAGGCCTGTCCAATCTTGTAATACTATATCCAGGGGCTTTTGGTGTGACCCAGTGCAGGGTTACCTCCAGTACCTGGTTCCTGCTATCTGAGAACACAGACTACACGGAATTGTTTAAAGGTGTACTAACCGACGGTATGGGGGTGGCAGCCTGTAGCCACTCATTTTATTTTCAATTATTTAGATACAAATAGCCAGCAGATTAAATGCAAATTCCTCAGTACTTTGCTGAGCATCTCAAAAGTTGTACGAAACCCACGGTAGAGTGTTTCCATGCTATCAGCCTACAGTATCTGAGAGGACTCTAAAGAGTCGGACTTCTGGGTTTTCTGCCTGAAGGAGTGCAGTCTGTGTCTGTCCTGCTGCCTCTTTTACAGAGACACTTAGACTGGGTTTTACTTGCTTAGGCGGCTGTGAAGCATCTGTTTGGGCATTTTAACTTGATTAGATCGATTTTGGTCGCTGTCTGTATTAAAACTCCTGTGACATCACGCAGGATATTGTGCCGTTTGTTCGGGTTGAGCTCCGGCCCCCGCAACTGTCCAACGGTGCTGCGGTAAATGATGCCGCACAGTGAGTGTGGAGATGGGGGGGGGGGGTTCACATTCCTCCAAGCCCAATGTCCTCATCCCAGTGACACCTCCTACCAGAATCACACTTTCACACCGCAGGCCTGCTGATCGACGGATTCCTCTGTTTATGCATAATGCAGCTGTTCTGCGAGGATGAAGCATAAAAAAATAGAAATGCGGATGGACGCAGGGCAGCTGTGTTGTGTAACGCAGCCGCCTCACCTAGCAGCCGCGGCGCCTATTTTCAGCTTTCCAGACAGGCAGAGTGTGCCTCATCTCCCTCTCCTGCACGCCAGCTTCCACATCGGAGTGGCTGAAGCGCTGCCGTCTTCACCCGATGCTCACATCTGCCACGTGGATATTCTTCCATGCATGTGCTCAATGTGCTGATACCATCAGAGGCGATTCTGAGGTCTGCTGGTCCTCTGTCTGTTCGAGCCTGAATTCCAAAGGGAAGCTGGGCTACGTGGCTCTGCTCAGTGCTGACATTTTTAAATGGCCACTAGGGGGCATCACACCACAGACTAATAAAGTTGCAAAGTGCCGACGGCGACACCAGTATTACCGTTACATTCCGCCCGTCATACATATTGAGGGCCATATGCTTTCTGCATGTAGGGCAAATGTGAAGTCTTGCTCTCTCTGCTTATGTAGCCGTTCTTTTCCGGGACAAAAAGGCTACAAGAAGGTCTGATGATGTAAACAGACTGTGATGCCAGTTTAAAGCACGCGTACGAGTCCCCGCGTGTTTGGATTCTCAAGAATAAAATGATGCATTTGTGCCTTAATCCTAATTAAATGCGCATAATTGCTTGAGATGGATGCTGGACACGCTTTTAGGTCTCTGCAGAGAAATGATGACAAGCTTTGGAGTTTGATGCTCTGTGGACTTTTTCTGACGCAATCCATTTCCATCCTGAGCCTGCAGAACTGTCTGTCCTACAAAGAAGCAACTTTTTTTTTTTTTTTTTTACTCCCCTTATGAAATACACTTTCCACACACACACACACACTTCTCAGCAGGCCGGCTCGGTACAGTTCCCTAACAATGACTGCCTTTTCGAGAACCTTTTGTGCAGTCCTACACAGTGCGTGGTCTGTGGGGTGCATCACCATTTCCACTGTGGCATGTGTCTCTGAAGGGTCGCGAAACAAAGGCGAAGACAGAGACAGAAATAAACATAGCTGTAGGGAGAGGCTGTCAGATTATAGGGGGGTAAACCATTGCTTGGGATCCTGTTTAAGCCTCTGTCAACCAGCCCATTCCTCCATCCTATCCCTCCTTCGGTGTCAGAAGCATAGAAATATGACGGGATTCACAGACCAGCCCATTCGCCGAGCATAAGCACAGGAGTCTGCAAGCGTGTCACTTCAACAGCTAAGAGGTAGACTTTCGGAGGCTGTCGGCGTTTGACAGCTCAGCAGCTGCAGTGTGCCATGTGACGCGGGGTCGCCCCCACGTGCGGCGGCAGAACGTACCTCTGATTTCAGCATAGACGCATCTTATGTGACCCACCAGGCACCTGCAATTTGCCAGATAGAGGGGGGTAGGGAATTATATCTGGCTCTGCTCATTGGCAGAACTATAACTGGCAAACAGATTTATACTGGTTCACCGTTATGGAAATTTTGGCCAATGTGATAACGATGTATTTTTAACCGGCTAAGTTGTGCTGGCAGTGAAGGCTGTCAACCAAGGGGGCAGCAGAAGGACATTACATCATTTTTTAATTTTTGCACAAAAACGAGAAAGCGGTCTGTGGCCCAGAATAGTGTAATAGCGGTGTCGCAGGCTGTGTTGAATCGCCTTGTGGGCTGGTACTTTGTTTTTTAACGTACTTAGCCTGATACCAGTGTGCTAACCGATACATTGTGCCTCGTTACAAATCCTTGGAGTGGGCACACTTGAGCTACATGCTGAGGTGAGACGTTACACTGGAGCCTGGAGCTTCATCCACAATCGCATCACAATTACAGGTTAATGGGCTTATTGTCCAGTGACTAAAATTCTGGGGTTTGTGCATCTATTACTGCATGAGGGGCGACCAAACCCCTTCCTGCCAGCCACTCCCTTCCTGTTCTCCCTCTCCTATACCTTCCCCATGTTGTAACCATAGTTTCAGCTCTTGTCTGATTCTGTAATCTGGTTCATCTTAACGCTGTGGCCTCAGATCCTCTTTTTTGGTCACCTGTTCCCTGTGAACGGATGCTGCGGTCAGCCAGGCTCTCACCACAAACCAGCTCCACCCGTAACACCCTGTTTATCTGCTGAGGAAGATACTGTGATACTGAAGGACCTCAGGCAACAATGAGGGTTGACTGAATGCCAATTGAAAGGAATTTTAAACCTAGTGCAAATCCGGGAACATGGTTGCTGGCGGAGAAGCCGTAATGCAAACCCGCCTAGAGTGGAGACCTGTGTTCATGGACGTACGTGACCAAAAAGCCAGCATGTAAACCACTTAAACGTTAAGTTCAGTATCTGCCTTTCCTTATATATTTCCAGCATCTTTGTGATGGCGAGTTTCCATCTTGTTCCGAGACGTCTCCTCCTCTTCTTGGTTCTCCTCCTCTTCTTGGTTCTCCTCCTTTTCTTGGTTCTCCTCCTCTTCTTGGTTCTCCTCCTCTTCGCTGTGTTGTTCACCTCCTCCGTTCCCCCTTTTCCAGAAGTGTCACCGATCCCAGATGCGCTCCAAGCCCTCCCTAAAGTCTGTGTTTAGCAAATCACAGGCTTAGCACGTCTCGCTGACATTTTCCCGCTGTTGTCCTTCGCATTCTGCATTCATTTCTCGAACAATGACGTACCTACAGGGATGAGCTCAGTGATGCTGTTGCCATAGTGACACTAAGAATGTTGCAGCGCCAGCCAGTCACATGTCCCTCCCTGCCCCCCCGTGACAGCGTGCAAAATCTGTTCCTGGACCATAAAGGAACATGAATCTGTGCCAGACTCTGCTTTAGGATGCTGCCCTTGTTATCGTTCCCATGGCAACCAACTGCTGCGTCACAGATGGCTCTCGCCATGTGCCCTATGAGGAGGAGGTTTGCAGGGCTGCTGGGAGGAGACGTACTTTTTGTCCGCTTTTACCCAGAAGGCTGTGCTTTGAGCTGTTGTGCTATTTTCTTCATGTCTGCTGTTAGACATGTTGACAGGCCCTTATTTGCGTGCCACCCAAACTGTTTCAGCTGCTTTTAAATTGAAAAGGGTTTAGTCTCTGCCAGACATAATGCTGTTTTAGCTGTACACTGGTCTTCCTTTTACAGGACTTTTGAACAGTTTAATTTAAACACAGTTGTGTGTCTGATGCATGGGAGCTGTTACTCACATTTGCTGGGAAGTCTTGCCTCCAGTGAGTGGTCTTCATTTTGTCAGCTGGATTAGAATTGTTTACTGCAAGACAAGCAGCATCTGACACATTAACTGTTTTTGTTAAACTTTACCTCTTGGTTGTTGCCTCTTATTCACTGACAATTGGTGTCTGCGGTTGACATTGAGGAAGCCTGACTGTACCAAGTCCCATGTAAAAGGACTCTGGTCTCATCCTACATCCTGACCCTGGAGCTCTTCACTGTAGAGATACATTAACCTAATGACCTAAAGGTTACCCCAAAAACCTGCATACACACCTGGCCCTTTCAGGATAACATTGTCCGCCCCTGCATTAGTGCTTTCAAAACAATTGCCCCAAACTATATATTTTTTCAGAATACAAATGGAATAGAACTCAGAAGTTTAAATGTCATCCCTACTCCATCTTTTCTTTCTGATATGTGGATTCATCCTTGTAGCGGAGCCCCGACTCAGCTGTTGGGAGACAGATTGATAGAAGGATGAATGGATGAACCGAATACAAATCGCCGGTTCGACCAGTAAAGCCTTAACCAGACGTTCACTGACGCATCTGGGGAATCTCCATCTGCTACAGACCCCAGTCTGATTATTAATTCACGAGATGATGGTTATTTTATAGCAGGAATTAAGATTAGCACTCCTTCTCATACTGTGCTGTCATCCATGTGATTTTGCCAGTCGATCATGGATATTCTCTATATTTATTTCTTGATTAAAAATCTCCAGCAGTTGAGGATCTGGGCAGAGATTGGATCCTTAACACAGTGTTGATTCTGAGCCAAGCAATACGACTGACCAGACAGTGTCTCGCATTGCTGCGCACATCAGGCTTTCAGAGCACCTGAGCGTTTCCCTGACATTTGAAATGTACACTGAGCTTGCAGATATGCACAAAGTCATCTCAAAATGATTCTTTCAGCTGTGAGCTTGATGGCGGGGCTGCTCTGCTGGGCTTACGAGGAAGAGCCCCACCCGAGGGAAGAGATCTCAAAGAAATCAGTCTGATGCAGCCTAGTTACTATTTCAAGCCACTGAACTCATTTAGACGGACAAAGTCACATGATCACCATGAAGGCCACTTAGTGTGTGACAACTTCTGTTACCTTAATTTGCACAAGAATCCCCCCAGGAATCCTACTATGAGCTCATGGGTCAAACCCCTTGGGAGAGGGGGGGGGTGGCTTTTAAAAGCGTGGTTTTAGGTGAGCAGTCTTTTAATTAGATGCTAACTTTTTGCCTCACCTTAATGAACTCGACACCTTCCTCAGTGGGGATGCCGATTGACGTGACCTGCCTGTCCGTAGCTACTCAGCCGCTTCCCATGATTCCGAGAGAGCCGTTTCTGCGCGACACCTGGGAGCAACTTGGCGGCCGGCGGAATCGGAGAGCTAATTATTCTTGTTAATCACAAGCAGTCCGTCCCTCTCGCCCGCTGCCCGCCCTCTCGCAAAGGAAGTTGTGAAAGTGGTTATCGCTGGAGGGGAGCAGCCCAGGCAGTGGGTTGCACACAGGCGCTCTCTCTCCGCGCACCACATCGAGACGCACCCCACCGCTCCTCCGCTCCGGCGCTGGCTGGAGGCAAAGTGGGGGCCCAGCTCGTTAGAGCCAGCCATCCCACGCTCGCGAAGCTGCTGAGAAGCAGGCAGAGCCGAGAGCGGCAGCCATGGCTGAGATGGTGCAGGAGGATCTGAGCGCTGTCATGTGTGAGGAAGCAGACGACTTCTTCTCCGAAGGTAGGCTGCACATCTCAAGCACAGGGGCCACGTTTTTTTGTCATTTATTTCGACGTCCGTAAATGTTCGGCATATCGAAGAAGCAAAATCGGGCGATGACAGCTTCTGCGATAGCGCTGACAGGATTAAAATGCTGGCAAATATCCAGGGGAGTGACAGGACACTGTTTTTTAAAAATAATAACGATTCCACCACTGCAGCAGTTAAATAAATGTGTGAAAATAGAGGCGTGAATGTCTTTGCGGAGAGTTGCACTGCATGCATTTCTGTATTGCTTAAGCCGTTCTGAGTGTTGCTTCATCATCAGTGTGCAATTGTGAAAGAGAAAGGCAGACATTTAAATCAGTCAAATGTGGACAGGAGGAGACTTGTGCCATTGCCTGTGTGTAATTTAAAAATGTTTGTTTATGAAACCAAAAACCTTAAAAAGGTTCACTATTGTCATTACACCCCTAATATGTAACAGTTTCTGTGTGGGAGTCATTGAAGATAACATTGCAATGGCTATTAAGATAATCTTAGATAGGTAATTATATTCAAGCATTTATTTGCTCTTTAGATCACGATTTACAATTTTATGACTAAATTAATTGAAAAGCCCATTTCCTTGTAAACGATCAGCATGTTCGCAGTGCTGGGGATCAGTTGTGGTTCTCCTGTCTTGTCTTGGTTTGGTGATGGTTCTGCATCCCTGGAGCAGTGTTGGGAGACGCGAGTAGGACCTGCTTGCCCTCATCCAGACCGTAGGAGCTGCCTGCGGTTCCCCAGACTAGGGAGTGAGATGAGGAGGAATGGCCAGCTATGTAAGAACGGGTGGGAGGACTGAGTGGGGTCTTGAGGGAGCAGAGGTACAGATATCATAATTCTGGGGAAGAACAGAAACAGTAGACAGTTGTTTGTCATCAGCACAAGTGTAATAAAAGAACGAAACAAGCATAAGCAACAGTGCAGGAGAGAGCTTGATATCGGGGGGGACTTAGTTTGATTATTTAAATACAAATCATCTTTGTTTTGGGGGGGAGGGCAAATGAAGCCAAATGAAATATTGAGGGGTACACGCATGGGGAGCAGGAAGACGTTCTGCTTTTTCCTGAGACCGCTTGCTGTTCTGATGTACATGCGGGTGCACGCTTACACCACTGTTGGAAAGGAAACCAGTTTCTCTAGGAGTCCCAAGACTTCGTGCTGGTAGCTGAGTGTCTGAGGAGTTTCTGAGTGCCGGGGGGGGGGGGAGGGGGGAGGGAAGGGGGCGTGATCCATATTTGCTGAGCAGAAGCAGTGGCTCCTCTTAAACCTAAACGTGCATTTAACATTTAATTGACGTCCACAACCAAAATTTCGATTGACTGTCATCATATTTTTACACGAAGACCATGAGCAACACCTTAATCTAATTTTATGAAATGCCTTTCGAATAATTTGCAAAGACAATAAAAACAATGGACATTTAATTTTTTCCCCCTAAGTTAAAGGCTGCCCAGAACAGCAGCTGGGATGGATCAGGTCAGGTCAGGAACCAGTGTTGGCGACACACTTAAATAAACTACCAGCACAAATGGGTCACTCTTGATAACAGCAAGTGCTACATCAGCCAAAATAGGTTATACTCATTGAAATCTCCATCCTTTATAGAGGGCATTTTCTTTGTTATTTTCAATAGTTTTGGCACACAATGTTATACTGAAATGATGAAACAGGACAGCAATGTACTACAGTCCTCCATTCAGCTGAGATTTACAGAAAGCACTTGTGTGTAAACATTGTGAGACTCACTCCTATAGGTTAGTGTAATAACTGTGAGACTCACTCTTATTGGTTATAGATGAACACAGAGGTTATACTAATGTTGCAGGTCTGTGATTGAATGACCAATGCTGAAGATGCAAAGAGCCAGATCTGGTGTCATAATTCCATTTTCCCTTGCCTTTTATGTGTAGACACAAAGTTCCTTGGATCCTGTGAAATAAGATCTTCTTCAAGTCCAGAGTACAGTATTTCAGTGTGATGATTGTCCTGGTGATGATTTATGCAGAAAAGGGAGGATCTGCTGACATTCTTTGTGTGACAGGATACTAGATTATAGGAGAGATTGTTGACTTTTGAAACTAGTTCTCTGGTGGCTCTTCTCCAGCACAATACCAGGTCAAACACTGCAGAGTACCTTAACTTCCCCTGGGAGATTAAATTCAAGATTCACGATGATTTCTGAACCACGTGCAACAAGGGTTTTGGAATGCTTACTTGTCTAACCGCACCCAATACAAGGAACAACGGTATTAAGTAGAGAATAAATAGACAATAGACAGCTAGATATATAATAGCAAAGTGAAGACAAGTAACACTTAGACACATTATTTATTCAAATAAAGTTCCAAGTGCAACTGTGCAGTAATAGTTTAACCTATTAATATCATTTATGTAAGAGAATTACCGCATTAAAGTTATTGAAGTCAGGAGAGGATATTTCGCATTCACATAAAGCACTATCATGCACTCACGCACTATCAATCACCATTGCACACTATCATGCACCATCGTGCATCTCGGACATGGTATCAGACGATCTGTCTCCTCGCTAAAGAAGCTATTTCCTTTTAGTTTTATCTACCTAATTAGGCGTCTCTGACACATGAAATGCATTTCTGCAGCAGGTAAAGACAGGAACCAGCCCTGCAGGCCTGCCTTGTGCGGCTCAGTCATTTAAAATCTGAGGGGGTTTTGCTAAGTCTCAAACAACACAAGGTAGTCTAAAAGCACCCGAAGAAGAGGGGCCCTACAGGACCCCAATGGCCGCGATCAAAGTCATACCTACGTGTAGCAACAACTGCAATTAGCCGACCGCAAGCCCTATAATCGTGTAGGGATGGTGGCGGGGCTTGACCATATAGCCAGCAACAACCTTTATTTTCATGATGACCTTCTTTCTTCAAAGGAATGGCAAGCATTTCTGTGAAGGTCCATCCATCCATCTTCCGTAACTGCTTATCGAGTACACAACAAGCACCAGCAATGGCCGCTCATGTCTGAGAAATGCAGCTGGCATCGCTGAAGTGTTAACTTTCTGCTCTGGGTACTGCCTTTCTCCAGCTCAGCCTTCCAACCCTGATGGCACGTGCTCTCGTAAGGGCTGCCCAAATCTCTACTCTGAGTAGAGATGTATAGAAGAGGCTTCACAGGGATCTTGCATCATCTTCTGGGCACATGTAAAGTGCCACTCTAGTGTAGAAGCAGGAATCCTGTCACCAGAGCCAGTCCTAGTAGACTGAGGTGAGAAAATCACATTTGACATTTTCCTGTTGGCATTTTATGAATCCGTAACATGATAGCAACCTAAACCAAGGTTTCAAGCACCTTAGCTAGACTGTAGATGAGAAGTAAGTTCCAAAATATGTGTAGATAGTCAAAACCGCTCCTCTAATCACTGCAGATTGTTTGCCTTAAAGTAAATACAACTGCCTGTGGGGTGGGGGGGGGTACTGATGAAAGCCGTAATTACAGGATGAGATTTAGTGCAGCTGACTGCCCCTGTGTGCAGGTGTTTTTTGTGCACTGTAGTGTTTCTGCTTTATCTTTAGATTTTTGTCCGTCTGCCAGATATAACCACCATGATTTCAAAGCAGATTCAAAAGACACTAAGTCTGAGTGTCTGGTGTGATTTTGTGCAATTTGGGCATCAAGTAAGAGGACTGTTCTATAAATAATACGTTTAAAAAATACACACTGTCACATGGGGGGGTTGAGTATGCCTGAAGCCAGTGGGCACTAGGCATGGGCTACCCAGTGAGTCTGAGACATCAGTTAATTTACCTTCAGAAGACAGTGAACATGGGGAATTCATGCAAACTCCACACAGACAGAGCCAAGGGCAGGAATCAAAGCACCAAACCTGGCGGAGTGAGATTACGCTAATAACCACTGTGCTGTCCCTCTATAAAATGCAATGAATTTTAAATCTGTAGTGGTTACAAGTGTGCGACGTTTGAGAAGTCTATCAATAAACCTAGCTTAAGTTTTTTGGTGTTCAAATCGTTGTGATTATTTTTCTAGAACCAAATTTTATGTATTTACTAAAATACATTCAATGTATTATGTATGAATGTATTAATGAAATGTAAGTCCATTTCAAATGGATTTTTACGGTTTTACCCGGCACATACGAAGCGAAGTACAAAGTAAATGTTAAGGAAACGCCACAGCTGCGTAAACATGGTATAGACACAATGACCTCAGCGGACTGATCTGGGATCGGCTCCCCTCTACATACAAAAGCTCAGTTTGCGCTGATCAGGGGGCGGTCATCATTTCTGTATGGGAGCTCACAGCGGGATGATCTGGGATCGGTGCTGCTCTCTGTGTTGGATTTAACTTTGAGCTGATCTGGGATCGGTTCTCTACTCTATACAAAAGCTCAGGGCTGGTGATCCTCGCTGAATGAGGGTTTAACGGCTGCCTGGGAGGACGCGCTCAGTCTAAGCAGATTCGGAACGATCGGTGTCGACCATAAATCATAGCTGTTGCTGTTTTTCACCACGTCCTGCATCAATTCGAGAGACGCGGCGGCCTCGGAGCGCCACGTTTGTCTGTTTACCTCGTGATGGACGCTAGCGGTTAGGGAGCGCAGGGCTGCCAGCCGCGTCCTGTCACGGCGCAACTGCCGGAGCCCGGAGGTGAGTCCGCGTGCAGAGCACTGCAGCCAGTCCGCGAGCGTACCACTGGAGCTGGAAGGTCACGCGGGTCCATAGCGCCCGAGCCAGGCAGTTTAAGCGGGTCTACGGCGGCCGGAGCCGGGCGGTTTGTGGGGGGCGTCTGCGCAACTCACTTATTAAAGTGCACTTTTGTGGGACGGGAGCACAAGTAAAGCCCTAACTGGTTAGAAATGCGCTCATCCAAATGAACACCACTAGTTATGTTTGTTTAAAAATAGGAAAAAATACTGAATATCTCCTTTAAACAACCACTTTTGCATTAAAAATTAATTGCTGACGCACCGTGTGTATGGGTGGCCTTTGCGGTGTTGACTCGGCTTGGCGGCTGTTTAACTGACTTTAATGAGGGCCCGTGACAGGTGCGGCGGTGTGCCGTTTGCTGCGGGGTGACAGCGATGGTGATAGAGCTTCAGGGGTGCGTGGGTACAAAATGAGACGATACATCCAGCTTTTCCTGTTCCGCTGGCACATCTGGGGGCTGTCGCTCACTTTTAGGATCTGCTAGGTGGAGGGGAGAGAACCATGGAGGTTTTACGGTTGCTTTTATAATCGGACCCTCGGGACACACCGGTTGGTAAGTAGCATCCTGGATGGCGACATTTTCCTGGATGGTAACACTCTGGGCTTTTGATTGACGTAATTCTAGGAGTCGCTCTGCTGGGCGTATATATTTAAGATACAAATAAGAAATGTCCGGCCAGTACTATTCAGAAATAGTCAGGGTTGCTATAGTACTGTAAGAGGAATGTAAACTTCACTTTGCCTTAAAAACTGAACAAGTCATGCTTTAGAGAGCTGAAGTGCTGTTCAATGTAGATGCTTTTTTGATGGGGTGAATGGCTTGCTTGATTCTAGTTTTGCTGCAGCCTTTTATACACTGAGAGTGCCAAGGGCTGATGTAGTCAGCAATACCAGGCTGTAATCCCCAGTGCTGTTAGGCAGCTTGTGGGCACTGCAGCCTCTTTTCTTTTTTGACTGTTGTGTGGAAAGCCCCCAGCTTTGAGGGTGGAGACACTGGGGGATGGGGGGGGGGGATCATAAACTGGCAGGTGGGCTCCAAATTCAGCTTGAGGAAGCCTGAGATCCAGATGACCACTGCATTGCTGTTCTGGCATGTTTACACAGATTCCCTCAATATCTTACATGCCCCGTGACAGAGGCATAACCAGCTACATGTGTTTAACAAGGCTGAATGGTGAAATCCATTAAAGAATATTCTTATTCTATTTATAATTTATGTTTATTAGTAAATAAACAAATAAAAAAAATGGAATACAGTTTAACTGGATTTGTGGCACAGTAACCACTGGTGTACTTTCTGGAATCTTTGATGGACCCTCATTTGTCTCCCTGCTCGGAGAGCAAAATCTAAATGTTATTTAAAAAGCATTTTTATTGTAAAAAGGGGATTGCAGACCAAATTTACAGAGAAACAATTAGTGTTTAGCAAACCTGGCCTAATTGTCTTCTAATGTGTCTCTGATATAACCTTGTGACCCATTCAGGAACAGCCATCAGCAAATGTTTGAAAAATTTTATTCTCTAGAGTACTGGATAAATATGGCTCTCAGTGCATGCGGCTGTCATTCTCTACAGAGGAGTGGCCTGAGTTTGAACAGGGTCATTCTGCAAAGTCTAAAGGAATCTCAGCTGTTTTCTGTATGCATGATGCAGGACACGCAGTGAAACTATGGACCTGTTGTTATTTGGTGTCCTGGTGGACTGAATATGGGACCATACAGACATGTGTGAATAATCTTAGCATTAATTTTTACTCTCCACATGGTATTAAGAATCAAATCAATGGATCTCCCATCGGAGTATGTGACCTCAGTCGTTCATACAACCCCCCCACGATCTGGGAGGAGTTCAGCAGATGGGTGTGTTGTCCTGTTGGGGGGCAGCTAGGGTGCATGTTTTGCATTCTGAGGTTCAGCTGTTGTGAGAAGACGGGGTGGTTGCTGAGGAGTGGCTCTCATTGGCCGGATCACACATCCTGCAGATGACTGTTGATTGAAATCCTTGCTGCGGCCTGAAGTTCATGTACCATCCAGCAATACGCTGTGAGCTGTCGCTATGGAAACCGCCGGTAAGGTCAAAAGCAGGCTGAGCTGGCAATCGGTGACCAAACTCGCCATCACTGTCACTTCTATTATACTTATTAGTAATTTTGTTTAACCCCATAGTGTGTTAACGCCGTATGCAAATGCATAAATCATTTGTTATGAAAAATGCTTTTCAGTCAGCGTGGGAGCTGTCAGATGTGGTATTCAGAATGACTGTACATCTGTGCCCAAGCCGGAATCGTGCCGTAGTGCACCTTCATGTGTGTGCTTGTATGGCCTAGTGATGGTTTTGCTGGGAGAAAATGGCCCATTCTGGTTCTGATTTGCAGGGAGGTTCTGCTCTGCCACTATAAAATGTGCAGGCTGTTTAACCGTATTTAAGAATCCTTTTTGACAAATCCACACCCATGCAAGCATGGCTTCACCTCTGTGCTCTCTTCGCATGTGTTCAGTGGAAGCTCGAGGCCCTGCTTTTGTGTGTCTCAGAAGTCTTCAGCACTTTTACCATGAGTAATGTGGTTGTTATGGTTGTCCGGAAACACTTCTAGTTTAATATCACTTCCCCTACCCTGAATGCTCTTAATGTTGCACTTTTCGCTTACTCTATTTGAATAGTAGGCTGATTAGGTTTTTGCTTGAATCAGAAGTTGTTCTGTAGCTCCTGCTCCAGTCCTGCTTACACTTGTACCTGGACATTTACTGGAAGCTCAGCCTAGCTGTACTTATGCCTCCTTGACAGCCGTATGTTTGTAAAGTGTTTGTTGCTTTGCACAAAAGCGTCTGCTGGGTAAAAACAATAAATGTTGTAGTTCTTGTTGCCGTCACTGGTAAATGATCTTTAGTGTATGTTTTATTTATTTATTTTTGACGCTGCTGTTCTTGTCATCAAAGCACACAAAAAGGACATTGGCTCTGTGGTCTGTGGAAAGATTCGCCGAAGGCAGTTTTTTGGAGGGCTTTGGTGCTGTTTGTATGATGCATAGAATTACAAACAAAAGCAATGTGACAGATGACTTAAGGTAAACAGAGCGGGACACCTGCTTGTGTCACGTTTCATTTTTTTGAACATATGGTTTCACTTTGACTTTTTCTGTGCTCCGCTGTGCTCCGCTGTGCCGCAGCACAGTTCACGCGGTGAATAATCGTTAATAACGTTGCCATTCGATAGCCATTTTCCTCTTCAGCACAGGGTGACAGTCTTCTGCTTTTCTTTGCTCCCACAAAAGCAAAATCGAGTTAAGCCGCTTTTTTGGCCTCTCTGAACAATCATTTGCATTGCTGAACCCCTAACCCTTCCTCTCGCTCTCCCTCCGATCCCCTTCCTCCTCCTTGGAGCGATTCATGAATGAGGTTGTCTGTTTGAAGACTACCCCTGAAGAAAGATGGTTATGTAATGTCTTAGCCTTGGGAAGGGCACATGGAGGTCGGTTCCAAGTCATGTTCTGGACCATGAAGACACTGATATATTAGGCGTAAGTCAAGTCAGCTGGGTGTTACTGTCATCTGTGGCACAGAATAACATTCCCCCAGGATTATGCGGTAAAATTCAGAATGGCAAGTCACAAGAGGAGGGTTTTCATAAAAACCTATTTTTATAATGTGAATGATATCTGGTAGCTTTTGTTTCTTCTGCAGCAGTGCTGACGTTTTTGTTTTTAAAAGCTCTGATCTGCCGTTGGGCATCAGTGATGGATAAAGCCGTTTTGAAGGTGCCGCCTCTAAGCTCAGGGGAACCACTCCCTTCACGGTTCGTTTTGCCGTACTATAAATATCGGCCTTTCTTGGGCCGCTAATCCGCCAGATGTGAATGATGTTTATCATTTGTGCAGCTCGAGTGGCTGCCGTCTTTCTGTTCATTTTAATTGGATGCCACTTTTGTCCAAGTAAGACTGATAAAACATGACAGGCAGATGGCAGTGAAGGAGCCGGTTCAGGCTGCGCCTCCAATTAGTGACCCGAAAGGGAAAGAAAACAGCTGGGTGAGCTCTGCTTTCCACCCGACAGCAGACAGGCGATACAGAGGAATCTAGTAAGAACTGCGTCGATCTATCTTTGCAGTGTGAGATAATATCAATCAAATCAGTGAAATTCGCCAATAAATCTGTCTTCTTCTCTTTAGCTATTAGCTTTCTGTCTCACATTTTCTCTTAGCCTTTTGTGTTTTGCATTTTTGCATCTATATATACACTGTCTCTCTCTAAATATCATATTGTGATTGTTTACTTGGAACAAGCTCAGTTGTAAATACTTTAATTACTGCATTTTCTCAGCAATACTGGTGCTTCCTGCAGTCTGATACGAATGGAAACAGGCTTCCTCAATACTGGAGCTGTTTCAGTTGGTCATATGTGGCTGAGGTGTTGCATGCTTTTTGCTGACAAGATCTCCATGATTTGGTCCATCTGTCAGAACCTCTAGCATGTGAAAATAATAGGGAAGTGAGTCGGTATGGGGAGGGGAGGAGAATGCAAAGGGGAGTGTCCCTGGTAGAGGTTTCTGGTTGACCCTGGCTGATTTTCTTGCTGTCTGTCACTTAGGGAATAACTGAAATAACTGCCAGTGTCGCTTTTAAAGATGTTCCTTGGTGTGAAACTAAACAAACCGCAGGCACTCTGGGTGGCGTGTATGTTTTTGTTTGTTTGTCTTGTTTGTTTTGTTTTGTTAGCCCACCCTTCACTGTTTGGGGCTGTTTCATAGATATCTTTATTATGTTTTTCTCCTTGTTGCTGGCTCACTGTGGGGG
>JAODKF010000051.1:4416424-4435356 GCA_026779585.1 Mormyrus proboscirostris
TTGAACCCCCCCCCGCCCCCCGAAGGACCGCCAGCGTCTCTCCGTCCTGCATGTGCTGCGTAACACCCTGGTAGAAAAGCTGAGCTATAGTCGCTCACTGGGTCACCTGGCCTCGCTGCAGCTGCACCCAAAATCCAGCCTGGACGATTACGTGAGTGTGCCAGTGTATACCACGCCTCCCCAACCCCTTCCCATGTGCCCAGCATCTCTGCAGTCTGAAGGAGGATTGGGGAGCTCTGTAAATGTCTACCTTCTGCTGTGTTAAGCTCACGGCCTGAACGTTTGCGCCATCTTCTGTGTTTTCTGCCGTGTTAAGGTTAGATAAGTTCTCACCTGCTCTTCTTCTCTTTTCGCTTTCTCCTGCTACAGGTTGCTCTGCGTGATGACGTGTTTGAAAACGGCAGTTGTGACATACAGTCCAAGCGTCTGTCCTTGTCTGACACTCCTACCCAGTACAACCCAGAGATCACGGTCACGCCCCCACCTCCAGACACAGAGTCTTTGTGTCAGGAAGAGGTGGAGGAGGAGCTACAGGAGGCGGAGTCACAGGAGGCGGAGCCTGAGTGGGTGGGCCCCGGCGGCTCTCCGTGTTTGGATGCCGGGGAGATGTTCCTGGATCCTGGGGTGTCTGATGAAGGCTCTGAGCTCAAGCCCGTGGAGCTGGACACGGATGAGGGCAGCCTGACCAAGCAGCTGGTGAAGCGGCTGACATCAGCTGACATGTTGCCCGAAGGGCCGCCTGGCTGGGGTCCAGAGGAGGGTCCCGCACCGACCCCCGGGAACAGCAGCCTGGAAGAGGCCATCCAGGGCCTGCTGCTGAGGCTGGAGGGCTTGGAGGAGCGCGGTCGGGAGCTGCTGGAGCTGGAGCAGGAGGTCATGCGTCTGGAGGACCTGCTGAAGGTAAGATGGCTCTTCTCCATGGTGCCTCATGTCATTACATTCTCATCAAACTCATGACCTCCTGAGATGTTTGCATAAAAACGGTCAGGTAACAAAGGTCACTAATAGTGTTGTCCTCGGATACCCCGTGTCTCCGACTGGGATTTGTGGCTTTTAATTTGAAATCCTCTGATGCCTGCCGCTTTGGCGCCCCCTGGAGGGCGGGCTGTATTTCAAGCTGCTCCTTCTCTGTGTTTTTAGTGCCGAGCCCCTGCCCAGCACAGCAGGTGCTCCAGTCTCAGTCTGACTGTTGAGAGTGCTCTTGAGAGCTTTGATTTCCTCAACACCTCAGACTTTGATGATGACGACACGGGAGACGACGGCCTCCCCCGTTCCGTGTTTTTTGACACAGAGCCAGAGAGGACGGGGTGAGTCGGGTGTCAGACGAGCCACATAACCCGTCTCCGGCCACTGTCTGCTAGAACTGGCCCCCTGGCTTCTTCTGTCCTTCCCTGATTTTCCGTGGCATGTCGTTCTCTGCGTGTGATTAACTCCAGTCCCCCTCTCTCCCCTGTCTGGTCTCCAGCCCTGTCGTTCTGTGCTGTGGAGTCGGGTCATTTATGACCCAGGTCTCTGTTTCCTTTAGAGGGGGATGGTTGTTAAAGTACCTGTAGTGAGCTGCTCTCTCTCTCTCTCTCTCGTTCAGTTTCTCATTCTCGTTCACTTTCCTCACTCTTGTAGCTCCTGGGAGGAGTTTCCCCCTCTGCCATCTTGTGTGTTGTGAATCTGGCTTTGTTTGACTGACGCCCCCTTGTGGTCATTTTTATGTTTTCGCCTTTGTGTCGTGAAGTGTGCGCTGGTCATGTAATAACCGCGGTTTGACTTTGTGCTGAACTGCCAGGCCAGTCCAACACCCAGAGGCCAGGGGCCACCTGAGTGAGGCCCTAACTGAAGATACCGGTGTGGGGAACAGTGTAGCCGGCAGCCCGCTCCCCCTCACCACAGGCAACGAGAGCCTGGACGTGGCGCTCATCACGCACCTGCAGTACTGTGCCCATCTCGTCCAGGTGCTCTGACCACTGCATCACTTTCAAATATTTTAGTACAATGAGCTGGATTCCATTTTTGACAGCTTTTGTAACTGTCCAATTTATGAAAATTTCTGGAAACATTTTAAGTGATGCTGCATGTGGTTACAGCTGCTGTCCACTGGGGGGAGTCCATCACAGCACGCTTCCCAGCTGTGCAAGCTGGCCAGTCAGAGGCAGCTGCTGGAGATGCTGGGAGAGATCAGCTCAGACCACATGGGCAATGTCAGCTCCGTCGCTGACGGTGAGTGTCAGAGAGGCCAGCGTTCTCGTTTCTGCTGCCCTGGACCCTGTGCTGATTGTGCTCCTATTCTCCCAGTTCTGCCCGGTTTGGCGGAGAAGCCCGCCCTGCTGGCCTTGTGGTGTGACTTCAGCGGCTCTGTTGGCCTGTTCCACGCGTCACTGGACCACGTTCTCAAGCACATGCACCTCTGTTTCGGTCCAGCCTTGCAGGAGAAGCACCAGAATGCTGCCGACACGGGTACGATAACCAGTTACTGCTACTGGTATAGGCACCTTCGCACCAAAGTCCACTAAACTGGTTCTTAGTTTCAAGCTTTGGGGTCATCTAGACGGGGAACTTTTGTAGTTCCTGGCCACTTTAATGTGTCTCTTTCCAACGGCACAACAAGGAACTGTAACCTTTATGCTAAATAAGCATAGGTGAAGCAAAATTTCATTAGGTCATCAGCAGTAAAATATTGAAAATGATTGCACTGGAAAAGTCATTTTCCGCAGTAGAATACTCAGTGGTGGACGCTTGCGCATTTCTGACCCACAGTGATCCGGCTGGTAGTGAGTGAGATGGTGGACAGGGATCCCTTACTCGCGACCCCGCCCCAGGACATCCTCACTGTCTTCCAGTTCCAGAGTTACGCCTCGGCTCATGCTCTGGAAGACCTGGGGGAGGAGCTGCAGCAGCTGGCCAGAGAGGGTAAGACCGGAAGGGAGAGGATGGGGTAAGAGAGGGTGTAATATAGCACGTCACTGCACGCTAGAACAGTGCGCGATTGTGTATGCATAAAATTTGACTACCTGATATGATGAGCTTTACCCTCTCGCATTCTGTGAAAGTTCACAGACAGTTTTCTTTAGAGTTAATGTTTTATTACAATGATTTCCTCACACCTCTGAGATCAGGGTTTGAGTCTCTGCCTTGGCTCTGTGTGTGTGGAGTTTGCATGCTCTCCCCTTGCCATCGTGGGGGTTCGTCTGGGTACTCTGGTTTCCCTCCGAAAACATATATAATAATAATAATAATAATAATCACAACTTTTTATTGATCCCCGTGGGGAAATTCCTTTATTGGGGAAATTCTTTCTCACGCCTCCCTCAACTTGCTCATTGTAGAGCAAGCTGTCCGCGAAGGGCTGCCACCCATTGGGGCGCCCAGGGAGCTGGGGGTTAAGGGTCTTGCTCAAGGACCCGCAGACATGCTGACCTTCAGATTATGGTACACAGGCTTAGCCCACTGAGCCACATGCTGCCCCCCATGCTGAGGTTAATCAAAGTTGCCAGATTGTGTGTGTGTGTGTGTGTGTGTGTGTGTGTGTGTGTGTGTGTGTGTGTGTGTGTGTGTGTATTAAATTTGTATTTCTTTATACAAATTTAAACTACTACCTGCTTTATCTCTTAGCTTTTTAGATGATGTTGATGATGATTGATTTTTATTATTAATGCCTGTTAACCTGTTGATTGACGCCGGCATTCTCTGTCCAGTGGCCCTTGTGGACGTCTTGCGCTCTGGGGACCCCGAGCAAGTTTGCAAGGAGCTGGAGGTCGTCCAGGCCTGCAGGCTTTGGCCTCAGATGGAGACACTGCAGGCTCTGGCCTCCCTGCTGCTGGCCGACAACCCCGACCTCAAAAGGGCCGCGGCCACTTTCCTGAACTCTGCTGCCAGCCAATCAGGTTTCAGGTCAAAGGTCAGCTTCTGTGTTCTGCAGTTCCATGGACCATCACAAATGATCATGTTGTCTATAGTGTTTTATCATGGTGGTGTCTGAGTCTCTGTCAACATGCTTTATGGGAGTTTAATGAAAGATGTTTTCCACGCATAAGTACACGGATATGACTTGGAACTGTGTGTGACAACAGGCAGTAGAGGGCTACACCCAGCATCTGTCTGCGGCCGGACTGCAGACGGTGAGAGAGACCTGCGCTGCTCTCAGCTGCTTGCAGGTGGGTGGCACTGGGGAGGGGACACCTGCCCCCCCCCCCCCACCAGCAGATTAGCATGTTGATATTCTCAGTGGTTATGACGTACAACCAATGGATTACAACTAAAAATAAATTGAGAGAAAGAAGGTGATTCCTTCTGCCTCGTTATGAGTGTCGTTACTTAGTTTGTCCACCAGAGGTCACCCCACAACTACCCTGTTGGCAACCCACATTTTTGGAACATGCATTTGATTCTTATTTAGCAAAACTTTTAATAAACATTTTGTTATGCTTCCGTTCAAAACACAGTTTTTTTTTTTTTTAAACTGAATTGTGTTATGTTGGTGAGGACTTCTAACAATTACACAAGTGTTATGGAAAATCTTTGTGTGTTTCTGAGAGAAAAAAAAAGCATGTTGGTCATTAGCTGTCCAGTGGCACCTCTCTGCACGACTGACCGTGCCATTCTCCCGTTTTCCCTTCAGGCCTCGGAGAGCATTGAGAATCTGGCATCGCTGTGCGACTCGGCGGATGAAGAGCTGCGGCACGTCGCCATGGAGACGCTGCTCACCCTCGGTGAGTGAGCGCTGCGCCGACTGACTCCTGCTCCTATTATTCGATTGGCTGTAGGGTGACATGGGTGTGTCTGCTGGCGTTTCGCGCAGGTGAGGAGGGGAAGATGGCGTACGAGCAGCTGGACAAGGTGCCCCGGGAGATGGTGCGTGTCGGCACACGGCGGGGCAATGCTGTCACCACTGCCTTCTGAGGGGGCCTGGAGCGTCACCGAGGCAGGGCCGAGATTCCCGATCTGGGCTGAACCCACACGCATCATTCTGACCGATATTAAGCCATTTCCGTCTGCACATTTTTATTATAATTATTATTAGTATGGTTATTCTTTATTCTTATGACTCTTTATCCTTACTGTAATAAGTATTAATTATTGTTTCAGTGGTGTTTTTTGCACTCTAGGGGACGTTGCAAACAGGCACATTTTAGCCAGCTGTCAGGGACCTCGCTGACCGTCTCAGTGCTTTTCCTGTCGCACACGACGTCAGCTGCGCAGGGCTTTCCATGCTCACATCTGCCACGCTGACCTGGATCAGCAGTCCGCAGCCCAGCACTGTCCAAATTCATGGCGTTTGCTCACCGGCTGCTGGTCCAGGTACAGTGCTGATGTGGGGAGACAGGGGCCGTGTGGATAGCGGGCCTTTTCTGGCAGTGGCTGCTTGTCACTGCATTTAATCCAGGAGATGTGACAGACCTTGAATTCAGTCACATATTTGAAAGGGTATATGCACTTTGGGTTGTAAAAATGGGCAGATTTTGGGCGTGGTTTGCTTTTGTGCCTACTGTATATTACCGCATTAAATGGAGGATTAACAGCTTTTTCCTTTATATATTTTTATCTCTGCCTCAAAAGTTGGATTATCTTTTAACTTTTTTGTTGTAGATTGAATTGTAAATGAGCTGTGTATTTATATTCATGTTCTTGATCAGTATCTGTGTCGGTTATAATTAATAATGAGAGCAGAGGCTTTTATTTTTTTTATGGGGAATATTACTTGTTGTGTTACTGGGACTGCACTGGGTGGCCATGGTCACATGACCACAAGCCCCTCCCTCTTTAGAGGTCTTTAGCTGGTTGTGACTGAACTGTAAAAACTGTATGCTCAGCTTGTTACACCTGATTCACCAGCATCACCTCATCACTGTTAAGTTGTTTTTATTAAAGTAAAATGCATTTAGTTACTTAAAACATTCACCTTGGCATCTAAAAATACTGACATACATTGGCAGATTTATCTACTTTTCCCCCATAATTGGAAGAGACCAACTTGTGAAATCCCCGTAATTCAAGTAATATTTCTGATCCAGTACAAACATATTCATATTAACCAGACTTAATGTGAACTAGGTTCAACAAATCTGTTGGGAGTGATCTCGATATGTCAGTATTCTAAACATCCTCACTTGTATGGAAATGTGAATATTAAAAATTTGAGTTCCTCATGTATTTGCCCATCCAACTTTTTGCTTGATTAAGCACGTTATTAATCCTTTTCTAACTGTGAATTTTATGGTTTTCATAAGTTTGTTTGCTTTCTCTGATGGTTTGTATTATTGCACTGAGATCACATGACCTGTGTTGTAAACTGTATTTATTTAAATCCAAGTCACTCTGTGGCTCAGCGGGATAAGACAGTATGCATGCTTATGATTGGAAGGTGCCTCAGATCTTGTGATCAGCAGAATGGTTAACATTGAGCTCTGGAGTGAGACCCTTAAGCTCAGTGGCTCCAAGTTATAGTTAATCTTTCTTTGTATATTTTCCCCAAATTAACTTAAGGGCAAAGAGCTGACTTGGAATTGAGTAAGTATGGTGATTTTTATTTTTGATCATGTATATTCTAGTACTGATTGCTTTTTGTTTTCAGTTTAGAACCCTTCCTGTTTATTGAAAGTGGCAATAAAGTTTATTTTTGCATAATGGCAGCTAAAAAGTTGATTTGACTGTAGTTTTTTTGTGTGGTGCTTTTTAGCAGGCAGCTCTGAACTTCCACACTCCATGGAGCAATTTGAAAGGCAGATGAAGGCAGCCCACAGCTGACCGGCAAGGAAGACCTGCCAGTCTCCATCGTTAACTGTCCTACACAATCCCCACCCCTAATCTTAAGAAATTAAGGCATTGCCCTAAATCGCAGCCTTTAACTGGCCATCTACAGCCTAAATTACAGGAAGCTGATGTGAAGAGGCTTCAACACAATTGACATTTACCAAAATAATGCAGACTCGGCTCTTAGTTACTGGACTGTCGTTTTCTACAACTTCACTAAGTTTGTCACAGAGCCCCTCAGTTCCCACTAATTGCAACATGGAGCTTAGGGATGGGAATCACCTTAAAGACCCAGATGTCCTCCATTGCCATACTGCCCTCAGCTTCTTCCCCCAGTCAGCCACCTCCTCATACGCTAGTTTGTGCGTTAGGGGGCAGTTGCAACCACACTTACCTCACCAACCCGTAGCAGGCCACATATCCATAGCACTTGACACAGGAAGAATTCCAGGAACCAAACTATCCATTTAATATTCATCCTTTTATTGTACAGTCCCATCCCACCCTCTCCCCTGCAACTGTAGCACAAGAATTTTGGGGGGGGGGGGGGTTAGAACCACCACACTACAGGGTCATGGATGGGACCAACTACACTCAAGAGCTTCAGTACATTCTAGGTCATTGGGAACTTGATCAAACACCTAAATGCTAGCAAGTGAAAAAAGCGTGGCAAGGCAGAGAACCAGGACACCAAACCCAGGCAGGCACTTACTGTCCATATTAAAACACCCAGTTCTCCCAAAAAGGTAGATTTGCAAGAAGCTAATTGTGTAAAAAGCACTTTTATTTTACAGGTTAAATCACATTTACAGTATATACAGAATGTGCATTAACGGCCATGAGTCCATCACGAAGTAACATGGCAGCACTGGTCAGTAAACAAAAATGTCAATTGGCAAATCAAGGCTAGTGTCCAGTGACTTAAAAACGGAGGCCTTAATTACATCCACTTGCAAAAAAAGTTGTAATAAATTACATTTCACACAACGGCAGGTCCAGAGATGGCAGAAATGGCCCTTTACAGGTCTTCAGTTTCACAGACAAGCGTAATCACTTTTCTTCTGGGTCTTCCTCACTACAGACACTTGACTCATCGTTACCATCTGCAGCAGCATCATCATCCTCCTCATCAACTTCACTCTCTGCAGCATCCTCATCCTCATCCTCTCCCTCAAAAGCAAGCTCTCGTAGATCATCCAGGCTCTGTGGGCTCTTTCCAGTTAACCTCTTAAAAATAAAATGAAGAGCACGCATTAGCCTGCGCGAGTGAGCAGAGTAAAGCATCCGAGTGCCAAGCTGCTCACCTCGATCATGTCGGCCATGTGCTGCACGTGCTGCACCAGCTCCTGCAGCTCCTCGTTCTCACTCCTCAGCTTGGAGATCAGTTCTTCCTTGGCTTCTATGTCTTTATGTAGCTGCATGAGGAAAAACCCATTAAACCAAGTACTAAGGGGAAAAAAAACACAGGGGCCCAGTAGCCGTTTTCACGACAGAATGAGCACATTTGCAGGCCATGGTGCAGAGTGGCAGTCTGAACAAGCCTCATACCAACAGGGATTGGCCAATCTGCTGCATTTTCCTCATCGATCCAGCAACTCTGATAAACATACCCTTTCATTCTCCTGAAGGACGTTGTACAGAGCTTTACGCCTCTCCTCAGCAACCTCCTTCCAGTAGGCAGACGGAGGGGTCTCTGAAATAAATCGTCATTTGTTACACGCACCACCCAAGCGACGGTGAATGAGAAATAACCCAAATACCGCATGCAGAGAACCCACCTTTGACCATCAGCTCATAGGTGCCCTTCGCCACCCCCTCAGCCACAGTATTTTCAGCATTTTGGTCTTTCACTGCCACTTCAGCTTTCACCCTCTTGGAGCCCTTCACCTGCCCGCCCCCCCACAGCTTCCTTTTCGGGGTGGCTTTTCCGGGCTGAACATAGAGATTAGTCAAAAAAAAAAAAAAGGTACAAACCAAACATTGAGCTGCCCAGATTAGTCCTTTAACACCCCCCCCCCAAAATTACCTCTCGCCCTCTTCCCTGGTTCTCATTTATCACAGACGGCTGGAGGACCTGCAGTGTTCTCCTGACCGTAGCACCTTGGGTGGTTCCTGAAAGAGCTTTCTGTATGGGGAGGGGAGGAGCAGATGTACACGTTCCCAGCATGCATTCAGATTGCTCACATCGGGTAGTTTCCATGAAAACCCTCAACTGAAGTAATTTAATACACCAGATTGAGGAACCTAATCACTTTCCTGACTTCCATAGACAGCCCACATTTAGCCAGGATTAGCCCCATTCTTCCACCTGAGCAATCTGGTTACTCTGTCATGGGATAGCAAATGAGTAAACGGGCTGACCAGCCCTTCATGTCTGACTGCATTGCTAATGTGGGAAACTCAACTCTACGGGCAGCATTTGGTTCCCACGGGCACCTGGCAGCTTCACAGGTTATCGTCTTACTGAAGAACATTCTTGAACAAATAACCGTGGGAACTGGCTCTGAAGTGATCAAAGATCCAGCACAAGCAGAGAGCTGGTTTAATGTTTTTCCTCATGCATGCAACACGAGAGTACAGTAGTTAAGTTACACATACAGAAACCTTGTCCATTACTGTTTATTGTCAATAATCTGACAGCATCTGCAAAAAAGCCCAATGAACTACTGCCACAATTTAACCCCCCCGATCTAGCAAGGCCTCTACAAAGGCATGAGCATTTCAGCCTCAACAGAATGGGGTTGAGGTCCCACAGATTACAGAAACAGAACATAAAAGGGCAGCATTTTAATTGGGCATTTGTACGAAGTATGGATACAGGTACATAGAAATTACTATGAAAAAACAGACAGAGGTGAGAGTAGATTAGGGTTAAGGGCCTTGCACAAGGGCCTCAGATATTGTCTGGCTGGCCATAGGATCTGAACCAGAGGCTGCCCAATCATGGACAGAGAGACCCAAACCACAGCTCACTTCACTGACAAATTCAAGATCAAAAAAAAAAAAAAAAAACCCAACTGATCAAACAAAAGCACTTCAAACATTAACTAGTAAAAATGAAGCAAAAACACCAGTCTTCCACTAGTTACCATTCTGCTGGTCCACACATTTGACACCACGTGATGTCTGCCACTTTAGTCTGATATTGGAAATTTAATCTGGATTTAATCATACGCTATTAGGGTAACCATTTACTCTGGCTACAGGCAATTCTCTCCCTCTCGCTCTCTCACACACTCACACGTCCTAGGCGGCTCTCACCTTTGTGCTCTCCGAAGCCGCGTCGCCTGGTCTCTGTTTGGTGATTGAGATCATCTTCAGACGTTCACCTGAGGGGGAGGGGGGGGGGGGGGGGGAAACGACGCATTCAGCCATTAAAGCCCCCCAACCACGGAGCACGACGGGCGAGTACGAGCAAAATCCCAACGGAAGCGGAAAAAGCCGCAACGCAAACGGAGTCAACGATGCCTCCCGATACCCAACAGCAGCCGTGTGAGAGGATCCGAGTCTCCGCAGACTTGCAGAAAGTAGCCAATCAAATCTCTACGAACAGGAGCCTATACGAGCTGCAGGGTTCGCGGCGAAACTCAGGATCAAAAGCAGGCAAACGCGAGTCGACAGACGGACCAAACAACAATATGGGAAGCTCGCTAAAGCATCCGTAATCTGCCACCAACCTCGGCCAGATGCGGAGATGAGGGGGAAGTAGCGGTATTTAGCGGAGAGCAGGAAGGACTGCTTACAATGATAACTGGCAATCGCTCCAGGAACAAAAATAATGTGTCTGAAACACCTACAGCCACCCTCCCGCCCGCGCCATACCTTAAATACCGCGCGGTCACGTGCCTCCGGGATGTGACGTCCCGGAAGTGTCGTGACTTGGTCGTCTTCTTTCGCACAGTCGGCAACAGTGTTTTCCCTCGTAGCATTTAGAGCTCTGACCATTGAAAACCCAACTTTACAAACATATCCGAGGGATTAAAAAAGACATCCACACAACATGACAAGAATAAGCTGTTGCCACTGTTGACCTGTTACCATCGGTCCATGGACAACAGATGTAAAATAGTCATTTTGGCTAATTCTGGCACATTTACATTTTATGTTTATTAATGTGCAGTGTCCATGTAAAATAAACCATTAATAAATAAGAGAATGAAAATAAAAAGAGGGGAAAATCAGGTCTAATGAATTTCTCCAATTCTCAACGATCCAAATAAAACAAATGTTTACGTTTTTGATATTACTTTGTAAAAAATGTCACCTCAAAACAAAGTAAAATCTACCTTAGAGGTTGTCACTCTGACATTGTGAATGTGACACTTGCCCATAAGACAAAGCAACTTGCATTGTCACTAGTATCACAACACAGAAACAAGACCATTTCCTCAGTTATATTATTTAAAAAGGCAAAATTAGTAACGAAATATTCATCCAGAATGGTTATGTCAAGGAGCATTTTAAAAAGAGGGGAGGTTCATTTCCCAGAAAGAGTATAACGTGGAAAAAAACTTGACACGAAGGCTAGAAGGATAAACGATATACCTAATCTTAATATGGGTCTCTTTAACTTTGCTTGAAATCACTAATTTCTTGAGTCCCAATCAGACTTGGAGAAATGAAAATAACTGAAGCAATATTCTTTAATGAGATGTATTTTTCTAAAATTAATATTGCTGCACTTACCATGTAAAAGACCAATTCCCTATATTGACAGGGAAGCCAAGGCTGTAGAACAAACAGCTGAGATGTGAACCCTCTATGGATTTTAGAATATCTGTTACTCGGAATTTCCTGAGAAGATTCTGAAAACTTCATTTAATTTTTCCATATTTTCTGCCAGGATATCTTTTGTCTTTTGTTGCTCTTTATGCTTTCTCTCTATATTCACATAAAAATTTAGAGAAAAGAAAAACAACTTCCTTATCATATTTTACTGACTTTTGATAACTAACCCAACATGGCTTCAGAGAAAATGGGTCAATTTTATTACATTTGTCGAAGTAAACGGTTTTGCTATTTAACCACTTTTTGTATTTAGATTAGCCGATTATTTTCCTGTTGTAAGCATTTAGTTCTTACATTTGTTTAGCCCTGAGAAATATAACATAGAAACATATTTCACGTATTACAGGCAGACTTGATTAAATATAGCTAACCCTTCTCATTCCTCCCACTGATATGATAAAAATGACTTGGTAAAATTAGCATAGGCATCAAAAATTGGTAAGGAGAGTTTTGTTCGACGTTATTACACAGAGACTAGTAGTAATAGGTATTGAAGAAAATCCTATCTGTATTTTTAAAAAATTGAAACAGACACATGTAAACTGACTTTACTGGCAAAAAAAAAATCAATAAGCGATAGTACAACAACGGCGCGTGTAGTTGTTTAAAAATATGCCAGTACAAACTTTGTAAAATATTTGCAACCAATAGGATTTATGTGGACACGTGTTACAGTTTATACAAATTATGCTCAAACATTAAGCCCAGATTTAACCACCCAAGTACTTTGTGTGTCTTCCTTGTGCAATCAGTTTTCCAGTTGCCTTGCTGGTTAGATCAACAGTGGCAAATCCCAGTGTCCGACCTTGCTTCAGTATCTGGGCAGTAATGAACACATCATCCCCTACCTTGGCTGCGTTCATGTACCTGAAAGACAACCAAAACTATTTTTTAACACCTACATTAGAGACTATTTTGAGGGCAACGTGGTTCAATTTTTTACTCAGGTCAGTCCCACTGTTTTCTACAAATCAGTATTTCAAGTTAATCTAAAAAACATCCATCTGAGCACCAGTTTAGTGAACCCGAATATATTCCATTAGGTCTTGTAAGCAGAAATTCAAGTTAATAAGACCATTTCTAAGCAAACATCTGTTAATGGTTGGTGCAGAATCCACTTACGTGATGTTCATGTCAACGCTGACACCAGGAAGGCCCCGCTCTGTGTACATGAATGCGGTTGTGGAAATTACATCTACCAAAGTGGCTGTCAGCCCACCATGTAGCGTGCCCAAACGATTCGTATGTTCTTCCTCCACCTTCATCTCACAAACCACTTTACCTGGACTTGCTGATACAATGTTAACCTGCAAAGGAACACGATTGCTTTTAATACTATTCCAACATGAATGTCCTTGAAAAAAGCCTCGGCTAACCAAACAGTGGCACTGGAATGTAACAGCAGTAAGTTTCAAGCACGACATGTCAAGGTCAGTCGGTAAAATAAAGTGAAGTAGATTGCAGGCGTGTCATTGTTGCAATATGCAATCAGAACTATTAGTGGAATATTCATTTCAATTCTAAAAGGCAGACACAGAAGTTTATGCATAGCATGAATTTTGTGTGATTTAACGAAAAACATACCTTACTTAAAACCCGATCAAAACCAGGGCTGTCCACCATGGAACGCATAAGTTCTTTTAAATGTGTTAAAGACAACGACGCCATTGTAATATTAGAAATAACAGATTAGATAACTATAATTCAAGTAAAACGTTAGGCGTTACTACCGAAATCCCTAACCCTCTTCTTTTCCTCGAGCTAATCAGAAGAGCCAGGCTGATATCGACCTGAAACTGCAACGCAGTGTCCGACCCCCACCCGCCTCTGCACTCAGTCCAGGTCTAAGATACTGTTACGGTGTGCATATTTTAATTCTTCATCGAAATGCAAAAACATGCTGTTTGTATTTTCCACGATACCACAACCTAAAGGGAAGCAATACAGCGTTAGGAACTGAACTTCTAAAATTCACAGGAAGACTTAACAACCGGAAACGCGTTTCACGCGCGGGACGGTTCGCATTTCGGTCCCTGTCACAAAGTCACTAATTATAAGTAGTTCCGCATTTGCAGCGGTAGGTTTGTAGCTGTACGGTTAGACACTGTAAGTAAAGTAAAACAGCGGTATGTGTTGCATTTTATTATTATTTTTTAAATACGTTATACACGATGGTAATTTTTATTTTTAGCGCCTGTTAAATAAAGTATGCGGCCTTCATAAATGACGTTACTATAAGCTGCCAGTTTTGCAGAACGACTGTAGCCGTGAATTTCTGTAAGCCTCAACAAAATAAAGATGGATGCTAAAGATACAATAGAGAAGCAACCTGATGCAAGTTTGGAGGAATGCAGAATACGTCTCTGTGAGAAGTTTGCATCTATCACTAGTTCGGACGACGCTGTGGCTCAGTGCTACCTTGCGGAAAATGACTGGGATATGGAAGTAGGTCGAAATTTGTGCGGAATTTCAGGCAGAAAAGTAAAATTACTGAGAACTAACGACATGTTTGTGAATAATGACACAGCTGTGTCTTTGAGCTGGTTTCTGTATCGTGAAGAATCGATTTGTGACCATCATGTCTTTCCACAGAGAGCCTTAAACTCCTTTTTCGAGGAAGACATGAAAGCTGTCTTCGATGCAGTTCAAGATGCAGACCCCAGGAAGGAGCCTCCGCACACGTCGAAAAATGAGGCAGGGGCCGTGGATTGGTAAGGATCCTACATTTCCCACCCGTCCCCATCCCGTCTCCTAACGCTGTGAAACATAGATACTGTATGTGTATGGTAATTATAAAATTAGTTATATTAGTTATATATTAGTGGTATATAATTTATTGATGTAATTTAATTGATATAATTTATTGAACTCGTTTAACTGCATAACCTGCACGACTTGGCTGGATCTTCTCTCGGTCTTATTACAATATTTAGGCCTGAGAGATGTTCAAGGAAAGGACTGTTAAATTACACCTTATCGTATAGCGGTGATACACAGTTTTACTAAAAAAAAAAAAAAAAAAATCAGTTGCCAAGGTTTTTTGAATGGATTTAGGGTATTTTGAAATGTGAAAATCACATTTCTTTTGCTGAATTGGTTCTAGTTTTTGAGATGATGGACACCCATGAAAATAATGCATTCCCCCCAATGCGACTTGATTGTGTGATAAATGCAATAGCTTTTGGTCTGTCTTTTGACTCGTTAAAGAAAATGTAGTGCTTTGAGCACTTTCTCCACCATCCACACTTCAAAACCAGTTCAAAACTAAAATAAAAATATTTTTGCAATTCTGAATGCTTTTCAAACGTGTTGCTTTAATTCATTAACTATTAAATATCTCAGAAACTAGAGCCAATCTGGCAAAACTAAAGTCATATTCTTAATCAGCACCATAAACTTAATATAACGCCGTTCAGACATCATTCAGTTCAATTCAATCCAGTTTATTTTTATATCCACTCATTGGCAACAAAATCACTGTATACCAGCGTTATTGATCCGTGTGGGGAAGCTCATCTTCTAATCTCTGTTCAGAGACGCTGAATAGCTGTTTCATATGTTCATTGTTTGGTTCACTTGTAGCATAGACTTAACAGGAGAGGATCCTTCATGTTCAGGAGCAGATTCTACAGATGACAAGAGGCAGCAAGCGGAGGCAGACGATGACTGCAAGCTATCTCTCCTCACCTGGAATGTGGATGGTTTGGATACTGGCAACCTGGCAGAGCGTGCCCGTGGACTCTGCTCAGTCCTGGTTCTGTAAGTGGAAGGAGAGCTGTCAGGGAGGAACATAAAGCTGTAAGGGGAGGGGGCAAGTTAAAGTTAAAGCTGTAAGTAGTTTGATTAAAACATCGTTTCCTTTTTGATTAGGTACACGCCTGATGTAGTGTTTTTGCAAGAACTCATCCCGACATACATGAAATATCTCAAAAAACGTGCTACATCATACACTATACTTGAAGGTACTTTTCATTTTGTATGAATTTTTAACTGCGGTGTTACCTCAACAATGCCTTTAATAATGTTTTGCTCTCTGTCAGGAAATGAAGACGGTTACTTCACTGGTATAATGTTGAAGAAGTCCCGAGTTAAACTCCTAAAAAGCGAGATTGTCAGTTACCCGGCCACCCAGATGTTGCGAAATCTTCTTGTAGCTCAAGTTCGTTCCCTTTCTACTTCCTTTTGATTTAGGTGCTTGACCAGTACGGAAACAACATGTGAAATCTGTGTGTCTGACTCAGGTCCGATTCTTGGACCAAGACATATGTCTGATGACATCACACCTGGAGAGCTGTAAAGAACAGGCCCAGGAACGAATGAACCAGCTGCGAGTGGTGCTGGGGCGCATGAAGGAGGCACCTGACAACGTATCCGTTGTATTTGGAGGAGACACCAACCTGAGGGACCCTGAAGTAAGATCCAAGTGGAAACTGTTATTTTTTTACTTTTCTGTTAAAGTAAGAATTAAGTAATGTTTTTTTTTTTCTAGCCCTAATGAATGTTGGCAACCTGTTCCTAATCTGATTGGCGATCTGCTGGAGATGTTCTGGACCATTAGCCAGCTTCTGATTTGTTTCGTTTTCCATGCAGGTGCTCAAAGTGGGGGGGCTACCGGCTGGTGTGTGTGACGTCTGGGAGCAGCTGGGCCGACAGGAGCACTGCCGCTATACCTGGGACACCAAAGGCAACAGCAACAAGGGCCTCCCTTACGCCAGCAGATGTCGCTTCGACCGCATCTACTTGCGACCGGCCGGGACAGGGTCCCGCTTGGCCCCAGACCACATGAACCTGGTTGGTTTGGAGAAGCTGGACTGTGGTCGTTATGTTAGTGACCACTGGGGTATCTACTGTACCTTCACCTTGGCCTCCTGAGGAGTTGCTTACCTGCTGTGAAACTATTTAGTTTCCTGTGGTAATGCAAATGATTGCACTCAAGCGTAGTAATGAATGTTATTGTAAATGTGTAATGTACCTCAAGGGCCATTTCCCAGCCCCGTTTCATGGAATCTCTTCAGTCAGTATCGTTCTTCTCCTTTGATTTGTACAAAGAGCATTGTTTGAGTTTCAAACATCATCACATATTAAAGCACCCATTGTTAGAGGTTTACATTGCAATTTGATCAGTGTTCTTTTAAACACCCCGAAATGACTATATTTTATCTCAATAAAATGAGCTCCTTTCAAGGCTGACTTTAATTTTTGTGTCTGCCAACACAAGGGCACAGGTTTGTATAGTGAAATTAGATATCAGATTAGGGAATTTAGCTGAGGATAAGTGTGTTTTTATTTTATATATATATATATATATATATATATATAATCTTTTTCCCTCCCCATTAAAATATGATCATGAATTTCCCCCTAGGATCAATAGGGTTTATCTAATCTTTGAATGTTGCGTGAAATATTTTGTAGTGGGAAAAACTGCAGTCCTGCTAATTCTGCAAGCTTCCAAGTTGGAATACGTTTACTTTTGAAAATCTAAGAACAAGAACATGTAAGAAAAATGTGTCATTTGTCATTCATCATATCCCAAAATGCACAATTACATTGTTTTGATGATGGATGCAAAAAAAAAGGCCTGGATTGCTAAACCCACACCATAAGGTGAAAGCTAAACTAAATACAAAACCACATTTCATTCAAGTTCTAATTTTTTTATTCTATTGATTTTGCATCCCAGAGCAGAAGTAACTTACACTTTGACATTTTATTTGATAACACTGAACAAGCCTTACAGCGATATTCATTTACACACTGTAAACGTCTCTGTATGTCATAATACAGCATATATGTAATGCACTTTGTTGGGTCACGTGTCCACATGTCCCGATCGTGCCTGACCTGCGCCTGGCGCCACGTGAGGTCCTGCCTGCTTGTGATTCTCAGCACTGCTACTGACATATCAGAGTCTGCCAAAGACATCCCCCGTTTCCATGAATTCCGCACCATCGTAAGGTCATATCTGTCTAAACAGAGCGCAAGCATTTCCACGAGACTGACGTGGCTTTTCAAGCCTCATACATTTTAAAGCGTGTCAGTCTGAAGCCACACGCCAATTTTACATATTTTTTTGCATCGGACCCGATTGGGCTGAGGGTGCTGTACGACCCCTCTGCCCAAAACCCATAATGGGACCCGTTTGCAGCCCAGTGTCGGTCCATTGTGTTATATGCAGCAGGAGGCACAAGGCAGGTTAGCGTTTTAGCACAAGCTTGGGAATGTCAGATGCTTTGATATCCACCTTAAGTGGATAAGATTCATTTGCTTTTCAAAAATTATTGCTAAGTTTCACACACAGGGCCTTAAGCTGCAAAACTGTCATCTGATCAGCTCTAAAATATAGCTAATGATAGCCTTAAACAAATTAACAGCTGGGATGTAGGTGAAACAAACATTTAATTAAAAAAAAAAAAAATTACTTGGCATACATTGCACAACAATCAATTGTTAGTAAGAAAGTCAAGGTTTGACAACTATTATACATATGGACAGATTAAATAAAAATAACACGGAGCAGGTTCTGTTGGGAAATATCAATAGGACGCAAAAACAATGCCAGCACTGGTCATACAAACTTTTGACTAAAAAGAAGCTTAATAGATTAATAAATGTAAGTGTTTCAGTGGCACCGGAGATCCCACGTCTGCCAGGCCGTCTGAGCAGCTACGGCGGCGTTTCCCAATCCGGTCCTCGGGGATCCACAGACGGTCCACGTTTTTGTTCCCTCCCAGACATCCCTGCTCGACTTTCTGGGGTCTCCTGATAACCGGGTTGGGAAACACTGTGCTACACAATACAAGCAGGATCTATGGATGCAGACTATTGCCCTGTCACCATGTACCGTACAGACACCCAGTTAAGGAGGGCATAGCGTGATGTCTGTTTACCATCTCGGCTGACTTTTGTCAACAGCACATCAGACGAACAAACTCTCTCTGTCACACTCAGCACCTGTGTTTTCAAACCCGAAAACTGCTCCAGTCCCCCGCCCAGAGAGGGGGGAGAAGGTGAGGGGGCCCTTCAGACAACCGTCATAAAGCAGCTTATATCATCAAAACTATTTAACGCGAGTCTCAAATACTATTTAACAATCCAGAAGCGAGTAAACAGCTTGTGCGCTCATCGGGCGAGATGTTTAAATAGAACCGCGTACACTACGTAACATTCTACAGCTTTCTGTTTTTTGTACCCAATGGCCTTTGCTCATGTCGCCTGTGACATCTCAAAGCTCGCGGCGCCGTTCAATCCGACGATTTGCCCCGTTTGAGCTCCGGGCAAAGAATCGCCATCTGTTGGCGTCGTGAGTCGAGGACGGGCCACGCACAGAGCGACCTGCTGCATGAGGGTGGAGATGAGATGGATGGGGGGGGGGGGGTCGGTTAACTCCCCCAGCACCAGAC
>JAODKF010000051.1:4441824-4458737 GCA_026779585.1 Mormyrus proboscirostris
CACAGGCCCACTGTGACATTGTGCCTCTTATAACTACTCGCTGCTTCCTATCTGTTAACCAGTTATCAATCCAGGTCACTATGGACTTATGGATTTATAATGGGATGTTATAGAAGTTCCTGTGGGTATAATGACCAGGTGTCCCTATACGTTTGTTCATATGATATATATGTTGAAGTAGAAGGTTCGTCATTTGGTGTAATGTTTTTGTCATGCGGTGTAATCCAACTTCTCTATTACACCAGTGTCATCCATTACAGTACCACTGTATACACAGATGAGTCAATATTGTGTTTGCGTGTGTTTTGTTGTCCTGTACATAAATATTTCATTTGCCATGTTAACGTCCCATAAAAATGACTGTAAAGGGTGTGTTATATTGGGCTACGTTTTTATATTCCAGATAAGTCAGTACTAAATGTCCCTGGTTAATGTTTTAAACCTAATACATTTTAATATTTTAATGCATTTACTTTTTCATTTGTGTCATTGAATTTTCTAAATGCCCTTGAACAAAGACAGAGTTGCAGCATACAGATAAAAAATAAATGCATAGCCAGTTGCTAATGCTGAGCTCCTAGCAAGTTGATTACAGTATTCAAATAGTAGCCTACCATGCACTATTTGTAGACAAAGAGTCCCAGCTCCCTATGCCATAGTTTCAGGAGAGACCATTGAGGAAATTCTCCACCCACAATAACAATACCCATCCCAGACAGCATGTTATTCACATTGACAAAGTATTCATAATTAAAGACAGTTTACATCCATGTCAATAATTGAATGTTCATGTCAATAATATTTGTATCAAATCTGCAATAACATCAAAATACATAGATTCAATCTTGCAAACTCACAGCAACCAAACGAACAGGCAAACAAAACTAATACAATAAAACCACACTATTGCCAGTTAAAAAAAAAAAACAATACCGGAAAAAGAGAAACGAAAGAAAAAAGAAACAATCTATTTACACGGCCTCATGATGAAAACATAAAAGAATGTATCCCGGAATTTGGTCGATAGTCCACAGTTCGTTTTGGTTACCGCCGCACTGTCTCTTTCTATACGGGGCGACTCCTCGGTACACGACGTCCGTCAGGCACATAAAATAAGAGAAAAATAATAAGCAAGTAAACACCTTGACCTTCCGCTAGTTATACCCACAA
Source organism: Mormyrus proboscirostris (assembly GCA_026779585.1). Lineage (NCBI taxonomy): Eukaryota > Metazoa > Chordata > Actinopteri > Osteoglossiformes > Mormyridae > Mormyrus > Mormyrus proboscirostris. Next base: position 4,442,995 of record JAODKF010000051.1, read on the forward strand.
ATACGTAAAACAAAATAAAAACATTCATTTTAAAACAGCAATATCGCTGTGCAATTAAATCACGTCCTGTCCAGTTACAGATCGTCTTCCATCAATTCCGATCACTTGATCCGTTCTCACTGCGTTCCTCCCCGCCAAGGACAAGACAACCCCCCCCCCCCAAAACCTGCCTCTTTCCACAATAAATTGGCAAAATAAGTCCATTACTTAGTCACACGACATGAATTACAGATTTCGAAAATGCAAAAAACACCAAAAAATAGCACGTCATCGCGCGAAAATTACAAAGAAACTCAAACCAATCAAAGAAAAACATCAATACCTACTATACCCCACTCCTGACAGGCGGAAAAACAAAAAACTGAAAGGTTCGAATTTCAGGCTTATAACATCATTCTATTTTTATATAATAAGCTGGCACATATTTACATATTTTTTATTTTGAATATATTCATTTAAAACTTTTCAAGTTGTTTAAGAAATATTTAGAACTTAGAATTGAAATGAGTTCTAATTTTTTTTTTTGAGAACTTCGAAAAGTGATGAGGTGAAAAAATACACAGGACTGATTGTGTTTCACAAATCATTGGACCTCTGTAAATGCTAGGAATAAGAAATATGATGTGTTACTGGACGATGAAGCCCCCGGATGTAAATACCCACCCCCCCAGTTTCTCTTTATGCGAATCCATAATTTCCATAACTTTTCCACTAGGCGGAGCAGTTGTTAAATATATTTTATTATTATCTGACGCGAGGAAGCATGTATTATCAAGGATAATTTAATGTTATGTGTATTGTATATTGAATTAGAAATTATTATTTACATGCTTTATGATGATAAATATACAATAAGTAAATATTAAATACATAAATCAAGCCAAATAAATGTTGAATAAAAAGCAGATCTTTCTAAATGATTTCTAAACATTTTTGTTGATTTATAGTATGCACTTTTGCACACAACTACCAACAACAACAACAATAATAATAATACTGTTTTATTTGCCATTTGCACAAGTAGCAGTGTATCGGAATGCCTCTTTTTCAGATTCCCCATCTTGCTCTCCTTTGAGACATACACAGCTGAAAGTGAAGCGATGTGGAATCCGATTGCAGGGTCAGGCCATTTTTCTGGTACCCCAGGAGTTTTTTTTTTGGGGTGGGGGGTTAAGGGTCTAGGCCAGTGGCGTTTCTAGTTATTGAAAAGATCAGGGACTTAGTCAAGATTACCTGGGGCTTGACAGCTTTTTTGTTGAAGGAAGATTGGCATTAGGACTAAAACACTCGGGGCTTGGCTTAAAATAACTGGGGCTATTACCCAGAGTAATTGGACCAAAGGACGCCCATGGCTGAAGAGTGTTGAACTAGCAACCTTCTCATCACAAACACACTGCCCTAACAATAACAACAATAATAATAATACTCATTATTATTATTTGTATAAATGCATAATTTTGCTGCTCATATTCTTCAATTATTGCGTGGCTTTACTCCGGGTTTTTCCTCCCTCAGTCCAAACACATGTTTTCATGCATTGTGTTCTAGGTATTTTCGGAATATTCACGTTTGCTTACACAGACACGGCTACTTGGAGATGATGGCCTAATTAACTGCTGTAGCGGAGTGTTTTCCACCCCACCGGAGCGCAGTCTATCGTCTTGCCGGGTTGCGAACGCAGGCGGCGCGCTTTCCCCGAACGACTCTATTGACTGAGACGCTTTCCGCCACCCGGCTCATATAGTGTTTTGCTTAATCTCTTTTAGTCTCAATACACTGAATTTACGGACAAAATCCACTGGCATTAATTTGTTAACGGCGGTAAATATCACCGGCAAAAAATGGATAGCTCAGAAGCGCAGTCTCTAGAGCACGAAGCCAAAGCGACGCCTGAGTTGAAGAAGGGAATGTCAATATTTCTGGATGTAAGTAAAATGACAAATGATTCGGTTGACATATGATTTTTGAATTTGTGAAATGCTAAAATTCACTGATCACTTAAGAAAAGGGCAAGATTCTTTTAGAAATCCATGACCATTCCAGCAACTTCTGAACATTAGAAATTATGCTGTAGTAGTTCACATGAGATTTATATTCAACAGGAACAATTTGGCCAATTCCGCGCACATATTTTTTTAAATATCGATTGTCGCCGCAGAATTATTGCATGAAGATAGTAGGTATTTAGACTAGGCCTATATGAAAAAAACATAATTGCATATAAATAATAATTATAGCGTAAGTACGGGCAACAGATTACGCTACGTATTGTCAGTTTTTTAGACTCTTGGAAAAAACGCGATCTTCTTGTTTTACAGTTTTAGTAAAAATATCAATTAATAACTTGGATTTTTAAATTCGTAATAAAATAACCAGTGTGTTGTTTAATTGTTATTAAATGTGGTAGCTTTTCCGTAAGGTTCCTGGTCCTCAGTAGCTTACATCCCAAGTGCTGTGAAGATATTTGGAAATATGTGTCCTTTTGTATCTATCAAAGGATTTGATTTCTGATATTAAACGGGTTAGCCCTTGAAGGATGGCTGAGTATAAAGAGTACTTGTCATAGTACAGAAATGACAAGTTTTGCAGAGATCACCAGTGACTGCATTCTGCGCAGGTGTATACAGTAACTGCTAGGGACATTCCTGTCATTCCATACTGCAGGAAGTGCATGCATTTCAAAGTATGATTATAATGATGACGCTTCTCATAGAATATGAATCACAGTGACATTCTTAGCGGTATGTTTGCACAAATTTATGATGTACTGTTACTCCCTGTAGTAGCAAAGCAGACCTTAATGCGGTCCATGTGAATATTCTCCAGTGTAAATACTCAGAAGCTGAGTATTTGTATGATAGTCTTTTCCTCTTTTAGCTCCTCTGTTTCTTATTGAGTATAACTATTGAGTAAAACTGATGATATTTGGTCTCTTTCTGTACATGTTCTCATTTCAGATTTTACGAAGAGCAGATAAAAATGGTGAGCATTTGATGTCGGGTTTATAATATTGTGCTGTATCAACCATGCACTCTTAAGCGAAATGTATTCATTATATCACTCAGGATGGCATTGTCAACTTCTTAATGAATGTGGATTGTCAACTAACAAGCATAATTACTCATTTGTTATGGAAACCTTGGACAAGCCTTATGCCAGTTTGCCCTGTAGCCTCCTTGTACACAAACGGAAGAGTCTAGAAGGGATAGTCACGTCTTTCGTGACGTTTCCCGCTTTTAGAATTGAGACAGGCGAATCCCCCTGAAGACAAGACGAAGAGCTTAGGGCTTCGGTGACCTTGTGTCATGTTTTCTGTCACGTGGCGTGTAACTAAACTGAAGGTTTTGCAAACCGGAGCTCTCAGTGAAATGCAAAACACACGGTCGAATAAGCTTTTTGTGCCTCTGTGTCCTTTGCTTGGCTGTCCATCCGTCCATCCATCCGTCCATCCGTACGTCCATCCATCCATCCATTTACTTCTCCTGGTCAGGGCTATAGAGTCCCTGAGAAGGTGACATAGGAGACGTGACAAAGGTTCACTTTAGATGGGATGCTGGTCATAGCCTAAATCACCCATTTTCCACTGAACTCCAAAGAAATCATCACATACAGTGACACACAAAACATGTGATTCATACAACGACAGTGGAGAGACACAAGATCCGTACAGGGATGTCACTCTTCAGAATGCATTTATGCCCAAAAGCGACAGGTTCATTACCAGAAGCTCACCAACATATCCACATGAAATCATACTAAATGAGGGCCAGGAAGGTCCTTGGTCCATTAGAGAAATATTTATAAAAGTGGGAATTGGTAACACTTTCTGTGAATGTCGTGTGTATAAGAATCTATGAACACATTCATAACACATTATAATGCATTCATTAAGCATTATAAACATGGTGATAAATAATTATAAAAAGGCATAACATATTATTGCCATGTTTATTGTGCTTTATGAATGCTTTATGACGTCTCATCTATAATGCACTACAGATACAGTCATATTACAGTACAGAGCATCCTTAATTCTTATGCCGACCATTATAATGCATTATGAAGGTATCTATAGTGCATTATAGATGACAGCTTCAAGTAAAATATTATGAAGTCTACAGTGACAATTTTCTGTCTGACTTTCCTGTGCAATCCATTACATATTTGGTGTGGATTTTAATAATAAATATGAATGTCAGCACAAGATTTTTGGTAGGAAACTCCTCACAGGCATTTGTATTGCTAAAAAAATCGCCTTTGATCCCTCTTTGAATCTCAGGTATGTTCATGTGTGACTCACCTTTACTTGTGGATGTCGTGTCTGTTAAAGCCCTTGAGGATTACACAGGACATCAGGGCAGCGACCCACGGGAGCTAGACCACCACACACAAACAAGCCCTGTTAGGTCTTTCCTGTCTGTATCACGAACACTGATCTGATTACTTAAGTGATAACCATGGGAAGGAGGCATAATGAGCTGAATAAGGGGTCTCTAAGGGAAGTATTTCCTTTATTCTTTTTAATTACTCTCTTTAATTAGCCATGCTGTTAACCCCTTATGTCATCTGCAGATGATGGCAAGCTGTCTTTTGATGAGTTCAAGGCGTACTTCTCAGATGGCGTTCTCACAGGAGACGACCTGAAGGAGCTCTTCCACACAATCGACACTCACAACACAGAGTAAGTAATGTCTCTAGTCTCATGCCACCATAAAACGATGGGTCCCTCTTATCTCTTTTGGCGTGGAGGGAGAGCAGGTAATGATATTTATTTGTTTGCAGTTGTAATTACGCAGTACTTTACAGTGACTTATAGAAATGTATGGAAGTAGCAGGAATGAGGGAAAACATTACAGGATTATCGAATTAAAGATTTTTTATTCATCCTTTATCCAAAAAGACTTTTGTTAATTAACTTTATGTTTTACTGGAGTAATTCAGGTCAATTATCTTGCTCAAGGGTAAAACTGCATGGAATTTCATAGGACTTTAACCTGTAGTTTTAAGCTTCAAGATTATGTCCTTATCCACATGAATAAATTATATTTATACATTATCTTAATTTTTGCAACATATGTTTGATAAATGTTGGTGTGAGACAGTAGCGTTCTTAAAACCCATTTTAATACTCCATTATTTATTATTGTGTTAATCTTTTAAAAGAAGATGACATGTTATTTGTTATTTGACCTCTGTGTGTCAGAATATATTATAAATTGATTCTCTGGGTTATTTTAGTCTTTGCCATTTAAGGGGAAGATTAGTGCTCTTTAGTAACAGCAAATGGCCATTGATTGGTGTAAATTGGGACTGTGTGTATTTCACGTGGGTGGAGTTCCGTCGGGATCGTGCTTGTGAAAGGTCAGCATGAAAAACTCAAAGAGCACATCAACATCCGTAGATACTTGCCTTGATCTTTCTTTGCCTTTGCATTTAATTTTTCTCTGTTTGTTCTACCGTGTTTCATTATTCAGCACCATTGTTTTCCATATGTTTACAAGCTTAAAAAAGCTAAACACCTTGGTCTGATCTGACTTTGACTTTTTTAGAACGGCTCTTCAGTACTGATAGCCATGCAAGGTTGCCTCACGGCTTTCGGAACACTAAGAACGACCTCGTCGTCGACGAGATGTTACTGTAAAATAGAAGGATTTACACCCAGTTGTTTATTTTTAGAAATATCGGTATTAATATTAATCTAAGAGGGTCTGTAACGTATTGCTCTGCTAGAGCCCTCTTTTCCGTTTTTCTTTTATCTCTGTTCCGCTTGAGGCAGCCTCTTTATCGCCCTAGAAACCAGTGCTGTTTGTTAATGCTCTCGATGGCTTGCGCTTTGAGCTGATGCTCGTGCTGGAACCCTCTTCAAGCGACTGTCATGACAACAGACGGCCTCGTGGGGACTCTCCCCCAGGCATGACAAGTTCCCAGTTCACCAGCATCACTGGCCTTTCCGGCGATAGCGAAGGGAGGGAAGGTGCGTAGCTGAGAGTGTGAGACGACCTCAAACCATAAGGGTGTAACAGGCGAAATTTTTGCTAAAATGCAAGCAGCTGCTCAGCCTCCTTCCCAGAACACAAACAGTTTTATTTAGAAACCATTGTTCTTTAATGATAATGTTCTTAGCACATTGATAAGGAAATCATTCGCTTTAATTCTCCGCTATGACCATAGAAGCTGGTTATGTATACATGTTGTTCTCTGTGATTCATTATTGTGTCTTAATTTAGGCAGGAATCTGGGCATTCAGAAATACACAGTGAGAGGGCTGAAGGACATGGAGGCAAAGCCCCTAGTTCATTGGCCGAATCCTGGTAATGTTTTAGTGCACACAGAATTGGTTCAGAAGGATGGCGCAGTGCCTGATTGGTTGGGTTATTTTAACTTGTTTTGGCTTCCTTCTGCAGTCAAAAGAAATGCAGTTAGGCTAAACGGTGTCTGCGAATTGCCCATAGTGCATGATGGTGTGGATTGACATTAACACCCCCCCCAACAAGAACCTGGTCCAGATAAGCGGCTGGAAGATGGATCTTCTTCTGTCAACCTTCTGTGCCTGACCATTGAAAGATACCAGTATATGCTGATATTTCATGAATATTGGATGAAAATATAAACACCGATATTAACCGTCTTGTATTTTATGCTGGTACATTTAATTTCAGTTCCAAGTGCTTTGCTTCTTTGTCAAAATAATATGGTGAATATTATACATTGATGGTGTTTTGGGTGAATGTTATACCTTCCCTCCTCGAATTCCAAGTCTTCTCGCCATGGTTTCCATGGCAGCATTGTCACAAGGTATTCAGCTCATCTGCGGTTTAGTTTTGATATCCATGTGCTTCTCATGTAGCTGTGGCTTCTAATAATAGTTATTGTGATACTGCCAGAGTCAGAGGTGTTTGCTGGTCGGAGTGTCAGGCTGTGAGACCCAGACACTGAAGATGTATGAAATGAATCTATATCAGTGATGGGTTTATTTTCAGCATATAATCCCTTATTATTGTTTAAACCATCTCATATATATATATATGAGATACACACATTTATACATATATACACACATATGTAACCAAGCAAAATACGAGACTTTAGGCATTTTTTGTCGCTTGATTGCATTCGCATATCTTTGTGGGGGCCTGATAATGTAATCTAAACATAATCCACACACACACACACACACACACACACGCACACATATATATATATATATATATATATATATAAAGGGGGCATCTTGTTTCAACTATGAATCATATGGCATGTGAAGGTTATTTGCAGCCAGTTGTTTGGAGAATATCTTTGATGACACACCACCTTTGCTGTGCATATCATCCTGCCACACTGAATGGCTGCTTTGTGCCGGCCTGGCTAATTCTCACTCAGCCATGAAGGGCTTCATCCAGCGGCGCTGCTTATGAGTCGGGTTACAAACACGAGGACAAAGAGCTAGAGTCTGATCTGCTCTCGCGTGTCAAAGGAGAATCGCTAGACTGTTAGCTCATTAGCGGAGGCCGGTCCTTGTGTGCTGTGCCTTGCAGCCTGTCTCCAGCCCATGCCTGTGTGCAGCTCGTACTTAATGCACTCTACACAGTTTTTAAATAGCTGCTGTTTGGTAACAATAGACTAGAAAGTCCAATAAAAAATGTTAAAGTCCCTCTATACCCCTGGGATATTAGCGCCTCAGTACATCAGTGTATGTGTTGATTCTTTTTGTTTTCTTTGTTATGTAATATGTTTCATTTTTGATTGTGATGCTGTCACAACTACAGGTGTGTTTGAACAAATGTAAGAAAATATTATTTTTTTGTTGATTTTGGTTCATTTTTGGTTAACCAGTCTTTCTTATCTTTCTTCAGCAATGTGGATACGGATGAATTGTGTGGTAAGAATGACCGAATTCTTACTCATCCAGAAACAAACTAATTTGGTGTTTCAAATACCCTAAGATTTTAACTATAAAATGACGTGATATCGAGATCTTAGATGCATTATCCCTGTCAAATAATCGTTTGTTTCTCTGACACTTGGTAGAATACTTTTCCCAACACCTCGGTGAATACAAGCATGTCCTTGCAGCTTTGGAGGATTTAAACGTTACCATCCTGAAGGCCATGGACAAAACCAAGAAGGTGTGAGCTTGTTTGCTCCTGTGTGTGTTAGCCGTGTGCTCCTGTGTGCATGCCAGTCCTTGGCTGTATTAGAGGTATTACGGTGCAAAAGCCACAGTCTTGTTGCCTGACCCTGGATGAAAGTTCATTGTTTCCATTGGTGTTTGTGACTGAAAGCAGACGGAGGTACAGCAGTGACCTTTATGCCCTTTGTCTGCTTCCAGTTCTATTCCTCCAGCTAAAGGCTATACACTGTATATATATATAAATATATATGCGTCATGTGTTGTTGCTGTCTTGGGGTATTGAAGAGTGTTTCTGTGTCTCGTAATAAATGAATGTATACTTACAAATAGTTGAATTCCTGAAAAACAGCTGAAGCCTTTTACCTGCCATTCCTGATTTTGTCTTGCATCACTTGGGCGGACGGAAGGCCGCGAAGCACTTTTTCACGCTCGCTTTCCTCATCCAGACCGATGTCATTAACTTAGTTTTTGTTCTGTCGAGCTGCCGCAAGTTGTGCGTCGCTCGAGCGGCGAGCAGCCGGGCTGAGTGCGCCGGGGGCTTAGGGAGGTCGCGCTTCTTCTCACGACTCTTCACAGCTCATTTGCATGTACAAATATCAGATTCTTTAAAGCTGATGGCTTCGCCGGCAGCCTGCTGTTTGGGTGCCTTCAGAAGTGCAGGCCTTTGCATGCTCCTTCGTCAGACGGTTAGGGTTGAGGTTTTCACCCTACAGTTTTTCCTCCACAGCAGGACTAGGGGCCTTCTGAAGCCCGTTTTCTTTGTCAGATGTAACTAAAGACCTGACTCTAAGTGCGCCATCCCCATGTGTGAATTACTCCTTAATTATGCCCAGTCTTCCTAGACCGAGCCAGATATACTTAAAAAAAACACCATCGTTCTTAGATCAGGCAGGGTGTTTCCTACGCCAGGGCGCTGCCCCATTTCTTACCACTCTCATAAAAAGCATCTCTAATCAGCGTCTTTTTAATCACCGCTTCCTGATCGTGTAGCCCGGGTGTCATTTTTAAATTAATCCCGTGTCACTCAGAGCTCACTTAAGTCTTCAGACAAAGGCTTCGTGCTGCAATCTGCGACGATAATAGCTGCAACCAGCTACATGCATTGGCAAAGCTTAGAATTAACAAGTGATAAAGCAGAAATAAAATATTAAATGTTTTACTGAAATATTTTCGAAATGTGTGATAGGGCAGTCAGTGATTCTTCAAAGCTCTCGGCTGTTTATTTAATGTTTCTTCCCGCGGCAGCTGCTCCGTGAGATAAGTTGCTGATGGGGAGGTGAGTCATATGTAACCTTGGAACAAGAAAAGGATCATGGGAGAAAAAAGGCGGCTTGGCGCTTCCCCTGATTTTCTTCGCTGAGGATGCAGATGGTAGAAGAGCAGCAGCTCCGATCAGAACATTACATTCCCTCATCACCCATCCATCTATGTTCCAGTCACTTATCAAGTATAAGGTCACTGGCGGAGGTGGATAGTTCAGGTGCAGAGAGTGAAAATACAGACCAGGATTCTGTTTCAACCAACCAATCGAATCAAATTCAATGAATTCTCAGCTAGTTGGCTGAAAAAACGTTTTGCCCTGGATTTTTACTCTCTGGTCCTTAGCTATCCACCTCAGGTCACAGAGGCCCCAAAGCCGATTCCTGGTGAATTAAGGTACTGGGCAATATAAGAAACCTGCAAGCATTTAGAAGTTACTGATCAATTGTCATTGTTGACACACCACAGCACACAACAATGAAATGTGTCCTCTGCATTTAACCCATATGTGACTTTGTGACATAGCAGGGGGCAGCTAATTCAGTGCTTGAGGGTGGTGCCTTGCTGGTTGGGGATTTGAACCTGCAATTGTTTGATTACACCATTAACCATTAAGCCAGCACTGCCCACAATACTGTGGGTCTTTAGACTGCGGGTGGAAACACAGTCAAAGAGCAGGAGCTACCCAAAGAGGGGATCTAAAGCCCCCCCCCAGGTCTGCTTACATTTCACATGTTTAGCAGATGCATTCATTCTAATCAATGTGAGAAAGCAGAGTCTGCCAGCTCCGGGGGCGATGGGGGTAACTGGGGGTTATGGAATTTCTGGGCCCAGCGGTGAAACTACTTAGCAGACCCTGGCATTTGAACCTGTAACATCCTGATTATAAACACGGCATTTCAATCCACTGCACAACACGCCACCCCTAGCACTGCTTTCATTGGAACACAAATCGATCATTCACACGTTACTTTGATGAGAGTCAGTTTGGGAAATCGTTGTCTTAGGGCTGCATTTCCTCCTCTACTCCTCAGGCCATAATTAATGTCCCCATTCTGTGCTCTGAAATCCAAGCGCTGTCCTACAAGCTGCCAGTGAACACACTGCGAAACCCCCATCCTGGGAGCTCTGTCAATGAAACCCAAATTCTGTTAAAATAGCAGCCTACTGACTGACTAATGTGCTACTGGTACCGCAGTGTGAATCACGTACTGGAATACACGACTTCATATAAAAAGTACCACTGAGCTGGATATTGGTTTAACGATTAATCCTTTCATTGCACAAGTCTGATGATAAATGATTTAAAGATGCTTGGAGGGGTTACTCTGGGGCTCTCACACGCAGGAGTACCTGGGATCTACACGCCTGGAGCAGTTTGTCACTCGCTTCCTGCTGAAGGAGACCAGCAGTCAGCTGCAGTCACTGCAGAGTTCACTGGAGTGTGCCGTGGAGGCCACTGCGGAGCAGATGTGCCCGGAAAGGTCAGTGCCTTCTCCCCATGATCACACGTGTCAATGGCGCAGATTGACGGGGACGTAGTGCTGAAGATAAACGCAGGGGGCATCTGTGTGCGTGCATGTCTTAAGGAGAACGGCAATCTCAGGCCTGCTGTGCCTACAGTACATTTGGAGCCAGCCGTCAGAAGGGTGAGCTGGGATTAGACTTAGATTTGACTTTATTGATCTTTGGGGTGAAATTCATTTGGTCCAGCGGCAGGTGTTCAAAGGCACAAAACAATAAAGTGAGGAAAGAGGTAAAAAGTATGAATTGATATGAATAGGAACCAAAAAACTATATTAACAGTTTAGAGCAGATATATAGAATTACTTACAACGTAATCAGTACACTTGTGTTTACACCAGAAATAAAAATAAAGAATTCCTTCATTCACACAAGTGTGGAATGACGTAATAAATTCACAGAGTAATTCGAAGGAAATGAAACAATATCCTAAAGTAATGTTCATACTCGTGAAAATTCTTATGCACCCCCCCTTCCTACATCAACCAGAAAACAGAAACCATGCCCCCCCCCATGCCCTATATTCCCCCCCTCGCCCTATATACCAAGTGTCTAACCCAGAAAGAAAAATTGATCAAAGTTCAAAATACGTGAATTTCCAGTACTAGTGACACAACTAAAACAGTGACATTATATCGCTGACGCTGGAACATGTTAACAGCCATAGCACATATTTCTATTTCAGAAGTCCCTCAGATGACAGGCGCGCCCCCCCCAAGCTGGCTGTGCCACATAAAGAGACCTTCTGCCCAGCCCACTGCCAATCTGCCTCAATATTAAATCAAGTTTCTCCACAGGCAGAAAGAAAACTATTAGCAAGCTAAGAAAAAGTCGTTTGAACGGCCGGCCTTGGACAGTCTTGGAAATCCAGGAATATGTAACTGCAGCAAGTTGTTTTATCTATTTTGTGCAGGGAAGAGCAGCATTCGGGCTCATTTTACAATCTGAACTTGAATAAATTAGGATATAATATTGACTGTCAGGTCAAAATGCAGACGGCTCAAAATAAAAGGTGACAAAAAAATTATTTTATTATATATTATAAAATTCTATATTAATTTTATTATAGTGTGTTATAATCTATTAATTGATCATATTTAATGTGATTTTTGAAATGGCAGTGGAGTTGACCTTAACTTGACAGACAGGGTTCACAGATCTACCTGAAAAACAGAAATGTCATTATGATGACATGCTGTTAGGCTGGCCTGCCTTTTGTCCAGGTTGGACCCCCCACCTTGTGCCCCATGCTGCCTTTCATAGGCTTCAATCCCCCCCCCCCCAGACACTACTCAGGATAAGCAGCTGAGAATTTGTGGGTAGAAGTCACATTAAAAGAGTGAAACGGAGGGATGTTTGTATTCTCACTGCTGCTATTGTTTCCTGTCATTGTCAGTAGTGCTTACAGTGGCTGGTGTCCGGGGCACAGTGAACCCGCGTTCTCTGTTTGCTGTTCCGTCTGATTCCGTCTGATGTGGTTCTCTGAAGCTCCCTGAAGCAGCGGGGGGAACGATGGGGGCCGAGGCCTGTGGGCGGCGGTGGGGGGGGGGTTAGATCTTTCTCTGGGTGTGTGGCTGCGTACAGTCACTTAGCACAGTTTTGAAGAACCCTGTGACCATGCTGGGACGTAACAAGACCCTTGGAAGGCCCCCCCCCGTATAACAGGGGTGTACGGATGGAAACGGCAGACAGACATTCTGATATCGGCCTCTGGAGGCGGCTGAGTCACATTTTGTCTGTGTAACGTTAGTGTTTCTGACAGAAAGGTTGCTCCTCAGGGTCGACATCACTCAGGATCTCACTGATTGGTGGTGTTTCTTGTGGAGGAACCTGCACATTTCGCCCCTGGATTGTTATGGGCAAGACTATGCACAACATTAAAAAAAAACGATACAGCTTAGCAGAAGCGGGGGGGGGGACGGGGCTTCATCCAGTGAGGGAAGCCTGCTCTGTGTGTTTTGTTCGCAGGCACGGACCGGCGAAACCGGAAGGGCTGGCTATCCAATGCTCAGGGAGACGATCAAACAGGCGACTTCAAAGGAATAACAGCCTTTCTCCAAGCACCCCTCTCCTCTGCAATGCCAATTCAGGTGACTTCCTGTTCACGGATGGCATGCAGGCCGCTTCACTGAAAAAAGACCAAGCCTCGTACTGAATACTTTCATCTTTGCTGACTTATACGATGTTTATTTACCGCCAGTATGTCGCATTGGGGTCCATCTGTTGGATCTTTGGAAAAGATAGATATCAAAATAATAGCGTAGTGCGGCCTGCAGCACAGACGTCAGCGCGACGCTTTCGCTATGAAAAGGTGAAATCTTTGCTGTCGATAATGCGAGTGGTGTGAAAGCCGCCATCTTGTCTTCTGATGATCACGTGTGTCAGGTCTTTACGAAGAGGACAACCGATGGATGACTCAGATCAACAGACTCCAGAAACTCATTGACCGCTTAGAGACTAAGGTACTGAGACGACATCTCCATGTCGACTCGTGCACAGCTGTTATTTTATGAAATGTCAGTTTTCCAGGCGAGCCATACTGTGGGTAACAGCATGCATTTGCTGCCTTCTTGCCCCATGTAATTATTTCTTCTCTGCCGTATCTGTATCTCCTCAAACCTCCAGCATCCATCCTAACAAATCTGCCAAAATCACATGGTCCCAGTAAACCAGGTTTGATGCATTTTTTTTTCCCCCCACAGGAGCTGCGGCTTGAACCTGTCGAAGAAGAAGTTTCGGCAGGGAAGACCAAATCAGTAACTCACTCAGAATGAGTCGTTCTTAACACTCATCCCAAGAACCCACAACACTATGGATCCTGAGGAAATCAGAGCTAACTGTCTAACACAGTAATCAAAGTGACCCACGCATCATGTGACCAGTTTGCCCAAAGACAAATCATGAATTATTTATACAATATACTCCATCATCCTTGACATCACCCAGATCGGAAAGCCTACACCTTACAGTACACCGACCCAGAACAGAGGCTATGCTATGCTGTGCCATCGGGTGACTGGAGGAACCTCATCCTGAATCTCTCTCCTTTCTTGCATTTCTCTGCAGCACATTCTGATCGTCCAGCGGCAGCTGCCGGTTCTGGAGGAGGAGATGGAGGACTTCCGTCTGGCCCTCCGGCAGTATGTCGAGCGCAGCGGCACCCAGAATGGCTGCCTGCAGTGAGTTCTCTCACGCCACAGATGCACTCGCGTTCCCTGTCGCTTCTCCTCCAGTCTGCCGATTCTCAGCTCACACTCCTCGGTGACAGAAGGCACTCAGCTCACAGACCGCGGGGGAGACGCTTCTGGGCATTGAGATCACAGGGCCGTTTAAGCAGCAAGTTAGAGTAGGGGTTTCTTACCCGGAACCGGAACCATTCAATTTGCCACTAGAACCCCCCCCGACATCAAATCATTGGGAACTTCTAAGATAGAAGATAGGGCCACGTGCCAAACATTTAGAACCACCGCAGTAATCTGGGGGCCATCGGAAGCTCACCTAATGCTTGACACCCTCCAGCAAATGGGTGGGTTCACTGTCGCAGGAGTGTGCAGTGTGCAGTGTGCTGCTGCCATAGAGACCGACGCAGGACTACTGTAACTGCAGCTCGGCTCTCAGCACGACCGTCACACCGAATGTCCGCTTCCTCGCCAGACTGACCTGCCGTAAAAACGCCGGTGTAGGTCCTTCCTTTCTTAACACGATATTCCCAACTTGGGAATGAGCAGTAGATCCCAGCACAGGTGTCCATCTCTGTGTGACAGCAGCTTGTGTGACATGCGGCTCAGCAGGTTCCGCCTCTGTGCTTGGAAGGTCACTAGTTTGAATCCTTTGGCAGAATAATCACATCACTGTTGGGTACTTAAGCAAGGCCCTGAACAAACCCCCCCCCCACCCCCCCGAAAATGCTCCAGGGGAGGTGGATAAATGGCCTGACCCTGTGCCCTAACCGTGAGCCTTGCTCTCTACTGTGTGTGTGTCTGAAAAGACAGAAGGTAGTTTATGTGAAAACTAAAGTTTTCTAATGTACCTTTGCAAATGATAAATAAAGCATAGTTACATTAGACATGTGTTCCCTCCTCTGCTGTCATTTTTCCATTGTGGGCTTCATTAAAAGAACTCCCTGGATTCCACCTAAAGCGAACTGCCCATCGGAGCGGAAATGTCTCTGTGGAGCGTGGTTGCCAGCTGCAGGGAGCACAGGGCAGGCTTACAGGCCGCGACAAAGGGCTTCCCCGCCACAGGAAAGCCAGCAGGCCCGGAACTCCGGCCTCCGTGTCCTTCATCGACCGGCGTCCCTGCTGACTCGATGCCGCTGTGACTGTGTTTGCGAACCTCCAGCATGTCTCTCCTTTTTGTTTCATTCTCGGCAGCATCGCGGTACAGAAGCTCGCTGATGAATCCCGCTTCATAGTCTATGAGTTCTGGGAACGTAGCAGCGTCTGGAAGAAGTAAGTGTGAACGCAGTCAGAAAGCACCGGCACTGCATTAATGCAGCACTATCCTGGCAGCAGCCCAACCTCGGGAAAAATAAAATAGTTGTACCCCCCTCCTAGTCTCTGCTTTGTAAATGGTTCAGTTTAACATCTTGTCATATATTAATCCCAGTGAAGAATGACCGGGAAGAACATGATTAGCGTGGGCCTTCCTGTCTCTGCTTGCAGCCACCTTCAGGCCAACCACAGTAAGACTTTCCAGAGGTGCAACGTGGACTTCCTGGAGAGCCCCGAGGTCGTCACCACCATGCTGGTTCCTGGTACATTACTGCCTGTTCCGTATGCATGTTCCTTCTTGGAGAACCCCGAGGTTGTCACCACCATGCTGGTTC
>JAODKF010000051.1:4465671-4482731 GCA_026779585.1 Mormyrus proboscirostris
GCACCGACACAAAGACGTGATGATGAAGAGAGAGATCGATGAAAGAACCTGGCTGATAGCTTTTTGAATCTTCCGGAAGGAATGATAAAGAGACGGGAAATGGAATTCCTTAAAGTTACCATTTCAATTTTAGGGAATGATTCTAATTATTATTATTATTTTTTTAAATCCTAGGCTGCTCAGACAGTTACTCATTTATAAATGATCTAAAATGACCAGGGTCAGAAGGTTATAATTATACAAGCATCGCACAGCATGAATTTGCATTAATCATGTTCCTGACTGTGTCATGCATTATAGGGACAGGAACTTCTAACGGCTGAAACCTGAGCTGATGTTTATCTCTAGAAGGTCTATAGGTAGCATGAGCCACTACTTTCATTGACTTCCACGAGCCAAAAGGCATGACGTCCATGAGACCATCATGTGACCATAGTATGTCCCTCCCAGTGTTGCACTAAGAGCACTACACACAAAGCTGCTCCTGCACTCTTAGCCAATGGGGGCCGAGAGCATGACTCCGCCTCTCTAGAAAGTTTATTCAGATTCACAAAGGTGCACTGGTACATCAGTGAGTGAGGAGCAGGACTGGGCAATTAACCTGAATTTTAATTTCAATTACGATATTGGCTTCCACCGATTATCAAAACAAAATTGTGATAAGACAATTATTGTGCTGCATTTTGTTTCGCAATGATGCTCCTCTTTTGTCGTGTTACAAATCCATTGCACCCCTTTCCAGTTGTTTCTCAGTTGAATTATTATTTTTTTTTTTTTTTTGAGTTCAAGGAAGTCCACTGTTAAAATTAAACGGACGACATTTCCAAAGTCAATGGGTAATCATGATAAAGAATCGCGATCTCGGTATTGACCAAAATAATTGCGATTATGATTTTTGCCATAATCGAGCAGCTCATCGATGGGGACACTGGCAGAAATGGGTGATTTTGATAGAACGGCGCATGATGGGAGAGAGCAGCAGCCTCTTACCGTGGCCTCACTGCAAGTCGTGCATTTGACCACGTGCTGATGGAGCTTGCCGTCCAGGTTGATGAGGGCTTGGCACACGCGGCAGTTGATGACGGGAACGCCCGTAGCGTCGGGGTTCGCGATGGCCGTGTAAGGGGGAGGAAGCTCCGCTACAAGCAGAACATGGATATGTTTCAGGACGCTTCATTGTGCTTGGCGGAGGCCGAAGCCAGTGTCTCTCAGCCCAGTCCTCGGGGTCACATTTTTGCTCCCTCCCAGCACACCTGAGCCAAACAATGAACACCGAATCCCTGGTACAGGTCTGTCCCCGAGGACTGCGGACAAACACTGCACTATGCCAAAAAGCTTAGAGGAAGTATGTATGTCACTGGAGGGGAAAAAAAAAAAAAAAACACACAACACAGCAGTAGATATGACTGCTCACACTGTGCAGAGGTATAACAGGTATGAAACAGCTATATTCATATTTCTCCACCCACCTCACCTTGTATCCACAGGAGCTTTGGCACAGAAACTTTGTACTCAACCACACTATGGCCTTTATGTCTATTGCCGATGCTGGATATGCAATAAAGGACGGATTTGGATATCTTGGAGGATGGGTTGGGTGGGGGCGAGAACTCATGACACACCTGGGCTGATAAACCAGGGGCCACAAACCTGAGGAAGCTGTTGGGCGAGCAAAACGCTCAAATCAGCTCCCTTCCGTTTGGAAAGAAAGAGGAGAAAAAAATAAAAATAATAAAAAAAAAAAAGACGTGACCTCTGACCTCTTTGTTAAAATGGAGAGGAGGACACTCCCAGGGAGTGCGACATGTGACCTCCTGCTGATTTCAGGGAGCGTCCAAACCAGAAATCAGTAACCAGCAGATCTGAAGAAGCACTGACACAATTGGTGCTTATCAGAGCAGCCACAGAGATCAGCAGAACCCACGTCTCGGCCATCCATGAACTCTGAACTTGGGCGGGGTGTGATTTTTCATACCTTCCAGACACTACAGTGCTGTATACGGTATTTTCAGAAGCAAAGCTATTCCAGAATTTTGAAATTTTGCCAGTTTGCCAACCAGGGTGGGGGAGCTGTGCAGAGTCCCCATTTTCTGCAGTTACTTTCCGTTACCAGACTGACTCCTCTGTACCTATCAGATGTGACACAAGTACAATACACATAAAAAAAAATAATAATAATTAAGATTTTAGGCAGGGGGTTGGGGAGAGGGCGGTGGGGACAGAGGCGATCAAAACAGCAGCATCACCCCTGCAGATCTCAGGACAGGAGCAGGGCCAGGCGTATTCCCCAAGCGCAAAACATAGCCAGCACCGGTACAATCCATCCAGTTTCCCCAAGTGCTTATCTAGTCACAGTGAGCCTGGAGTTCAGCCCAGAACGCACGGGATGCCAGTCCTTCGCAGGACCGGCACCGACACACCCAGTAACACACTACAGGCAAGTCGGAGACAAACTGACTGCAAAATTTGGGACTGTGGAAAACCAGACCATGCTATGGAAAGCGACACACACAAACACACACACACACACACACAGAGGGCATGCAAACTCTACATATACAGAGCAAGGATGCAAAGCCACAACCCTGGAGGTGTGATGCCACTGCGCCACCCCCAGGGCAACCCATGGCATTCTTAAGAACAACAAAGTAAATGATGGACTTGTTAATTCATAACGTCTGAAAATCAGGTGTCTCACGGTAAGGAGATAATCTAACCTACATGAACTCATGTTCAACATCCCGCTTTTCGCATTTTCTTTTCGGTTTCCAGAAAGCTGCATTAATGAGGGTCTTGCTACGAATCACCAAGCTTAAAATTCCTTTCTAATAGTGTTCTGGCAAGTCCGACTGACAGTTTAGGAAATTTACTAAATTATAGACTGGCAAGTGAACCAAATGATGTCAAATCTGCTATGATAACTGTTGAAATTGGCAAATAGGCAGCACACAAAGTCTTAGATTTTCCTCCAAGTTCTGCACCATTACTGACTTCCATATACAGAAAAGCATAAACTAGCACCTAAGTAAACACACAGTAACCCGTGACTCTAGTAGCAGTTAAATAGTTCCCAGGTCACCGAGCATTGATCATATTGGAATGACTGAACTGTAACAATGCACCACGCTACAGTTAACCGAAAACCTCGCATAAAACAAAACTGCATCCTTTCATCTGTGGAGCAGCTCATTTTCCCGTGACACTCCTGTCGTCCTATGCACATAACCAATCCCATAATTTATCTTGGATCAGTTTCACTACCAAGTTACTCTCATGACGGCAATATTTTGCCAGACATGGTCTGGCGCATCACAACACGGATATTCCAGATATTACTAATATTTAGTGACGCTAAAAAAAGTGACACCGATATTAGCAACCATGTCACATAAAACATTACATGAATAATCACACAACAGTAAAACTGCAGTTTCATTAAACGGAATCAGGCTTATTGTGCATGCAAACACCGTCTATCCATTTACCACGGGACAGACACACAGGAGCAGTAACAGTCCATCAGAAATGTTTAGTCAGTGAAAATATATTTTGTCTTTTGGGGGTTACAAACAGCAAGTCCTTTATTGTGGCACATTGGGGGGTTCTGCCATCAGTGAGATACAAAGATCGCAGATGTATAAGATAAACGAGGACGGCGCATGTGTCCATAATGAAAGAACAGGCGGAGCAGGACAGCCGGGAATGACACCCAGAAGCGCACAGCGGCTCCATGTTTCAGTGCTTAAGACGGGTTTTAACATAAAGAGCAAACAAGACATGCCACCACCGCTATTTAAAGCCCCCAAAACGCTAAAAATACAACTAAATGTAGCCCGTCAAAATGACTCTTCCAGTAGCAGGAGGGGATACGCGCAGCAGCTACCCGTTAATGGGGGAAAGCGGCGCGTTCTGGGGCCGGGAGCCCGGGGTGCAGCTCGGCCCAGCCAGCAGTCACATATGCGGCTTTCTGCTCCTTAAGCCGCAGACCGACCCGCACTAATGAAAGCGCTTCGTTTTAATTACGCCCGGCAATATTCTGAGGACGCGGCTGCAGGAGGTCGAGGGCCGGGAATGAGCAACACAAAGAGCGACGAGAACCGGGAGCTGATCCGGGGCTCAGGGTCGACCGAAACGGGCCGACACGGGCCACCGCAAACGGGGCGCCGGCGTCTCCCTCACAGAGCGGCCTGCGGGCGGGTTACTGAGCGCCGTCTCCCCGCCGCCGCACCAAACGCAGGCCTGCGCAATACGGGCTCCGGTGCCCTTGCCAGCCTCCCGCAAAACGCCCGAAATGAATCAGCACGGCCCGGCCCGGCTCACCTCTCGGGCTGCCGTCCTGCAGGTACGGCGGCGCCGTGGGAGTCACGCTGCCCGAGTCAGGGACTGACAGCAGCGGGGACCGCTCGTCCATGCCATCCGAAGCCATTTCTGTCTGTTATGGTGCACAGAGAACCGCCGACGGGAAGCAGCGCAGCCGAAAACGGGCCGCCGGTACCGATGGGCGGCGCTCCGTGGGCGGGGCTTCAGTGCGACTCTGGGGGGTGCGGCGCTGTTTATCCGGAGCCTGCAGATCAGCCCACCCCCGCTAATAAAACACTTCAGAGAGACGCGTCTGGCTCCCAATGTCAGATCCGGATTTCGAGCAGCACATGCAGTACAGTCGAGTCTGTCATACCATCCATACGCAGGCATTCAGAAACACGAAATAACGCTGCCCAGGGACCACGGAGCGACATACAAACAGCAACTAGTGACAAGGGGAGGGTTTTCACGGTAAAGTGCAAAACACAGGACAGTGTCAAACAGGGGGCTGGACACCAGGGTTTACATACATAGTGCTATGTGCAGGTAAAAATACATACAGCAGCATAAAAGGGTGGAATAAATATAGTGCAACTGAATAACCAGATAAGTTAAACTCCAGAGTCTTCAGGGTCACATCGACTCGCATGTAGGGAAAACTGGTATAAAGCTTATAAAAAGCGTATAGATAAGGTCGACATCCTGCCTGTTATACTATAGAAGTTCATCTGAATTTTCTTTTGGGGGAAATATTAAGATGAAGAATGCTATAAATACAATACAAACTGTTAACATATTATTGGTTATATCTGGAAAATGAGAGAATCCTGAATGCAGCGGAGCCCAATTTAATTGCCCTGCACTCTGATATATGTACATACAATCACTCACTGACTCATCATTCTTAACGTGGGTGTTTTACGGTGACGCCGGTTATTTCTAGTAGAATATCGCACAGGTTCCAGAGAACTGCTACACATAAGCAGCCAGCAGAAAGACCACAGATCTCTCGTGCGCAGGGACAGCAGAACCACCCCACCCCCAATCTACGTAATAGACGTGCGCTGCCATTGGACAGTAACGTTCTGCGTCGTGTACGTGGAAAAGATACGGTAATAAAAGAGAGATGGTTGAATTCAATTTCAAGGGACACTCCGATTTAGTCCACGTCGTCAACTGAATACAGCCTTATCCAGCGTTATCAGATTAACTACGCATCTGTCTATAAGTAACTGGGGAGAAAAAATATATATTAACCTTTAAGTGTTTCCTTAATAATACACCGTATTACAAAATGAGAGGTGGGTTTCTGCTGAACACCGACATGAGCGGGGGTGTGATTGTCTCTTATGCTGTAGCGCATCTTTGCGGGGCGTGACGCTGCCTTTTCGCGGACCAATGAGAGGCGCCACTGAGCCGCGGAGCACCGGAAGCGCCCAGTAGGCGAAAACGTCGTGCTGCGCCTGGCCTGTTGATCGCCAGTCAGCATGTTAGTCATTTGGTTAATGTGAATTTACAGAAAGGGATTTGCGGAGATTACAGAAAGCATGGAGGACCCGGAGACAGCAGAGGAGCTGTTATTTAAACAGCAGCGAAAAGAGAAGAAAGATCTGCAAGGTAAGTCGATTTGTCAATTTTCTGTAATGTACTAGTTAAAACACCTGTCTAATAGTCTGTTTGTAAATTCACTGTCACCAAGTCTGTATGCAATGAATGTATGCAGTCTCTCTTGTATTACTCGCCTAATTTAACGTCTTTGAGACCCAGCGTTCGGTTGTTTTATACTAAACATTACTGGGACGAAGGGTTTTACAAGGTTCTATGAAGAATCGGTCAACTGGAAAATTTAAATAAACATGATACAATAATCCTATGTGTGGTGCTAATAATACCCACAGAGATGGGGAACGAGCTCGGTACTGGTGGATGGATGGATGGATGGATTTAGGGAATGAGCCGTCCGTGTTTGCGGGGCACATTTCCGAATTCGGAACCAGTGTCACAGGCTTTGACTCAAAAGTGACGGGTTTTAGTTTTCTCGTTCATCATGTCATCTTCAGTGCTGTTGGTGCAACTGATTTTATTCTCTCACAAAAGCATTGGCAAAGATTGCCATGGCGACTCATGGCATCACTAGAAGCAGGAAACACTGCCGCTCTACGAAACCTACGTTTACTTAACTTTAGTGGGAAATGTCCCTTACTTTTTTTACATTTGACAGCCAAAATTCAGAGCATGAAAAATGCTGTACCTAAAAATGACAAAAAAAGGAGAAAACAGCTGGCTGAAGACATTGCAAAGCTAGAAGCTGAACTCAGTGAGAAACATGAAAAGGAACTGAAGCAACTGAACAGTCCCGTACTTGGAGACAAGGTGTGTGTTCTTTTTCTGTTTACAAAGGTTTTAAATGTGCATAAATGATGTGTGTGGTTTGTGTGTTTTGAAATGTGATTTTAATGCTGCCTTTTTTTACATGTAGGTTTTTTAGAAAGCCGATTCTCTGAGTTTTGTTCTGGAAAACAAAAATTTATATTTTTAAAAAATATACAGGCCGTTCTATTGGAATTCAATACTTTTGCATTACTATTTGTTGTCATACGCTGTATCTTTACTATTACAGCTGCATGGTTTAGCTGTAGCTCATTGGAAAGCTCAAGTCTAAAATGGTGATGCAAAAACCTTTTTTTGGAAATTTGTTGAATTAAAATGGAATGGCTCATATATTTAAAGTCACCTTGTTTTCGAGTAATAAATACAAATATCGTCCACTTTTAACATTGCATATTTCTTCTTCCTTCCTGAAACTTATATTATGCAAATAATGATCATAATTTTTTTTCTTTCATATTTTGTACGTTGAGGCTGATGATCTTGCCAGTGCAGTGCAGAGCCTGGACGTGGACGCTGATGACCCAAAACCATCCAAGCAGCGTCCTTCCAAGGCCCAGAAGAGGCGGGTGAGACGCGAGCGATGATTGGATCAGGCACCGACATGCCAGCTGTGCATTTGTATAACTGTACAGTTTTTTTTTTTTTAAACTGTTTGTCTGCGTGCCTTCAGGATAAAAAGGCCGCCCTGGAGAAGGAGAGGGAGAACAGGATCGCGGAGGCCGAGGTGGAGAATCTACAGGGCTCTCGGCACCTGGAGAACCAGAAGCTGTCGCAGATACTGGGAGGGAAGCAGTTGCAGATCAGAGAGATCATGTCGGACGGGCACTGCCTTTACCGGGCCCTGGAGGACCAGCTGCTGAGGCGAGGCTGCACCCTGGGCTTGGCGGAGCTCCGGAGCCAGACCGCCCAGCACATGAGGAACCATGCTGAGGAATTCCTCCCCTTTCTCACCAATCCCACCACAGGGGAAATGTTCACGCCCGGTGAGGACGGCCTGTCCATTACCAAACCTTCCGGATCTCATTACACACATTACATCACTCGTTAAGCTCATTGTTTAATTTAGCGGCGTATCCCTAACCCTTATAATCCCTCACCATCACAACACCCGTCTTCTGCCTTTGCATGACCAGTCTGCCGTGATATTGTAATAAATCATGTCGTTACTCTGTTCAGTTGCCCTTTTTATGACAAAGAGGCTGCATTCTGTCTTTCTGTCCTTGATGTTAAATAAAAATCTGTCTCCGCAGAGGAATTTGAAAAATACTGCAGCGAAGTCGCGGACACTGCGGCTTGGGGTGGGCAACTGGAGGTAAGAGTGACGGCCGGTGGGTCCTAAGCTGAAATTACTCTGTAACCTAAAAGTTGGAAATGCCAATTCTGTACCAAGCAGGAAAAATATTAGTGTTGTGCACATTGAGCTCAAACTTAACATATTACAGCCTCTCAGTGATACTTGATGAAAGCCCTTGACGCCTTGACGTAGCTGCTTATCTACTGGGCCTCACACTTTCAAGCAGTGCCTGCTGAATGTCTTGGGAAGATGCTGTCATTTCCGCTCCCCTGTACCATGAGCCATCTGTGACCACAATTCCTGACAGATGTTCCCCCGCAATCAGAAGTCACCAACAGCTGTGTCTATCCAGCAATTTCATACACGACTCAAAGCATTGAAGTTACAGAGTACCGGCTTTCAATATATAATTATCCCTTGTTTGTTAAAGCTTATTTTATATTTTTTTGCTGATGTGTGTAAAATGTGTGGCTCATGGTAAAATGTACCAGCAGTGATAGTAATGTACACTAACAGACTTTGATTGTGTCATTACAGTTACGAGCTCTGACTCAGGTCCTCCAGATCCCCATCGAGGTCATTCAAGCAGAGTCTCCAACGATTGTGATAGGCGAAGAGTACAGTGAACCACCAATCACTCTGGTGTAAGTTTGTGGAAGTCTGTCTACCATCTCCTCGGGCAATTTTTAGCAGGAAGTCCAAATTCCTAAGAATACCGTTGCATTTTTTTTTTTTTTGTGTTTCGAGCGTGTTTCTTTTTAGACGGTCTATAGGCCATGTTTGCGGTTCTCTGTCATCCACACATCACGCCTGACTTGACCCTCTGGGCTGATCGCTGACTGTGTGACGGTTCTAACCCAATGTGTGGCGGGTTGTGTTTCAGCTACATGCGGCACGCCTATGGTCTTGGGGAACACTACAATTCTGTGGAGCCGCTGAAGGAGGAAGAGACCTGAGATGCTGCTTCTTCTCCTGCATCGTTGTGTGATTTCCATAGACCAGCGCTTCTGGAGTTAGAATAAGAGCAAACCTGCTCCTGTTTAAGTGACATCTCACTGAAACTGTTACTTTTTGGAATCAGAAGAAGTGCGGGTTTTGTTCTCCCTGGTGGCCAATTTTGCAGATGTACCCGATGAGCGTCTCGTTAATGCTAGGCTGTGTTTCTGAGAACATCCGCCAAATTATGTATCTCATGAGATGGGAATTAAAGTAACAGCATACTGGCGTATCTCAGTTGTGCTTTAAAAACTTAACGCATACGGAGAGATTGCTTCATTCGCAGTGTAATGCATTTTTTTTGTATTAGGTTACTATAATCATTCTGTCCCCCCAGGGGTACAGTTAAATACATCAGCAAAAGGCATTTAATAATCTAGTTTTACTAAAAACTTCCTGTTTGATTTTATAAGTACTATTCAAGTTTTATTATAATGAATTTAAAATAGGCCACATGGATCAAGCGTTTTCACATTAGTGTTGGCGTGTACCCTA
Source organism: Mormyrus proboscirostris (assembly GCA_026779585.1). Lineage (NCBI taxonomy): Eukaryota > Metazoa > Chordata > Actinopteri > Osteoglossiformes > Mormyridae > Mormyrus > Mormyrus proboscirostris. The sequence continues at coordinate 4,475,150 of JAODKF010000051.1, forward strand.
ACCCAGGCACAAAGGTGGGTGTCATTCTGAAAGATACAATTAGGGCATCTAAGAAAGAAGTGATGTACCATGCTATACCCTATTGTTAGCAATCAAAAACCACCTACCCTATGTTGTTTTTTGTTAGTTATGCCTCATTCTTTAGGCTCCCGGATGCCCATTTTTTGTGTATAATAATACAAAAGTGTGTCAACACATTCCAATACACTGTCACGAAATGTGTTAATTACTAGTGATCATTTTAAAGGTGCTTTTATGGGAAAAAAAATATTGTCACTGATTTAGATCTTAAACAACTGGAAACATACCTGTGAAATCCTATAAGCCCAAAATGAATGGCTGAGAAATGCCTGATCATCAGTGCTAATAACCGCTTCATTAAATTGGGGCGTCGGTCTCATACAATGATGCTTCGGAAACAGATTATAAAATAATTGTTGTGGGAGGGGTAAGTCAGGACGGTGAATGGTTTAATTCATGATTTAAATGAAGAAACCTGAGCATATGGTTACAGTGGGATTTCTGAAAATGCCATCTGTTGATAAAAAAAAAAATAGGACTAGTCCTTGCAGTGACTATATTGGACATAAAACATGGTTCTCTTTTGATATGATCCAACGAAACAGGATTCCAGGGTAAGGGGATGGGGCCGTTTGCCCCCGACTGGTTTGATCTTAAGAACAGGCTGCAGAACAGAACCCCACTGTTTAGAAAATGTTGCACTGGTATCTGTTGGAGTATAGACAAAAAGTGATCAACATCAACCCGTAACCAACACCAGCTGGATCACATTAATGCACAGAGCTGGTCCATTTGGGTCAGGAGGTTAAGGCTATGAGGTATCCAGCTGTCTTCTGCTTGTCCAGAACACGGTGGTGGAGGTGGTTGGAGCCTGTCTCAGGTATCATGTGCTCCACCCTGGACAGACACACAAAGTCACATGCAACTGGCAGACTTGCAGTTACCGTATGGTCATCTTGCAGAATGCAACGTGTTACGAAGGTCATATCGGTAGTATGTGAAGCTAAACCTCTGCTCTGGTCCTCCAGCTGCTTTAGTACGAGTGGATATGCAGTACTGTATATCTGAGGAGACCGTGTGTAAGATAGTGCGGACATATTGGAACCTTTGGGCGGAGCTGTTCATTAAATAGGCTTTTCATTCTGCACTGCGTCTTTTATATGCTGCCACGTGGATGCTCCGCCAGGTGGCAGTGTTGGAACAGTTTTAGGTGCACAGCAAGTTATTTCTGACAGCTCTTTAGAAGGCGATTCTGTCACCAGTCGTCTTGAATAGCGATAATTCAACATAACAGTCTCAGTTGGTGCTGCTTTCATGTTTCATGTTTTCACACCAAACAAAGAATATGTAGTTAATAAAATGTTAATTTTGCTAGCTTCTTCTAAAATGATTTTAGTGTTCTAACCCACCTACCAGAAAATTATCTTTTTACATCATTTGTCCCAAAGATTTTGTAAAAAATGACATACTCCCTGCCTGCCCAAAGGACTTTTAACATGCTGCTCATGCGGCCCCGAGATCACAATGGAAAAAAAGAAGTTTCCTTTCCTTAGAGTCCAGTGGCATCTGTTTGTTCCCAAGAAAAACTTAATTTCTCAGAATTAATTTTCTACTCAAGCCTCAAGAGCTCATAGCGACATCTACAGTGTTGGAGTTGATGAATTATGCATCGAGCTTAATTGCATGCCCAGAAACTAATGACACTGGGCTGGTTAACAGCAGGGGAACCATACATCGCTGCAAACGGAATGAAAAATCAGTTTAGGGGAAAAAAACAGCCTTAATTGATGAATAATTAAAGTCTGGGCTATAGGGCATAAAAGTGACATTTTGCTTCGATCGGTTCAGAGTGCTGGCGGCAGGTTTGATTGGAAAAACTGACCGGGCGCAGAATGACGGGTGGTTTCTGTATCACCACAGTGCCAGGGACTGTGTCTGAATATCATGGGGTCCCATGTAAAGCATTAAAGGAAGACGGGATGCTGTCGCTGGCATTTCTTGTTGGAAAATGTGCTGTGTGTTTGCGTCACATTTTGTTACCTTAACAGTGCAGGGATGATGTGTGGCTTTAGTGAGTTAGGCTGCTGCACCTGTCATCAGAGGGTTGTAGGTTCAAGTTCCAGGGTGGGCAAAGCAGACCAGCCTTTAATCCTCAGCTGATACAGGGTTATACCCTGGTTTTCTCAAAAAAAAAAAATGTTGCTTTGGATAAAAGCAGCTTCGAAATATGTGAAATGTAAATTTCACATATTAAATCTCTCCTGGTTGGTAGTAGTGTCACATACTAAATCTCCTCCGTTTGATAGTGCTGTTAGATATTAAATCTTTCCTGTTTGAGATTATAATGCATGTCATGATTCGATCTAATGAGAGGAATTAAAGTACCAGTCACATTATTTGCTATATCCCAGCATATAGGGCAGGATTAACACACTGATTAGTTATATGTGGTTCTGTGTTTTAAAGTTATGTTTTGTAGCAAATGGTTAGAGAACAAAAATCTTTTTTTTTATCATATGTTTCATTAGTCAGATGAAGTGCACTTTAAACTAGTAAAATGTTTGTGAAATAGACTTGGTGAAATTGGTTTGATGTCACAGAAATCATCAGCTAGATCGAATAACAATCCTTTTCACTAAAGATCTATAAAGGTCTGCTTCCCCTGCTGCTGCTGATGCGACTGTTCAACTTAAGTCGAACTTTCATCGACCTCCAGCCAAGGAAGGCTACTTAAATTCAGTTGAATGAACATATATGTACACTTCAAAAGCTAGAGGAAGAGAAGCATAAAATAAACATTACACACTTTTATCTGGAGTTCATGGTCAAAAGAAAAGCTGCTCAGTTTGAGTGGTGATATGCAGTCAGTCCCCAAGGAATGTCCTGGTGATATCAGCATCTCACATCTCCCATTGTGCCACTGGCAGAAAACCAGCGCGTCATCAACGTACTGAATACCAGATTAAGTCCACAAGTAACTAATAATGACATACGAGGCCACTAGATGGCAATGTGCCTCTGTAGCGGTATTCTGCAACAAGCGCATGGTTTGTTATGGAAAAGAATGGACAGACGATATGCTAAAACAGACAGAACGATTTAGAAAACAATGTGTTGTGCTGTGATAGTATTTCTGATAAAGGCGCATAGCTGCAGTTTGTTATGTATATATTCAGTTTATAAAACGGAACATACGCATGCAATATGCGGAGGTGAGAAGAGGTGATGACGTGGAACACCAAGCACGATGGACCTGTCAAACAATCAGGGGAGAAGACAAACGGAGTTACACTTCCAAAGATACCTTATATTCTCATAATCTCCCTAAAATTATATTACAAAGCACTAAGGGGTAAAGAATTTTTAAGGTGTTCTGCACTTATAGATCACGTGTCTATGAGCATGATGATAGTCACAGAAGTATATATGCGAAGACGTTTTGTTGGATGTATACACTGATAATGAATATAATCTTCTGAGATGTGAAGAACACTCTCCTATGCTGACATGATGCTTCATCAGTGAGTCGAGTGAAAGGATATTTGGCATTTCGGGTCATTTTTATCCTAAAGAAAAAAACCCTCACTAGCGAGTGAAACATCACAGTCTGGACTTCAAAGAAGACAAAGGCTTTAATCATGTGTAATGTGCGCAAAAAGTTTGCCCGACTTTCGCAATAACCAGAAACCTGCCCCCAGAACGTAATGAAGACCCCCGGGACAGAATTCCTCATCCTAAAAAATGAACCTAAGTAGGCGCGGAAAACCTCGATGTCCGACGTCTCTTCTCTGCTTCATCTGAGGTGCAGAATTTCTAATGAGACAGGATTAAACCGCAAGATAAAAATAGCTCACCTCAAAATGCCATTTGTTTTTCCTGGCATGTTCTTGGAAAAGTCGTGTCATGGGGGGAGGCAGGGTCCGCACTCCAGTTCTAATGAATGTAGATTTTGCTTTGTGTTACAATTGACTAAAATCACCTTTCGCTGCATGCTCCAGAGTGTAAACACTGCCTTTACCCTCACGGTGCGCACCGCCCACTGTTACGCATAAAGAGTGGCTGATTCTGACTGCCAGCGCCGTGGCAGGTGGAGAACTGCAACAAGCTGGCGTTTTATTCAAGAGCACCTTTAAAACCTTTTAAAAGCTGGATATTAGAAGAATAAGGAATGTGCCTCAGAATATCGACAGCATGTACGCTGAAGAGAGAGGTGTCTGAAGATGATGTTTTCACAAATTTCTGGGTGTATAGGAGACACCGCTGTTGAAAAGGAAGCTGTTACACGAGAGGCAGGAATAAAAGGAAGAGTGTCAGGAAACGTGCATTTCCATGGTAATGGATGATCACACGGTACCATCACACCCTAGCTGTGTGATGCGGAAATCTAATGAAGGAAAATGTCACAAGCAGAACTTAACAGCTTACTTACACTCAGGGATCAAAACATGTCGAAGATTTATATTCCTACTTTTGTTATAATAAAAGTTAATGTGAAGTACTTAATGCAGAGGAATTGTTTGAAATAAAGTACAATGAACCTATTGGCGGATATAGGTTGTTGGGCCAGGAAGCATTCTGGGAAGGAAGACAGCATCTGGATGCCCCAGGGAATGCTGGGAAGAAACACATCCACCTTATGCTCCAGGGGATGCTGGGAAGGAAGACGGCCACCACATGCCCTAGGGGATTCTGGGAAGGAAGATGGCCACTGTATGCCTCAAGGGAGGCTGGGAAAGGAGATGGCCAGTACATGCCCAGGGGATTCTGGGAAGGAAGACAGCCATTATATGCCGATATCTGTCCTGCATGGGGGGAAGCATTCTTGAAGAATCGGCTTTTTATTGTTCGTATTGTACTGTTAGCCTGTCCCAGTCCCAGCCCCCGATCCAGTGAGGTTGATGACATCACACTGAAGTGCATGTTATCATTTCAACTTTAATTTTTTGCTTTTAGTCTCACATATATTACCTAATTTTCCTCAAAGAACGATTTCAGCTGATCTGTTATCAGACTGTACAGCTTTACAATGCTTGGGGAAAGGGGCCATTGCAATTCCGGGTTCAACTTTCACTTAATAAAATTCCTCTCATTGAAATCAGTCCTTGATGCCTCTGTTTGTGTCTTAACTCACATAGTGTTGTTTAAAGCAGAGGCGACAGCTCTGACTGTGCTACTGGAAAACAGCTCAGTGCCACAAAGCGCAACGTGGCCTAAGCTCATGGAGCCCTCTGTCATTCATGGAGGGGAGAGACCAAGCTTTTTCTGCCCCGCTGCTCTGTAAGATGGAAGCCCCGCCACCAGTCACTGCTAGATTTTCTTAACTAGCTCAAACAAAGGGTTGGCATTTAAAAACCCATCTGGATGTGCTAGCTAGAAGCTAATGTACCATACATGAGAACACAACAGCAGCACTTTGCATATTACATATTATGTTCTTTACAAACAGGGGAAAAAAAGGACGCAGCATCTTTGAATGCCTCACCAGGTTCTGACCTTATTGGGTGGGACTTTATCTTCAATTAGTGCAAAGTATCGTGGTTAGGTGCCCTGCGCCAAAATTCACATCAACACTGTAAAGTGTATAAAGTGTGACACAAAAGAACAAAAAGATGATCATTGAAAAAGTATGACACTGGAACCTGTGTCAGTAACTGATAACCAATCAAAAATTGAGAAAATAATATCACTAAATACCTGAAACCTGAAAATAAAAGTTCTTATTCAAAATACAATTTATGATATTATTGATATTTCTCTGATATTTGTTACATATTGATATTTCTTATGATATGATTGATAAACAAATTCTAATTATAATACAGTCCTTTTGTTACGATAATGGGCAGCTTTACCCTGAATTATACATGTTAAATGTCTGGACCATCTCATATGTTTGCAGGATTGGGTCTCCTGGATGTTCATTCGATGCAATGCTGCTGCATTCTACGTTGGAAGGGCGGCGTGATTAAGCTAATAACAAAGCATAAGAGGCAGGAGGCTGGTTATCAAACAGCATCAGTGTTAATGCACCATGTAAGAGCGTGCAGCACAAAGAGCACTATTAGCCTTTTGGTGTGCTGAAACCTTTCAGGCAGCTACCAGGATACAAAGGAAAGCAGCTAAGTCAAACAGAATGACCTCCACTCTGCATCAATTAACTCTACATCAATTATTTATATCCAAGCTGCTTCGCCATTTATGAACGTGGAATAATTTTTCAGAGTGCTTAAAGATTGATATACATCTGTCCATCCTTCTGAAGAAGTATTTAGTATGGGATTTACTTTGAATTAATAAGAAAGTATTGAATAAAGATTATTTTGCAGATAAGATATGGTGAATAAGAAATAGAGGTTTTTACAAACAAAGTTCAGTTGAGATGGCTTTGATGAAGCATTTGAGATGTATTCCTGACCCCTAAAGCAAACAATTTATTATCTGTGTGAAGAGCTATCCTCATCTGGTCACATGATCACTGTGACTATGTGACTATGCAGGTCACGTGATCAGTGTGATGGGCTATCCTTGCATGCAGGTCACATGATCTGTGACCAACTATGCAGGTCACGTGATCAGTGTGATGGGCTATCCTCGCATACAGGTCACATGATCTGTAATCAACTATGCAGGTCACATGATCTGAGTGATGAGCTATCCTTCTCTGCTATGGTAGAAAAGCCTATCATATTTCTCAATAAACTTGTGCTGCTGTCATCTAGCTTAATTTGCCCTCATCTTAAAAAGAGAACAAAGATATTGTATTTAACTATGCTTAAACTGTAACAGCTTTCCAACACTGACCATCATTGGTGGTTTGGACCAGTGCAGGAAATCTTGCTGAAATCACACATAGAGGTGAGGAAGCTCATATTTACATAATGCATAATGCATAGTGTCCTTCTGAGCCAGATTTGCTGACACCAGATGGCCGTTCCTACAACGCGAGGTGATCACAGGGCCAAACAAAAAAAGGTGACAAACATGCCCTTGGTGTTTCTCTCACTAAGGAAATAAACAAACCCATCTCAGGCTGATCATGCGTGGTAAGTGACAGTGGGGGCTTGCTGTGGACGACCCAGCTGAACTTCTGGAAATGACTCCTGTGCCACCAAGCTGACCAGATATCAGAACAGCTGCCGGTGTTTAGGAACATCTGTCTTACTGTGTGTGGATTATGTTATTTTGACCTATTTTGATGCTGTGTGGACCATTTTTTGGGTCCCCGCAAAGATCTGTCACTGCAATCAAAAAAGTAAAAATGCCAAAACTCTTGTATTTTGTTTGGTTACTTATGGGTTAGGGTTGTCATTGTTGAGATTAAGGTTTTGCTCGTAGAAATGAATGAGTCACCACAAAGGTATAATTACAAACCTGTGTGTGTGTGCATGCGTGTTTGGGTCTGTATGTGTGTGTGTGTATGAGAAAGACATCGTGGGCCCGGCCTGTGATAATACAGGTTAAAGATTTCCTGTGGAGATTCATCCCATAACATGGATGACAGACTTCCTGAATCAACCCAGATGTTCTCTAAATCCATCCCAATATGTGTATGTGTGTGTGT
>JAODKF010000051.1:4482831-4497199 GCA_026779585.1 Mormyrus proboscirostris
CCGTGGTGACGCGGTCTGTCTTGCTATGGTAGTGAATTTTTTCAGGAAGCTTGATGTCTGAACCAAGGCCGGTGTCTGAAGCATATGTTCAGTCAGCAGTGATATAGCAGGGGAAGGCTGTACGTCACGCGCAACACGGTCCAGTGGTACAGTGGGGTTTGCTGTAAATCATTAGCGTAGGTGGGAAATGTGTGGTCAGAGTGGGTCTGTGCTGTCCTTAAAGCCCATCACAGTCAGCACACACCCCCAGAATCTGTATCAGGGAGGCGCTCGAGCGGCCACTCATTTCACTCAACCGTCAGTGCAGAAAGGCATCTGGTCGGAGCTCACTATCAATCAGCAGCTTGTGTATGAAATACAGCACTATCTTCATTAACATAGATTAATTCGGCGTGCTTATTACACACTGGGGAAAATGAAAGATCCGCTTACTCATTCTACTGGGTCACATCAATCAGTGATGAAGGGCAGGACTCCGGACAAGCCAGGGCAGGGTGAAGGAGCCTTATCTGTGTTCACATGGTCAAAGCACAGCAATGCAAGCAGCTAACAGGACTCTCATGGAGCACCTGCCATTTGTCCAAGCTTAGCTTTTTTTAGCTCGGCCTTTTTAGCTAAACTTAGCCTTTTTAGAGCAGCCTTTTCAGTCAAGTTTAGCCTTTTAGCTTAGCATTTTTGGCTCAGCCTTTTTAGCTAAACTTAGCCTTTTTAGAGCAGCCTTTTCAGCCAAGTTTAGCCTTTTAGCTTAGCATTTTTAGCTCAGCCTTTTTAGCTAAACTTAGCCTTTTTAGAGCAGCCTTTTCAGCCAAGTTTAGCCTTTTAGCTTAGCATTTTTAGCTCAGCCTTTTTAGCTAAACTTAGCCTTTTTAGAGCAGCCTTTTCAGCAAAGCTTAGCCTCTTTTAGCCACGCCAGTCGTCAGCATGGCTCTCGAAGCGCATCTTCCTCCTCCATAAGTTCCACTGCGCCGTGCTGATCTTGAATCTTAATGAAAGACGTCTGTGCTCCGGTCTCTCTCTCCGGCCTTATTAAGTGCACTGGCCCACTTGAGAAGTGCCGGCCTGCATTAAGATGGACGATGCTTGTCAGAGAATGAGCGAGAGGCCAGCGGCCAGGGGACCGAGCGTCTCATAGCTCGCCCTTAACATCCCGTGCTCAGGGCAGCTCTGATGTTCGAGGCCTAACAGAACAATCTCACCAAAAGATAGGGTTCGGCCACCTGCACCTCATCTCCTCCTATTATGGTGACAAGCTCACTGTCATGCTTGAGGAGGCCAGCAGAGATATGATTGGACACATGATAAATGGAGAAGGTGGCAGGATGTTTATGCATCGCCAGTCTGCTCCCCCGGCCCCCACCGTCTGCCATGCTTACAAATTGAACCTGTGGCTTAAACAAAGCCGTTCGGGGTTTAATTCTTCTCGTGGTTGGTCAGTTGATTTACTTTTCTCTGTGTTCAATCACTTTAAGGACCAGATAGTGAAATTTACCTTAAGCCCACATATCAGAGTTTGAATTGTGTTTCTTTTTTTTGTATTATATTTTTTATTGCAATAAAACTATTCACATTTCTATAAGATGTTTTCCCTGTCACACCATTGGTGGCAGACTGCATCTCATCTGTGCCCATCATTACAATAGACAGACCTTCAAGTTATTAAAATTGCAAACAAATTAAAATCACGATAAAACAATACAGGCAGCATTAACTGACCCGGCCGAACTTCACGCAGCTCCAAAATGGCAGACAGAACTCATTTTTGCTCTTTGCAGGAGTAGATCCTCTGCGGCTGCCTGCAGGAGGTTGCGTGCATCATGAAGACAATAGGGGAAGTTCTCGGGACTTTCGTTCGTGGAAGAGTCGAAACCGCTGGATGGGATCAGGTCTGCCGGGCACTGGATCTGCTGTGGTGTGTAGGAGTCGCCCGCAGGTGTGTCTTTTGTAATGAACTGGACCTGTCTTTGATACTGTGTTTCTTGGGGGAATCCTCGGGTGCCACTGGATTGACTTTGCCGGTGCCGAGAACCCAAGTGGCTGGACCATGCCAAGGGGACTCCCATGTAACATCTGGCTGTGCCAGACTGATTGACATTTCCAGAGGGTGGGACTGGCCCATGTGGACCTGGGGAGTCACCAACTGGGATCCCGTGGTATTTCGTTGTGTGGTGGGGGTGGCGATGTGCTGTAGCTGTGCATGCTCCCCAACCTAACCTGTATGACTCCATGCATCGTGTATCTGAAGTTGACAATAAAAGACCCTTTCAGATTATTGCAGTAGGTTTTCATATAGGCTTTGTCTGACAAAGAGTCACACAGTGGTCGGTGAAACATTTCTAAGTATACCCCTGTTCGTGCACTTTGATATTAATTGTTTGTTGGGATAATCCAGCCTTGACTGATTGCTAGTGGGCTGAAATGTTTTCGATTTGTAGATACTGTTTTGGAAAATTGAACGACAGACTGTAAATAGCTTTGAAACCCTTCCCAGATTCATAGGCATCAACAAACTTTCTTCTCAGGAACTTGGAAAGCTCTTCTAATCCTGGTAAGATTTCATTAAATACATTTTATATATTAACAACTCAATGTTTCAATTAGCACCTGTTTCAATTATAAGCCTTCAACTCCAAGTAGCAGTAAAGCAGTGATAGCTTGTTCCGTATATAGAAGATTTCTTTTTCTTTTTTAAAATAAATGATTACAAAGTGTAATTTTCATTATTCGGCTAGTTACATCATCATTCTTTATCAACATTGTTGAAATAAAAATTAAACATGCATATGTCTAAATAAGTTTAATAGTTTAAAACATTTCATGGGTTAGCACAGTGTTGGAAATATCTACGGGTGAAATCAACATATTCCGATCCAAAATGCCAGAAGTTTTGAGTTGCAAACTTTTAAGAGAATTAATTAAAACTAGCCAATCAAACTTTTTGGACCTAGTTGGAAGAATTCTGTGATGACTCTCGCTCTGCAGAAATAATGTCCTAATATGAAACATGTTGTGTTTTAAAAATTAGCACAAGCTGCCAAAGAATCATCTTAACTTCATGTAATGAGCCTTCCATGAATCGTGTGTTGGGTTTGGGCTGACTCTCTTTTTCGCATCTGCAGGGCTGTAAAGAGATCGTTGGCTGACATACAATCATGGCACACCAGGCATTTTAGCAAGTGCCATTTTACTCTGTCCTACATACATTCTGTGCAGAACTGAGGGATGATGGGAAAGCAGCTCCTCACCCCGTGAATGATACCGAGTCTCCTAAGTTCCTTATTAACATCATTTTAGCAGAATGCTGTTAACAGATTAGCATGCCTGGGGCAGTCTAGCATGTGCTAGCATAAGATAACCTTGTGTTCCTAATTTAATACTGACTGTGTTCTCCATAGTACCTCTGCTTATTCTACTACATAAACAACAAACCTACACGATCTTGTCCCCCTTGGTCCTGCTCTTCCGTGCCAAATCGGATTACAGGATAGCAAGTTTCTGAGGACTTGCAGTGATCCACGGACACAAAAAATGAAGGGGCTTGGATTCCATCTGATTGAATTCCTCATGCGGCTCTACTTCAAAGCGAGGTTACATGTTCTACTCCGTCTGTCAAATGCCTGCAGTCTCGCTCAGCACATATCAACTTTGTGACAATGATGCAAGAAGCTTCAGCAAAAAATGATATAAATCCTTTCATGGAGTTTACCCCCGCCCCCCCACTAGCCCTGGTAGCTGTATCTATATCCTGCATAAGAGACCATGATGGTGGTGTGTTACACTCCTGTCGCACTCACACACACATGCATTAGCGGCTTATCTCATCTGTGGCAGCCTGCGCCAACACCGGTCCAGTCCAGGCCCAGTCCAGACCCAGTCCAGACCCAGTCCAGGCCCAGTCCTCCAGGCTACTTTACTAAGAACCTATTTCTTATCTGCTGCTCCCCACCTCTGCCTGTGATCAAAGACCCAATTAATGGACTGAGGAAAGGTGAAGCGTTCAAATAATGGTGACAGCTGTTTTTCTCTCTTTGAGAAAATCCATTTGTATTGTTATCACGGGAGTGCAGATCCCCGGGCCTGTCTATTTCAGCTGCCTGATAATAATAATAAAAAAAAATCCACAATCAGCTCAGAAGGAAAAGAGCGGAAATATCACAGCGCTCTGGCTCCTCCCTGGTTTACCAGCCCAGAAGTGGTAATACGCAAAGATAAGCTTAGAAACCTCTGGACGAAAGGTGCTCCTGAGCCGAGGCCTTCTGCGCTCCGTGAAGATGAGGGTCCACGGTTCGGAGTCAAGTGAGTGTGTAATGCAGATTTCATTATGACTACATTCTGCAGTACCTAAGTATGTAGTTTAAAAGTCTGCCAGCAGTTCTCTTGTAATTGCTTTACTGAGTGAGATGTTTGGTAGGGGCCACCGAGTCACTGCAGAGTCTCCCCGTTCGAGCTCGGGCAGCCAGTCGAGCGCATTCTCAGCTGGACCCGTGTCAGAAAGCTTTCCAATTAGCGTCAGCTCAGAAGGAACTAATGGGCCTGGAAGGAAAATGCATTAACATTTAAAGTATTAGGTAAAGTCTGAAAGAGAGAGTGCAGGAGAATTACATGACACTTTAAGTACACAGCATCTTCTTTAATGGCACGTCCGTGGTGCAAAAAGCATTTTTAATGCCGTAAAATGTGAAAGTCACTGATAACAAGGAGAATCTTCTGCTGGTTCAGTTTTTATTATAAAAACGGTGAGGGTGGCAATGTCAGATTCTTTAATTTCCTAAATAGGTGGCAAATATATTATTAGAATTACCGTTGAAATGTCAGCTTTCTTTCAAGTGACAGGTACTTGTTGAGAACATATAACTGTTCGGTGCGTCACAAGCATACAATTTATCGCATTTTGTAGGTTGAAGAAAAAGTGGCAACATTTCTCTTTAATAAGCCAATTCAGGATTTATCACTTTTTGACAGTAAATAAATAGTGCAGAGATAATAAATAGTGTAGAGATGTAAACTTCGTATGATTTGTGCAGTTGCACGAGGCAGTTGGCAGGATTTACATATATATATTTATATATGTAAATAATGTAACATATATTTAATAACAAAAAACCTCTTAATGATTCAATAAATGAAGATCAGGAGTATCAGCGTTATGGCACATAAACCTTGACAAAGACAGTGCAGGTTTGATTTAGGAGGATCTTGAGATCTTTCTGGTTTACATCTTGATCCTCACCCAGACAAATATTTCAGAATATCATTTATGTATTACCACAAATAAGATATTACAAAAGGACATTGTTGATGAAAGCCTGTGAAACAGAAGGGTTATTAACCAGACCAAACAGCATTAACCGGGTATCAGTGACCATTGTGAGTGTGGCCTGCACTCTTCCTCTCACTCTCCCCAATGAGATTCTAGTTCTAGGTTACAGGCACTCTACAGACCAAGCTTTGTGTCATCCCATCCCATTTGATAGCCGTGAGGATCGGAGGAACAGAAATGCCCTTTTTGACCTTTATGGCATTCAGGACACAATAGATAATGCAGAGAGAGTGGTTTTCTAAAAAAAAAAAAAAAAACTATTTTCTTTTTGAGTTTCAATATTTTGAATCTCGATTTCCTCCAGTTTATGGCCAGAAATAATTTTATCCCAATAAAACATTTCAACAGGACATGCCTAGATCCGAAAATGTCATTATAGAAATAAATCTGTTACTACAGACATAAATCTGAAACTAAGTCTGGGCAAAAAATTAAATTCTCCATCAGTTTATCTGCTTCATTTCTGGTATCTAACCGTCCAGTGTTAATCTGAAATGTGGAACAGCATCTACTCATAAGTAACTTTATGCCGTCCCTTTCCCTGTAGTATTTTTTTGCATTTTAATAAGGGGAGACGGACCGGAAAAAGTCAAATGTGGACTGTAGCTTAATGGAAGGAACAGCGATAGGATTTAACAAGCTGATAATACCGTTCTTATAGCAGAATATAGTATAAAGATCTTGTAGGAACTTAGCAGAGCTGCAGTGGAAAGGCCCAGAATGCCCTGTGGGGGGGGGGGGGGATCTGGAGGACCTCAACGGAATAATGTTTTCTGTTGTGTATATAATAGTGTCTTTTTCATATGATGAGGGGTACAGGAGCTGATGGGATCTGAGCGCTTTTACTTTGAGGATCTATAAGGCGGTAAGAGGCATATTATCCAAAAAGCAGGTTTGGATGCTAGGAAATGATGCCCATTACATAGTGATCTTGCTGCCTGCTGTATGCGTTCTGGGAATTCTTCAAAGCAGAAGCGCGCAAAAGTTTTAATGTTCCTCATGCAGTTATGACAATGCTGGTATCTTAGCTAAAGCTCTCGTCGGAAATGAAGCCACTTTGGAAGCGGACTCGTGGAAACCTTTCAGCGGGCCGGCGAAAATGGCGGCAGACCGAACTGGGGAGAGACAGAGGACGAGCCCCTCAGCACTGAAATTGGATGTTTGTGTTCATAACAAAATGGATTCATTAGATAGAATGAAAAATTAAGGGTTTCCTCCAGATATTCCGGTTTCCCCCCACAGTCCAAAAACATTCTGAGGCTAATTGGAGTTAGCGAATTGCCTGTAGGTGTGTGTGTGTGAGTGTACACTGCGATGGGTTGGTGCCCCGTCCTGGCTTGTGCCCGTAGTTTCCGGAATAGACTCTGGACCCCCCGCGACCCTGAATAGGATAAGTGCTTTCAGAAAATGGATGGATGGATGGATGGAAAAATTAAGATAAATAAAATTATAAATGCTGACAGCATGCTGATTCTGTACATTCTCTCAAAATGAGGGACGGATTAACTAACAGCCTCATTTGCACTATTGCTGCTCCTATTGTTCCGCCACACACCTGCCCCGTACCCTGCAAGCATAGCACAAAAATTTCCACAGAACACATGCGACAATAAAAACTGAAACTTGTAACCTGCAGCCCATTTGTTCAGGTAATAAGATCAGGGAAAAGGCTTCCATTATGTCTATAATAAAGAATGTGACTAAGCTGAGGCTTCCGGGAGATATTTTTACTTGAACCATACTATGAAGGTGGAAACTGCATCAGAATATGTAAAATAAAAGGCTTTCTGTTACTGAGGGCTCAGTTAACTGCAGTGTGCTGACACGCTCACTCTCACTGCGAACGGAGGGAGGTGGACCTTCAGCGAACGTCCCCCGAAGATCTGCGTCCACAGAGAAGGAGCCGCCTTTTGTCTGCAATGCGAACGAGAGCAGCACAAAAAGCCCGGGGAGCTTTAATATGCAGACTCCGCTTCGCCCGCATTGACGGAAAGTGCCGGTAACGGCAACACGGGAGAGAAGGCGGGACCGTGGGCGACAGAACAGGGAGCCGCAGAGAATCCAGATGTTATGAACGTATTTATTACACAGTAAGGAATACAACAATATCAGAGTCATACTCATCATAAGATTCACAGGTTGACAGACCATACATTACAGTCAAAATAAAAATGGAAAAACAAGGAATAAACAAGAAACCACAGTTCCAACATAGTAGACTTAAAATCTGAGGAGGATCCTGAGGCGGCATCACGCTCAACCCGCTGCTCACATCACTTCAGTATTGCACAACTTCCATTAATAACTGACGGGACCCCACCCCCCCCCACCCCAAACAAAACCACCTCAGTTCTCAGTTTAACCCCTTAAACCTTATTCCACTCATTGTTTTACATGCAGGAAAAGGCGTGTTGCCCCCTGAACTTCCCAGTGTACTGTCATTACTGGCATGTGTCACACTGACTGACTCGTACTTTTAAAAAGCATCTTGCCACAAGTCCCCAAGGCATGAATCTTAAGAACGCAGACAGGTGACCTTGAAGGTCACAGAAACAAGGAAAGAGAGGTGAGGGAGCACACGCCTCGTTTGCGGTCACCGTGTGGATTATAACATGGAGTCAACACTCGTTTTAAGTCACTGCCGTTTCTTGACTTATTCCAATGCCATCTGTTTAAGTAACAAGCGTAAAAGGAACACGACAAACATGTCTTCTCATTTCATCTATGCTTTATGAGGTCTGCATTGTTACCAAGTAGTGATATGGTTTTCCAGCTTCTGCAGCTTCAGCCATTTGGTTTTTCATGTTCTCTCGTGACCATTTGGTTTGTCTAGACCAGTTTCTGCTCAGTGACTGGTGCTAAAGGTTGCTGTCAGAGGTAGAGTGAGACTTTTAGCCACTGAGGAGGTTGCAGTAAAACAGAAGTAGAAGAGGAGGAGATAGAGCATCAGAAAAGTTTGTCTTTATTCACTGTTTTTTTTCTTCTTTTGTTTTACCCAAGGTGCCCTGAAATGCAGCAACATGACACACTAATCTTTTTTTTTTATTATTATTATTTCTCAAATACAATACACTAGTGTTAAAACAGCTTTGCTGTTTCACATATAATCACAGCTTCTGAGGAAACATTACTGGGTGTCAGACACCCTTTTTTTGGATTATTTAACCCTTTAGAGACTTGAACATACGCCCATAATCAGACACAATCATCCACTTGCGAGAGGTCAATGTTCTCACATACGCCGTTTAGCACCATGATCTTCTGCTGTCGAGGAGCGAGAGTTAAGTGCTTAAAAATGTGCCCATTCCTTTGATCTGCTATTCTCTTTTTAAGTCTACGGTCTAAAGAGAGCCGAGGATGTTTGTTTTTCAGCATCGTTTCGATAATAATTAAATTCCTCGTAAACGACGGTCCTGCAGGTACTACCCAAAGCTATGAACTGTATTATAAAGCATTAACACCTGAAAGGTAAAGCGGAAGTAATTTGTCATTGAACGGAATCTTTTATATGGATTAACTGGATGCGTCTTCTTTAAACTATATTTATGCTACGCTTTACTCTTATTGCTTGTTAGAAATGAAAGTAAAAGATCCAGGCAATGCCGTTTCCTTAAGCCCGACAGGCTGTGCTGCTTCGTTCTGGACAGCAAATGGTTAAAGGTTTTCACGATAACATTGCCACAGCTACTTCGACCTGATGATAGCTTGGATAAAACAAAGTAAAGAGTCGTGCGTCTGAACCGATCTCTTATGAATAAATGCGATTTTGGTCCTTCGTGTCCGTCTTTGGCCGACTTCTGCGACGAGCTCCTTTTGTGACACTGTGATACCTGCCGCTCTGCTGTTAAAGCTCTCTATCTAAACCTCTGCATTTGGAACCTTAGTTTCTTAGCTTTTTTTAAGTTTATGCATTTTTTTTTTTTTTTTTTTTTTAAAAAAAAAAACATTTAAGAAACGTTTAGCAATGTCCACGCACTGTCCTTCATTAAAAAAAAAAAGAAAAAAAATTTAAATCATGATGTGTCACCCTCAGAAAACATCCATTACCAAAAATGGGGCTGTTCCTCCCTTTTTTTTTTAACAGAACAAAAATCACGGGTACAGTAACACCTACAGGTAAAACCAGCGAGAAATGGCTCTATACTGAAAGAAGCATGCTCAGATAGCTTAGAGACAGTGCAAATACATTTATGTACCAAACACGTATGATCGCATTCCATGTAACATGCCGGTCCTCGGGGACACGCTGAGTGCCGGGCCGTAGCAGCTCGCAAGGACAGATCCTGCCTTTTCTTCAGTACAACAAAGACATTTTCTTCCTTCTTTTTGAACTACGGGAAAACTATCACTTATACAAACAGATATAAAAGCAGCCCGCAGAGATTAACGATTCGCTTTGCGCCGACTAGGAATAAAGAAGCTAAAGTGTGGTGTGGAATTAAGCTACTAGCATCTTCACGACTGTCCAGCACAGATACACTACAGCACTAGCGGGAATCGCATGGGAGAAGGTGTTCTTTAATTCAACACACCGAGAACAGAAAAAAACGAAGGGCGCCCCAGGCTGCAGGAGGCTGAACTGCGTCCATCTTCGGCACTTTACCTTCAGGGTGCAAGGCTTCGCTAGGGTGTCACGCTCTCACCTGCACGGGAGCGGAAAGGGGCGTGTGGCTGGCAGGTGTTCCACTGCATCACTTCACAGACGGATGTGGAGGACGAAGTAGGATGCAGAACGCGATGCATTCGCTAGTGCTGTCGCTCTCATCTTCTCCTTCTCAGACTGTTAATCTTCTCACCCCGTCCGACAGTCCTGTGCTTCTTCCTCTGCGCTTCTTTCCACACCCAGATCAGACACGTCTTTTTAATCACATGAAATATTAGCAGTCTTGCTTTCAACAGCAATTAATAATCCCTTGATTTGCTGTTCAGTAAAGCATATATTTTTGAGGTCAACTAGTTTCACATCGCAGCTACTAGAACGGGGCAGGGGGAGGTCATTTGCAATTCTCTGGTATCTTTCTTTTGTATTTACAAGCGTCAAAACAACAACAATAATAACAGCAAAGACTACAACGACGACGACAACAATGACATCGAGTGTAACAATAATGGCAATAATAAAAACAAAGAATATCTTTGTATTCTTAATCAGAACAAGTCAATATGACATGTTCCAGGTCTCCTGCATGTACTGCACCAGTCTCTGCTTGTAGTGCTACTTTCGCCTTTGATCAAACAGTTCTGTCGGCTATCTTTGCGGCATTTCAGCGCGCCGTGGCTTCTGTGGCGGAGGGCGTTCCCGGCGTGGCGGATCGTGGTGTGGCGGCCGCCGGGGTGTCCACCGGGCTGCCCGCGCTGCTGCTGGGCGTGGCCGAGGCCGCGTCCCCCTGCGATTGGGCCTGTAAAGTCTGCCCGCATACGTGGTGGTGTTTCTCCCAGTCCTTGTGCTGGCAGAAAGAGCCGCAGTACCGCGCCGTATTGCAGCCGCTGCACGTCTCGCTGGCCTTGCGCCCGCAGTTCCAGCAGCTCTGCACAGGGGGCAGCAGAGATGGATTTAGGTTTGCCCCACTAGAATACTGCATACTGGAAAAGATGGACTAGAAAAAGAGATTCTACTGGTGCATTTATTTTATTCTTAAACACTATAGAGGGCCAGTAAAATATAATCAATATAATAAAAATATGGGGTGACATGGTGGTGCAGTGGTTAGCACTGTTGCCTCACACCTCTGGGACCAAGGTTCAAGCCTCCACCTAGGTTACGTGTGTGGAGTTTGCATGTTCTCCCTGTGTCGTCGTGGGGTTTCCTCCGGGTACTCCGGTTTCCCCCCATAATCCAAAGGCATGCTGAGGCTGAAGATATTTTCAGCCTAAGAATGACTAAAATCTCTGCCAAATTGACTGGCTCTCTACTCTCAAAGCTCAACACTGCTTTGAGTCTAACGGCTACCTTTGCTAAAGAATAAAACACCCAACGTCCTTTTCTTACTTTTCATTCTTATGCACATATGCAATTTACCTCCAGCACGTTTCATGTTTTCATTACGTTAAGATGTGACGTAATGCCCAGTGTGGAAAACACTACATCAGGGGTGGCCAACCTTATCTGCAAAGAGCCGCTGTGTATGCAGGTTTTTGGGGTAACCTGTAGGTCAGCTGTTCAAACCCAGGTGTGAGGACTCTTCAGCCAATCAGTCCTCTAATTAGTAATCTAATTAGGGAGCTGCAGCGAAAACCCGCATAACACAACGGCCCTTTGCGGATAAGATTGGCCACCCCTGCACTACATCATCATGTCATTAACATTAGAAGGGAACCTAACAGCTTACTCATTGGTTGGGATTTGGGCCAATTCCAGCTTTAAGGATCATCAGATGGTTAGAGAAGGCCCAGAAGCGGCCAGCACTCCCACCTCACTGGAGTCCTCCTGCTGGTTGATGACTGAAAGTGCGTCTTCGGCTGCCTGCCGCTTGGCCTCTGCCACCGTGCGCTCCATCTTGGCTCGCTCCGTGCTGATCATCTCATGGGCCTTGCGCTCCGCCTCCGATACGGCCTTCTGCAGCTCCGTCATGGCCTGCCGCTTCACCTCGTTCACGGCTTCCTCTGGGGAAGGAGGACATGCCTTACCCAGAATCCCTCATACTTTGCCCATTCAGGATGAGTGACACGGAGCCCCTCACATTGAAGCACAAGGGACACTACAGCTAACCGGCTCTGTATCACTCTTCTTATCCAGCTCATTCAACATGAAACAAAAGAAGAAATTAAGGAAAATGAATATAGAACCAAATAAGCAGCAATTATTGACTTGGCAAATAATAGTGTCAAATTAACACCCTTTTAAGCTAATTGTGGCATGTTTCTTTGAAGTGATACAAAGAAAAATGGTTTCATCCACTGTAAAGTGTCTTCAACGCATCTCATGTTTATAAATATTTATTTTCATTAAAAATTAATTGGATCATTGTTTACCTTTTGTTTTTCATCAGAAGTTACTTTAATCGTGGAAGCCAAACTTAATTTATATGAAGTTATTTTGCGCAAGCCAAATCTACGAATATACAGCATCAATTCATGTCTGTGAATGAAAAGCTTTAAAGAGTAGACTGAATACATTTCACTTTGAATTTTACATCAAGGTGAATTAGAATTCCCTTGGAATGGCAACAGGACAATAGTTCTGTGCTCTGATCAAGGCTGAAGCTCTGCTAATTGTATATGTAAATAAGGCAATTTATATTCAAATTATGCATTACTATTATGGTCCCAGAGGTGCATGCATTTCAGTAAATGAGAACTGGTAACACATTGTGCTTGAATATTTATTGCCAACTGTAAATATTGCACAATTGCTAAGCAACAGCAAATGGTGAGAAAACTGAGTGCAAATGAAGAATAGAGGCATCTTCTATTGTTTTTAATGAAATTAAGCTTGTGACTCTAAATATAACTACCCATGCTCACAAGCTATACTTTAATACTCTGACCTCATACTTACACAATACAGTTTTACACTCAGACCTTGTACTCACACACTATACTCCTACACAAACTGTACTCAAACTCTTAACCTATCAGAGAAACTCTCATCCAAAAGAGTCTCATGGAGACACAAATCTCACCAGCTTTTTTCCAGATCTCTTCAGGCACGTATCCTGACACTGGTCTGTGAAGGAGCTCCCTGTGAAGTTCTACAGGATCAAAAAAAATTACGTTTATTAAAACTGCAAGATCACTCTCGTGATACAAGTTTAAGTGAATCATTAACTGATCGGCTAACTAATCCAGAGCCCAAGGAAAACCAATGGCACGACCTAGTGTTTGCTAACGTCGGTATAACGATCCAAAATCTAAACGCTTCTCTTCCATGGATAACCAAGACCAGTTGAAAGCATGTCTAGCCTTTCTCGGGGACAGAAGGTCGCCAATATGTCAGATTAATCCAACACCACTCCCACTCCAGGACAGGACCAATTTGAAGGACAGCCAGCTGGCAAGGACTCAGTATGATTCTCAGATAGGAGCCCCCTGCTCCTGATGTTCTCAGGTACCTGGAGTAGAGCTCTCCTGGCTGGCTGGGCTCTGCTGCCGGGACTGGCTGCCGCTGCCTTTCTTCAGCTCCTCCGCATCGCTGTAACGCCGGATCCAGTAGTTGAGCTCCTCGCGGTCGGCCTCCTGGCAGCGGCGCAACACGGTGAGCGAGCGCCGTGTCTTCTCCACCATGTCCATAATGCAGTTCAAAAGCTGTGGAATGAGGGACAGGGAAGGTCTGTGATGTTACGGGGAGGAAGTTCTCCTGAAGTTTCAGGGGAAGGTCTGTGACATTACGAGCAGGAAGTCCTCCTAGGGTTACAGGGGAAAGTCTGTGATGGTCGGAGTAAAGAAGGTCTTATTACTTTTCTTACATGGTCTAGGTGCTTCCATTCCTCTGCCCATTCCCTGTCCGTCAGCCTGTGGTCCACGACTTCCTCGTGCTGCCGTGTGCTGTGCATCCCTGCTGAAAGGGGAAGGGGGGTTTAGTCTCAAACAGGTCACCTGAGCCCGGAAAACCCCCATCCCCAAACCATGGCCTGACCCTACATCCTACAGCTCTGTGGCAAAAATCATGATCACAATCGTATTGGTCAATATTGAGATCACGGTTATTTAGCACGATTACTCATTGACTTTGGAAATACCATGCATTTCTTGAACTTGAAGGAAAAAAAATCTTTTTAACAGTGGATGTCCTTGAACTCGTTTAGGGCTGCGCTGGATTCATAACACAATACAAAACAAGAGCATCTTTGTGAAACGAAACGTGGCACAAT
Organism: Mormyrus proboscirostris; assembly: GCA_026779585.1. Taxonomy (NCBI): domain Eukaryota; kingdom Metazoa; phylum Chordata; class Actinopteri; order Osteoglossiformes; family Mormyridae; genus Mormyrus; species Mormyrus proboscirostris. The sequence goes on from JAODKF010000051.1 coordinate 4,496,959, forward strand.
AATCATGTAATCTCGGTTATTTTGTTTTGATAATCGTTGGAAGCCAATATCGTAAATTGAAATTAACATTTGATTACTTGCCCAGCCCGACTGACATGTACATCAGTCCGCATCTACGTGTTAGTGCTCTGATGTGCATTTATGTACGTCAGTCCGCATCTACGTGTTAGTGCTCTGATGTGCATTTATGTACGTCAGTCCGCATCTACGTGTTAGTGCTCTGATGTGCATTTATGTACGT
>JAODKF010000051.1:4527113-4541887 GCA_026779585.1 Mormyrus proboscirostris
GTTAGCTGGAATTTGGAATTAAAATTAGCAGAGAGACAAGGCAGAGGAAGGAAGATGAAGTTCTAATGTAGGGGTAGGCAACTCTGATTCTGGTGGGCCCGGTATCCAGCAAGATCTCTATCTGTCTGAGATCAGGTGTGGTTCATCAGAGAGCAGGTAGGATGGGGAAACCTGCTGGACGCCGGCACACCAGGGTCAGGGCTGCCTACCCCTGGACTAGGGGCTGGGTCACAGAGGCTTCATGTAGTGGTGCAAAAATGTTGAAATTTTGACAGGTACCGATATATTTTTACCTAATATTACTCATATTGACCACCGATACAGATAACTGGCAAACCTCCAAGCTTCACAAATATGTAGTGAAACTGACATCAGAGATCCAGTGAATGTGTGTAGCTACCAGATCTTATAATGCAGGCATTGAGACATCAGCAAAGTAGCACCAACCTGAGAGACTGTAGCGAGATTCTAAGAGGTGCAGGAGCCGACTGAACCTCTTGCCATCCCATACAGAAAACAACTGATCCTTCAATGCAATCATCTCCAGAATTTTAGCTGTTATTTCATTAGTTGTGTATGCAGCTCATTTGAATACCCGACTAAAGTCTAAATATCAGGCAACAATATCGATCAAGACTGACACACCTGACCGATGCCAATGTCTTGATTTTAAACAAACATCAGTCGATACCGATATGTTAAGCGACATATCGTGCATCTCAAACCACACTCCAGTATCCCAGCTGTACGGGAGCACGGCTCGTCAGTGGTGGACTCCAGTGTCTTATCTGGACCTTCTCCAGATCTTTTCTCCTCAAGACAAATTACGGTTTTATATTTCTCATTAATATTTTATTGAAAGAGACCACTTTGTTCCATTACAATGTGTTACGGCAAAATACGTCCTTCATGCTACCCGTTATTAGTCTTATGATTCACTGCGTAAAAGTGAACAGGCTCAATAAATCTTGTTTCTAGCTTTTAAATATTTTCTTTTGAATTATATAAGACCTTGTAAATTCCGGCGCTGCCGCGGAAGAAAGGCCCCTCATCATCTCCATTGCATTATACTTTCATGAGGAATGTAATTCAATAGCCACAGAGCGAAATCCCTCTCACGGATAAATTTGTAACTATCAACGCCAGCTATTGATTTTAAGCCTATATTCTGGGAGACTGAGTCCCCATCAATAATTCATTTTGTGCTCTCCACGGGTAGTGGGCTCTAGGGGAGCTGACTTTGTTCACATTAGAGGAGCCCATCTCCACAACTTTGTGCCTCAACAGCTCTGAATGACTGCCTGATAAAATCTATGGCCGGGGTTAAGACAGTTACAGTTAAATGGAGTCTTCGCACAGAAGGGGGTTTGGGGGCAATGAAAGAGGCAGAAAAAAACCCATTTAAAAAACAGACTGGGCTGCATCCTGGGCAGACGTGAATTTTCAAAACTGTGTATCCAGGAAAAGGGGCGTGTAGCACACATGCAATCAAGCGGCGTCTTGCGAAACAGAGCAGGCATGTGAAATCACACTCCAACACGTGCAGGACCTGTCAAATGACTCATCACACACAGCTTAGAATCCGAAGGATGATAGCAAAACAGCTGCTTGCCCAAGTGTATTTCGGACACACACATTCACACGTGCATCAAACACCAGAGACTCACAAGAGTAGTGCATGGTGTACACAATCCCCTCTATGTACATGGGCACTCGGGTAACGTCCGCTACCCTGAACGCTTATGGTTACTGAACTCGCAGCTAATGAATCAGTCAGCTGTTTATTAAACTTGGTAACTCCAGCAAACCCACAAACACTGATTTGAATGAGTCAGCCAGCTATCTGTTAGCACTGGTATCAACAGTGATCATGCTACTGTTGACTTTAATGAATCACTCCACTTTCCATTAGCATTGCTACCACCAGCAAAGACACTAATGTTGACTTTAATGAAGCAGCCCTCTGTCTGTTCGCACCGGTACCCATAGCAAACCCACTGACTGTCAGCATTTTGCATTCGCTTCCTCGGCCGGCACTGGCTAGAGAGTTTGGCGCAGTTGGATTAACGGTCTGCAGATTAGAGCAGCAATTCACTGTGACTTCTATGTCTTCCTGTCCGTCAGCTACTTCCTGGGAACGTAAATCTCACTGGACCACAGCCAAGCACAGAGTGACGCCCCCGTAACAGCCAGCATGAAATAAACGTCACATGCACCTAACTTTGGGACTTCTATATTTCCATGGAATTTTGGTTCTGTTTATTCTGACTTGGGAAAGACTGACATTTCCCATCCCTGAGCGTGTCCTACAAGAACCTGTCGCTATGTTTCGACAACCTCCGGTCGAGTCTGCTCTCCTCTGGGTCAGAAAGACAGAGAGAGATTCCCACAGCAAAAACAGCATCAGGGCCTTTAATCTAAGCCTCACCGACCCCAAAACTTCAGCTTCACTTTTCAGTCATGTGACGGCCATTTGTGCGAGGCAAAGTCACAATGGGAGGAGAAATAAACATCAAGACGGACTGAAAAGATGCATGTGACAATTGGGGCCGCGCTGGGTTTTCAAATGCAAACGTCCCCAGATGTGAACCTTTCAGACGCACCCAACTCCCAGGAAAGTGTGGAGCTAAAGGGCTCCACAAGGCCTCGCCAACGCAGCAAGCTGTCAGCTGATGCTTATGTCTAATGGAAGCGGGAAAATGTGATCCGACAGATCAGAATCGGCAGAAAAAGCGAGAAGAGCCTCTAATGTTGAACCAGTGTCCATGTGGCTTGCCGAAGCCCCTGTAACGTCTCCATGCAAAGAAAAACCCACAATTAATATAGAGCTCGACTTGGCAGGACACCTGACAACATTAAACTTACAATATACAACACATCTCTCTTTTTAATTCATCTCCATTCAAAGCAACCTGTCATCTGCTTGGATTCATATTGCATAAAACAGATAAAAGTATTTATAGGTCTTTCCTGTTTCTTATACATATTCTAGCAATTCCTAATTAAGTAAAACTGCAGTTTATTACCTTCTGTGTAAGGATTCTGCTTATACTATATAATCCTGAATATCCTTCAATTTGAGCCAGAGTATGTAGTAAAATGCTAAATTCAGAGTGTATAGACGGGACATGTATCTATAGCAATGCAATAACAAGTTTATTTTAAGAGATGTTACCACTGGTTATAATATATGGTTTCGCCAGTTATATTGGTAATGTTTTGGTGCCAACAGAAGCAGAGCGCTTTCTCCTGACGGCCAAAACAAAGGGGCGGCGTGTAGGGAGGCTGGGCGATGGGGCAGGGCTCCGCAGACCGCGGACAGCCGCCCCGCTTCGCTCCGCTGCATTTAGGACAGTAACTATGCAGGTAAACACACGCACAGCTCTGTCACATATGAGAGCAATAATGTATAAACTGGGCAGCAAAAACAAAGACAACCCGGAAAATAACACGCACCTTTATAATAGGAATTTATAACGCTGCTGGAAAAGATACGCCTATGCGTTTATATGAGCGAAATCACTGAGAACTGACTCTGTCAACAGGCAGCACGATTCTGAGTCACCATAATATCGAGTAAACCAAAGCAAACTGTGAATGACACTTACACTGAAAGGGCTTAGAAACTCCCACCATGCGCTTTCCGATGGCGAAATTAATCTCCAGTGCCGGGGAGCTTAAACGCGGAGTCCCAGCCGCGGCGGCTGCACCCTGAGATCCAGGTCCGCGCAGTCAGTCCGCCAAAGACCCGTTAGTGTAACAGGACCCGGTCGCTAAACCGAGCGATCCCCCGCTACAGACCGGGGCTCCTGCCGGCGTCCGCCAGCGTCTCAAGCCGCTGTTAAATCTCAACAAGATGGGAAAAGATGCCGCAGTGGGTGAACCGAGAGGAACCACGCCGCGCGCCCTGCCGCCGGACTCACTAGCGCCAGACTCGGAGCGCGCAGCAGACCCAGGTGCGGAGGGGGCGGAGCTCCGTCCGTGGGCGGCTACGTGGGCGGGGCGACAGCAACGGGGGCGGGCGCGCGGCGGAGGAGATGGACATGCGGCCCACAAATATTTTGGTTGGGTTAAGTATGTGTGAACAATGGTCATGGTTGGTCTCTCAGAGATTGTATGGGCTCCTGTCTGGCAGTCTGTCTGTGTGTATGTGTGCAAGAATGCTTCTGTCTGTGAGTGCATGAGTCTGTGTGTATATGTCTGACTGTCTATGTGGATGTGTGAGAATGCGTCTGTCCACCTGTTTGTATGTGTGTATATATGTGGGCATATATTACATTGTGGGGACCAAATGTCTTCAAAATGTGATAAAAATACTGTAATTCTGACCTTTTATGGGTATTTTCCTACTACCTGAATATTTCATCTGTAACTGTGATCAAGAAAATAAAAATTCTAAATGTCTCGTGTTTTGTTTGGTTACTCATGGTTAAGGCTGGGTAGGGGTTCAGGATGTCATAGATGTGATTAGGGTTTTACCCATATAATTAAATGGAGAGTCCCCACAAAGAAACAAATACAAACATGTATGTCTGTGTATGTATATGCATGTGTGCATGAGTGCATCTGTCTGCCTGTGTATGTGTGTGAGTGTCTCTTTCTGTCTGTCCATGTGTGTGCCTTTCTATCCGCTATCTGTGTGTGTGTGGGTGCGTGCGCGTGAGGCCGGGCTGATCCGAATTAAACATGCCAACATTTGCTCCTGCGTGTGTCCAGCTGCCTTGCTTTCCTCCAATAGGCAGGCTCCTGCACACTCACCCAAGGCAAACACGACCATTTTCACGACCATCTGGAGTTCATCAGAGCCTGACGAGCAGAGGATGCAGAAGCTCAGCTACATAAGAAAGTGAGAAGCTGTGTGTGTGTCGGGGGGGGGGTCATCCTCCAGCTCTGGAGTCAGTCTCAAATATTTATGGATGCATTGATTATGTTTAATGGGAGGTTGCATGTATAGAAGCAGTATACAGTGTACAGAAGTGTCATTTTCTATTGGATTTGTAATGTTTATTTAACAAGAGATGTTTTATTTACAGCACATTAGCAGAACCTCTGCTATTTATTTACTATTGAGTCTACTTGAGAATTACCAGCCAAACAGCCCTTGGGACGCCACTCCAGAACATGTCTTTCAGGCGGAAGACTGCATTTATTAGTCCAGAAACTACTCTTTCTTTTTTTTAAACATGGTACAGTTCAGAGCGACCAGCAGAGTCTAAGCAGAGTTATGACAGGATATTCTAGGTGAAGCTGGAGATGTGTTAGGTGCCTCCCTGCTGTAGATGGAACCTGAATACCCTTCACTGTTGCCAGATGTAGGGAAGACATCCCCAGTCCGAGAGAAGCACAGTGCACTGAGGGTTTGGTGCCTCCTGGCTTTCAGTGATCTGTGAAGATGCCTGGGTGCGCTCTGTGGCAATGACGCTGCTTAAACTTCTCACGGCCTCAATCGCACTTTGCTTTTCCATCCAGCTGCGGAAGGCCGTGAGCATCGTCTCCCTGGCGGGGGCTGGCAGGTAAACACAGGGAGGAGCAGAGCTTCATGGACTGCTGAGAAGAAATCAGGAAGCAGCCACGCTGGCTCACCTAGACAATGCCATATTGCAGGTCCTGAGTGGTCACATGATCCCCGTCGCTCGTATTATCACCTGCTACAACCCATATAATTTCAAAATCATAAAAACCTTAATCTGGAGTGTAAACTGTTGGGTAAACTTTTTCCTTCTGTTTTAGGATGGTTTTGTACTGAGACACACTGGATAGAAGGCTTTACTGGAATCCCACCAATTAGAGTGAATAAATAACAGCACCTGACAGGAAGTGATGTAAGCGAATTACAGTCAATCATCTGCTTCCATAAGAAGACTTGGATCACAGCAGCTTCTGGAGCACCGCTGAACTGAAACCCCACGTGGTACCTCTTGCTAAGGGGGTAACTGTGTCCACATCCATTTTAATGCACTCACTTCCTGTTCATTCTTACAGCAGCTTGTGAATATATAACCCTGAATCACATGTGAGTTTGCTATAGGATTCCTCAGCTGTGGGGTCTTGCTGCTTGGGCATCATTCACTGTTAGCAAACAGATACAGTCTTCCAGTGTGGCAGCCGGGGGGGCTGAATGCTCCGTTTAAACACCCGAAATGAAGCCATCCGTCATCCAGGGCCACAGCTGCTCTCCGGTTCACCCATGATGGACTTGGTGACAGGGGTGGGAGGGGGGCAGTGGCACCACACTCCCCTGTAGGACTCGCAGCTTCCACCGGACCGTGGAACAGGTGGAGGTAGAGAGAGTGAGTAAACAGCCATGTGCTGCGGGGATTAGCGGTGGGCGCTAAGGCTGCCGCATGCATACTGATGAGAGCGCGCTCCGCATGACCAAGCCTCAGCCGGAATCCCAGCAAGCGCTTTCTATCTTTATCTGTGCCTCTTACATCTCCCTGGAGCACAGGACTTTGGCAGGTCTGTGCTGTTCGTCTGCGTGTAGTTTTTCACTTTCCGACTGAAGACGCACGGAAACACACATCATGTCACTCATGTCGCCAGAAGCTGTGCACATGGTGGTTAATTGGCCAGTGAAAACAATTAGGGCTGGTGAGCTGTTGCTTTGATTTTAATGAGCGGAGTCAGGTCACTCTGTTTAAAGTGGCACCAGACAAAGGTCACCACAGTGTCAGGAAAACTGCGCAGTGGAAGATTGATGCTTGCTGGCAGGGTTCATGCAATCGTGTGGTAGGTATGATCATGACTAGGAAAAAACAGACTGAAGTATTAAGTAGATTAACTTATTAGTAAGTGAGGATACTGAATGATACCGGTCTCTCGTTCCTTATATCTGGAGGTTATTGGTTTAGTGCCCTTGTGAGTATTAACCCATGGCTTGAATATCCAGTAGCAGGTTCATAATCCTGTTGTCACGGTTACTACTACGTGTTCAGGAGCAATGCACCCATCAGTACGAGAGTCATCAGACATCCTTTCACCACAGCCATGTGACAGGGTCAGTCATGTGACAGGGTCATGTGACTCACAGCAGCCTTGATCACTGCTAAGCCTAATACTAAGCATCAGTTGGTGTGTTCCTGGGTAGATAGGGAGATGGGGTTGGGTGGGAGGCATTCAAAACATTCAGTCAGCCAGGTTTTAAAAGTATAAAAGGAGTTACAGAGGTTCTTTCAGGACAGACGTCATCGCAAAGTCGCCCTACTCCTTGAGGTGTGGCTGCTTTGCCAAATCATTCAAGTTAAATGAAGGTTTTCAGCCAGTGAATGTAAGAGGTTCACATTCCAAAAAGTGCAGTAATATATACAAAGAAATAGCAGCTGAACTTATGAGATTTAATTAAATGGAAGGGGAAGAAAGTACTTTATGGTAATGATCTATTGGATAATTAGTGAGTGGCACTGCCAAGTCCAGTAATTCATGATAACGGCAATAACTGTCCAATTGAGCTGGATAAAGTGGGAGAGAGAAGAGCAGAGCTTCACAGGTCCTGAGAAACATGCTCCTTCATCTGTCCTTGGTGACTGTGGCCAGAGGGGACCCCGTCACTGTCACAGACACAAGACCTTATGGGGCCAGTTCATGGGGGAAGATGCTGGAACATGCCGGAGCCATGAAGACACGTAGGGAGCGTGTAAGAGACACAAACACGTGCACGGACATAATGTACGCAAGTTGCATCAGCTGCCTCGTCACATTTTAACTGGAAAACCTGTCAATAATTTATCAAGTCAGTAATGTTTCCAGTTCAGTGAAACCACAAAGCTTTTAGCCAAATGTCTTTCACTTGAAGTAATGTTACTGCTTTCCGTTTTCAATTTCATTGAAATTTATTCCTCACACAAGGTTGTGGTCCCTGGAGGGACAGTAGTGAGGCTTACTTTGCAGATTAATGGGGCGCAAGCCAGGATGAAGGCTGTGGTGTCTGTAGGTACGTCAGTGAGGCTTACCTTCCTGATTGATGGTAAGAAACCAGGCTACAGGCTAATTAATTAGATTAAATGCAAAAAGGTAACAGCACTGACAGGAGCCAGAGAGGCAGGATGCTAGAGAAGCGCAGGAGACACCTGTAGCAGAAATGCAGTAGGATCAACAGAGAGGAGGACAGAGAAAGAGGGAGGTGTTGAGAGTTGTTCTCGGCCCATGGAGAAAGGTCAGGCCTATCTAAGCACAGTATGAAGGTGGAGGCCCCAGCCAGACATGGTGCACACACAGTCACATGACAGGGTAGAACACAGTCACATGACAGGGTAGAACACAGTCACATGACAGGGCAGAACATAGTCATATGACAAGGTATGAGTGACAGACTAAATTAGAGCAATGTATATGCACAATGCTGCATCCATCCATCCATCCATCCATCCAAACTGCCATAACTGTATTAATTATTGCCTTGGAGTTCTTCTGTGGGGGAAATGTTTGCTATCTGTTCAACTGTTCAATTTAACAAGGAACAGATCATATTTTCTCATCTTTTTGACCTTTTTCTGTATGATTAATTCATCGTTAGGCTTGTTTGCAGTACATTTGCCCATATTTGTGAGCAACAGACAATAGCAACCGATGTTCGGTGAAACGCCTTGTACGGATCCGTGTGTCAGGCTGGGTTCTGGTCCAGCATGAGGAGATAATTGCTCTACAAAAGCTTAATGAAAGCTGGGGAGGCACTTGAGCAGCTGGATACCGTTCATTCGCCATCTCCTGTAGGCGCCGCGTATCTCCCAGTACTCTTTATGCTGCAGGGTTATAAAGCTTCCCTTACATTTCTTGCAGCGCAAAATCAATTTCGCCTGTTTGACTTGCCGTGTCTTCCTCAGAAAAAGAGACGACCCGGGCTGCGGAATTATCATTTCGGTGGGAAAAAAATCAAACTCACTTTTCATGTCGGAAATCGCACATACATCTGAAGAAGCTGCATTCACTGCAGCATAGTATGCAGAATGTACTGCGCTTGAAAGGAGTCCCTCGGTGAGATGAGCCACGTCTGAGCCACTGTTTAGGAAACATTTTATCTACTATTTGAAATCAATTACCCAACAAACAACATCACTGAAAGCAAGAAGGATTCTGATGGAAGGGTAGGTGGCCGCGGAAAATGATTATTAAATTATTCTGGCATGGAAGCATGTACACATTTCTCTGACTGGTCTTGGCCAAGTATTACATTTTGATGTGGTATTATTGCAAACAGTCTGCACATAGCAGTTAGTGCATTGGCAAAGATCTTTTCGATGCCGCCTTTCTCCATATAAACATTAAAGAGTCTCTGTGTGTCTTTCACAAATAACTGGTAAACCACGGTAACATTCATTTAACGGATGATAAAAAGATAAAAACAAGCTTTTTGCCTGGGAGGTTAATAGAGTTTCATTATGCATTTATCACCATGTGCCTGTTTTTCTCCATCCATCCTGCTGGTGTCAGACATTGAGGAAGCTCAGCATGGATGTATTGAGGCAGGAGCATAGGGGCTGGGGGGGGGGGCTAGTGGTCATAGAGGTTCCCACTGGAAGCACACATGGAGTCCTGCATGCTGATGGACTTCCATATACATTCCTGTTTTCGGTTCATAGCCCTCAGGAGCCTCCTGTTGGTCTGCTAGGCAGCCTCTTTCCTCTTTGTTCCTCTTCCATTCCTCCTCATTTCTCACTCCTCAGTGCTGCCCCTCCTTCTTCCTCGTCACTCATTCTTCTCCTCTTGTTCCTCATTCTTCTCCTCTTGTTCCTCATTCTTCTCCTCTTGTTCCTCTTCCCTCGTCCCCATTTCTCATTCCTTACCTCATATTCCTCCTTCCTCGCCCCTTGTCTTTCCTTCCTCGTTACTTGTCCCTCGTTGCTTGATCCTCGCTGCTCAGTACTGCACCTTTAAAGAGCATCGTGCTTCAGCTCTTCACACGTAGATTCTACATCAAGTGCTCCATTTGTCATAATTATGTGGTTGTGGGGGATGTCTGCAAGAGGTCTAATCAATCTGATTTAATTAAGTGCAGTCAGTCATTTGAATTGTGCAGAATGGAATTAATAAGCACATTTAAATCTGCATTTTAAACTCTACTAATTATACCAATCCAAGCCACTTATAACCCTAACCCTTCTTACTGTATTTTTCCACAAGTGAGAGATTCTGTTTCTCTTTTTCTACACAAATAAAAGTCCTCATGCCTCTTGCAAATGTAAAGATGGGAAAACAGTAACATCATGTAGCTTAGTGACAAAACCAAATATCTGAGTCTGATGAGTGTGTATAAAGCTGATTTACTCTTTGCCCATAATACACTTTACTGAATGGGCAACATGTTTACAGGAAATCACCGGCACCTCATCTAGAATGAGCAGGAAAAAATGGCTAAATAAGCTAAATAAATTGATCAAAATAAAAATAATAATAATAAAATTGTCCAAAGCTGTCAACAGCCTCAGTACATTCTTTCTTGCAAATGCGTAAAATCATTATGTGGGTCAGCTCTCTGTAATTGTGTAGCTTAATAATTATGCAACCTGGCCAGATGTAGACAGTTGTGTGTGTGTGTGTGTGGGGGGGGGGGGGGGCCCAGCAACCCACTACAAAATTTACCAGTTAGACAGCCTCCCCTGGCCAAGTTCCCCTTTCTTTTGATAACAGATCATCATGCAAAATTTGCAACAATCTACCGAGGTCCCTCCCCCATGCTGTGAGACCCTTCCTCCACTCCTGCACGTAGCTGTAGTGCTATTATAGTCTGGACTTAACACCTCTGGATCACTGCCAAGCTTTCTCATTTAATAATAATAATAAAAAAAGATTTTGAGGCAAAAATTTCATCATTTTCTTGTCAAATGATATGTATATTTGTGGCATTAGATCGGTGTTTCTGAACCCAGTCCAGACAGCCCACATTTTTGCTCCCTTCCAGCTCCTGGCACATCTGCACCAAGTATTCGGTGTTCTTGATTGTTTGGTTCAGGTGTGCCGGGAGCTGGGAGGCAGCAAAACTGTAGACTGTCTGGGGTCCCTGTGGACTGGGTTCAGAAACGATCTGTTAGATTGTCTGCTTGTTATGTCATCTTGTCATGTGAGCATCCAGAAATGTTATAAGTAGTACATTCTCAGGTGCCCACTGAGTGTAAGAAGAACTGTGTATGTATGTAGCATACAAGCATGTACAGAATAACATGTGTACAAGGATTCAATATGGCATTCAGTATTTATATGGGAACCACACCCTTTCACAGAATCTTTATCTGTGTTTTTTTTCCTGATTCTAGTAGATGACCATGGCTAGACACAAATGTAGCTTTAATTAAGTCTCACAAATGTCAGCAGGAATAAATCCTCCATTTCTGAAGACTGCCCAGTGGTTGTAATGGGAATTACTGAGATCTGGATATGGAGTCACTGTGATTTTGTATATGGAAAATCAGGACCACAGAAACTGGTTCCTTTAAAGACTTCAGATGGTTCATCTGCAGATGGATCCCTACTCTTAGGTACCACGGCGTTTAAACTGTCTTCTAAAAATAAATAAATAAATAAAATGGTGGAAAAATGGTGTCCCACCACGAGTACCATTGAATACATTCATACTTTGTCAAGTCTTAGGTCCACCTAAATGGTGGATGGAAAATCTTCCAAATAATCAGCAATGGATAAAGGCAGATTCATTCTTCATTCATTCTTGAACCATTTATTCAGGATCCACAAAGGTTTTTCAAAAATATCAACTAACTGAACCTACTTTCTGTGTTACACCTTTCTTCCAAATTCATACAGTTACACTTATGCATAGATCTTAAACCCCAGATTCTAGACAACAATAACATCTAAATAAAATGTAAATTTTACAGCTGAGTGTCTTGTGTCAATTTTTTTTTTGTTGCTTGTATGATCCTTCATACAGGCTAGATTTCCCTTGCGGTGAATGTAATTTTTAGCTGGAATTCAAGAGGCTGAAATTAATCAGCTCGGTTAATTTGCTTTCCACTTCGACGCGTGAATCGCTGATCGTGCCGGCTCTCCCAGCCCATTCCCACCCTCTCACGTCCTCACGTTTCCCCTGAATGAGCTGCATCTTTCTGCCTGATAGTCCACACACCTTTTTTATAACTGAGGAGGGCGTTAAACCACAGAAGCGCAGGATATATCATTTTTAACGACTGTCTCAGGCTCTCTGCATTTGCTAATGGGCAAACTCTGAATAATTCAGGAGAGCCAGGCAGTGCCAGTCCTGCCAAATGTTTTTTTTTTATTATTTTAATATCCCTTTGTTTATCCTTCTTTTTCACAGTCCTGCAATTTTCACCTGTAATTGCCAAAGCACAGAGGGCAGAAAGTATGCGTCTGTGCAAGACACTCTCTGAAGCACACACTGGCGGGCACTAGCCTTCTTTGAGCATCACCCTGGCTGGTCAGCCTTGTAGGCAGCCTGAACCCTCAGCTCCCTGACAAAATGTAAGATCGTTTTCTGTCGCTGTTCATGCTGTTCATAATCGGAAACTGCGGTCTGAAGTGCTGGGAACAGGGCTTTTACTGGCTCCAGGAGGCCCTTTGGGTGGATATTTGGCAATAGTTTCCTGAGTAGGATTTGAAGTGCTAGGAGGAATTGAAATCCTGAGTGTGAAAATGGAAGCGATAGATTTATGTTGAATTTCTGAATAGGTGGAATACTATTAAAATCTTTCTTTCCTTTGACGGCCCACAAAAAAAATGTATGTCCTGCCAGAGAAAATGCATACGGCATTTGGTCAAAATAATAAACACCTTTTGATGTTTTGGAGAACTTGCAAAAATCAATTTGCATATACATATTTATGAATCATACAAAATAACTGCCACAGAAACGCTATGGTAGTAGTGTCAATAAACATTCAGAGTAGTTTCTTGATATCAGAATAAAACCATTTGTTTCTGTGTACATGTGTGCTTATAACCTCATCAGTCAGTTTATTAATCATAGGTTCTATGTCGCCTTAATGACAAAAGCCAAGTAACAAATTATTGGTCCCCTGAGAAAAGAGGAGGGTCAAAGGTCAGGTGACCCAGATGGCCTGGAGAGAATCTGTTTGTGAGTCACCAGCCAATCACAACAAAGAGTTCTCATTATGACAATGCATTACAATCATTGGCTTTCCAGGGAAGGGGGAGGCACGACGATTCGATCACCCAGGTGTGAATGGGGAAACAGGCCAGGTTTCCCAAATGTGTGCAGAGGACAGGCCTTTGGCCAGGTGGGAAGGCTGCAGCCAGAGGAAAGGCCCCCCTGTTTCTGATGAGTCACACAAAATTATATTTTTAACCCTTTTAATGCTGACATTGCTTCCCCCAGGACATTTAATGTCCCAAGGAGCTTATAAGGTCAATTTCATCACATGGGTGCAGCATTTACGAAAAAAAAAAAATCATTCCATTTCAAAACCTTATTGTTTAGCTTCACAGATCCCTGCAATGAATTCAATTTCATAGTCAAGGACTCATCTGAATAAAACTAACACTGTTCTTAGATTGAGTTTATGTTGATACCTGCAGGTGATTATTCTGGTATAAAAGGGGCAAAGCAAAAAAACGAGGTGCTTTTTTCTTCTGCGCTTCTGCTACTGGAATCACTGTAGTGAGAAAGAGAGAGTTACAGCTTCACACAGCAGAGCAGTTCGTTCACTAAAAGCCCCCAGAGAGACCCAGGTTTGACACATACTGTAAGGTATTTTTTCACTCATGTCATTACACTCTGTACAGGCATTGTGGCATGTTTGTCTCATTTTACTATGATTCACATGTGGCGGCTAATGAGGTGACAAACTTTGAATATCTTCCAAGTGATGGGGGGGGGAGAGCACGGGGCATGAGTAGAGGGCAAAGGTCATGACCTGTGCGAAGTGTGGATTTTTTATGACGGGTATTCCCTATAACACTGATAATGGCCTTGTTAGCACTGTGGAACAGATGGATTTCAAGGTTAATCGAGACAAGCCTGATTAAAGAACCGCGTCGCTAATGCTGTGGGGCTACAACTTTCTAACAAAAGAACGTTCCAGAAAGCGAACTACACCAATGATTCAAGACACACAAGGGTGTGACGACAGCACAGACGAGAACCTGAGCTGGGTGGAGGGTGTCATTTTTATATTTAGTGATTTACAAACATCACAATCTCACCCAGTTTTCTGGCCGCACGGTTGTACTCCAGGTCTCATTAATGTAAAATTAATTTTTATATATATCTTTTGGCCAATGCCAGCCTTGCATTTCCAGAGGACTTACATTAATATTTGAAAGGACTTAAAAGCATTATGTGAGCTATGGTAACAAAAATGGTGCATTTTGGTTATAGTGAAAGCGAGTGTGTCACAACAGAAGATCAGTTTGTTATGAAAACAGCAGCCCTGCGAGACGGGAGTCTATCCTAACTTCCGCTTTCTCACTTAATCACCATTAATTAGTTAATTCTGTTAATGATCACGTTATTAGATATCTATCATTTAAATATATCTTTTCGGTAATTTTACTGAATAAATTATTCAAAATTTGTCTTTGCTAAGAAAAGCTGTTGTTGTTGTTGTTATGTGTGTGTTAGGTTAGGTCTGTGTAAGCGTTAGGGTTATGCCCATAGAAATGAATGGAGAGTCCCCACAATGTTAAGAATTTATGAACTGTGCGTGCGTGTGTGTGTGTGTGTGTGTGTGTGTGTGTCCATGTCTGCATGTCCTCAGCTTTCTCTTAACCTCTTAATGTGCACATCTGTACTCAAGCTCTCACATCTGGATCTCACATGTTCTGTCATCGCTGTGGGGGGGTTTGTG
>JAODKF010000051.1:4558539-4590786 GCA_026779585.1 Mormyrus proboscirostris
TTATAGACCTGGATCATGTCCCCCCTCAGTCTCCTTTGCTTGAGGCTGAACAGATTTAGCTCAACTAACCTTTCCTCCCCTTTGCATATAACCCGCACACACTCCTCCCATCTACTGATACCTAATACAATGTAAACAATATGTAAATAGATGTTAAACTGCATTGTTTAGGGAATAGTAACAAGAAAGGAGAAAGTACAAGCATCAGAGAACATGTGTGGACATCATATGTGTGGATTCAGCACAGTGATCAACATACAGCAAATTCAAGTTATGCTTTTTGGAACTTTTTGTATTTTTTTTTCCCCAAATATTTTCAATCTGCAGTTGGTTGAATCCACGGATGCGGAACCTGCGATAGAGAGGGCCAACTATCTATCTATCTATTACAGGAACTTGCTATTATAAGACTATGAATTACAATGAAATTTAATATAGTGTATGTAATGTGAAATAGTGTAAATTCAAAAAGATGCATCTTGTTTGTGCTCTGCTTTATAACCACAAGAAAAGCCTGTGATTTATACTCCCGCATTGCTGCAAACTCAATAAACGGCATTAGTTCTCTGTGACCTTTACTGTAGGAATTCATTCTTCACCCAAAAGGTCACATATCTGTCCTTCTGAGGCGTAAAACATGTTTGCATTTCAAAGTGATTCATTCCTGACACATTTTTGACAATCAATTTTTTGAGCCCTGAAGCTAAAAACAAATCAATCGATAATATTTCAACTGATGTAGCTGAAGCTGGAACCAGGCCTACAGTAATATTAAGAAAACTCAACAGGTTCCACGTACACAGAAGAAACATGAGTCATTAGCAGGGTTAAGGTTCCTCTAGCTGATAAGAGCCACCATGCCCTTGTAGAGGTTCAAACTCTACCCAACAATGCTGAATACAGACAGAGGATGGAAGTCAATAAAACAAGGTGCAGAAATGGCATTTCTGTCAGTAATGTGCTAGAATCTGAGCTCCAAAAGCCATTATGGGGAACAGACAAAGCACCAAGGTGTAATGGCACACTGCGCAGCGACATATGGCTGAAGAGCAGGACATTAACCATCCTGGAGATACACCTCCCCTGTGCCTTCATGGCAATGTGCCTCAGTAAATAACCCATTAAACCAAGGGGGGATGACCTATCCAGTCTGGTTCTGAGCAGCTGTAAGGCTAGCACGGCACCAGGTACCGTTATCATGGAAAACACATGCAAAGACTCACACATGAATTTCTATGTATATCCAGAGCCGGCGAACAGAGACATGAATAAAACATGACGGGGTTCAGTGTTGTTGTCGAAATCGTGAAACAGATGATTTGTTTTCTGCTGCTTGTTCCCTCATCGGCGCATGCCAGCTAAACAAGGTCACGGGGTTTTTCACGGCTCGCCGTCTCTCCCTGTGTTTTTTTTTTTCCCGCTCTTTCCTTCCCGTGTGGAAATGCTGAGTGCTGTCTCCACACCTCCGGCACTAATAATATCCCGCACGTGTAAATGTATTCATATTCATGAAGGCACTGATGCCAAATTAACAGTGGCCGGGAGACATCTCTCTGTGCAGAGCCGACATACAGGCTCCTTCCTCCAGTTATGGGGAGGAGGTCCAGGTCCTTGAGACTGAGCAGCGAGCTGCCAACCGGGCCGGGGAAACGATGCAGTGCAGTAGAGCAACACCAACAGATGGCTGCTCCAAACGTTGTATATGAAATTAATATCACGGCTGAAATGGAAGTCACAGAGCGGAATGCATTAGTCAGATTAAAGGGACTGATTAATGGTATCTAAAAGTGAAATAAAAACTCGGCACACAAAATGATGCTTCTAAAATATTATTTACATAGCTAGATCAATATCTGAAGTGCTTCGATAATTTCTTAATGAAAACAAAAATACCAAGAAGAGCATTTCCGCAGTGGCCCTGAAGCTTAATGCATATCACTGACACCTCATGTCTACCGGGCTGAGTGTTTGGAGTGTGTTGGGTACTCCGGTTTCCTCCTGCAGTGCAAAGGCAAGCAGGTACATGGTTTGGTGACTATAAGTTATCTTTAATATGTGTGTGTGTCTTGCAATGGACTGCCACCACATTCTAGGGTGTCCTCAGTCTTGCGTTCTGTGTTGCCTGAGACTGGCTTCAAATTCACTGTAACCCTGTACTGGAGCAGCAGTTGGGTGGTGTAAATGGAAAGATAGATGATGTATGATTACAGGACAATGAAACTGAAACATCTGCTTTTAGACCGCAATAATTAATTTGAATGGTGTAGGACCTTCTTTTACGGTCAATACAGCATCAGTTCATCTTAGGAAAGACCAAGAAACTCCTACACAGTGGTCAAAGGGATTTTGAGTCGCTCCTCTTGCTGAACAGTGGCCAGGTCACTATGTGATGCTGGTGGAGGAAAATGTTTCCTGACTTGATCCTCCAAAACACCCCAAAATGGCTCAATGATATATACACATGGTGACTATGCAGATCATGGGAGGTGTTCAACAAACCACTCTGTCACCAGTCTTGCTGTGTGTATTGGAGCATCATCATCCTGATACACGGCACCACCGTCAGGGTACAATGCTTGAACCACTGGATGAATATGGTCCTTCAGATTGGTTCAGCAGTCATTGGCCATGATGCGCCCATCATGAACAAGCCTCTTTGGGACTTCTCTGCACTGTATCTCTCCTGGATGTGGGAAAAAGTGAAGGTAGACTCATCAGTGATCTATACATGTTTGCACATTGTCCACAGATGGCAACATTGAAACTGATGTTTGCCATTGACTAAAGGTTTGGTATAGCAGCCTGACCATGAATATTGACCCTGTGGAACTGCTAACAAACAGTTTTAACAATATCACGATAGTTGAGGTGCGCAATTAATTCTGCAGTGAGTTGGGCAGCTGTGGTTTTATGTTTTTTGGAAACTATCTGGGTTAATACCTGTATTCCCTTCCAGACAGCTTTCTCTTATATCCACGGTTACTCCTGTTGGATGTTGTCCGTCCTTTGTGGTGGTATCCCAACATTACCCTGGATACTGTGGCTCTTGATACACCACAAAGACTTGCTGTCCTGCTCACTGATGTGCCAGTGAGATGCGCACCAACAATTTATCCTCTTTTGAACTCTGGTGTGTCTCCCATTATGTTGTGTGGATTGCAGTATTTTATGTACAGCTGTGTTGTTGCTCTGCTAATTCAGCATTCACACTTTGCTCTTACTGATGGAATTTGCGATCAGTGAAGATTGGCCACCAGGCTGCACATATATAGGCAAGAAACCTCAAATACTATTTTGGCCAGTGTTTCAAGTTTTCCATATGGCTGATATAATGGAGGAACTCTGGTGGGAGACTCCTACAAGCCCAGGAGATACAGCACCAGTGGAGGACTCAGTATCACAGTTAGCTTTGCTGTGGGTTGACATTACAACTCAACCTCCCTACCACTGAGGCTAATCCTGAAATGCTCTTGAGATGTGCTCAAGGAAGCATCAATTAACCCATGACAACATAGCCTCATAGAGGCTACTACTCTAGCCAAAGGAAGTCATTCCTGTAACTGGAAATACATCTCTCAGCAACTCCTATTTTGAGAATTGCCTTCCTTGCAATGTTAAATAAAAAATATTGCATAAAGGCACTGCTTTTCAAAGGCTCTTTGTGTCTCCTTGTCTGCTGGCTTTGATACTTGTAGAGTTTCGCCTCAAAGCTCCTTCTGCAGGATCCAGATCCTTTCCTGGATCCCATCAGTGTCACCATAAGGCTGAGCTCCCATAAGGCCTGCTGTGCAACCTCACCTGGTCAAGGAAACAGCAGAATCCCGCCAATTTGGGCCAACCTTGTGGCATCTGACATTCCAAGATCCATGGTGGGGGGGGGGGGCATAGGACAAAAGAAACCCCAAGTCAGAAGGCCTCACAAAAGCCATTGGCTACCACTTTAACCATCATTAGTCATGCATTTATCCAGAGTATTAAAACTTACTAATGCTACCCATCTAATATTATATGTATAGCAAGTCTGATTTGTAATGACCTAAAAGGAGATGGGCATGTGCACTTTAAAATTAAATCAAATTTGTTTTTTTTTGTAAATAGATGGATTTTTGAGTAATGAACTTGTTTTCCTCACATCGAGCTGCTCAGAGTGGCTCACTGAGTTGGGTAAATATGAAATGAGGGGATGTCATGTGTGACAGCGGGGGGGGGGGGGGGGGGGGTTGAAGCGGGGAATGTGTTTATCAGGCTGGGTCGACGAGCCACCCTGCACAGACAGAACACAGCACGTCCCAAGCCATTTACTGTACAAATAAAAACACAGACAATGTCAAAGGGGAGACTATTATCAGGGAGCGGGTCTTCCTGGGGTACTGAGGTCCCCCTTTTGTGTCTGTTCGCCGTTCGGTTTTGTTGTGTTGAATTTCTGATTTTTCATTCAGAGACTGTAACACGTACTGTTCATTTGTAGCCCTTTGAAATGGCAGAGAAACCCAGATCCCCATGGAACCATGCCGCATTTCACTCGTTAGGGTTTTTTCAATTACATGTACTCCTGTTTGGTATCCATATGGCCACGGTTGGCGTAGTGACTCCTCCGTGACTCTCTTCTTCTGGACTCCAGCTTCCTCCAGGCCGCTCTCAGCACTGAGGTGTGCAGCCGGCGCGGCATGTCGCAGCATGGCGTGTACTCAGAGTATTACTTACCGGTTATTGTGGTGCTCATACTGTGCTCCATATGCCAGTGTGTTCATGAACAGCACGCAAACACCTTCTGTTGAAACATCTGCAGCAGGCATTTTTGGGCTGTCTTCCAAAACAAAAAAGACCTCCCTTACCCCTTTCTTTTCTTTTTTTCCTATTCTTTTTTTCTTTTATCTCTCTCTCTTCCTGCTCTCTCCCTCTTTTCACTTCTCGCTTCTTCCTCCTCTCCTTCACTGCTTCCCATTATCTCTGTCACTCTTGCACTCCCTCTCTTTTGCCCTCCTTCTCTCCGCATCGTTTTTCTTCTTCACCACCGTCTGTCTGTCTGTATTATGGTGCCCGTCACCTGTCCTCCACCCCTGAGCTGCTGTAGGACCTCAGTCAGGAGGTCCACCTGACGACAGCCACACACCATGACTTATCTACTCAGGATGGTTATTCCAAGCTTCCACAAGCTGAGTTCGTCTGGATGAAGCATTGCTCTAAAGTTTCATCATTCTTAACGTGGCGCCCCGCCTCTGTGCAGCAGACCATAAGCTGGGGTGGATTCTTCCTCAGCACTGCCTCTCATTAACAGCTCATTGAAAGACACTGTGCTCTCAGTCCCAGTTTTATAGTGCTGTCTAATGTCTTCTGGATTTCTGCCTTAGTTTCCGGCAAATGTATCTTTCTGCAGAGCACAGAAGAAAAAATGTTCATTCAACAGACCTCCAACAGTGAGAACAATTATGTTTTTGTTTCTATGCAGAACCTAAAGGAAGCCGCTTTCTGCACACTTATATGATTACCGTAAAATAAAATACTGAACCCAATCAATCGCATCAGATTTGGTGTTTGCAGGGAAAAGTGGAGCAAAAATGGAGGCAGGAGTTTCCATAACATCTCTTCAGTTTTGTCTCAAGTTTCTGCAACCAGCTGTTGCCCAACTTTCCAAACTGCCCTTCCGGTGTTTTCCTTATTGTATTTACATTTGTTTTTATTTAGCAGATGTCCAAAGCAATATGCAAGTGAGGCAAATGGCACATTATAACCATGCGTCCTGTCAGACGGTCACCTAAGCATTAAGTGCAAGTAGACAGAGCTTCCACTGAATGTCCAGATACAACTGTAAGCAGCACTGGAGCCAGAAAATAGGTTTTCTACAAATGATTATTTACTTGTCTTTTATATAGCAGACAGTTTTATCCATAATGAACATACATGTTTGAGAAAGCTGGACCCAAAGAAGGTCCAACAGTGAGATCACTCTGCTGGCCCAAGCTTTTGAACCAGTAACCTTCTGACTCTTAATGTTGCTATTGTACTTTTTACGTTTCTTTCTCATTGATCCTTAATTCTTTTTCTGACTATACCTGCATTTTGAATGGGTATAACAGCATGGCTGATACCTTTATTCACACGTCTTTTTCCTTTGAATTCCTCTTCCACTTTGCTGCATGTTCCCGTATGATTCCCCACTTGCTTGCACAGTGTCCCTTACATGATGTATTTACATACTTAGCAGACATTTTTATCCAAAGTGACATACAATTGAGAAACAGGGTCAGTCAGCCCCTGAAGCAACTGGGGGTTAAAGACTGTGAAATCGTTCTGCTGTCCGCAGGAAGAACCGGCATTTTAACCCATGACCTTCCGATCATGGGCATAGCCGCCGAGCCCTCTGGGCCAGACACCATCCCTGTCTCTTTTCCAGTGTGACCTGTATGATTCTGTGAACACAAGCACTTAGCAGTTCTGAGTTCAGGGGCTCGGTGCTCAGCTGGAGTGGAGACCTGCACTTTCTCGGGGAGTGACGTCATTCATTCCTCCTGTTATACTCATTTTCCAGCGTTTTACGTTGCCCCCGAACACGGCTTATAAAAGACATCCAGTGTCAGCCAATTATTTTTTACTTTGAAGGTCATAAATCAACTCTGACTAATAAAATGAAGACAGCCAAGTATAATTTCATGTGTGATTCCAACTGGATTAAAACAAAACCAGATGGGCAGGAAAATGAGCCACTAAACATTCTGGGATTCGCACAATAATCGTTTGTCCTGCCTTTCTTTCTCTACACAAATTAACGCATCGTTCATTTTCACAGGGACTTTCCTGACAGTTCCCTAGGTAGCTTATGAAAAATTCATGTTTAGCTACGGAGGTATCGTCCAATCGTGTTTTTGCGTTAGTCATGGATTCACACCAGCTTCTCCTTTGTACTTCATAGCCTCAAACTCAGCAAAAAGACTGGTGAAAAATAAGGCTATTCTGGGCAATGACTGACAATGTTAATGAGATAGCTTTTTGGAATCAGCAATTAATATTCTGCCGTCCATCCTTGTGAGTTTTGTGTGTATTTCGATTTGTCTTTTTAAGCTTGTGTCCCATCATAACAATTTGTCTGGCCTGAAGTACGATGAATGTATCACAGCAAAAGACCATTCCTTCACCTTCCCTGATGTCTGATCAGCAGATGAAACACATAGTGACAACTACTGTAAACAGCAGATTTGCTTGTAAGAAATAAAGATTAAAAAGATTGCCAAGCAAAATGTTATTCTTGCAGCCAAGACATGTTGAAATAAGGTCAGGGGGACTGGTTCATCACCATAGTGGATGGTACTAATACGATCAGAACTTCACTGTATTAAACCCGGCCAGCATGTAAATGGCAGCATGTTTGTCAGGTCTGAGGTCTCATAAAGACAGCCCATAAACTTCAACACAGTCTTTTTAGGGTGATGTCGGCAATGACCCTGCCTTCCCATAATGCACCACGGTCCTGCTTCGAGCCTCAGTACCCCCAGAGTAGAGTGACACGGTGTGCGCCAGGTCGGAGCATAACCCCGTCAGGAGCAGACGTCATCCTGCAAGGCAGGTCATTCATCTTGCGGGTTTCGCCGGGGGAAGACAAAAGAGCCCTTTGCAGAAATGGGGAAAATAAGAGGGGAAAGCTGTGTTTTATCAGAAGCGTGTTTAACATAAACCAGACATCTTAGGCTAACAAATTAGGATGTGCAGGGCTGGGCTTTTGTGCTTCCTGTCATAGAGTGCTGATGAAGTCCAGCTCTGCCTTTCGGTCCTTGTGTGGCCTGAGATAGGAGAGGAATTTTGGGAGGGGGGGGGGTTCCAGGGGCATGGAGGGGGGCCACAGCAGACAACGCGGGGCCAGTTCTCTGCGGACAAGCTGATGCCTCCATGCAGGCTTTTGTGCAAAGACCTCAGCTGAGCGCGTGTTCAGCCGACTCTGCCAAGTGATTTTTTCCCCAAACAGTCCCCTGCTGAGTGAGGCATGTTTTATTTACACACACACCCCCAGTAAGGAGCGTTGTATTCACATCCACCCCCTCCCAATAAGGAGTGCTTTATTTACATCCCGCCAGTAAGGAATGTTTTACTTACACACTCCCACCCCCAGTAAGGAGTGTTTTATTTACACACACACCCTTCCCCCCCAGTAAGGAGTGTTTTATTTACACACACCCTCCCCCCCAGTAAGTAGTGTTTTATTTACACATATCCTTCCCCCCCAGTAAGAAGTGTTTTATTTACACACACCCTTCCCCCCACCGTAAGGAGTGTTTTATTTACACACACCCTCCCCCCAGTAAGAAGTGTTTTATTTACACACACACCCCTTCCCCCCAGTAAGGAGTGTTTTATTTACACAAACACCCCTTTTCCCCCCAGTAAGGAGTGTTTTATTTACACGCACACCCCAGTAAGGAGTGTTTTATTTATACACACACACCCCTTCTTCCCCCAGTAAGGAGTGTTTTATTTACACACACCCTTCCCCCCAGTAAGGAGTGTTTTATTTACACACACCCTCCCCCCCAGTAAGGAGTGTTTTATTTACACAAACACCCCTTTCCCCCCAGTAAGGAGTGTTTTATTTACGCGCACACCCCAGTAAGGAGTGTTTTATTTATACACACACACCCCTTCTTCCCCCAGTAAGGAGTGTTTTCTTCACACACACCCTCCCCCCCATGTAAGGAGTGTATTATTTACACAAACACCGCCTTTCACCCCCAGCAGCTAAGCCCTTTAGCAGCTAAGACCTGGCCTCCCGCAGCCCCCCGGACCGCAATGCTGCTGATCGCGAATGTTAGCAGCTCCCCGTGCTGTCTGGGCTCCGCTCACCGATGTTAAAGAGCGCTTTCTGTTTACTTCTGTGTTTCAGCTTCACCAGGGTGTGTTTTTATGCTGGTTAACCAAACACACTAATCCCGCTATTTGTTTTTCATCACTATAAAAGCAGCATATACTGCTGCTGTTTATCCCCAAATATAATTATAATTTGTTTCCGTTTTAATGTTCCTTTGT
The DNA here is from genome assembly GCA_026779585.1 of Mormyrus proboscirostris. Lineage (NCBI taxonomy): Eukaryota > Metazoa > Chordata > Actinopteri > Osteoglossiformes > Mormyridae > Mormyrus > Mormyrus proboscirostris. Next base: position 4,567,552 of record JAODKF010000051.1, read on the forward strand.
GCTATGCATATGGCAAATTATAAAATCTTAAATCCATTGCTGTTCTGTGAACACAATTAACAGACTGAATGTTTAAACTCAAAAACAGAATTTGCTACTATAAACAGCTTGGAGACTTCTACTAAATGCAGTACTAACAGTGTCTGACAGTGACAAATTGCTTTTCCTTTTTGAACCTTTTTCTGTGTACTCCTGTGAGAAAAAGGGAACATTAATGAATCCCTCATTGCTCTGACTTCAGCTCGAGCCATCGGTGTGCTGAAATTTTAAGCACAGGTTCACATATTTATCATCTCGGGGTAACAGCTCTGGTGAAACCGTGATGTGTGATGAACTGTGCGGCGCGAGATGTTAGTCTTTACGTCACAAACCGGTACTGCTAGTATTTTACATTAAACATCCATGCATCTATGCAGCCATTCATCCGTATTGCTTACTGTTCATGCGGTATGGGGTCAAAGAGAAGCCGGAGTGAGGAGGCAGGAGAGACAAAGCAGGGCATGCCGACATCAATGCACTGAACTACATGCTTTGAACTGCAGGAGGTAAATGGAGGAAACTTGCACAAATTTGGGAAGAACCTGCAAAGCGCACACAAAGAACAGGAGAAAGGGTCCAAATCTCCAAGCCTGGAAGTGTGAGATAATAATGCCGTCCCTGGGGTCACCAGGACACCAGCTACATTATACATATAACTGGAATTTTGAATACAGTGAAATGCAGTTTCCTGCGTCTATAGAGACAGTCAGCACCTCCAAAGATGGTGTGCGGCTTGATGGTACTGTGAGGTTGCTAGTTCGAGGCCCAGGCTCAGCAGAGTGATGTCGCTGTTGTGTCCCTGAGGGGGGTCCTGAACCCAAACAGTTGCTCCAAGGATTGTTTGATCCTGCTTTCATTTGTCCATGCACCTGCAGAACAACAAATGTGCTGCAGTATTCTGGAAAAGGCTAGCAGAGCAGATCAATGGCGCTCATTCAGAAGATACTGGAGGACTTCTTTTGGTGTCCTGGGCCTCTTCCTAATGCCCAGCTGCAGATTAACTTGGATGGGTCTTTATGCATCACTCTGTCTTGTTTTCTCTTTAAAAGCTCGTTTAAATACTCACCTCTTCAGAGCCTTTCATTAAAACTTTTGGCACGCATCTGGCCTGATACCTTTTAATTACATTCTTTATAAATTCTTTTTCTTTTTTTTTAATTTAAAAAAATCATGATTAAAACTATTTTTAATTATGACTGGTGATTGTTTACCGTGGGATGTTTGCCATTTTGAAGGCGATTTAAGAATCATAACTTAATTGATAAATGAAGTTTTCCTTTGAACTCCCAGCAAAGGACTGGCAGACTCCCAACCTGGAGACTGGGATGTGTGGGATTACGTGTCCCCCTGCCAGGAAGCACAGTCTCAGAGTCTCGCAAAGTGGCACGTAACTCTGTCTCGTTGCCCCTTCAGGACATGCAAGCCAATTCAGTTCCCAGAGCCCTCAGACTATCAATTAATAAAGAAAGCATTATACACTTTTGCTACTAAATCAATATTTCAGTGTCAGACTTTCTGTATGTTGGATAGTATTCATTCCGTGATTCATGCATAAAAGCAAAATATTAAACCAAACGTACAGAGCTACCAATACAAACAAAGCCCTTTGGCTTCTAAGAAAAATGGACTGTCATCTCTATGCCTTTTCTGTTCTGCTCTGTAGTGTTGCTGTTAATACTGCACCTAGTCTACATCTGACCATGTGACCATCTGACCATGTGACCAGTCCCCCGTCACACCCACGCACGTCTGTCCGTCTCCTGATAATTCCCCTTGGAAACAGAATCTGGATGGACAACACTAGGGAACTTATACACTGCATTGAGGGATAGGCTGGGCACAAGAACCACAGACCACACCAAGTTCACGACTGCAGACAAGACAGAGCCACAGGGTGGTTGCCATGACAGCAGCTGCTCTGGGGTACAGGGAGAGAATGCTTTTCTCCTCTGAAAGTATTGAAGAATAAGATTTTTACAGGCAGGAACCGTTTATTCAAAGTACATCAACAGCGAGACAATGAAAATGGAGAACCTGTGACTAATAGGGACACTTTGGAAGGAAAGCCGTCCTCTGGACCTGGCGATTATTCTCTTATAGGAGATTAACTTCCCACACGTTTTACGGCCAGATACCTGATACTGTTCTCCAGTTGAAGGTTCCTGCTACCAAATGATGCTCTGATGGGTCTGCAGGACATTTCTGTATCATCAGCACCATCCCTCCATCCATGCAGAACACACACTCACACCCACACACACACACACACACAACTAGCATCGAGACCACCATACCACAGGCAGAGAGGCACACCATTGAACACAGCAAAGTTTCAGGCCTCAGAGCTTCTGGTGATCTCATTGACACATTTCCGCAGGAGAAAAGTCGACTTCTGGTCATAGTGAGACTCCGGGTAAATGGAGACACACGGCTGCAGGCAAAGTGTCCATTCATACTCTCCATCACCCATGTTTGAATGTTTACTTCAATCCTCATATGGGTTCTGTGCCCTCGACGCCTTCTGGTGCATCATCTGAATCGTTATTCTGGGTAAGGAACGTAAATCAATTCATCCTCATGAATCTGCGTAAATGTCTGGGGTAGATGTGTGGTATATGTGTGGTATATGTGTGGTATATGTGTGATCTGTATTTTTTGTGTGTGCGGTGTATGTGTAGTATGTGTTTGCTTTGTGTGTGCTAAACATCACAACAATAAGGATCATTGAATTTGAAAAGATTTTTTCTCCCAGTTTTCTTTACAAACAAATTTACACCTGACATCACTGACCAGTCCATTTCTGATCAGCAGAGACCGGTCTGCTCCTGACATCACTGTTTCTCCAGATGTTTGCCTAATTGAACAGATCCACTCAAAGTAGCAAGAAGTCACGTACATAACTACATAGAGTGTGGTCACAGTCATAAATCACAGTTACACATCAAGTGCACAACACATGGAAAGGGCTGAGTTTTGACCTTATAGCAAAAAAAGCCAGAAAAGATTATTTACTTGTGCCTTGAAATTTTGTGCCTGAAAACCGACACAGCAACGTGGTGTGTGAATGTTTCTCACTAAATGAGTACGCCTGCACTGATGGCCCATTACATTCTTTGTGTTGAATATGCCAGAATTATACTGTGATACCAGTTGTGCAGACGGCTTTTTGAGAATATGCTTGAACATCTGTGAACCCACTTTGAGTCATAATGTTTTGGTCCTTGGAGATGAAGAAAAGACTCTGAGCATATTGGAAAGGAATTAAGGCCAGATCTCAAACGCTGTATTGTTAAGCTCTCAGCAGAAGTTGCCTGTTGCCGTCATTGTCTGCAGATTCTATGACCTGGCAGGGGAGTCGGTTTGATGTGTGAGTTACATAAAACATACCAGAGATTAAATGTGTCACACTCTTTTACAGACTCTTTAAGATCTGTTTTCCCAAATCGGTTTCATTCAAGCACTGCAGAGAATTAGATTTCTTTTTGCTAACACCGAAAACATTTCGCTTTATATGTGGCAACACACACAAGCTCCTTTAAAATGGGCGAGCAGATGACAGCCCCCCCCCGCCACCCGCCCCTCGCCCCAGGGCTGTGCTCATTCCACAGACTCCAGCCAGATGTCCCCGGGCTGAGGAGCAGGTGGGTGGAAGTTCTGCACCAGCCGAGTCTGGCAGTGCTTCAGACCTGCTGGGGATAACCTTTAATTCAATGCGTCCAGGGCATCAGGCAAAGACACCATCTGGCTGGGCCAGGACACGAGCGCTGCACATGTGTGCCTGCGCCGAGATGGTACGACCGAGAGCTCTTACTCTTTATTAAAAATTATCATAGTAGTATTATCATAATTTGAAATAATATTCAAGTGTAAAGTTAAAATAAATGCCCACTGTGGCACAGTAGTGCAGTGCAAAAGTGCTGTTTCACACCTCCATGGTTGGGGGTTCGAATCCCACCTTGTGTGTTCTCCCTGTGTCTGGTTGGGGGTTCGAATCCCACCTTGTGTGTTCTCCCTGTGTCCTGTTCTCCGTATGGGGACCTTGCGTGTTCTCCCTGTGTCAGGTGCTCCATATGGGGACCTTGCGTGTTCTCCCTGTGTCGGGTGTTCCATATGGGGACCTTGCGTGTTCTCCCTGTGTAAAGTTCTCCGTATGGGGACCTTGCGTGTTCTCCCTGTGTCAGGTGCTCCATATGGGGACCTTGCGTGTTCTCCCTGTGTCGGGTGTTCCATATGGGGACCTTGCGTGTTCTCCCTGTGTAAAGTTCTCCGTATGGGGACCTTGCGTGTTCTCCCTGTGTCGCGTGCTCCGTATGGGGACCTTGCGTGTTCTCCCTGTGTCAAGTTCTCCGTATGGGGACCTTGCATTTTCTCCCTGTGTCGGGTACTCCGTATTATAAACAGGGATATAAATATTTATCAAAAGGTATTACTTTTTTATTACATATTATTGCCATGTGTATTATGCATTATGAATGCTTTATAAAGCTGTCATCTGTAATGTAATATAGGTACCGTTATAATGTAATATAATAGTTGGTATATGCATTAAGGATGCTTTGTACTGCATTATAAAGGTTTCTATAGTGCATTATAGATGACAGTTTCATAAGACATTTATAATGCATAACAAATGTGGCTATAATGTTTTGCCTTTTTATAAATATATATAACTATGTTTATAATGCTTTATGAATGTATTATAATGTATTATGAATGTGTTTAAAAATTACAAAAAACATATTACCTTTCTTTTTTTAAAAAAACAAACCCTTCATTGGGATGTGTTCATTATAAAGCTGCTGTGTTGTTTTAGTCATACAGGTATATGAACTTTCTTCAAGTTTTAATCATGCACGCAGTGAGGATATTGGTGAGGATCTGCAGCTGAATCTGTTCACCTGATTCCTCCACTTTGAGGCTCCAGCTCCCCGTCCACGACACACCGCCTCAGGCCCCAACACCTTCACCCAGGGCTCATTCTCCACATCGTTTGCAGTGTGACTCACATAGACTTTGCAGATACGGTTTGATTTTCCAAACAGCAGATTGCACAGTTATTTCGCAGATCTGGTTAAAATCCGTGTAAAAACAGGAAGCCAGGTTTATCTGCAGGAGTATCTGCAGAAGGACAGCCAGTCGGGCAGGTGTTCCTGCTGCTTGCTGACAGACGCTGAGCTGGAGGCCGCCACTGCGCACTCGCTGAGGGCTCTGCGGGCCGGACAATCAAAGCTCCTGATGTTTCTCTCCAGAGGGGAGTTCACGCTGTGCCACAACACGGCAACATGCAGCGTTTCAATTCCAGCGGCAATCTGAGCTGAGCTCGAGAAATGTCTCATTCAATAAGAGAATGCTGAAATAAATGAATGAAGAGTCTACACTGCAAGGTCATACTGCTAATTTATTGCTCTTATTACAGTTACCATGTAATGATGACAAGCGCATGAGAGACTGTGTCTCGTTGGTTGATTGGCTGACTTGTATTAGATGGTGTTTCTCATCAGTTAATTGGCTGTGTTAGGTAATGCCAGCACTGGAGTGGGAATTGATTTCCCTCCTGCTCGCAGCCAATGGTTTCAGCCATTCCCATCTTCCTTACCAAGCACACATTTGTGCCTTAATTGACTTTCTCCACAGAGGCTCGACAGGACAGAATGACCCCAGTTGCAGAGACATGCGTATGCAGGCCTTTGCACCTCATCCAAAGACTGTGTCTAAATGGAAGGAACGGAGAACCACGATGGGAACAAAAAGCTTTCATGTGCTACATCTTAGCCGAAAAGTACTGAAACTCTGCTCTCATTTTCAGACCTTGTGTGGTCTGAATTAGTTTTACTGCAAGCACAGTAGCACACCAGAGGTTTAAATTTGACACCATCCAGCTTGGAAATGGGACTGTGTGCTTGTTTTGAAACGTTCCGAGTTAGTGCTGTTTAAATCATTAAACATTAAATCACATCACTGTCGATGTCTCGCATGTCCCAGAGACCCTGGAAATGAAACAACAGCGGTAACTGCTTTGTGGAGGAAGTGGGATAGATACAAAGCTGTAAGACGGGAAGTCAGCTAATCATTGGAGGAATTCTCATATCCTGAGGCTCCTGATTTGTGGGAAATGATTAAAATGATGTGTCAGAAGTCAACTGAAGTCAAGACATCAGGAGTAAAACATTCTGAAAGCTTGCAGAATTGCTTTCATTTTCCCTCACTGGAAAGAGATGTCTCTTAAACGTCTTGTGTGAATGTTTCGCGATCTGGCATTATTGAGAGGCGCAATTGAAGCTTTCAGCATAACAGTGCTAATGGAGATGAAAAGGCCGTCGGTTCCGCACGCAAATTTGTGGCGCATTCTCAGAAAAAGTAGCTTTGAGACTCTAAGTGGGTAAACATGCATTCAGCTCTCGTTTTTTTCACCCAGGGCAAGACAACTCTCCGGTTAACATTAAGCAACAAAAAACGTAGTTTGATAAAAGCAACTTCAGTAAGTATTTCAAGCTATCTTTATACTCTCAGATGGGGAAGGATGAGAGGACAATGTCAGATGGCTTTTTGTTGTTTAAGATTTGAAGATGCACCGTAGGCTCTATCTGTGATGATGGTCTGCTGCTCCGTGGACATTCTTACATTATGTGGCTTTGTAAATAATACCTGAATATGAAATATACTCTATTGGCACAGAACCATTTGCCGACCTGCTAAATCTGTGAGGCCTGGATTTGGGGGGTAATTCAGCTGTTTGTGGTTTCTTTGTAGCCTCTTGCAGTGTGAAGTACCTGTATGAGATTCCCTGTTCGTTCCTGCATATGCGTTCAACAGCAAAAGGCATGACTACCCAAAGGGACATTTATATCCAAAGACTTAGAATTTAAAAACCACTACATGAAGCACTCTGGGAAAGATTAATTTCTTTTAGAGCCATCCACAAAAACAAATTCCTTGTATGTTTAATTTACCTTCCCGGAGTAATGCAGTATGCTTGTTACAGGAAAAGAATGGATGCTTGTTTTATGTTATGTTATGGTCAAGGCATAGCATGGCATGCAGGTCCAAGACAAACAAGGATTTATTTAATCAAACGGAGCACACTAAGGAAAGGCACAGATTACAGGGAACACTAGGGGCCAAAACTAATGAGGAAAAATAAGAACCAAACAACAAAACCAGAAAATAATAACACAGGGCACAGGACTAGGTAACAAGCAGAACTCTAACCAAACAGCAGCATGGGTACAAACAATGACAGACGAGATAACAGAACAGACACAGGCACTTAAATACACACAGGCAAGCAGGACAAACAAGGGACAAGTGTAACTCAATCAATTAACCAATCAGAGGCACGGGGCAACAAACAAGCAACAAGGTGAAACAAATTTACCCTAACATGTACAGGAACTAAGGAACTAAACAGACACCAGAACTACACAACATAGCCATTAACTGGGAATAAAAAAGATAATAAACATGGAACAGAAATACAAAACAAAACCAGAACAGAATACAATCAAGGCAGTGTTTCTAGGGAGACATAGAAAAAACACAGTGGAACACAACCCAATTACAAATAAACAGATGATGGTCAGACCAGCCTCAAACCCATGACTAAGAGTGATGTAATCTTAGCCACATGTCATGTTATTTAAGGTTAGACTTTTGATTAGGTTAGGTTAGGGTGATAGGTAGTACTCTTCCCTCTGTCTCCCCTAACCTTGAATTAAAATGATTATACAGGATTGTTCCACTATGTAAATTGTTCCAGCTATGTCTTTAGCCCTGTAATTCCTGCCATGTCATGAATGTTGCAATGTGGGTCCAGAAGGAACGTTATTTAATTATGCTATGCATCATAAATGGCTGGGATGACGATTAAGCTTTACTTGACTTGACTTGACTTGGTACTTGGCCAATAAAGATCTTTCTGATTCAGATGAATGTAGTCAAAGTCGGGTAGTAATGTAATTCTGTCATTCTGTCAATCAGTGCTCACTGCTACCCAGAGGACAAAATAGCATCTGCATGTACCTGATCTACTGAAACACTTCCAGGTTTGTGTGGCTGTGCTTGGCGCTTTGGAACGCTGTCTCCATTCATAACCTCACATTTCACTAATTCATTATAAATATCAAATGAGCCAAAACTATTGAGGGTATCGATCCTCAGACGAATCTGAAGTGAGACCAGAGGTGCCTCCAAGCGCTGAAGCATCGGTGAAATGATGATGTCCATCTGGGTCAGGTACATGAAAACAAATCCTAGATGGATGTCTTTCACTATCAGCTACATCATGGAGTCAATCAGACCACAGATGGTAAGGTGTGAGATAAGGAACGTACAGCAGATGGGGAACTTCTCCAAGATCGGAGCCCCGGGGAGGGGGGGCAGGTATGCAGGGAATGCTGTGTGGTCTAACCTGAAGAGGTCTGTGATCCATCTCATCAACCGTCAGATTCAAGGGATAGCAAAGGTTTTTAGCAAGGCCTAGCATAACAATCCCAGTACACACCTCTGACCATATCCTGGCTAACCATGTTAAACTCAGCCATAACAGTGCAGACCATAACAGCCACAACCATTTCAGGGCCAACCACGATAAACCGTATAAGGTTTATCATTCGTAGGTAAACTAATGAAGAGGAAGTGCTGGTGACAAAACGGCGATTCATAGCAATAAAGCCAGCAGCTGTATGTCTTTTCTCCCTCAGCAGATTTCCAGCGCTTGTGTCTGACACAGACACAGTATCTGTGCATTAAACTGGGGAGATGCTAGAGACTGACACAGTGTCTGGGCGTTGAACTGGGGAGGGGCTAGAGACTGACAGTGTCTGTGCATTAAACTAGAGAGAGAATAATGGGATAATGTGTATGTGGGGGGGGGGTGCTTTTTTTGAGCTGATTAATAATGCAGAACTGGGGGCTTGATCGTGATGCTCTCGTCTGCAGGTGGTGTCGGTTCAAGGGAGCAAGGACATCCTCAGAGCCACATGATGCTGGATAATGAGCAGCACCGCGCTGCCTCTTTGTGGCGCATAGCGGCGTAGGGCAGGCCCCCGGACAGCTGCAATACCCAGCTGCCTTACGGGGAAGGGAGGCCGGGGGGACAGGCTGCGTGATGAGCTTGGACACCTGTGCAAGCCACTCACTTCCTCAGACAATAAACGTTTGCTCAGGTAGTTGGGTCAGACAGGCAACAGAGAGAAACACCGTCGGGTTGTATTGTTTGCCGGATTGTAGATCTGCTCGGATGCACTTTCTTTGACTGTTAGATATCTGGAAATCTGGCACTTGAGGTTCATTTCTGCCCTTTCCTCATCCGCATGGAGTTTACGCACCAGGATATATTTCATTAGTGTGTGAAGGAGTGAAGATCGTGAATCCTGTTGTATTTCCTGTGCTACTCTGGGATTAAAGGAAAATATATTCTGCATATTGTGTGCGTGTGCAGGGGGGGTTTATACCGATGACTGTTAATAAAAAACTGGGTGTTAAATTCCTCCGGCTTAAGACGACGAAAACAAAGCCGGAGCTGGAGAAGTGATGCCACCACATTCCTCAGAAATTCTTTAAGTCTGAATCCTGATACCATGATTGAAATTCTGCTTTCGCTCCGCATTCCGGATTCCACAGGAAGGGGAATAAAGGTTACTGAGATAAAAGGCAGGCTTCTGCCTTTTATGTGCGGCTCTGTGTTACTCCGCGTCACCTTGAGACCCCGGGAGTCCAGCACAATGCAGCAGGAGGGGGGTGAAGGAAAGTCTGTGAAAAGGGGCTGAGATCCAGGCCACTCTCCGCCCTTGGGGAATGTTCCAGAGTCACTGTGAAGGCTCCGACACTCGGACACAGTTGCGCCCTCAGTGCTGGGCTGCTCTCGCTCTCCACCACCTTAGCGTGACACTGCTGCTGCTGGACACCCTTCCGGATGCAGTACAGTCTCTCTTTGTTCTCCAGCAGCTCCATGTCTAGGTAAGTCAGATGAGTTGGCAGGACATTTTCAAAGCCAGCTTGACTGTTTATATATCGTAGCTTTGCAGTAGATCTGCCGGGTGATGGTCTGTTTCACTGGGTCTGTTTCTCCAGGATGGATATTTAATCCTTTTGGCATCATGGCTTCACATCTATTCAGAAGAAAGCTCACGCCCCACCTTCACAGCCTCATATGAGGACCTTTGGCAGAACACCAGTCCTTACAGATATCAGAGGGCACCAGGAGGAGAACAAGTCAATGTTCTGCGCAGAGTGAGCGAGCCTGCAACCTGCACCCTGCACCATCCATGTGCTCCTCAGTGACCTCACCTCTGACACCACCTTCTTCTTCAAATTGTTTCATATTTTCACCTATTGGGTTCCTTTCCTCTGCTCTCTTCTTTCTTTCTTTCTTTCTTTCACTTTTCCCTGTTTCATGCACCATTTTGTATAGATGATGCAGCAATGCATCGCCACATACTTCCTGTCAAACGCCTTGTGGTGAGGTGCTGCATATAATTGAACCGAAAGGTCCCGATTGGCTGTCAGTGATACCCGATTCTCCTTCTGCATTGCTTTGTTCTGCTCGGCCTCCTGGCTGAGATCCAGCTCTGCTGCTCAGTATCAGGGAACCTGCACAGGTGTTCTTAACGCAGGTGCAGAAGCAAGCAGGGGGAGGAGGGACTGGAATCAGAACTCACCTGCTCAGCCCCTGCTGCTGCTAACCCCCTTCTCTCTCTCTCTCTCTCTCTTTCTCTCCCTCACACACACACACACTGGGAAGCTGGTCCTCATGGGGTCAAGAAACAGGTATTCATCACGTTATGAGGACATTTGATCCCCACAGTAAGGTATACCTGGACCACACACACACACACAATAAGAATAATTCACTAAACCGCATCTTATGAATTTTGTCCAGAAAGCAGAACAAAAATATTACAATTCTTTCCATTAAATTGTGTCTGTTTGTTTTTAATTTAAGATCACTTAATAATCCTGAGTTTCATCCATTACTGTTAATAAACACAAGGGATTACTGGAAGAATCCAAGCCTAGATTCTCATCTGATAAGGGCGGAATTACCAGACAGTTCATGAAGCATGACGCTCGGAATCCCTCTAACACATTCAAATCATAAATCAAATTCAGTTTCTTCAAGCTGAACGTTTAATATTCAAGCCAACAAGACCATCATAGACAGAGAAAGGAGAAAACAGGAAATATCCGAGAATCTGACATTTCTTAAATGGAAACAGGTTATTCCCTTAACTTCCACTCTCACTTATCAGGCTTAAACACCACAAACTGTTATTTCACATTAACTTGAAAATATACAAGACCTTCAGATCTTCGTGTTCTTATATTCCCTTTATAGCATGACATGTGCAACATCCATAATTTGGTAGCAGCCAATGTCCAAGAAGGGCATAGATCCAGTGCAGCTTCGTTGCAGCCCACTGGAGAAGCTCTGACCATCAAAGGTGCTCAGCAAATGCAGTGAAACCAGGTCTTTTCATTGACTTAAGAAAAACCTACCAATAGGGGCAGTATCATTAATTCATATTGGGATATCTTTTAGAGTATTGATTATATGAGTATACTGCTAATTTTACTATGTACACAATCCTGTACATGTATAATAAAATATGGGTTCCCAATATCAAATGTGAACTGCCCCAACACTGTTCCCCCCCCCACACTGTTTTAGCAGTCTGTCAATTTTTTGTATGATGTAAACTGGTCCATGGACATCAAAAGTTTGGGGACCCTTTGGCGCCTATTGTAAAGGGAGCCTTTTGAAAAAGGGTTTTATATTTAAAGGGTTTTATATTTATTCTGCACATTCGTAGTATAAGTATAATTAAATACATAAAAACATTCAGTCAACGATGGAGTGAAGAGTGGCTGAAGAGGTTACCAAGTGTGCATCTGATAGACCTGTGCTATGGAAATCATCAGGAGGATGAGCAGGACTCATGAGGGAGGTAGAGAGAGAGAGAGAGAGAGAGAGAGAGAGAGAGATTAAGCAGAGAGCAAACTGATTTATTACAGGAACCGCATGAATTCCGAGGGTCAGCTGCACACACCAGCCTTAAAACTAGGACCTAAGATCCGGTAGGATGTTAGATCAGGTCCAAGGCTGCTTCTCTTCTGCAGGTGGAACCTTAGATCAGACGAGGAAAAGGTACCATCTGAATGAAGCTTTAAAGCGTAATGATCATGGTGGCACCTAGACAGCTGCAAGCTGTTCCAGAGATTAACACGACAACGGCACATCAGTAAGCTGGATGATACTTCACCTCTGCCAGTGACACTCCTGCTGCCCGACACCACCTGCAACCACTAATGAGCATAGCGAGGTGTGAATGTCCCCCAGCTGCAACGAGGACATCGGGCATCATAACAGATTTACTCACGTCCCGCCGGACAGCACCGGGTCCCGGCCCTATAGCCCCAATGCCAGACCCCCGGAGGAACCCAAATCCACGGAAGCTGGACGAGGTAAGAGACGTGAAGTGCAATGGAGGACGAAAGCTGTACGGCACCGTCGTCGGAGGGCCATGCTAGCTGTGATGTGGTCAGAGGTGCTCGAGGGTGTGCTTTGTCAATAGTGACGCTCACAGCGTGTTAAATGCTAATTTTAAAGAAGTAACGATGTCTGAACATCCTCACATTATCAAACTTCTCCCCTGTAACGGTACGTGTTCATGGACAGTGTGAGCTCACTCACAGGAGGTGAAAAGGCAGGCGGGGAGGGAATTACTCACTGGTTGCTAAACAGAAAATGGAAAACAATTTTTTTCATTACAAAATGCTATTTTATTGCTTTTATATATATATTTATATTTTTATATATACACACACACACACACACAAATTAAGAAGGCGTCCTGAACTTTATTATACCATCTGATTGGGTAAACGTGCCATCCCCAATTCTGGACACACTCTCAATCACAAACAGAATCACATCTGTAATCGCTGTGGATTGCAGGAAGCCAGCTTGACGACAGCAGACTGTTTACACCCCCGGGGCTCAATCCATCTCCTAACTGGTTATCCTGTTCATGGGGGCATGGAGCCTACCCAGGACAGCACAGGGAACAAGGCTGGGGGGACACTCAGTTCACCGTAGGGCACATATTCACACACACAAACACACACTGCAGGCAATTTCAGGACCCCGGCTAACATAATTGCATGGCTTTGGGACACGCAGAGAGGGAAGAGGCAAACTCCATTCATACAGCACAAGTAGGATTTGAACCCCCAACCCCACAGGTAGGGGGCAACAGCTACCATGCTGATAGTCTTTGCAAAAAGACCTGCCGTCAAAATGTGTGGTTTCATACCTGAGGCTACACCTAGAGCCAAATTAGACCAGGCCATCACTGCGCAAGTTCAGTTTCTGTCCCTCATTACAGTGTCAAATACATTTACATTTTGCATTTATTTAGTAGATGCTTCTACCCAAAGCGACAAATTCAGAAGCATGGTTATGATGTCCCTGGAGAGACTGGGAGTTAAGGGCCTTGCTCAGGCACCCAAAGGCAAATTCACTCAGGCAATGCTGGGACTCGAACCTGCGACCTCACAAGCACAGCATCCTTCAGTTCCATTTTGATTTTATTTTGAAAGCATTTATAAAACAATAAGAACAAAATACCATTTCAAACCGTGCACAAACAGACGATTCTGGACTGGATCTCTGCTTGACCAGCCACAGCCCAACCAGGTCTCTGAGGGAAAAGTTCACATGATCCACCATCAAGTTTGCCAGCATTCGGGTGAAGGACCATTCGGTACGCAAGGCTGAAGGTGCAAGGGGGTCCAGCTGCGGCTTAGTCCACATCTACGTCCAGGTCGATCTCGGTGCTCAGATTGAGGTAGAAGAAGGCGTAAATGCTGAGGAGGAACACGATAACGGCCACAATGACCAGGATGGTGTCCTGCAACATATAAAAAAAAAAAACCATGAGGATGAGCGCCACTCAGTCCTGTCTACAGTACATGTCACTGAAAAAGCAGAGCAATTACGGTGAGCGTAAATATGATATACCCAGTCACTGAACACAGAGAGTGCATGAAGGCGGCTACCCAGCGGTAAAACCAGTGGGTGTGAACATCAAACAGAAAAGAAAATCCCTCCCCAGCCTATAGCAGGGAGATAAGCCTCGCAAACACAAGCTAATGATTGGGGCAGATCAGTGAGCGCGGCACTGCTCTAACACAGCGCGACGGCTATGACTATCAGCACGCCGCACAGACCTGGTGACAAACCCACCCCTGCCGCGACACATCCACATCCCAAACATGCTCCTTCCGTACGATATCACAGGCGCTGCAGATGATGACTTATTAAACAGAAATCCAAAAACGACATCACTTCCACATCACAAATCAAGAAGGCAGCTGGAATCTGAGATGGCATTGTTGTCTTTAATGTATATGAACATCTAAGGCTATTCCTCTAAACACGATCCATCCTGCAGGAAGGAGAATAGAAATAAGCCGGCCACTTGCTTAAACCTGATTTCCTATTTCTGTTGAATTTAGGTGGGGGGGGGGGGTTCTCTCCCTTCTGGATCATGTCCAGCAGCATGGACGGTTCGAGCCCAGCTGAAGGCTACACCCCCCCCCCCCCCCCCATTTTCTAGATTTAACAATAGTGATTCGGCTGCCAGTATGTTAAAACTGCGCACGTCTAAAAGTGTGAAAGGCAATGATGTTGTCTTTCCCCCAGGGGGCCGTTCCGGAATGACGGGAATTCCGGAATCTCCTACCCGCATCCCTGTGGCATTCCGCTTCGCCTCCGCTTTCAGTCTTGTTGCGCGTAGAGCTGATTTTGACTTCTTGTAATCTTGTTTTCCTGAAAGACCCAAAGCAGAACAACCTTGCAGGCTGGACAATGCCGTTCATTCCTCCAGAGAACAGACTGTTGGGTTTGTAAGACTCCCTGGGTGACTCCCACCCAACCATTAACTGACCCAAAAGTTGGCTGCTTTTTCATAGACCAGTGTTTCCCAGTCCGGCCCTCAGGGACACACACACAGTCCATGTTTCTGCTACAGGGAGCTGGGAGGGAGCAAATTTGGACCGACTGTTGGTCCCCGAGGACCGAATTGGGAAACACCGCTATAGACCACACATAATCTCATCCCCCATCCTTGATGCATCCCAGTTAGTCATCTGTTTAACCACCGAGGCCTTAAGTGTCTGTCACACATGAAGTGACAGGTAAATTGTGTCATGTCTAATAGGCCGTCGAGTTTACAGCAAACACCTGCAGAGATAGCTTGTAAGCAGAAACACTCTGCTCCAAATCACAGGGGAAGGACTAGGTGTACATCTCACTTTCCAACTTTTCAAGATTGTGCTGAGGTGCAAATGCAAACAGACACAGAGCCAGCCATCTGCTCCGAATTAATACTTAATTCTCACCAAAACAAACCCATTAATCAGCATATATGAATGAATTGTTAATAAAGTTTTTTGTTCTGTCAGTTTGATGTTTCATTTATAGGTTGCATCGTTTTCGAACCACTGTCGTTTTCCTGTGTATTTGTAGGTCTGTCACCTTCACTTAGATGACGTTTGTGTCTGAAAAACTTGGTGTTTCGGGTCATTCTTCTCTTCATTACAGAGGAAGCCAGGCATCCACGCTGGTCAACCAAAGGAAACAGACATTTTCAAACTGAACTGTAGAGAAGAGACTCACCAATCTGTTTACGGTACTGATCAACAGGCAATGTGGTAGCAGAAGCATCTTTCTTCCCCATCTTTTTAATTTCTGTGCAAAACAAAACAGTATAAGTGTTATACAATCATGCCAAAGACATGAGGCCTATGATTCCTGTAAAATATTCCCATGGGTGTAACTGTCTTGGGCTATAAATAGCTGCCTGTGCACTTTTCTTCCACTTTATGGGATGGTAAGCAATCCAGTATTTGTGCTTATACGATTAAATTTTGCACTACACCAGAGTCTTTAGAAAGCTTCACTGTGAATTGCATTTGAGATTAAATTGCCTACAACGATTAAAATACTCAAACCTTTTCTTACAGAAAGCTTTCAGGTAACATGCTGCAGTGTAAAGTGATCCACCTTGCCCACTGTTCCAGCAGATTCATGTTTAACACAACAGTCACGTTTATTCCATGTACAACCTGCATGCCTTTTACTATGATTACTATGGCAACCGTGCAAAAGGAAAGTGCGAATGGAAAAAAAAAAAAGAAAATACTCTAAGGCTTTCCTTGGATACTAGAATCACTGAAATTAAGAATAGTGCTTAAAGCTAAAAATAAACAAACTAAACCAAGCCAGAAGGATACAATTCGCTGTCACATGATGTGCAGTTTGAATATCCACAATAAAATGGTCTAAGCGCATGCCATTAATCCCAAAAGAACCGAGAAGGTCAGATATAACAATAAAGAACAAATGTGATCAAGGCAAGCATCCTCAAATTAGGGCAATTTGTTCCAGGCACAGTCATGTCTGCTTTGCGCACATATTTAAACTGAGTTTGTGTTTACAGTTGCTTTTACCACCATGCACAGTGTGCTTCAAATGATGTCTGAAATGACTTAATGAGCATGTTTTCCGCATGCTGTCCTCGTGTAATCTGCAGGCTCAAAGTCCTAAATCCTATCTGTGGTAAAAACGCAGGAACGAGACCCACAGCAGGCGTCTGGGTTCATACAGCGGCACAAAGTATCTGGTTGAATCACTTCGTGCATAAGTGACGATCGCGCCGATTTTAAAGACTGCATATTTAACCATTACTGCCCTTAAACATTTAAAACACAAATAATCCTGCGACACGTACTCCGTGGTCGGCGATCACCCAACTTCAGATCCGAACAGCTCCACACCCCCCAAAATGCCAACGCATCGCTGTCGTGTTCAGCTTCCGGGTAGATAGCTGTAGATCCCCTGACTGATGAGCTAACCGGACCAATCATCGCCGGATATATCCCATAGCAGCCAATGGCAAACGAATAGGAGGCGGGGATAAACACATATGCGTCCCTAATTGTTTGTTCCTTTTTTCATTAATGTACGTGCTAATTTTCACCTGGACTTTTCTCTACATAGAGACGATTTCGCAAGTTCATGTAGAAACAGCAATGGATATGTATAGCTCGCAATTACACCATTACACCCCCCTTTACGCAGTTGGCGATCTGGTCGAGTACGTGATCCGGTTCCTTGTTTTCCCGACCGATTCCACGCCCATCATCCCAGACTCGTCTCTGCACTACCGGCCCCCTTATTGTCGGGTAGCGGCGATAAACAAGCTCGTTTTCCACTACATTCTTGGCCAGCTGTGGCAATCGATAACTTTGACTGTTTGCAGTTCAATCACTGTCCTTGACATCGACATTTATGTCTGTTTAAATGTTATATCTTACAATGTCTAAGGCTATATATAGTTTTCTCACAGGAGCTTTATTTATCTGAACTATTGAAGATGCATTATGGCACGATATTGCTGGCAGACAGCCTTTCTGAAGGTACTCTGTCGTTGCCTTGTGTTTTCAGTATCACATTACAGGCTCCTCTCCAAAAGTCCTAGCTGTCTCTTCGGGTTTTATCGCCATTATTAATGCAATTGCACAGGCCATTCAGTTAACCCTCCTCTGTCTCCTGTCACATTAGCACAACAATTACCTTATGTGGGAGAAAAAAAATCCATAGCTAGTAGCTTAAAATTTTGCATATTTCTCTACTCATTCACGTCAAAGATGTTGAAGACCAACAGACATAATGCAACTGTCACATCATCATCATTATTTAAAATTTCTTCATGGCTGTTGTTCTATCTTGCACTGTAACTTTGTATCACGACCCCAATGTTAGTGTAGCCACTTGCTGGCTCACACCTCTGGGACCCGGGCCGAGTCTCCGCCTGGGCTGCATGTGTGTGGAGTTTGCATGTTCTCCTTGTGTCGTCGTGGGGTTTCCTCCAGGTACTCCGGTTTCCCCCCACAGTCCAAAGACATGCTGAGGCTAACTGGAGTAAATAAATTGCCCGTAGGTGTGCATGTGTGAGTGAATGGTAACAGTGTGTGAGTGAATGGTAACAGTGTGTGAGTGTGCCCTGCGATGGGCTGGCCCCCTGTCCAGGGTTGTTCCCTGCCTCATGCCCATTGCTTCCGGGATAGACTCCGGACCCCCACGACCCAATAGGATAAAGCGGGTTGGAGAATGAATGAATTTAAAACTGTTGACACCTTTTGCACTATGTTTATCTTCCTAAATGCATAAAAAGTCAATCCCATGAATAATTTAATAAACTGTTATACAGTAGTTATGGACTGATAATGGCCTAAAGCTCGGTCAGACATGAGTATTACTGAGTATTTCGGAGTATTTGAGAATGCCTGGAGCCTCTGCTGAGATATGAGGACATGGCTGCAGCCATGGGGTTGCATCCTTGATGAAATCTAAGGTGCAGGGCAGTCAATCATCGAATGCATTTCTTTGGAACCGGGGACTACAGTATTGAGATGAAGAGCACTGAAATAAGGGGGGACCATGCACAGTTTTCCATATCTTCATCAGGCGATTGACTCCATCAAAGATTTGAACATAGCAGTCGCAGATGTTCTCAGTCAGTCAAGGAAGGAACTATTTAACATTAGCTTTTGATGTACAATCCTAACCCTGACCTCACCACCGTCATTCAGATCATACCAAAAACTTCAGTCCACATTTAATTTCAAGGAGATGTACACTTTAGCATAAGTCCTTATCTTTTTTGCTAAATGCTGAACGTTAGAGCACAATCTTCACTCTGTACCAAATAGTTGTGTAGCTGTCAGTAGATTTGTCATCATTATAGAGACACTTATTGGGATCCTTTGATTAAATTCTCTGACCAGCTTCCAGTGCCACAACAATTACAGAGATCTAAAATTGAATGCGCTAATGTCATCGTGCAGGTCATTCATTTCCGTTACAGACACTCTTATGGGCCAGGGGGCACCATGTGAGTGTGATGTCACTTCTCTGCTTTTCCATGGAGATAAACATCTCATCAACATTCGCGCAAGCAGCAACAAAAGACTCTTCCAGAGTGCAGTTAACTTGTTTTTTTTCTCCACACTGAATAGCAGTAATTTACATTTCTTTTGTTTACTGTGTTGAATTTTGCTTCTGTAATTGCATACAGTCTTATTGCTGCCTGGGGCATCCTGTGGATTATATTGTGTCTTTGCCACTGCTTGTAACTTATTGAAGTTTAAAATGATTTTCTTGCCTCCCAGGACAGCTGATTTGTGTGCTGCACAGCAGTAACTAATAGATGTAATCTGCTTATAATATGCTCATATAATGCGTTATTTACTCTGCTGAAGACATCAGTATTGAGCACTTTAACACTCCTTCTGGTGTTAGGGCTTGTTCCCTATGACATTCACACTGTTAAAATCACAACAGATAAACTGCAGTGTGAGAGGGGAACAGACACACCTGGGCGCATGCCCAGATGACGTGTCTCTCTTTCGCAGTAGGTTGTTCTGAAGCTTTTCACTGCGGATAAGAGTGGTGACTAAACACTGGAAGGGAGGGGGCTTTGATTTCACACATGTGCTGGCGGTTCTGCTGCTAGTGCCTCAAATGCACCTGCAGACCAGTGGGCCTCAGAGGAAAGCGTGATATCCAGAGTCTTAAATTAGATGATAGGTTCCACTAGCATTAATGTTGTATTAAAGCTTTATTGAAACAAGCTGATAACATTCGAAATGGTCATTTATTTCCCCCAAGGTTGTAATTGCCCTGTGAAAAATTGCACTGTGAAGACCGTAATTTCTTTTCTTCCGGACAGGCAAGCGCTCTGTTTAAGCCAGTGCGCTAAGTCTCAGGGCCGGTGAGCCTCTGCCTGCAGCCGTCACATTTATACTGGCCGCAAAGACTTGGGAAAGGTCGGTCTGGGAAAGGTCTGTCTGAAATGCAGACGGACACAAACTGGCCTCATTCTGAATTAGTCACCTATGAATGCTGCTGGAGGGCAGTGTGTGCCTCAGAGGGCTAAGCCTGTGTGCCTGTAATCAGAAGGTCACTGGTTCAAACCCAGCCTCAGCACATCTGCAGGTCCTTGAGTAAAGCCCTTAACCCCCAGCTCCCTGGGCACCACTATGGGTGGCTGCCCTTCACAGACAACTTGCTCTGCAAAAAAGTGCTAGTTAAAGGAGGCGTAAAGATGATTTCCCCAAGGGGATCAATAAAGTATCTATTATTATTATTAACTGGACGGATGAGAAGAACCCTACATGTCTTTCTTTTTTATCCGGCCATATTCCATCGTGCCAGACTGCCATATGACATCATCCGTAAGACAGAACTGGTGGCAAAAGCAGAACATACTAACCCTGTAAAAATAAATATATATGACTTATCTGAACATTAAAATAAGCTAAATTAATCTATAAAAAACAAACCGCAGCATGCTGTGATTTATGTGTAATGGTGATAAGTTCTCTAAACTCTTTGCCATCACTGTGCTATGCTGTTAAGCTCTATCAGTTCTCCAAAACATTTAGCATAGGTAAATTGTGTTAGTTCTATAAACATTCTGTCATTAGCATGCAGCAGTGGTATATTCCGGCAGTACTCGTAGCATTCTATCATTAGCATGTACAGTAACAGTGGTACATTCCAGCAGTACTTGTAGCATGCTGTCATTAGCATGCAGCAGTAGTACATTCCGGCAGTACTCGTAGCATTCTGTCATTTGCATGTAACAGTGGTACATTCCGGCAGTACTCGTAGCATTCTGCCATTAGCATGTAGCAGCAGTAAGCTCTATCAGTTCTCTTAACATTCTGCGGAGTTGCCACTTCATGCTTTCAGGCTTTCACGCTTATGCAAGAAATTTTAAAGCAAATCTATATTTCTAAAATTCTGAAATTAGCTACCTGAAATACATTGTAGTAGTCTGCACACCCTACAGACCATTTACATGGTAATAAAACGTACATGTAAATGCGAGTGCATGTGTGTGCAGACTTGTCTCGGATTGAAAATCTCACTCTCATCTGATCAAAGTTGACAATCCCGACTCTCTTCTTAGCATGTGGCAGTGGTAAGGTCTGTCAGTCTGGGTCTGTCTGCCTTAGCACTCTGTCATTAGCATGTAGCGCCGGCAAGCTACATCATGGCCTGCTGAGGGAGAACATTGTGCTGGTGACAGGCACCCAGCTTGAGAAGCAATCAGGACTGAGATATTCAACTCCCTCCCGCCCGGCTGCATGCGGCAGCCCTTAATTGCAGCTGTACAACAATGCAAGCGCATAAAATATCCCCCAGGGTTCTCTTAGCTAAATGATACGGACTGCTAGCAGATCGCTGCTATGTTGACGCGCCAACAGAGTCTGCTGCAATTTGAGGCAGGCAGTTTACTGACAAATAGGAAGCTACATTTGTGTGGCCAGTAGCCGCTTTGAATGCTAACCAAAGGGTAACCATCTATTGACCACTGAACCTACTTCTTCATTGGAAATGCCATGTAATGTTACACCAGGTGTAGTTAATACTACATTTTAAGTACATGTAGCTTCTAATCATTAATTAAAATAATTATTTTGTAAGTTTAATGAATCCTAATTAGTTAAGAGGTTGGATTTTAAAAAAGGATACGTGGTTGGTTATAAAATAAATACAATCAGTATAGGCAGTGGGCATCCAGATCAAAGCTGACACATTCCTCCCTGGAATATCCGGTGCCAGTACTTGGCTGCATTTCAGTGATTTCCAGCATTGCTGTTCTCATTTCCGATTTTTTTTTTTGTGATGCTAAAAATTTTACATACAACAAATTACCGTTCATATGAATCACGCCTTGGTTTATGAAACAGTCGCGGAAGCTAACACCAGTGGCTAAACACTAATCATGGCCAGGTGCGACTGTGTGTCATGTATTTACACAACATGCATAATTTTCCACGTTTCTTTGGGATTCTTTTCTAATTACATAGATTACTGAATCTCTGTGGGATTGGCGTTTCAGTCTGATAACACCTTACCTACATTGGAGGAAACAGATCCGTGTTGCTTGAGAACACAAGGCAAACACCCCACACCTTAACAATTAAGATTCCTGAAGTGTGCGCTCGGCTTTTGTTCGCGTCTGCAGAAGGCAGCAGATTCAGCCATCGCCTTAGATTGGTTTCGCCGCTGTTTTGCGTCAGAGCGTGGTGTGTGCGTTTACTCTCCCTCCTGTCAGGAGGGGAAATGAGGCCTTATCACCATACAGTGGATATACAGTTAAAATTCCAGGTTTCGTGATGTAAAAAAATCATT
Source organism: Mormyrus proboscirostris (assembly GCA_026779585.1). NCBI lineage: Eukaryota > Metazoa > Chordata > Actinopteri > Osteoglossiformes > Mormyridae > Mormyrus > Mormyrus proboscirostris. The sequence goes on from JAODKF010000051.1 coordinate 4,589,861, forward strand.
TCAAAACTTTTCCCACTTGTAATGTGACTTATAGTACAATTCAATTGAAAACCAACAAATCTGTTAGGGGGAAAAATATAATAATAATAATAACAATAATAACAACAATAATTATAATAATAGCAATAATAATAGTAAAAGTACAATAAGCTGCTTGCATAAGTGTGCACACCCAATCCACTGTGGGCTGCATCGTCCTGCAGCAGGTACGACACAAATGCTGTGACTCAAGCAGAAACAAGGTTGATTAATCCTACAGGCAATTTAGGCAGTAGCCTAGGATACCATCTTCTCAGGGGGCAACGACTGCTGGCGCCCCCCTGACCCCCCTCCCTCCAGCCCATTACGCTTTATCAGGGACGGAGGCCATTCTGGATGATTGTGGGCTGCCTGTAACATTATTTACCCCTCAGTCTGTGTGTTGAGCAAGCAGGCAATTTGCACAGGACAAAAAGAGATTGAATAATGGCGGTGCCTTCCTGAGGAATCTGGCCATTATCGCGAGCCAGTAAAGAAGTTTTAATCATTCTTTGCGTGTCACTTGGAGCAAAATAAATGGTCCTTTTACTGGCACAAGTTTAGGTGCACTGGAAGACTTCTTCTCACATATTTCACTTTTCTCTTGTTTCACTCTTCTTTCACTCGTGTTTCACTCGCGTTTCACTCTTGTTTCGCATAGAGTGAAGCTTGGAATCTGATCAGAGGGTTGAGTCATTTATCTTGGCACCCCTGGGGCACTTCGGGGGTTGGGGGCAGGAGGCCCCACGAAGGGCCCAGCAGAAATGTAATGATTCTATCAAGGCTCAAATCAGCCGCCGTCTGATCAAAGGCACAGAGTGTTAGCCCACAGAGCCATACAGCACCTGACAAAATGCTGCCGTCCATAGTTGTGAAGAGTGGACAGAGCCGGGGGGGGGGGGGGGGGG
>JAODKF010000051.1:4607234-4618868 GCA_026779585.1 Mormyrus proboscirostris
GAAAAATAGCGTTACGGTTTTGAAATTTTAGTTTAAAAGCTTGGTTATAGTGTTTTAGCAATCGAGAAAAACTGTAATATGGTCATAGCCAACAATCTGATTCGCTTGTGTAAAATACAAAGGAGAGATCAGGAAATATTCCAAGGCATTGATTCTGTCAGCATCTCAACAACTGACCGCATTCTTCGAAGGAACAGGTTGAGGATGAAACAGACCTATCATGTTCCTTTCAAAAGGAACTCTGATAGAGTCAAAGATGAACGCATGGAATATGTGCAAGTATGGTTTTTCACACCACATTTGAATATTTTTATGTATTACAGAAGTGTACTGTATATAATGTAGCACGAGCCACATTGTGCACTACGGCAATGTGTGTCTGAGTAGTAATTTACTGAACCATTTCATTTCTTTTGTGGAGAATATTTGACATAGATGCCAGAGAGACTCCTCATGAACTCATCTTTGTTGATGAAGCGGGATTTAATCTTCGCAAAAGGACGAGAAGGCGGAGGAACATAATTGGCCACTGGGCCATTGTGAACGTCCCTGGCCAGCGAGGAGGAAATGTAACCATGTGTGCCGCCATCAGCCACAGAGGGGTCCTCCACCACCATGCCACCCTTAGTCCAAACAACACCATGCATCTGCTGGCTTTCCTCAGTTGTCTGAGAGATCGTTTATACCAACTAAAGCAGAGGGAGCCAGCACAGCCGCAGCAGCTATGCTACTGTGTCATTTGGCACAATGTCAGTTTCCACAGGACTGCTGTAGTTTGTGACTGGCTCACGAATAAAACAAGATTCATCAACATCTTTTTGCCAGCATTTTCTCCTTTCCTAAACCCCATAGAAGAGTTTTTCTCGGCATGGCAGTGGAAGGTCTATGACCGAGACCCCTACATCCGTATTCACCTCCTCCAGGCTATGGAGGAGGCCTGTTCTGACATTACAGTTGAGGTTTGCCAGGGGTGGATTAGACATGCAAGGGGTTTCTTCCCCCGCTGCCTGGCTAGGGCTGATATAGTCTGTGATGTTGAGGAGACTTTATAGCATAACCCAGACCAGAGAAGGGATGCCGATTCTGGATGAATGTGTTTGTTTTTGTTTTTTTTTTTGTTTTTGTTTCGTTACAGTAATGTTTTCAATGACCTACTGATATTTGATATTGGTAATTCCATGTACTGCAGTCTATGTTCTTTATCCGTTTCATGCTTTTACTGCTGATTTACTTTTTGCATGTCATGTAAAGAGTTTGTTATGGGGAAAACCATAAGTGCCATTATTCATCGCAGTAACAGGTTTTGGAGGTATTGCTTTGAAGTGATCTCACTAGTGTGCAATTCCTGTTTTGTAGTGTATATGTATTTGATGCCTTTTGTGTGATTACTTTTTTGGTTTAGATGTAGGATTACATGGTTTTGAGTGGAGAGTTTGTTTTTGACCTGAACAGTGGAAGTTTCAGTAGCTGAGTAAGCAGTTAAGGTTGTGTTTGGAGTATCGGGAAATTGAGGCCGAATTTAAAGAAATGTGTCTTAGCAATCGAGAAAAACTGTAATATGATTTTTGCCAATTGCTATGACACATTTCATGAAACATATTTGACATTCTCACAACTATAAGAGCATTTCTCAAAACGAGTCATTCATGTGGCATAACAGTAAGGTAAAGCGATAAAAGGCCATAAGTCACCCAAGACAATTAACTCATGTGTCAAAAGCGAATGATTCCCCAAATGCATGAGTCAGTGCCACTAAAATGAAAAGTACAACCTGCATTGTTTTAGCAATGAGATTCAAAACGCTTAGCTATATTGCTGAAAGTGGTGGTTTAATGGTTAGGGAAGTGCACTTGTAATTAAAAGATAGCAGGTTTGAATCCCCAACCAGCAAGGCACCACTGAGGCACCTTGAGCAAAGTACTGCTCTCTGGGTGCTGAATTAGCTGCTACCTGCTATGTCACGATGTCACATATGGGTTAAATGCAGAGGACGCATTTTGTCGCTGTGGTGTGTCAACAATGACCTCTGATCACTAAATTCTAAAATGTCAGTGTATGTGTGTTCCTGAGCTCACAGTTCTAAATGACAGTCATTTTGACATGTCTTCCTTAGCAAATTTATTTATTCATGTCAAAGACAACAATTTCAGCATTGTAAGGCTTTACATTACAGTATGTACAGTTTACCGGAAAACACTCGTATGTTTTTTTCCGATCTCAAGACAGAGTACAATAACAAACAAAAGTGACATTGCACTGTATAACACAAAAACAACAAGATTGCCCACAAGAATGTACTATGGGAACCAAAAATAGAACAACGCCGTATCACTGCAACTTCTGGAACATTTTGAGTCATTTTGAAAGTTTGGTGAACTGTTTTGCATTTGGTGGCCCTATGCGATGATCATATATATATATTTGGGTGTAAAAATCATTACAACGTTTCGGGATCGCTAAAACACATTTCCTTAAATCTTGCATCTCTTTTCGGTAAACACAAGAGCATATTCTCAAACGACATTCACGAAACCTCTGACTCTTCTTGAAAAACCAAACATTTGCCTCAAAACAGTTGTACCTGTGCTCAACACCAGACAGTGTCTTCAGATCGTGCACAAAGCAGTCGAAAGAGAAACACTGCTGAGCAGTCATTGCACACTACATCACAAAATGGAAAACACTGTGTTCGGGGCATGTAACTCCCAGAGAAATGTTAATTGTTTACAATACAGTAAATGCATTTCGCATTTCCAAAAAAAAAAAAAAACTAAGAAAAAGATTTCTTAACTCAGTGGATTCTGCATTTACTGTACATAAAGTAAAAATAAAGTACTGGAAAAGACAGAATTTTCCATACTGTAAATGAGAAGTACATAGTTCACTGTCACGCCCAGCTCCGTACCATCCTCCCGTGTGCCACGCCCACCTCATTACCTCGTGTGACGCCCCGATCGTGCTCACCTGTGTCCTGTTAATTCCTGACCTGCCCGTGTATTTAGTCCGCGTCTTTCCCCAGTAGGTCAGATCCGTCATTGTATTGTCACCCGATGTTCGTGATTGTCTGCCTTCCGTTCATAATAAACCCCGTTTCCCTGTCTGTCCGGCGACGGGCAAGACGAACCGGGGGAACAGGACCTGGAAAACAAAACAAGACCATCAACGCGGCACGGGGAACAGGACGGAAACGCAAAACAGGGACAATGGCAAAAGCCAGGACAGGACCCGACACAAAACGGGGAAGGCAGAGAGACAAACCAGGAAGGGAGACACCGGGGGAACAGAGAACGGAGAAACAACAGGGCGAGGAGTGAACGGAGGAGGAACAGGAGGAACAGAGAGATGAGGAGCAGAAACAGGCGGGACGAAGGGAGGAGGAGGAACAGAAACACGAGGAACGAAGGGACGAGGAGCAGACAGGGGAGACCAAACCGGCAGGGACAGAGGACAAAGGGGAGCCCGAGGGAGTCCAAACGGACGACGGGCGGCAGCCAAAGGTGCCACAGGGGAGAGGGAGAAGGGAGGCGCAGGGGACGATACAGGGGCCACGGGAATGAGACGAGGGAGAGACGGAGGGGACATGGAGGGAGCAGGAGGGAACAACGGCGTAGGCGGGCAGGAGGGGGAAGCCGCCACCGGCAACGGTGCAGCCGGAGCCCAGGAAAGCGCCGTCCGACGCCCAGGTGGAGGTACCAGGGGGGGACCCGGAGGCGACCGGTGACTTCAAGCCGCAGGAGCCGCAGGCGGCCCCGGAGTCCCAGCCAAGGCTCCAGGCGACGCGCTCGTCCCTTTGCTCCGTTAGGCGGGTCCTCAGCCTTCTGAGGCATTTCCTTGCCCTACGGAGGGGATATTGCAATCCGGGCGGGCGCTTCTCGGTAAGGAGGTCCTTACCCCGGGTGGCTAGCTCCAGGGCCACGGGATCCTCCTGTACTTCGGGCTGGGACCCCCAATACTCCAGCTCTTGCAGTAGACCGAGCCACTGGTGCTCGGTCTGCTGCGCTGGGTTTTCGCAGAGATCCGTCATTCTGTCACGTTCGTGAGGCAGGCGAGCAGGCAAGGAGGCGAGCAGAGCCGGACGGACGGGGAAACGGGGTTTATTATGAACGGAAGGCAGACAATCACGAACATCGGGCGACAATACAATGATGGATCTGACGTACTGGGGAAAGACGCAAACTAAATACACGGGCAGGTCAGGAATTAACAGGACACAGGTGAGCACGATCAGGGCATCACACGAGGTAATGAGGTGGGCGTGGCACACGGGAGGATGGTACGGAGCTGGGCGTGACAGTTCACAGCCTATAATGTACTGTCAATGGGACAAAATCGTAGGACTGTAAGCATGTGATTGGTCATTGGGCTTCACGTCTTCTGGCTGGGTCAGACCACAGCACTTCACCTATGTCCCAATGGTATATTCCCCCTCGTCAGGTAACGGGGGAAGAACCCTCTCATGCGCCGAATCCAGCCTTGACATGACTCCACACTTATGTCACCACAAGCTAATTCCATGGTGTGCAGGACGTTTCCCCATGTGTAGGGTTGTCTGTCATATACCTTCCATTGCCATGTAGAAAAAAACTCCTCTATTGGGATGAGGAAAAGGGAGTACGGTGGAAGGTACATGCTGCTCAATTGCTCGTTGATGTTATATCATTCTCTTATCTGATCAGCATGGTGAAAATTGACATTGTCAGTTTGACATTGTGTATGATCTGAAGACATTGTCACATCATCCAGGTGGGGGGTACACAGGGGTGGTGGTCGAAGTGGCTCCCCACTGATTTAGTGAAGCGCTTTGGGTGTCTTGAAAAGCGCTATAGAAATATAACATTCATTCACTCACCGTTACAAACTATACCATAGGTAGGACGCTCGTTCAGCTCATGATCCTGTTCAGACCAGACATCTTGAAGACCACAAAGAAATAAAAGAAGATGCTGGGTGTTATATGGTATAGAAGCCCATGGTTGCTTACGGCAGCACATAATGTCACACCACGCTGGCCTGGGACTTTAACAATGACCCCTGAATTGACCATGCCTTTGTGAGACGGAATCCTGCTTCATCTACAAAAAATTTATTCATGGGGTCCGTCCATTGCATCTAATTCTCTATATGTAGAAATAGATACAGTTTTAAGCACCACAGAAAGACAAACCTATGTAGTACAGTACATTACTGTACATACACTCTTGATTTACATATATTGCACATACTGTGATGTCATTGAGTTTGACATTGTGTACAGTGATATTATACTGTAAAAATCTGGACGACTGTAAATGTGTCTGACTGCACACACACTGAAAGCAGCTCATTGACCCTTTCTGAGTTGTGTTCAATGGGCACTCTGTACACTGGCTTCATGCGCACCGTGTTGCATTGGAGGACACGGTCGATGGTGGAAACGCTAACGCTGTTTATATCTTGCTCCCATCGTCGTCATTCTATGGGCAAGAATAAGGTCTATGACAGGAGCTTGAATTTCATCAGAAATTACTCCTGTTTGTCCCCCTCTTACATGCACTCAGCATGTCTGACAGTTTCTGTCCATTGTTGATATGAACCATCATCAACTGGTATGCACTCTGAACTGTATTGGTCGTGTCTCATTTGAAACAAGTGTGATAAACATTGAGTCATTGTGTTTAATTTATGACAGTTGTGCTTTATTTGAGTGTACCTTTTGCCATTTTAGGTTACCATTATGCATCACAAGTGCAATGTAGTGCAAAATGTGTTATATTGCATGAGAATGTGTTTTGCAAAAAGGGTCAATGAGATCTGCAAATTGTGTTTCACTGGATGAAAATTGTTTACGGTATTGTCAAAAGAGTGAATGATTCAATAAATGAGTTCGGGCCACTGAGCTTTTGGTTTAGAGAATGGGGTTTAGTGTTTTAGCAATTCAGAAAAACTGTAAAACAGGAAACTACATAATTCGTTTTGACAAAAAAGACACAACTTGTTGTTCTGCAAATGTTAATTGGCATTTGAGAAATGAGCCAAAGCAATCAAGAAAAATTGCAATGCTTAGGATGTGAGGTTGATCGCTCGTCATTCCCTGCTGGACGATGTGAGGTTTAATGAGTTGTGACACTGCCTTTTGTACAGTAGGGGGTGTGGGATCTCTGTGCTCCACTGGTGCTATGCATTAACCCTGGAAGATGAGTGCATTCCACCCACAAATGAGAGGCCAAGAGGGCTGCACTGAAGGAACCTTACAAAAAAAAGGCTTCAGATCCTTTCATCAGCTTCAAATCATCCCTTCAAATCCGCCGTCATGTTTCCTGCACATTTTAAAGGTCCTTTTGCTTTGTTGCTCACCATGGCATGGCTGAGTGTGATGATATCTTCCCTAAGAACTTTGAACGTGGTCATGAGAACAGGCCGGGGAGGAATATCCAGACGAATGAAATAAAAGTGCTTCCAATCACAGGCACAGAGACCTAACTCACCGAGCCAGACACTGCCCCGACTCTACATTTATTCTTAGCCAAAAGGCCGAGAAGCGCTGTGCGCCCAGCTGGCCTGGCTGTTGCCGTTCCTGTTGCCGAATCAGCCTCAGGGCGAAGCTCCACAGGATACACGTCTCTGTCAGGGCAGCCAGGCTCTGCTTTCCTCCCAGTCTACTTCCCTATTGGGCTTTGGGAGCAGCGCTTGCAAATTCCCACAAATATTTTTCATGCTGTGTACAATTTGTACATAACCATGAAACCAACATAAATATTCATGGAGTTTATTCCGCATCATCTTCTCCTAATCAAATACTTCCAGCAGGGTCCATGAGTTTCTTTGTGGATCCTGTAATTAAAACTACAGCATGCATGTAGGAGTGAAAATAATCCGCAGTGTGACCTCCAGGGGCTGCTGGCTATTGTACGGTGTGCACTGTGTGACACGTCATATAGTGCTATAGTGCATGATAGTGCGTGATGGCATGTGATAGTCTGTGATAGTGTATGAAAATGCGTGACAGCACGTGATAGTGAGCGGTAGTGCGCGATGAGTGCGTGAAAATATGTGAGAACATGCGATAGTGTGTGGTAGTACGTGATAGTGTGTGATAGGGCATGATATTGTGTGACTTTGTGTAAGACTTCCAGGGGCTCAAAACATCAACAGGAACAGACACATCCGAGTGTGTATGTTTAGCTGTATGTGTGAGCGTGTTGTGTTGAAGCATTTGTGTGAATGTGAGCAGGGGTTGTTGTATATGTGTGCATGCTTAGGATTATGTTTATATTACATTGTGGGGACCACAGGTCCCCCACAAAATGTGATAAAAAAAACCTGTTACTTTGATGCTGTGGAGACACTGCTATAAAAGAAGACACTTGGGTGTATTAAGTGTTTTTACATCTGATATGTACAGGCATGTGTGTCTAGAAGCTGCAATATTATGCTTCCATCGATTTCATGAAAAAAAAATGTTGCTAATTAGAATGCAAATATATGCGCACGACTCCTTGAGAAATCCAATCAGGCTGTCACCTCACCAGGGGGTGTGATTATGAAGTCTTTATGAAGTCTCCATGTGAAAAGAGATCTATTCACAGATGAGCAGACTTTCACGTGACCAACCGGACAACTGCAATCGCATTAAAACATTTTTAACATATCTGTGGATCATTTTGGAGGTGAACTTATTACGATCGTGTGGTATGGTGAAAAACCCTGTATCTCTAATGTGTGTGTGGATATTCAAACATACTGGATGCCAGTACTGGCTTCAAAGACAAAAAAATAAGTAAGTAGGTATTGCACAATTCTGCATAATTTTCTATATGTCTGCTTCCATTGCAGTTAAAAAATGCTCCTATTCAGTATTAAATACTCCTAGTCCTGACCATTTCCACATAATTATTAGCCCTTGCTAATCGTCTTTTAACATTTAATGTTAGTTAAATGCTTAACCTTCAACTATAAACACCTAATTCATAACAGCACTACCACCATGAAGAAAGTACAGGATATTAACACTATGAATTCAGTAATACATACTACTACATACTATTGTTTTACCACTGCAACTGCTGTATGTATACTGCTATGCCACAATAAATATAGTATTATATAAGATTATTTCAATATTATACTGTCAGTATAAATGCAGTGCTGCACAATAACACATGACATGGTAAATGTGCATTGACATACTGATGGCGAGAGTCACAGAGCCGTACAGCATTGTCTCTCACAAGAAATCCGGAATATTCCCCTTCCCTGTCAGCCTTACCCTTCACCCACAATGCCATCAGGTTGTCACAATGGAAAGAGATATTGTAGATTCCAGGTTTTGTTAGCAAGAAAGGTCAGGGAGATAAAGATCTAAAGCCACATGATATGGAGAGAACAGGGAGAGCATGAAGCCAAACTGTGGTCACTGGGGCAGCCCTCTGCAGGGACGTCTGCTTCAGTGAAATCCCCCGAACTCCTGAGCGGCGGAGATTTCGGCTTTGTGTCTGCAGCGAAAAGTCAGGCTGCCGCAAGGGACAAAGCGGCGGTGTTGCGTGTCCCGAATCCCCGCGGCTCAAAGAAGAAAGCTTTTTATCTGGTGTCCAATTAATCTAATGCTGCTTTTAATTATGAGAAAAGAAAAAAGTAAAAGCAAATTTCATACGTGTGCTTCACAGCCTTGGCGTCACTGTCAGACCACCTTGTCAAGAGAAAACAATATGTGTGTGAATACGCAAGCAGGGGAAATCAATAGCAAGGCCTCCACAAAATTAAATTATCAACAGAATGCAGGACTGTACATTAATTTATCAAAACAAAATGAACATGCTTTCATTTGTTGCATCAGAATCCATTTTAAATCTGGGCTTTGTTTTTAGTCCTGATATATCTGAGCTGGAATGCCGATTGTTTCTATAAAAGTCATGCTAGAACTCCCCCTAGTGGAAGTCTATTCACCACATGGTGTGATTGGGGTGTGTGGGCACACTGTTACCAAGCAGCATATCAAAACATCGGGTAGAGCTGCATGGAAAGTAGCGTTTTGCTCCAAACTAGAGAATCCATGTAGGTCTTGCTAATGGCTGAGTCACTGAAACCAGCAAAGGTGTAAAGTGCTGCTGGCCTTTAGTCTTCTCCTTGAACTTCTTTAATGGGCTTTTATAAAGGGGTCCAAATATGTGTGATATAAAACTTTGTATGTTATCCTCAGCCTTATTCAACTTTCCTGGACCTGAAGAAGCCCATCAAGTCCAAGCCCACCCAGCTTAATGAAACCAGCTCAGTCCGATGTCCACCACTGGGGATGCTCCACTGAATGGATCCAGCCCTCAATCCTCACCCAGCAAGATGTTTTTCTCTCTGCCCTCTTTTTCCAGCTGCTTTCAGATTTCTGACTGAATGAAGATGAAAGAGGATTTCTTAGTGTGCAGTCACCTACAGCACAAAGCTCATCTACGTAGAGTCCTGGCAGCTTTCAGTCAGAAAGGCAGCCTTGCATAACAAGCAATGGGAACAAAATCACCCTTGGATCAATATGGTATCATCTCACAACATTATAAAGAAAATGTCGGTGGAACATTGTTTCCTTCAAACCATATCACCAACATTTTCATTAGCACAGTGCTTCTCAAACTCTTCCTCCGAAGACCCATCGAAAATCATCTCATGGACCCCACAATAAATTTCACCAAGTGAACAGGCTGTCCCAGATGCCCAATTACGCCATGGGTTGCTAATGCTAAAATTTGTCAGTTGGAGTGGGTACTGATGAAAATGTCCCAATGCCCCAAGGTTTGAGAACCACTGACACTCAGCATGATTTAGGATGTTTCACTCATCTCTGATCTGGATGATTCAGGAGGTTTCACTCATCTCTGATCTGGAGGATTCAGGATGTTTCACTCATCTCTCATCTGGGTGATTCAGAATGTTTCACTCATCTCTGATCAGGATGATTCAGAATGTTTCACTCATCTCTGATCTGGAGGATTCAGGATGTTTCACTCATCTCTCATCTGGGTGATTCAGAATGTTTCACTCATCTCTGATATGGGTAATTCGGGGTGTTTCACTCATCTCTGACGGGTGATGAAAATGTCCCAATGCCCCAAGGTTTGAGAACCACTGACACTCAGCATGATTCAGGATGTTTCACTTATCTCTGATCAGGATGATTCAGAATGTTTCACTCATCTCTGATCAGTATGATTCAGGATGTTTCACTCATCTCTGATCTGGATGATTCAGAATGTTTCACTCATCTCTGATCTGGATGATTCGGGATGATTCACTCATCTCTGATCTGGATGATTCAGCATGTTTCACTCATATCTCATGTGGGTGATTCAGGATATTTCACTCATCTCTCATCTTGGTGATTCAGGATGGTTCACACATCTCTGATCTGGATGATTTGTCCTGGTTTTGTGTAACTCAGTTTTTTCAGTCCTCTCTCATCTGTATGGCTCAGGATGTGTCACTTGTGTTTGATTTGTATGTGTACAATTCTGTCTTTTGATTACCAATAATTTTATCTATCTAGACTTTTAACTCACATGTACACCTGTATACTTGGCTGGAAATGTAGGCACATTGTGTAGCAAACCCCTTTTCTGATTTTCTGATCACAATTGCAGGTCCTCCACCACTATGCTATCTGCAGACAAGCACGGAGAACAGCAGCCAGCAGCAAGAGCCCAAGTGGGCTTTGTAATGGCGGCTTTGTAATGCCTTTGTTGGATGCCTGACGTCTCCTATTTCATGTCATTACTCTTTTACAAGGGCTGCTTTCATTATGAAACCATATGTTTGGTAATCAGGAAAGCTGTGGGTACCATCTTTATATGACGTGGGTCGGCTAAATTATTAAACAAGGAAGCGGGGCCTGGTCCTGATATGGCAGCTAGCCCAGCCCTGCTCCACTTCCTCCTCCCTGCAGCACTCCAAAACCACACACGGCAACTTCAAACACCTCGCACGTGCATTTAGTGTAATGAACAATGCTTTAATTGAGAGATCCTAATTACCCAATTTAAAGATAATTAATATGACGCTAATTAGCATATGCAAATTGGATGTTGTATAATTGAGCATCTCTGTTTCGAATTAGCAAGCTTTAGGAGGAATCAACATGCGAAAGGTACAAAGGCGCCATTACTTTTGATGTCCCTTCATCGCTGTTAATCATTCCCATAAAAAGTCTGCATTCTTACAGATGTGTCCTGTGGGGCCATGATTCAAATACAGATTTCGGTTTCCTGACACTTTTTAGACGCAAGAAATCATTTCATTTCATTTACCAGGGTCTAACCACTAGATGATAATTAATAAAGGCAAATAAAAATCCTGTTTTCATGCAAGCCCAGGTACACTTGGTAAGGTACACTCTTTGACGTGTGTGATATAACAGTTGGGTTCTTGGAATTATATAATAATGCACTGTAACTGTTGAAATATATTAAACAATGCAGTTTCTGTTGGCTAATAGCAGTAATCGTTGTGTTAAAGAACAGGATGAGACATTTACAGTGTATCCTACTGTCCTCATATCATCTAAAGCTCCAGAGGATTTATGTGACGGTCCGGATACATGGGATGCCAGCGTTCCAGAGCTCTCCCTGAGACAACGGGCAACCCTCAATGCGGGGGGGGGGGGGGGGGCCAGATAAA
>JAODKF010000051.1:4618878-4640927 GCA_026779585.1 Mormyrus proboscirostris
CCCCCCCCCCCCAAGACCAAGCAGCTCCTGGAGACTCGCTCACTCCCCTCCACACGCTGACAGGGTGCACCCCCCCAAACCACCGTCCTATTTTCTCTCATCATATCTCAGTTGACAGCATCCGTGTTGGGACTGATTCGTGCCAGTCAGCAGCCCATGCCTTGCCACCAGCCCTCTTTCATGAGGATCTCCCCCCCCTCCTCGCTCCTCTTCTGGCCCCCTGCTGACAGCTGTGTCCTGGTTCTGGCAGTAGCCATATGGGCAGCCCAACCCCGTGCCTTGACTTCGGCAGCTGTTGAGCCCACGCGGCACACTGCCTGTCTCTGCAGGCACGCCGGCCCGTCCTCCCTCCATCTCCTCCAGCTCGCTGCCTCAGAGCAGAGCACGCCGCTTCTCTGAGAGATCACGACCAGCCTGAGGTGATCGTGACTCTCCGAACCCCCCGAAAGAGAAGAACTCTCATGGTGAAAAGTTAAACGAGGACGACGCCCCGCTTACTGACGAGCGGCGCTCTTCTGCGAGGGGGCCATACAAACGGCCCTCTCTGGCAGGAATCATCAGCTCGTCCTTTGATAAGGAAGTTGGGATTCAACGGAAGAGACGGTATGATGTCAAAGGAGCTGCAAACTTCTGTTGCAGAGATGACACCATTATTCATACAGGCGATAGTCAGACAATGGTCAGTAAGACAAATTTAAATGATGGCAAATGCCTAAACAGGAAGGCAATATAGGACCAACCCTGGATCCCCCTTAGTCAGAGAAGTATAACATACAGCGTTAAGAGAAATTCTGCCCATCTGCTCCAGGGGGCGCTATCTAAGAACACCTTTAGCCTCTGGCTTTTTCCACCGCCGTGTACTGCTTGCTGCCACAAAGCACTACGGCGCCCCCTCCTGACACGCCAGCCGCCACCCCCAGGCACGACACATCAGTACAGCATTTAAAAACCAATAATGACACCCTACATGATTATGTACATGACATGCACACCCGCTTTTCATTTATATTTCTTAATTTATGCATTTATTCATGTCGGTTGTGGCCTTTATCTTATTATCCACATGCAGTGCCTGAAGTCTGAAACGGTACTAGTCAAGCGACATGGGGGAGCTTCTCAGTGCTGGATGACAGGCGCCGAAAGCTACAGAAGTCACACAGCTAAAAGCTAACGTCAGAAGCTACGTGGAGCCGTCAGGGGCCGTCACAGCGGATTATCCCATGACCCGGCGTGCAAAGATGGAGAAGCCGGACAGAGACGCGGTCAAAAGAAAGGCGTGGCCCACAGGCACCGAAGAAGACACAAAAACGGACAAGACGGACGCGACCTCTGCCGCTCACCCAGTGTCGGCGTCTCTTAGTAATTGATAAAGGATGCTGTATGGATTCCGGTCTCAAACAGCAAAGACTTCATTTAACAGTTTTTATTCCATTGCTTATAGCAGCTTTATTTGACTAATCCAAGTGAAAGTTGACAGATTTCCTTCTGGAAATCACCCGCATCACCAAGTCCACATTCCCACCTCGCTGAGAGAGAAGAGAAATACGTAACATTATTTATATATTTAAAAAAATATTCCACAGCTTTTAATTGGGTGTCCTATAATGCTAAAAATTACAATGAATGCAAATAAATCCCAATTTACTTATATTTTCTTGTATAAATGTAAATCACAGCATGAATGACTAACTATATAAGCATATAGTAATAACTTCATTATCACTAGGGCATTTGTAATGTTCTAATACAATATTTACTCAAAAGAATATAATTATTAAGTATAAATATTACTCTTAAATATGAGTCAAACAATATAAATAAGCCCTTGGCTGTGTGTGTGTGTGGTCATATATAGATTATATTGTGGAGACATTTGGTTTTGTTACTTATGGTTAAAGTTAGGCCTGGATAGGGCTTAAGATCATCATGTTGGGCTTAGAGTTTTCCCAATGGAAATGAATGGAGAGTCCCCACAAAGATATAATTATCAACCTGTGTGTGTGTCTGTCTGTCTGTCTGTCTGTGTGTGAACAGATATCCTGCGGAAATTCACTAAACTGAGCTACATCATTTTCCACAAATGAAAACCTGGTGAAACAGTGCTACAAAAATTTGGTTATGGGGAAAAACATCAGCGATATTGTGGGGGGGGTGGCGTCCACGTTAAGCTCCCCTATCGTTCAGTTACTGCTGGGCCCCCCGCCTCTGACAGTCACCATCAGGAAGCCCCTTGAAAACAAGCAAGGTGCCTCACACAAGTCTTACAGTATGCATGTGAAATCCCCACCTGTGATTATATGTTAACTGAAGTGAACACTACACCACAGTTACACTACTTTTCCTGTGCTCACGAGAGAAGTGTTGATGAGCACCATTATTTACCTTCGTCAAGCCTGGAGGGTTTGCACCATCCTGCAGACGCTGTCGGCTGCAGTATCTGTGCTTTGCCGTGTTTACTGCTCAGTGGGGACCAGGCCAGGCTGCGCTACATGCTGAAAAAACAAACACGCTGCATTTTCATTATTAATGCTATTGTTTCAGAGTCAACGCGGGGAAGCTGGACTCAGCACCTCACCTGCAAATGAGCCAGATAGCACTCACTCAGGTTCTGTCTTTGTTATATCATTTAATTAGATTCCCTTTCTGCAAGAAGAAATATTTAGTGTAAAAAATGTCAACTGAGTAATCACTGAGGGAGCCGTACTACTAACAGGACCATTTTTCGAGATAACGGCTATCAGGTTACTTATGTGATGCCATTACCCACATTTCATTAAATGCCCAGAAAAATTGTTATAGTTCTACAATTTTTTCAATCCATTTAAATGTGATGCATTTAATTAGAGGCATTTACAGTAGAAGATTTGCTACAATGACATTCATTTATTGTTTATTTAATCTAGTTTCAGAAGACAGAAGAAGGATTGTAAAATCAGTGATGGCTTCATAAAATATAATTTTGTGTTTGACCATTAGACATTTGCTGGTTTGGAGAATTCAAAGGAGTGTCTGTTCAGGGTGGCGTCCATCTGAACAAATCAGAGGTGAGTCCATTCAGGGATGTGTCCATCTGAACCAATCAGAGGTGTGTCCATTCAGGGATGTGTCCATCTGAACCAATCAGAACTGAAAACCCACTCCAAGCCTTCCCAACAGAAGAGTGATTCTCTACAGAAGGACCCAACTAAATCTTCTGAAATTAATCATTCTTATCAAATAAAAAAACTTACATGCCTCTTTTAGAGATATACCCTGAAAATATAAGTATTTCATGTTGAATGAACAGAGATTACCATGCTGGTTATAGAACCACTATTCAACCCTTGTTTCAAAGTCTCATAACACATTTGAACCAGTTTTGCTCAATTTCGTAAAACATTTATACATTATAACATTATAAAATGGACTATTGAAGTATATTTTTGAATATTTAAATTATAGGACTTTACTTAATTTACAGGACTAATTTACATTGTTGCTAGCGTAATGGCCAAAACGGTGGTTCACCCCCAGAGCGGCTTAACCTGACCTTGCAGTGAGGAGGCACACCTGGGGGGGAGGGGGGGGCAGGGTGAGTACGCCCCACCTGTGCTCCTGTAATGACACTGCTATTTGGGGCTCCGCGACGCGTCCTCAGCAGCTGCTGTCTCTCCCAGTGACCTTTTGGCGAGCAGCCTCTCTCCGCCTGACAGATGTGTCACCCCCATCATCTCAAAGAGGCTGAATAAATAACCTACTGGGGGCTGGGGGGGGGACCAAAACCCAGAGCCACGGCTGATCACGCACACCCCCATGCGTCAAACCGAAACCGGGGCAGAGAATCTCAAAGTGCATCCCCCTGCCCGTCCATTTACCTTTCTCTAGCTCTTGTATTCTTGACTAAATAGCTTTACCGTTGCTGGTGGGCTGATGCGGGGAGGGTGAATGCGATGCCTTTGTCGCATGTTTGCCCTTGGAGTCATGCTATTAGGCCGCCGGGGGACTCAGGTGTTGCCGGGGCGGCCCTGAATGGATTCCCTCTCGCCGGGGCGGCGCGCAGCTGGGCAGAGTCGTGTCAGGACAGGGGCTAATTGGCTCGCGGAGTGAAGGGCTGCCTGCAATCACACCTGCTCTGATGGAGTTTGATGTCTCCTAAATAGTTTCCAAATGGAGAAGCAGGTGCAGCTTTCAGAAGTAAAGCACGGTCACAGAGTGTGTGAGGCCAGAGGGGAGGGTGCTGCCCAGCTCTGTCTCCACGGCGACAGGCTCTCACTGATCGCACCTATGGGGGGGGGGGGGGGTTGAATGAGGCCCACTGAAACAAAGCGCGGTGTCCACACAAGGTACACACACGTTATGCACGCACACATGTTCCACACATGTCACACACACAATACACACGTTTTATACACAGCGGGGATTCTGGGAGGTATTCTGTATCCAATAATGATTCAATGCAGAAATATTTTTTTTTTTACAATTCGTTGACGGTGACTTAGATGAGAAGGTTCTGGATAGAGGTTTTTTATTTAGATATAAAGCCTGCGGATTTACACATAGCATGTGCGACTGACTTGACTGCCTCTACCGCCCCCTGGAGGATGGGCTCCTTCTCTGAGTCGGGCTCCTCCCAAGGTTTCTTCCTTCTAGGGAGGTTTTCCTTGCCACTGTAGCCTCTGGCTCGCTCTCTGGGGGCTTTGGGTGGGGATAATGTAAAGTGCTTTGAGACAATGTGTAATGTTGTGAAAATGCGCTACGCAGATAAAATTCAATTGAATTGAATATTAGCCTTGGTATATTCAAACAGAAGCTTCAATGAAGCAACAAATGTATCACAGAATATCACAGTAGAATGAGACACAGAAGTTTGAGAACACCAGGTGTTCGCTACACAAGAGGCTCTGTGGGTTCGATTCCTGTTGCCAGGAGAATAATGACAATAATAATTGTTACTGTCCAATGAAAAACACATACAGTATCTCCAAAATTCCAGTGCAGCAGTGCAAAAAAACCGACATTTTCTCAGCAACTACTTTACAAAATAAACCTTAAACAACATAATGAGACACCTTTAGCATCGCAAATAGAAACCTATCATTGATTTTGGACAGAGAGACAAATATGTCAGTGTCAACAAGATACACACAGATCTCGCTTTACATTCACAAATTACACTAATGTTAGTTAGCTAGCTATTGAGCTGTCAGCATTAAGTTATTGAAATTAGTGATATAAAGTAATCCAAACAATGCTAACTACTCCAAACATAAATACGAGTTAAAATAGATAACTTTACAAAACATCTTTTCATTGGTCAATTAGATGCGAAACACTAACAACAGTAAGAGGATAATGGGCGTATTCCTTCTATAATAAAAAGTCACAATCGAGTCAGAAGGTGGACATATACGGTTTTCATCAGACGGCGAGACCGTTAAGCTCGAAAACTGCTGCAGGAAAGTTTGATTCTGTCTGAAACTGTCCTCAGACTCCAAGGTTTTGCTGGGTGTCTGTGTGGCTCATAGGGGGAGCAAGACGGTATGTGTCCAAAGTAAAGATCGAAAATAAAAGAAACAAAATCTGGGTAAGACCAGGATAGAGCCACTAGTTACTGTACCAAGCTTCCAGATACTTCACATCAGTTGCCTTTTCGTAACTACCTTCGTCCCCCATTCACCTTTACAAGTTTCTGACAAAGTAAATTTGCCGGCAAATGAAAGCAGTGAGTGTTTTGTTCCTGAGGATAGGTGGACATGAGTGTAAGTGTGCGTGATTTGTACGCAGCGACGCATTCTGGCTGACGGGAATAGGAGCAGCATGTGAATTTTAACCTGAGCTTGAGGGAAGACAGCGGCCAAAAGAGCACGACAGAGCGAACATCTCGGAGACCTCCTGCTATCATGTGTCACCGCATTCAAACAGTCCGGAAACTTCATATCCCTGAGACTGGCAAACCCTGCCCAGGGTACGAGGGCTCCAGCGTGTGCTGCTGTCATATAGAGGCTGCCTGCTCATTCATCAGGAGTGCGGCAGATGGGACCTTCTGACAAGCGACTTGATTCGCTTCCAGCCAGGCGTGCGTCTCCTGCTCTGTGCTTCCCAGAGATTTCTGGCCCGGATGGTGAAGGTTCTCCTTCCCCTCTATCTGATTCGAATTCAATGTATTGTTTAAATAGCGCCTTCCACAAAACAGGCAGCCCAAGGCAAGTGCAAGTGTGTGGAGGTCATTACAACATCATAGAAAACGGTGCATGGAACAGGGGGATAGGGGAAAAAGAAGGAAAAAGTGCCAGAGGACAGCAGAGGAGAGGAACCAAAAACTAGTGAGTAAGGAGAAAAAACCTCTGGGGGTCCAAGGTCGACTGGCTGCCCCCCCCCCACAGCCTCCAGGTATGCTAACATTACAGAATACAAAGAAAATATGTCTTTAGTAACAGCAAGGCATAGACTGTGGTCAAAGTCAGAGTCCATCAGCCAGTTCTCAAAGCTTCCCCTAAAAAATCCTGCAAGCCGGCCGCTGCTGTGAAGATCATGGGGTGGATAGGAGCATGGGGTCGACCCCCGTTTCATGTCATTATCGCTGAGCAGCATCTGCTTGTGCTCTCGGCCGATGCCTCAGTCTTCCTCAGGAAAGCGCTTTATAAAACGTGGCCCACTAACCCATTCAGTTGTGTAATTTATCAAGACAACGTGCAGATGCAGAGGGACGTGCACCACCCGCGGTACGGTGCCATTTACCGCGTAAAATTGCACATAATGCATTTTGAATGGGCAATTCGGGGAGCACATGCATATTTAAGAAATGGAGCGGCATGAGAAATGTATCTCGAGCCGAAACGGTGAGCCTGAAGGTGAGGTGGGCCTTGCAGCTTAAGGGGAGAGATGATAGCGTCATGGAAAAGCAGGGAATGCAGGAATGATGTGGGAAATGGTAGCAGGAGACACTCCTTTTGTGCTAGGAAACAAACAAGCTCTGGTATTCCCATTCGAACAACAACGGTATGTTACCGCTGTAACTCTAGGAATTCAGCTGTTTGGGCGAAGGCAGTATCTGAAAGCTAAAATCACACCCGTGAACGGAAGCTCAGTCTTACCTCAGTATGGCAACCACATAGTAATAATGTAACAAGACTTCTGGGGGGGCTCCAAAAATATGAGGAAGTAGGAGAAAAATATTAGGCTGAACACTAACTAGTTTTAGGATCTTGCAATAGGCATCCACTCACCCAGAATAAGAAGAACAGAACTCAAAATGGAAATATCCTGTACAAACTGTCTGCTGAGTCCTTTTCTTCAAAGACCTGAAAGGGATTCAAACCCTTCACTGCAACCCTGGATCCTTGGGATAGACTGTGTAAATGGTCTATCAGCTAAATTAAATTCATCATCTGTCATTGGCTGACTTTATCCCGTTCTGTCCAATTATGTACTTTTATTGAATTTTGACGGGAAACAGGGACCTGGAATGGCACAGAACAGCAAACTAATGAGCACAGCTCAAGAGACGTTTCTGTGGACAGAACAATATGCTTGATAAATGAGGGTGTCACTGAAAGGCCGGACGGGGCATGTCATGACCCCGGGGTCAGAGAACCAACCCTCCCAGACGCCCCAACGGCGGAGCCTGATTCAGGAGGTGCAGTCCAACAAAGAAGGAGCCTCTTTGTTGGGCTTGGTTCAAGAAAGGGGCTCCTGGTTCATTCGCTGGTGGAGAGTAAATGAACCTGATTACTCAACCCTACTAGAAGTATAAAGGCTGCCGTAATCCCATCTTCGTATGGCTTTATAAATGTCATGGTCCTTGATTTAGCGCCTGCCCCTAATTCCACACATTGCTGCTCCGCCTCTTTGCAGCAGATCAGCTTCATGTTGTTTTATAATAATGGGAATGTATAGTTTACATCACAGGACAGAGCGACACTGTATATTACACTTTTCTCTGCCGTATTCCTCTTTCAGCCATTTTTTTCATTTACCTTACATTTATTTAATATATTTATAATTGATTTAACCATATCTTCTCTTTCACCCTTTCATCTGATTGTTGTATAGTCATCCCATAAATAGTCCTACGCCTACTTTAATGTTTGTGAGTGCCTGTGTCTTGTTTTGTTTTGTCTAATACTGTCGGATGTTATATGTTACCGACCGGATGGTGTGAGTAAGGATTCCGATGTGCTTATGTATAAGAGGCAAATAGAGGACCTTGAATCTTGAAGGAGTCCTAGACGAGAAGCACATCCACCGTGTGCATCGGTGATGTTCCTGTCCGAGCAGGCAGCTCTCACTGCACCCCACATTTGGCGTTACCTTAGCAGCCCGATGAACACAAATCTCAGAGTTTAACTCAGGAGTAGGATCTGCTTACCTAGTTATCTGTAGATATAATGTCAGTCCTACCTTTGACCATTAGACTGTACAATGAATCAGCCTATAGTAGGGGGGGTATCCACTGTCTGAATGGACCAGAACCACTTAGGCACATTCACAGAACATTCATTCATTCAGTGTACAACCCACTGTGCAATACAATTTATTTCTGCGCAGGAATTCCATGCAATACTTTCCTAATGCAATACTAATGCATCCATGTGTGTTTAGGGAGGGGGGGGTTTAGGCTGATTTGGGCCTCTATCAATGTTTAATCCCATGCCTTAGAGCAGATGTGAGAGAGGTCACCACTATGCTTTTTGGATGCTGGTTTTCCATCCTTTTAGTGTCCTCTAACAGCGACCGCCTGAGTTACTAAAAGAAGACTTGAGATTTATGACTTGAGATTTATCTACTGATCATTTGCTGCAGAAAATGCGCATGCGATTGTCATCTATTAACCCTCCTTACTGCTAATCTAAATCTATTCAGTGTGACAACAGACATCTTCATCGGTGCTGTGAGTGTAATAGTATTCTGCACATACTAGCTCAATTAGCTGTGTGTCTAAAGAGAGACAGTTAACATGTGAGCACAACGTCCGCATGAACGGAAATCCCCAGCTTGACTTATAAGACGCGGACAATCTTAATTCGTTATAAGGTGTCAGATCCTGGTCACGTTTCCATTAAAGTACAGGCAGGCACAGAGATGGCAGTGACAGGCAGGTGAATGACCCGCCCATCACTGCTGGATCATGTGACCCTGGAGG
Source organism: Mormyrus proboscirostris (assembly GCA_026779585.1). NCBI lineage: Eukaryota > Metazoa > Chordata > Actinopteri > Osteoglossiformes > Mormyridae > Mormyrus > Mormyrus proboscirostris. The sequence goes on from JAODKF010000051.1 coordinate 4,628,000, forward strand.
AAACGGAACCTGCTCACACCTTCAGGAGAGCTGACAGAAAGCAGGGGATTGTTTTCAGGATGCAGCTCTTATCCTTTTCTAAGTGGAGACATTATCATTTGGAGCTGTGCAACCTGAAAGCGTATTAATATGCGTTTACATCTGTCTCGTATTAATATTCATGCCCGAATCCACATCACTACACAAAGCCAATTTTCTGGCCATCTGGGTTACGGCTGGTGGAGGTGATGATGAATACATTTTATTTGCAAGCTGAGGAAACATCATGAATCTCTCCCCTTTGTCTCCTTGAGTGTTTGCTTTTAGGCCTGAAGATTTTAATTGTGAAAAACACGGAGGTTGAAAGCCATTAGTGACTCAGAGCTCATCTCCTCTTCACAATCTGTGTAGGGCTGTAGGAGATCGGGGCTGGGAATTAATTAAGAATCCGGTGGTGAAACACTGCGAATTGCAACGAGAAATGAGGGCAGTGATAGCAGGCAGGCTGGAGTTTGTGATTGTATTGAACAAGATTAATTGCGAGTAAATCAGAGGAATGGCCATGACATCCAAAATGACCTTGCAGAGATCTTTCAGATAACCCCTTCAGAAGCTTTCAGTCCTGAAGCACAGCAGACCTTCTAAAATCGATACTTTCCCAAAATATTTTACATAAAAAAGAAGCACTCAGGGAAAGACGGTTTCAACAATGACAGTCCCTGATATGCACACATATTAACTTCATTTTATGGGTATAAACCAGATTAAAACAAGCAATTTTTTTTTATTTAAAGCCCATCTCAAATTGAAGCTAACAAACTTCCTTCACTGAATGTGTTAAACAAAGCATATTATTTTGTATTAATTTAAGTTTTCTTGCTGTTTGCACTGTTTCTGTAATGCGATATATTAATTTTCGGAGATTGTAATTACGTGAACATTTCTCTAGTGTTTTATAGTCAGGCTGTTACGCCTGAAAGAAGAAACATGTCAGCAGTGTTTATAAGACCATGTAAGATGAAGGTCATGATGCGTTTGATAGGGACCTCGGCTTCAAATACTTTTGATATCGATGCCAGGATGACAGATTAGAGTCTCTCTGGAGGAGAGGCGGCGATTCAGAATGTCGGCTTTGCGTTTCATTTACTGTGGCGCTTTCCTCTGTCCATCCCTGGTGTGGGAGTTGGGGACTTGAGGGACAACTGACCGCGTGTCATTGTGCTGTGAGTGTCACCATGTCACATCTCCGACAGACAGCCTCGCGCGCTCATTTGTGTGAAATATTTACTAAACACCTTCGCTAGGTGAACGTCAAGCTATGAGACATTAGGAGTTGGTGTGTGTCTCAGGGCCTTAGGTCTCGTGTCTGTGAGCAGAAGGTCGCTGGTTTGAATCCCAACACCAGCAGGCTAAGGTGGTGGTTGTTGTTGGGCATTTATGACTGTGTGCTTGCTGACCCAGAGCTGTGTTCACACCCAAACCAGTTTTTGCTTGTGTATGTGTCTCATAGTGAGCACAATGGGACTAGTGAAAGGATGAAAACACGATCAGAAATTTCTTCTCAGCTTTGGGTTTTGTTTTTCTTCCAGTTCATAATGCTGTCACAATATAGGTATTCTACCTTCCCCTTTGCAGTTCTACAGGTGCTCCCTGACCGGGGGGAGTTCCACAAAGCGGGATTTCTGAGTTAGCTGACTTTACTAAAGCTAGAAGTGATGATTGTCCAATAGGAATGCTCCTTACCTAAACTATTATTGGACAATCGTGACTTCTAGCTTAAGTTAAGCCAGCTGAGAAATCATGTTTGTGGAACACTGCCCAGCAGAGACAAGGTAACACTTTGGTAATCCCTGGGGGAAATTCTTGAAGTGACATGTGGCCAATAGAGATAGCAAACAGATAACATTGGTGTTATTAGAATCATGCTTGAACCAACCGAGCTAACCAACCCAGGAAAAACTTGTAATGACTCTGATGTGATTCAATAATGCAACCATCTGATCTGGAGTCAGACACGCCACCATCGCTCGAGGTTCTCCTGTCACTGAAGGTGACCCATGAGGCATCAGAGTCCAGCAATCTCCCGGTTACCAGCAAGTACTGAAAACCACACATGTGCTTAAGCCCTTCCTGTTTTCCTTTCCTTGTCATTTTCTCCCGAGGACCAAACTGTTTGACCGTCCACAGATCTCTCAGAGAGTCAGCCCTGTCTGGGGGATACTCAACCTAGGATTCCCCCTCTGCTTTCCAAGAGAACCAATTGATTTCTCACTAACCAAATCTGTGATGACCTAGGCTGGGTCTCTAGAAACACCTACTTCACTCACATGCTGTTCTTTAGGGTTCTAAGACGGTTCTTCTAATACCCTTTGGCCCCTCCTGTCTATCTTAAGTAAAGATTCACATTTACTTTCATTTAGCAGACGCTTTTAGGCAAAGCAACATGCAAGTGAGGCAAACAGCACATTTTACAAACATACATGGTGTCAAGCAGTCGACGTGGCATAAGTACTGAAGCTTCCCGTGAATGTCCAAGTGCAGGTGTAAGCAGGACTGGAGCTGGAGCTACACAGCAACTTCCATTAAAGTAAGAACCTCATAAGACTATTCAATGACCAGAGTACAGATGTTTTACATGCAGCGTATATTCAGTGGATTCTCGCCACTTCCTCCTCTTCATGCTTAAGCGCTGTTTTAGCCCCATCCTACACTGCTGCCAGGCATATCTTTGCACTGTGCAATCAGCTCAGGCTCATGCAGTCCTGAGAGGTTTCAGTCTAATTAACAGAGGCAACCGGTCGGCTCAGCTGCAAACATCCACAGTCCCAGAGACAGCGAGAGGGTCGCACTAACACCGGCCCTCACCAGGGGGCAGCGACAAGAACGCTCAGGGTAGGAGTGAAACCTCCCTCCCTCCCCAGCATATGTGGTTGCCAATCTGTCGGACCGAAGTATTTCCCCCCTCTGACATAACCTGTCAGTGTGGTGCAGCAGCTCCAGAGCACAAAGCGCAGAGATCCGTACGGATGCAGCCCATTTCCCGTTAATTGGTGTTGTTATAATAACACCATCTGCTCTTAAAAAAGTCAGATGCCGTCTTCAGGAACGTGGCTCTTCACGGCAGACGTTCATTCGGGCTCCGGGCAGAGATGAGAGCCAAGCGGGGAATGTGGCTCTGGATTGTTTACAACAATAAAACGTGATGAAGAAGACAGAGATGAGCAGAGTTACTCTTAATAATTCAGTATCTGTTCCAAACCAGCCGGCTGGATGGACGAGCTGCTCCCGACTCCTCCTGTTTCCTCCGTTAGTCATGTTTTTATCGATGTCTATGGGGTCAAACTATGTGTAGCACCAGCCAGTTACTGTCAGCCAAAAGTACAGATGGACCCTCCATCACAGTGCCTCTCCCTGTTGCTGCGGAAATCTACGCAAAGGGAGACTGGCGACGTGGCGCTTGAGGCCCTCCTCAAAGGCATTCTTCAGCGAACGCCGGCTTCCCACGATACATCGCTACAGAGTCACCGATGACCTGGCTCTGCCAGGTGTGTGTCCCCCTCCCTACGGCACCAGCGGCTGCCCACGGGCCTCTTTTAGCCAAGACCACGAACTGACCCTAAATGCACATCACTCGTAACTTTCAGGAACTTCAGTTTACCCGTTTATTTGCACTCTTTGGTTCTAGTTGTCAAATACCTGTATTTAATCACTGCTCTGTATAGATGTCTTCTTCTTTTCAAAGATATCAACATTCAGAGGTCTCATGTCCTCATGTGTCATATATTTACCTGATGTCACACAAGGTGATGTACTGTAAAAGGGAAAACAGGACTATTTACTGTGTTATTTACAGACAGAGCAAGAGGAAATACTTTCCCTAAGCACTAATCCCGCATCTTTTATGTGCTGCGAAGAAGCATGTGACAGAAAGAGCCTGCCACCCAGTGGAGCACATGTGTAACTACACCCATCATGGCGCTTGCACTGTGGAGGGCCATGGAGACGGAGGGCTATCCACCCAATCTACCTTAATGCTCCAAATAAAAATATCAAAAATATCATTTCGTATCAAAATTAATATTTAAAAACTATGAATTAAAATGGAAATCTCACTATACCCATCTATAATTCCCTTGTTAAATGGCAAAGCAGGAATGCACATTTTTCAGTAATTTCAGCGCACCTTGTCAATCAAAACAAGACCTCATAATTACTTTAAACTGCACAAGGTCCCTCAGAACAAAACCAGTGTGTGGCGAAATTCATAATATGAGGTGAATCTGTTTTACATTTTACACTGTCCTGCTATCCCTTTGAGGACCAGCATTTCGCAAATTCGGTGCTTTATGCCTCAAACGCATTATGCCTGAGGACGGCTTACGGAGGATTCGTGCGCTTTGATTCTGCTGATGATCCATGTTAAGCTGGAGTGCTGGAGAGGTGATACTAAATCAACCCACGGGCTAAATAACAAACGGCCTGCTACACTTAGGATCCTCTCACGTCCGTCACAGATGAATCGCCTCTCCAGCGAATTGACTCGCATGCTCTGAGGCAGGAGAACCCATTCGTCCGAGGTCTTCGGTCAAACCGAAAAGACTGACCGCACTCTGCACACGGCACTGCTTTTGCGTCTCTCCCTGTGCCATGATTGCCGTGCTTGATTAAGCGTGATAATTAAGGGCTTCAGACATCTTCCACACAGCTGCTGCTGACACTCGTGCCTTTGAAACAGGGGAGTGAATTACTCTGACTCCCCATTCAATTCAATCATCACAAACTCTGCTTCAAACAAACTAAATGAATACGGCTGTTAATGGGCTGTGTTTACTGCGTCCTCATTACAGTAAATGTAAAATGACAGTTCAGGCCGGCCTGATCTTATAACTTCTTCTAAGCCCGTGTTTGAAAGTAGCAACAAACATGAAACGCCTTTAAGTCATGATTAAATTTACTTTGTTGTCGACAGGCAGGATTTCTTAGCCAGTACTTTTGTTGCCTCGTACCTCCAGGGCTGTGGGTTCAAATCCCACCTCTGCTTTATGTGTTATTCTGTGCTCCGAGTGCCAACTGAATGTCATCCAGTTTCCATTAGAGTGTCCATACGTTCCCAGACTTATCCTCTTTTTTCGGGCCTAAAATACTTGAAATGTTTGGGATTCGTCTTTGTTTCATGTTGACATTTCCTTTCTACAGTCGGAATACTTTGTGTGTGCATGTTCGCGTTGCTTGGACACCTATCTTCACATCTTCCTCCCACTGTTCTCTTTATTGTAAATCTATATATGGTCACCCTTGCTCCCACCAGCTGTCCAAAAACACAGTTAGCCAAACTGCTATCTCAAAATTATCCATTGTGTGTGTGTGTGTGTGTGTGTGGGTCATGTATATATTACATTGTGTGGTCCAAATGTTCTCACTATGTGATAGAAACATGTTATTTTGACATTGAGGGACCATCTTTTCGGTCCCTACAAGGTGAAACTCAATTTTCTAAAAATCTGACTGCAATCAAGAAACTAAAAATGCTAAAAGTCTTGTGTTTAGCTACTTATGGTTAAGGTTAGGGCTGAGTAGGGGTTAAGGTAAATTTTTTCCCATAGAAATGAATGGAATGGAATGGATGTTCCGCACAAGCATATCAATACAAGCACTGCGGTGTGTGTGCTGTGTGTTTTCTCAAAAGATTTCTGACAAAGGATACCCCATACTCAATTAAGACCAAATGCACATACTGTGAAATAGGTGAAAAGTCTGTCAACAGACTTGTGATTAAAACGCTTTGTAATTATTCTACGTCATCATCCAGAAATACACCATCGGGGGGGTATTTATATAACAAGAGTTCAATTCATGGTGAAATCATGTAAACGGAAATGTTCAACCAAAAAACATTTACTTAAAATAATGAGGCAGACGTCTTCAGCACCAGTCACTTACAACAATCAATCAATCAGTCATTCCAACATGTTACGAATACTGGTCCGCCTAATGTTTCCCTCTGTGGAGTATAATAGAGAATGGTTCTGAAAATCAGCAGATTAATTAATCTTATTAATCAGCCATACAATAAAAATAACTTTTTCCTTTACATAACGATAAAGCGAGACTAAAACATTAATGCATTAAATATTGGTAACCGTAGGAAAGACTGCATTTAAACAGAGAAATCGGACATGTGTTTTATGGATACACAAGCATTGTGCAAGTAAACAGCCGAGTGCAGATTCTGCATGTTCACAGCGCCTTTGTGCGGTTGCTGCATACACCGCTCGCGGGATCCCGATGAACGCTGAGCCCCTGACTTCCGGTTTTCCTGGAAGGAAGTGGGATTGACCCCCGCGTCTCCATGGAGACGGCTCCATAGCTGCTGCGCTGTAGCTAACCGGGCTAACCGGGCAAACTAGCCCCTGCGCGTTATGTTTCAGCTATTGTATTTATATTGTATTTAGGAGCCATGAGTCGCACTCCTGACGCCAGAACCAGGTAATAGCTTCAGTGGCGCATGATAGGCGGCTAACTGCGCAGCTAACGGCAGTGGTTAACGGAGGCTCTTCCGTTAGCTTGCTGGCTACTGCATGCTGGAAAAAAACAACTCAGATGAATGTTGTAGGTATTATTTACTATGAAAAATATACGTGTTGAGGTGCGATTTCTTAGCTATATAGGCAGCCCCGTCCTCCTCTCGCTCCCGCCATTCTCCCTGCATGCAGATGTCGGTCCCGGTGCGTTGTGAAGCCCGTAAGGGTTGCTGGTCACTTTTGGATCAGTGCTCGATGGCCGACAGCGTGTATGTGTGTCCCCTATGCCTGTAGAGATGGCCAGACGAGGCAGATTCAGGAGAACATCACCAACGTGGAGAAGCACTTTGGGGAGCTCTGCCAGTTGTTCGCCGCTTATGTCCGCAAAACGGCTCGTCTGCGGGACAAGGCGGACCTGCTGGTCCGGGAGGTCAGCTTGTACGCGGACACGGAAACCCCCAGTTTGAAGAGCGGCCTGAAACTGTTTGCAGACCAGCTTGCCAAAATTCAGGATTATCGCCAAGCAGAGGTACACATCAGTCCTTACTCTTGTTATGACCAGAGCCATACGTTGAGTATGTAGATTATAATTTTGAGACCATTTTTTTGCAATTGTCTATCTCTTTATATATATATGTAGTCCAGGGGAACATAATGTTGTGCCACTATATCTTATGTGACTGTATGTGGTTGGTGCGACAGTAAAGCCCCACTTGACATAACATGTGATGATTCCCCACCCCTTGTAAAACACATCCTGATTAATGTGCCTTTGTAACCATGTACCCCCTGAAGGTGGAGCGACTCGAGGTGAAAGTGATAGAGCCTTTAAAGAGCTATGGCACTGTGGTAAAGCTGAAGAGGGTAAGGAAAGCCAGCCCCGCAAGATCAGCTTTTAGAGGCCGTCTCTGAGGGTGTCGGCGCCCTGATTTCATTTTGCGTCCAACAGGAAGATCTGAAAAACACACAGAACGCCAGGACCCGGGAGGCCAAGCAGATGGAGCAGCTGGAGAGGATGAGGCAGAGGAGGCCCTCGGACAGACAGGTCATTGTATCCTTCTCCCAAGCGTCAGCACTTAGTCGTCAGTTTGATTCTTATTCATCCTGGAACTCAGAGCATATTGTTAACAACATAAAGGTCATAGGTTCAAATCCTAGAGAGCACACCATTTTTGGCATTACGCTTTAAAAAAATACTATACGAATATTGCCGGTAATGTTTATAAATAATCAAAGAATGTTGCAGATATTATGCATTGGACGATTAAATAATTAACCGGAATAAAGTTCTGCAGTCTCTAAAAATTGGAAGTGTTTCCACAATTTAGGCCATTAGTGTAAATTGTAACCATTCCCTCTACTGTAAGTTGCTTTGGATCAAAACATCAGATAAATGATTCTGATTTGGTCTCCACTTTTGTCATCTTTTGCTCTCTTTATGCCTTTAAGCCTAATATAATGATAATGTATGTTTTTAAGATTAAGAAAAACGTCTTAAGGCGGCTCCTTAACAGCTTTTCAGTCTCAGGTCAGTCGTGGAGGATGTAATTCATTTCAAACTGGTGATGTATTCGACGTCAAAGTTTCCAGAATCTTCCGTTGTCGTGTGTCAGGGCTGGGTGATGTTAAGCAGTAAGGGTCTGTTCAGGACTTTACGTCGAAATTCACTGCAGAGTGCAACGTCACATTATGCTGAGATATTAGTGTGGGATCCTGTTCTGGGAAAGCGCACCTGTCAGCAGAGCAGAATGCTCGGAATGAGGGATTGACGTGGTGCTTGTGATTCGAGGTAGGCTGAAAGTGAACTCCAGAGGGCTACGATGGACGCCACACGCACGACGCGCCAACTGGAGGAGACCATAGATGAGTTTGAGAAGCAGAAGATACGTGATATCAAGGTGAGCATCAAGGTCCATCAGACTGATTGATCTTATTTAATGTGATTGGAACACTGGTACATTTACAACACACTACATGCAATATAATTACTTAAATAAACAAAATTAAGGGGGTTGAAGAGCTGTCATTATACGTCATGCAGGGCATCCTTGGACAGTTCATCACCATTGAGATGGCCTTCCATGCGAAGGCCTTGGAGGTCTTCACTACCGCATACCAGCACATACAGAACATTGATGAGGAGGAGGACCTGGAGGTGAGTGCTCTGTAGTACTCCTCACATGCCTGGCAATGCAAAGGGCCACGTCAGTGTCACAGGTCGCAGAAGGGTAGAACATTACACTGCACACCCACAATGCAGTTGGGGTATTTTACTCACTGTATGTAGTGACAAGCAGGTATGGCCAGAGCTCATCTCTTCACACCATGTTGACTTCAGGGGGTCTTTCAGTGCAGACTCCCGCCGCTATTCATTTTGGGATTTGATTTCACTTGGTAAAAGCTCTCAAAGTTTCCTGAAATCAGCTTTGTCCTAATTGGAATCTTTATGTTTGTTTAACCTGAGTGTATAACCGAACAGGGATTTTAGCAGGAATCAGTCATATCTGGGGTGATTGTCATAGAGAAGGAGGCAGAAGAACATAACATCTGTTGGATAAATGATGGAATGAGCACATTACTGGATGACATTCCAGTTAAGCGCACAGCAGACACTGTCAAAAATCCAGGGAGACACCGGGAATGTGGCGTGGGTGGCAAGCATCAGAACAGACAAAGGCCAACCCCCCCCCATGAATACACGCAGACACACACACTCCACATGTGGGTAGCTGAGCTTGGACTATGGAGCATATGAATGATGAATGACATGTGTCCTTGCGGTCTCCTTACAGTCACCTTTCTGTTCTTTACACTTTAGCTAAAACTTACTTTGGGGCCGTCTGACCTTTCGTCATCTTCTTCAGGTCTTCAGGAGCCTCCTGCATCCCCCAGACTTCACGACCCGCCTGGACATCGTACGTGCCAATACCAGAAGCTCGCTGAACCGCACCACGTCCAGCCTGGGCAAATCGGGAACGCTGCAGGTCAGCCGAGTGCAGGGGTGTCACGTTACCAATAGCTGCCAGCCACAGTGTTAAATCGTCACACAGTGAACACATTGTGGTCTCGTATTTCAGACCAGTACTATACTTTGTTCAATGTATGTTTTACTGTCAGATTCAGATATATTATGCGTAACCTCATACACTGAGGTTAAACATTGCTCTGGCTGGTGCCAGGCGGCAAGGTGCCGTGGGGGTTAGCATTGTTGCCTCACGCCACATGTCTCCGCCGTAGCTCTGCATCTGTGCAGTTTGCATGTTCTCCCTGTGTCGTCGCGGGGTTTCCCCCAGGTACTCTGGTGTCCCCCCACAATCCAAAAAAATTCTAAGGTGAATTGAAGCAAATTCCCCATAGGAATGAATTTGTGTGCGATTAGTGTGTGTGTCCTGTGATGGGTTGGTGCCCCATCCTGGGTTTATTCCCTCCCTCTAGGTTAGGCTCCGGAGCCCCATGACCCTGATTAGGACAAGCAGGGATGGATGGATGGATGGATGGATGGATGGTCACAGTGAGAATGAAAAGTAATAAATATCAGGAATGAAATAATACAAATATTGAGACATATAAGTATAATATTAACAATAAAAATACAGTTAACTAATGATGGACAAATTAAGCTCAATGAACCATTTGCTGTATTTTCCTACCCCATTGGATGGTGCTCTTGGTTTGCTTTGGGGCATACTTTGAACCCCTTTTATGGAAAGAGAGCGCCACCTAGTGAGATCAGAAAATACATCAAATGGTTCATGAAGCTTTATTTGCCCATTACTGCAGTTACCTATCTTGCTGTTGGGGATTGATTGCGCAAATATGGCAAAAAACCAGATGAGCAATCAATAAATAACGTGCAATAAACAAAGAGTGTATTTATTAAAGTTTAGAACCCGAGTTACAGTATTAGATATTACCATGGCTTTGAGGCCTCCACTCCTTACAGCAGTGGAGCAAAGAGCTTGTGAGACGGGTGCGGTGGGGTCCTGATCATGCCAGTGGCTACAGTGACCATCGTAAATGTCTAACAGAGAAGGCAGAACAGTCCTAGCAGTCTTTTCTGATGTTTGAAGTCCTCTCCATTTCACTTCTCCGAGGGTCAGGGTTAGGGCACCTCCCAACCCAGCGAGACCCATCTCAGGTCCAGGTCATCCTGCAGATGTGGCTCTGCTGAACACTGAGTTGATGCCTGCGGCACATGGATGTCCCAGAGCCCGTCCATTCTGTTTGTAAACCTGATTAATTGCTGCCTAATTTACCATAGCAACCGGGGACTCCAAACAGAAGCATGAAAAGAGAAGAGGAAGATGACGAGGATGACGACGAGGATGATCTAGAAGACGTCACAGAAGATGAAAACTGACTTAGTGTTCAAAGTGCCATTTTGAAGCCATTTTATACTTGTATTCTGACTGTATTACTGAATAATTTTACATGGTATTATACACGTGAATCGATTTGATAAATCGTATATTGTTACAAAGTGAGGCTGATTGTATAATAAACATTTCATAGCTGAGACCTTTAAATTGTCATTCCATGTAGACATTTCAAGTTCAGGCCGCGGGTATTGTGTCAGAGAACAAAGGAAGGGCCTCGTGTTTCTCTGTCATGTCGTTCCCATATGTTCCGCCTCAGTGGTTCTGGGCGGCTCTGCTCTCATGCCTCTTGGGTCACGGGTTCGATTCCTCCAAATTTTGCATGGGGTTTTTTTTTCCTCCTGGTTCCATAGCGTTGGCTTTCAAAACAGAATTACCAGTTTTCAATTACAGCGCAACATCTACTGTGTGTCAGTGCAAAGTGCTGCTAATTAATTCAGTCTGATTCCTCTCATGGTTATTAGTTTGTGTAAGGGAAGGTGCTGGGGTACATGGAGGACGTGAGGGGCGCCTCATCGGAGCAGAAACATGGAGTCTGTGTCAGGATGATAAATCCTTTATTTGCCACTTGCACAAGTATGAGTACAGGTACTCATTTTTCTTTGCCTGCCTCCTCAGGGCAGGGTCAGCTAATGCACAAGGGCATACAAACATGTAACTTTTGTGAAGGCTGGAGCTTGAACCAGCAACCTTCCAATCACAGGCACAGACTGAGCCACTCACCCCCTCTAGGGGTGGGCTTCAGTGAAGAAAAGTGAAGTCTGAGTGCCTGGTGGGCTTCGGTTACACAGTGATCCTGGTCAATACAAGGCTGCAGGAATCAGAGGCAGGGACATCCCAGAGGCAGGGACATCCCAGGACTCCTGTGTCCTGCCACAGTCCAAAGACATGCATTTAGGCACAGTGTGAGTGTATGTGTACGTGCCCTGTGATGGATTAGCACCGCATCTTTGTCCTCTGTGCTACCTGAGATGGGTTCCGGGGACCTTCTGCAACCCGAACCAGCATAATTGGATGAAAGATGGATGGACTTTCCCTGAATGCATGGCTTTGGACAGAACCTTATTATTCTGAGGGTAGCACTGTCGTCCCAAACCTTAAACGACACAGCGAACTCATCCATTCTGACTGTTTTGGACCTGTGCGTGGATCGCTCTCACGGCGTATGCTTTTCATAGATATTCCTGCAACTTCAAACCCATAGTCTTTGGTTAAGCAGAGACGAAGAAGTGCACAGACTGAACACCTAAAGATAACATACAGACAATAAGGCCACCCATGATACTAACTAGGATGTTACAAGATGGATGAACGGATGACAGATAGACAGCCTCCCAAAATATAAACTTTAATGTATTTTTGGTGCAATGTAAATTTTACAGATCGTTACCCGCTGGCTCCACAGAGCTTTATTTTGAAGGGTGTTTTCTTGCATTTTACTCTGTGTGGATGATGAATAAGGCGGCCTTTGATATTTTCACATGAGACACAACGAGACTATTTTGTCATTCTTTGACAGGTGACAGCCAAGCAGAAACATCTAAACACAGCACAGTCGATTCTGTCAGCTTCTGGAAGCCTCTGCTCTGTGGGTGTGCTGCACGGAAAGTGGAGGGGAAGGAAGATGCTGAACTGTCCTCGTTCAATGTTGGTTTTGTGTTTAAGGAAACATCCCTTTTGGAGAATGTATCTACTGGAGTATCCATATTGTCCTGAATCATAGGAATTAGCCTTGCTGCTTTGCTCTGTATCCTTAGATTTGTGATGGCATAATGACTGTCCATGCATCTCCTGGTGATCACATGAGGACGAGGCCAGTAGGAAGGCCCTAATGAAGGGAGGTGTCATTTATGTGGATTAATATGCAATACTTTCATTATCACTTTATAATAATTATTATGGGCTGGACTACTATTGTTCCAACTGTTACGATCCCCAGTCTAGGGTTGTGGATCGCCAGAAAGGTAGAGGAGAAGGAAAGGGGACGACGGGACAAGCAGGGGACCGGAAAGGGGAACACAGGAAACAAAGGGATCTTTTTTTGTATTTTTT
>JAODKF010000051.1:4641025-4663761 GCA_026779585.1 Mormyrus proboscirostris
GGGTAACAAAAGCAGAAATTTCTGATGCGCGAGGGGTGAGAGGAACCTGCCAATAACCTTTTAATAGATCTAGTTTACTAAGTTTTGACTTAGGGAACACATGTCACCCATAACCAGGGCACCGCCTGTATTACTGCAGGAGAGAAGTTTCAAGTAGCAAAGCTGATGTATCAGGACACAAACGGTGTGATGCTCACCTCACCAAGTGAACCCAAGGTGTACCGTGCAATTTGGGATGTTATGGCAAGCAGTGATGGCTTTGCAGATAATTAGGGATGTCTAAACCCCCAACGATAGAACGGTACAAGCTCACAACAGCTCTAAAAATTTCCAAGCCTTCAAAGGCAAGGAGCTGACCTCCAGAAGGTCCTCACTGCTAGCTCCTGTGTACGTATTTTGATCTTTAAACTTGCAAATGAGACTGAGCAGCTTGTGTACAGAGACTCATTATTTACAAATGAGTGGTCTGTCATGTCAGGAGCAGAGATTTATGACTGCCTGAGAACAAGAGCGTCGATTTTAATGGAAAAAAATACCATGTGGCGTGTATAACTTCATGATAATTTACCGGCACACAGGTGGGACACGCTGACATTTATTGTGATCTCATTCTTTGCAGCATTCAGACCTGGTTTTGATGAGAAACATTAAAACCTCTCGATGGCCGTGTGCAAAAAAAAGTGCCGTAATTACTCACGTTGTTGCGTCTTTCCAGCTGTAATCTGCAGGGTTTTCTGGACTAAACATCCACATTTCAGATCTTTCCTAATTGTTAGTGCTGCAATAAAGAGAGACACCCAAGTCAGTTCCAATGCTGAACGTGTGTTTGGTGGTAACTGGTCCATGCTCAACTAATGTTTTCTCTCTGCAAACGTTAGTTCTCCTGGGCAGGTAACAAGGTTCTTGAAGTCCAGAGACATTTACATGGCATTTGTGCAGATCGCTCATGGGAGTTTTACTTACATAAAAATGTTCTGAGGGCAGAAGGAAAAATGATTAGAGGGTGTGGGTCCACGCAACTAGAGGAAATGGGATCAACCAATCAGAAGTCCTGGTCCTACATCCTCTAGTTTCTTGGACCCCGCTACCTCTACAACCTGATTGGTTATCTCTGTTTTTCATTCTGCCCTCAGAACACATTTTTGTGTAAGTAAAACTCCCACAAGCATGCAACGCCACCTGTAGCGGTCATCATAACTCGCGGTTCATTTGGAAACTCATAATTCAAGAGCAAGTGCCACAAATTGTTAGTCTTACAGAGTCTGGCTCACTCTGACACTCCGACTCTGGGCTTCCATAGACCAGCCTGGGAGCCACTGTGGAAATGAAACCTTTCACACATCACATTTGGCTTAGACTTGCAGGTTCTGCTACTCTGGGTGCACAGATATATCAGTCACTTGGTGTGAATCCCAGTATAAGCTCCGCCCTCCACTTTTCTACACAGCCAAACACAGGACCATTTGAACTTCTGCATTTTAATCACATTCATATCAGAAAACTCTATCCGTGCATCAGTCATCATTAGCATTCAATTACGGTAGCATGGCCGTGCTATCTAAGGCTTTGGGGAGATGCTTCAGTACTAATAGGACCATCCTGTTGTGCACACAGCATCTTCCTCCATCATGTCATGCATCTCCTGCCATCAGCACTGTATTCACACCCCTAATTATCAGAGGTGACGGACTCCCTCTCCCATGTCCCCTAACACCCAGAGCCGGTCCTGACATGTGATTTGATGTAGGTAGGTGCCATTGTCTTGATGATGCTGAGAAATAGCACCAAAGCACCAAAGATGTGAGCGTCGGGAACCAATGACGAGAGGCGTAACATGAGAGCATTTTGACTGATCGAATAGCAGACACACCTGCTGCTTTCTGAATCATAAGAATCACAATCACAAAGATCTTTACTGGCCAAGTATATTAAACATGCAAGGAATCTTACACGAAGGCCTGAATGCTGTCCTCAGGAACGTGGGGCTCTGACACAAGCATCGGAGGTGTCTCTGTGTCGTAAAATCAAAAGCTACTTCCCATCACAGAGCTCGTCGACGTGGCTCCTCTCATCAGCGAGATGGCAGGTACATTCCTCAAGCAAGAAGCACGCTGCTATTTAAAGGTACCTGAAGACAGGTAGACCGTTGCTTCACAAGACTGGAAGATCAGATGTGACAGCAGAAGTGAACTGATATGACCTATTGTGTTGAATTTACATCATGCAGATTCTAGGAACTTTGATTTGGAGAAACCATGTCTATTTTGTAATTATACCAATCTCAAAACGTCACCGTCAGATTTGGCAGTAGTTTGACAATAATAACATTTTAAATTCAGTTTTTGATTCATTTTTAGTTGCACTTCATCAAAAGACACCAAGGAAACTCTGAGAAATATACCAGTGTTTTGGTAACGTTCGGTGTTTAATTTCTAAGTCAGAAGGTGGCAGAACACAACAGGTGGTAGCTGCAGATTCTGGAAAGAGTACAAAACGGAAACTGAAAAACGGGCTATTTATTTTTAAGAATAAATCTGTTAAATTTTTGTCATTGTTGTTGCATGTTGAAGGTGGTGTCAAAGGTAGAGTGCACCAGAAGCACCACCACGACCGGGAAGGGTCTTACGGGACTAAAGACATGGCGCACCAGGCAGATGACACCATATAAGACTCAGACAGGCAGAATCACAGGACGGCACATGGCCCAATGAACCGGCAAGAGCAGGACCAGGGACCAGAAAGACAACAGGAGGCACCAAAAACACAGCAAACTCCAGGACAGGTAGAGGGACAAAAAGGACAGGGACGGAGACACGGGAGGCTGAAACAGAGAACATACAGCTCTGGAAAAAATTAACCGCAGCACAATTTTTTGTCTCAATTTACAGGAGTGCATCTGTCAACAATATATATATATATATTGGAGTCTGCAGCCTGGGTCTTCTCTGTTTCTTATTAATGAAGGGCTTCTTCCTTGCTATATGTGACTACAGTCCGAGGAGCCTGATACACACTGTCCAAGCAGTACAGTTCACACCACTTAATATTCCCCATTCCTTTTGAAGGTCGCTTGATGTCATTGTAGAAACTGTCGTATAAGTTAACGATCATCTCCGGCATTAGAAAGTCGCTTCCCCCCTCTACTTGGCTGGTTTCTGGTCGTTCCCAATGTCTCCTGCTTCACCTTGTTCTTGTGAACTGCTGTCTTAGAAATTTTCTAAAGAATACAGTATATGCAGTTTCGATAAAAAAAAAAACCAAGAAACAGATAAAAACAAAGAGTGATCGTCCCTTCCACTCTTCGCTATTTACTCACCCTGGTGACGTAGAACTTCTCGGATCCCAGTCAAACATGGAAGTTAAACTAAAGTCACCAAATTTGACGTCTCCTTCAGAACAAGCAGGTGAAGAGTAGCTTTGGGGTCAGCCCCTCTGGGACAGAGAGGCACGTCTGTCCCCCGTCACATGCACAGGGACAGCGAGGCACGTCTGTCTCCCGTCACATGCACAGGTGAAGCAGCCAGAGTGCACGGCAGAAGATGCACGGTTTCCAAAAATAACCTTGCATTTAGGATGCCGCCTCGGCATATCCCTGTTTGGCATAATCAGCAGTAGTTACTGCCATCTGAAAACAATGTGTCATTATTTATCCAAGCTGATAAGTACAGCGACCATGGGGATTTACGCTATTAGTCTGTTCCATTAATGTCAAACCAAGCTTTACAGCTTGTTAAACATAACGACAGACTTTCTGCTTCCTGACAGAGCAGACGGTCTTATCCAGCGGAACACAAAATATAAACATTGATGGTCTACAGTGATTTTATATATATATAAATATATATATACCTGAGTGATGTGGTAGGGAATTATCTAATGGACATTTAGAAGGGAACTTCCTTGGGATTTCTGTATAATATAACTGTAAAGCCATTATTTTTCAGTAAAGTTCAAGTTGATCCATGATATTTCAGCATGGGAGTGGAGAAATGACACACGGTGAACCGGGAGCCTTTCTGGCCAAGTGAGGTTCACGTATAACATTTTACAGCTGATTTTGAGATGGTAAAAATAACGTCCATCAAATGGTGAAAGCGTCCTGGAAAGTGGCACACTGAAAGGAAATTCAGCAGCTAATATTTAAGTTCATACTTGTGTCACGCCCGGCTCGTCCGATGCTCATGTGTGCCACGCCCACCTCGTTACCCTGTGTTAATTCCTGATTGTTATCACCTGTTACTTGTTAACTTCGGCCTGTCCTGTGTATTTAGTCCGCGTCTGAGTTCGTATCCCCTGGTCTGTTATTGACGTTGCATGTTCTTCGTTTGTATCCGTGAGAATAAACCCTGGTTTGCTGTACTTCACAGCTCGTTTCGCCTGCTTCACAGCCCCGACGTAACAACTTGTAAAAGGATCTCGAGAGCATTTTATCGGAAAAACACAAAGCACGACTGACGGATGAAATTGCTGTGCAGCGTGGCTTGAAGTAAAAGCTGGATACGGTATTTCGCCATAAACACATTAACGCAACCATGGGAACAGCAGTCCATTTCTGTCCATCTATGTTTGCAAAGGTGGTTTATTAGAATAATATTGTACATATCCTGGTTAATTAATGTAACTGCTTTGCCCTATTGAATCGTTTTAAGTTCTGCAGAAAACATTTTATGGGGAACTGGTGCAACTGGCAACCCGACTGATGCCTGCTCATAGGCCATCTGTAGATGAGCTGGACAATATAGGTTACTTAGGACCTTGCTGGGCAGTTTTTCCAGTTTCTGAGCCTTGTGTGTGGCTCAGCGCTGTACGTCTCTGTGTAATCTGCCAGTTTTTGATGTGAGGAAGGAGAACAACAGTCCCCCCCCCCAGCCCAAAAAGCAAATGTCAGCTGACAGGAATCTACATCGCCAGGCGATCAGCAAGGCCCACTATCAGCAGAAGCTGAGGATTCACAGGATCCTGCCCACACACAGGAACATCTGCCAGATGAAGGACATCATCCTAGGGAATCAGAAGGCCTATGTTTTTTTTTTTTTTTTTTTTTTTTTTTGTCAAAGGACTTAAGAGACATGCACAAGTTTGCCAGGTGTCACCAGCAGCTGCGTGAGGAGCAGACAGCAAGACTCTTCCACCAGGTGCCCTTAGTCGTGGCTTCTTGTCATCAGGCTGGCATTGTCCTGAGGAACCTCAAACTCAGGAAGTTTCTTTCCAGACAAATTTTCTTGTAATGAGCAAATAAAGCTTCATGAGCTATTTACTGTATTTTTTTTGACCCAACTAGATGGCACTCTTAGTTTGCTTTTATAGCGGGGTTATTCAAATCACGGTCCTCGAAGTCCGAGCACCGCTGGTTTTCCAGCCTTCCTTTACCTGTCAGTCAGGTGTTAAGCCTCTGACCAATCAGAATCAGTAATTATTAAACAAACTATCTGGGAGAACTGAAATCAAGGCCTGGATTTGGAATCGAGGTCCAGATTTGAAGAACCCTGCTTTGAGCCATTTTATGAACAGAGAGCACCCTCTAGTGGAGTCAGAAAATACAGCAAACGGTTCATGCAGCTTCATTTAGCCATCAGTAGCATTTTCCAGGTCTAATGGGCAGAGATGCTGACTAAGTGAGGGATCACTTTCCCAAGGCTAAACTACCAGCACACAGTTATAAGATCCCTTCCTTGTGAAATGATTGTCCTCTATGTATAATTATGCTTATTATTCCTTCCTATTTCATGACCCCCTTCATTCGTACGAGAATTAAAATTTGCTCGACTCACTTTCACATTCATTCAGCTTTTTTCCTACTTTTATCCTTGAGCGACACTTTATGTTCATTCCCACGAGTAACCACTGGGCTTCATACACGCCTGTAAAGAACACCTGCATTTCTCTGTCCTCCCCTCCTGTCATCACATATGTGGTTTTCGTTATGTTCTATTCCCCACAAACATGCAGAGACACGGTTCGCATGCAGCAAGAGTCTTCCTTGTCTCTTTTTTTCTTTTTATTGAGCACCCATATGCCTCAGCGGTAGAGCAAGGAATAACCAATCACAGGACGTTCCATCAGCGTAAGCCTATAAATATGCCCCATAACTCGATATTCAGTCTAGCGACACCAGGGCTTAATCCAGAACACGGCAGTTTTCCCTTTGCTTTTGTGATTTGCTGAATGATGCAGTATCGTGCTGCCCTAGCGAACATGAGGTAAGGCCGCTCTCTCACTCACACATGGCTGCCGTATGATGACATGCGTGCCCGTGTTGGGAAAGCCTGCTACCTATTCGGAACCAGTGAAGCAGGGCCTCCCTGTCATTGTGGACAGATTTAGGTCCCCTTGTTATAATGACTTGCCTGTCCCACATTCTCCAGCCTGTACTTTCTGGTGTATCAAATTTGGATTCTGCTCTCCCACCACGACTGGCCTGTTAGCGATTGTTAAATGTTTACGGATGTAAACAACTGCTGCTTCTTTGGAAATACCTTCAAGGAGCGCAATAAACATTTATCAGCGTAAAGAGGCGACATTTGCATTTCTTGTTATTTAATTTCTTGTTTAATTTTTGAGAACCTATATAGTCATGAAGGACAGCCATACATCTGGCCTTTCAAAACTATAATGTGAGAGTATTTTATTTGTTTGATTGTTGACTCCATTCACTGGCTAAGCAGCACTGACACTCTGGCTAAGGAGAAAAAATGAGAACATTTACCGCTGTTTCACTGGGTTGTAAACGAATGATGTCACATTCAGCAGAATGTGCCCTGTGTCTTCACAGCATTGCGGTTAGTGAACCTGGAGGATGCCCACATCCTGGAAGGGGACAGTAACCTCATGAGCGACAAACATGGATGCCCGGTTCAAGTCAGCCCCGAGATCCTGCTTTACACATTGTTACCAAGCTGCTACCAGTTCAGTGATGTGGACCGTAGTGTCCAGGGGAAATACTGTCTCACAGACAGATTGACTCCTGGGGTCTCCGGGGGCCCAGTGCCTGCAGAACGGCCTCCTCCGAAGGGAGCCCCAGGAGAGGCCCATCGCGGCTGAGCTTCTCCAGCATCCGTGGTTCCAGGGCACACAGGAAGCAGGAAGTGCTGAACAGGAAGTGAGTTCTCCAGTTCAGACTGTGCCCACGTTCAGCCCAGAGCCAGGCAAGACCCATTTCTGTTGACTGGCAGAGTTTTGTGTTCCAGCTGAAAGGGTGTCATGCTTGGATTTCAAACACTGTACTTGTGCTTATTACTAAGCATTATGTAATGCTACATTACTATGTGGAAAACACAAGCACGATTGCTGTTTTGAGTTCCTTTGAATTGCAGTGTGTGTTTTAGAGACCAGGCTTTAGCAGGTCTGTCAAAACTCTAATACGCAGTGTGTGCTTGAAGGCTGTAGATGAGAAGGTGTCCAGTAGCCCTGTATTTGGGGAGTCAAGGCCTCTGCACTGCCATCTTTTAAACGCTGGCAGTGATGGCCTTCACACCACCTAACCTGCACTAATTGTGGACCAGAGTAGGTGAAAATGGCTCGGATCACGTTTCCACCGCCTACTCGGTTTCCAGAGGGTCGCTTTCTTGTATCCTTGAAAGGTGGCCCTGTTATGGTCCTGAAAATCCTATGAAGGGCTACTTTAGCTCTTCGGGAGGCGGGACTTTACGCAGCCAGGCTGAGCTGGATTACAGTGTCCTGCAGGGAGTGAAGGGCTTGCTCTTCTTAGTCATTCTGTGAACTAAATGTTCCTCTCTGAAGACACCTTCCGTCCACGTTTCAAATTTACTCCCTAATGTGTCACTGAATATTTTCTCGTCGCTATATTGAGTCACTGTGAGGACCCTGGGTGGGTGACTTTTAGTTAAACTCTTTATGTAAGACTCTCTGTGAAAAATACGCTTTTGTGCTTCTTTACAGTTTCTGTGATCTTTGCTGCTATAAATATGATACCAAACAGGATGAACTGTGGCTGTTCATGACAGAATGACCTCCCCACACACACTCAGACCATATGGTGGGAGAACAGAGGTCCTACAGGAGTGCCACAAGCTGTATTTCCAACGCAGTCAAAGGTGAGATAAACATGAAGAGTCTTTGCTTTGTGGATCTTTTGAAGCCTGTTCACATCTCAGTTTATCAGTACGCTCATGCTCCCGGATTCCTGTGTATCCCATGCCGGGTGCTCCGGTTAAATGGCACCTTTGGTGACATCACAAGCCAGCAGGGTGGCATTTCTGAGGGTCACTTTCAAAGCGTCTGCCCGTCTGCTCTGTGTGACTTTGATGGCGGCACTGGCTCCGTCACGTCGCCCCCTACAGGGCACAGCATGTGAAGCCTTGCTCCAGCAGCCCCGCCCAGGGGGGGGGGATTAAGTTTCCTGGGGGGCCTCAGCTGACAGGGCCCCTCGAGTGGGCCACCTTTGAGCTATTTTTGAGCAGAATGAGAAATGGTTCAATCAGCCAGACTTAATATGATTTACCGATCTATTTTTCCAAGGTGTGGCCCATGATTTTGCTGGGGCCCTAGGTAACCTGGATACCGATGCCGTGTTCGCATATCTGATCCCGCTCATTATGATGTCATATCTGTCGCATAAATTGATGATTATAGAGGGATTAGATATGAGCAGGCTAACCCGAGCCGCTCGGATCTTGCGATCTGGCCAGGGAGCGTCCCACGCTCGGGCCGCCGTTGCACGAGGCATGAGAGCGTGAGGGGTGGGGCTAGTATGCCCCATGGGGAGCATAGGAAGCCCCATGAGAGCTTCTGGACTCTTCCATTCAATGTTTGGTGATGCAGCCCTCCCCAGTGCGGGGGTGACAGATCTGTTTACGTTAGCATAACAGCCCTCCCTGGTCTCAGGCCCCCCCCACCCACAGATTAATTAGTGTCGTGAGTTTATCCGTGATGTTACAGATGCAGTCAGAGATAGCGTTAGCGCAGAGTCGGGCTGAACGGGTTGCCGGAATGTGCCGGTTGTCTTCCCGCGAGCTGTGAGGCCCGCTCACATTAGCATCACGTCTTTCGCACTTCACACGGACGGTGTATGTGTGATGTGGATGCCGTGTGCCTTGCGACAGAACTGCCATCAACTTCCAGGGCCTCCTCTAGCCTTCCAGATGCAGCGTGTGTTTTGCTTTGTACCGTCAATGTTATGCAACTATGTGGAATATATTTTTATACATTTTATATTTTGTTTAAAATTTTATCTGAAACGTTTGTTAATCCAAAACCAACTTTCATGTTATGCAAATTTATGCACTTCTGGTACCTTACAAGTAGAGCATGTCTGTCCTCTGGTGGTCATTGGGGGTATTGTGCATGGATGTGAACCTTTGTATATGATGAACTGAAGAGTTTGCTGCTGTTTGCAGATGAGTGTGTTTTCCTGTCTTACTTTTACTCAGTTCTACCATTAGTTAACCTTGCAATGGTTTAATTGTTGAAACACATTTTTACAGTGCTGAGTGATGTTTGATAAATGACCACAAAGATCCATGTGTAGATTATTACTGCATTATGAACAGAGACATAATTGACAAGTCTGAACTTAAGGTTAGGGTTGGTTAGATTAGCACACGGCTCTTTTACCTTTGCGTAACTTAACTGTTCTGATTATAATGAAACCTAGATTAGAGTCCAGGAGACCATCGGCATCATGACCATGGGAAAGTACTGTACCGGTCTGAGATACTGAATCCTCCTTCTGCTCTTCTTTATGCAAAGGTATGCAGGTGTCTCTGTTTACCACTAGATGTCAGTATTTTAGAGAGGTTGCAGTAACCACGTGGGATGTGAAAATCAGGATAGGAGACAAGTATAAATGGAATAAATATTGAAATAACATGAAATAATTCAGATCCATTTTCTCCAAATTTATGATTAAAGGTGGCATTATTTGAATATGTGCCATTCACTCAGTTTCTGTTTGACACCACATTTTTATAAATCTGCCTCAGAGAAACACAGCAATTTGGGGGTCTCTGCAGAATACACAGTCCCAGGGGGAAACACGCAAGCATCATTTACTATGGCCTCTTTAGTCTATCCCTGTATCCGTGCTCTCTCATACAGATGCATATGCACTCTTACATATACACATGCACACACACACACACACACACACACCATGCTGCATGGACAGCAAGTTGACTTTTCAGTGATCGCTGGGCTATGGTGATGTTGATCCATCAAAACTCTATTATACTCATGCGCAACTTCATATTTATGTTCTCATGATTTTTCACCCATAGCATGGCTGGACTGGCAGAAAATCAGGTGGGTAAGTCCCATCACAATTCTCTAGGCAACAAAATGTTACAGACTCAACTACGCATTTTTAAATCTGTTTTTAAATGGCCTGTGTCATTACTGAGACCATATGAACAAAAAAGAAAGAAAAATCTATTTGCCTCCCAGCATCTTTCCTATGATTAACCTAACCACACACACACACACACACACACACACCTGTCAAACACAATTGTTTTATCGTATTGTATCACTCACTGTGAATGCTGAATGTCTGGGCCCAGGGCCGCCCATAAACCCCCATACCACCACAGTAGTCCCAGTATGTGCAGAGCAGCTTCGCTGGGATCAGTCATCCGAATTACCGATCGGCCGAACAGCTCCATCTACAGGCCAACGGTGGCAGGAAACAGGCCGCACTGGCAGGGTACAACTGAGAACCCAATGCAGCCGTTTGAGACAGAATGTATCTCCCAGAAAGTGAAATGAAATGTCATAATCTCATCAATGCATGGGCAGGTTAGGCATACATTTAAAAAAAAATCCATTTCCAGAACAAAAAGTCGAGGCTCTCATAATGGCATTCTGACACTGATCATTTGCACATGCTTCTGGTGAAGCTATTTTTGTAGCGTCATGCAGGGATGTCAGTCCACATGGGACATAGGCTGAGGTCAGAAAGGGGTCGCGTGTCAGTGGGACACGAGGCTGAGGCCCCCAGCCAGGCACAGAGGAATATATGTATCATTATTCACATCCAAAGCCCGGTTCGTTGTTTCTTTGGCTCCATAAAGTCATAAACACAGACCCCCACCCCTAGGTGGGTGCGTCTGTAAAATTTGCTGCATCCTCATCAGGCGTTTGATTGTTTGCGCCGAGGAAGCTAGTCGGCTTAGGCAAACTTTCTGCTATCTCGTAATTCATCTCGTTTTGTGGCACCTCCGGGATGCGATTGCATCATGGTTGCATGTAACGTTAACATCAGCATGCAGGTGGGGTCAGATGGTCCAAGCTTTCTAGCTGGTTAGCAGAGCTTCAGCATCTCCTGATAAGTAACACGTTTATTTCATATTTAGTGTAGGACTCTTTGTAGCCAACGGGAAGCCTCGGACCTTGGGGGTCACGTGACCACAAGGCTTTTGCAGGTACCAGGAATCACAATCCTGCCTTTGCCAAATGGTATGTTATTAAATTTCTATAGGTGAGCAGCCTGCTATTATGAGACTCTTAAATCCTATTTGATTGAGTTTTCCTAAAGACTGAGATGCTCCCACTAGTGTGATAAATGGTGTTTCTCTTTAGCACCATCTGCTTATATAGCCGAGCATTTAGCAAAGAGATGAAGCCCCCTGTTGTGTTTGAACCAACAACTTTCTGGCCATGAATGACCCAGTGCCAGTTACAAAATGAAATGATGCTGCATTTGCCCAAATACACTGAAGTGCTTATTTTCATATATCCCATTTTATTCTCCTTTGAGGCACTCACACAGTTTAGAGAAAAGCTAGGGGCCCAAGCCACAAATCCGGCGCCCCTAGAGCATTTTGGGGAGGGTTTAAGGGCCTGGCTCAAGGGTCCAACAGAGCTCTAACTATTCTACCGAGGCCAAGGCTGAAACTGGCGACTTTCCCATCACAGGCACAGAGGTTTAACCCACTGAGCCTCATTCCACTGGGAACAGAGCTCAGAGGAGCCAGCGATAGACTGAGCCAGTCAGAGGAACCTGCCAGTTACAGAGGAACCACCAGAAGACACGGCTAATAACTGTCCATGTTCCTGAAGGGCAGAGAAAGCCTTTGAAATGTAGGAGAAGGTGACTGAAGAAAAGGAGCCAAAAATACAAAATGTAGAAAGAAAGATGAAAGATGATCATGCTTAAGTGAGGGAGAAATAACTGATGATAGTGATGCATACCCTGGCACTACTGTTAAAAGTGCACTGTGATAGCTGTGATGGCAAGTATGCCGTGATGGTGGTGATGGGTACACTATAATGGTGGTGGCAGTGAGTACGCCACAATGACTGTGATGGTTAGTGCACAGTGCTGGCAATAGTGATGGTGAGTACACAGTGCTGGCAGTGATGGTGAGTACACAGCGCTGGCAATAGTGATGGTGAGTACACGTGATGGTAGTGATGGTGAGTACACAGCGCTGGCAATAGTGATGGTGAGTACACGTGATGGTAGTGATGGTGAGTACACAGTGCTGGCAATAGTGATGGTGAGTACACGTGATGGTAGTGATGGTGAGTACACAGCGCTGGCAATAGTGATGGTGAGTACACGTGATGGTAGTGATGGTGAGTACACAGTGCTGGCAATAGTGATGGTGAGTACACAGTGCTGGCAACAGTGATGGTGAGTACACAGTGATGGTAGTGATGGTGAGTACACAGTGCTGGCAATAGTGATGGTGAGTACACGTGATGGCGAGTACACAGTGATAGTGATGGTAGTGATGCCAATGGCGAGTGCACATTGCTGGCAATGGTAATGGTGAGTACACGTGATGGTAGTGATGGGGATTATTCCATGTCATATGTGGTCAATGCATGGATCCAAAATCCTTCTTGTAGCAGGAATTCTTGTTAAAATATTTCTTAGAATGTGGATAATACATGCTTGTGAAATTCACTTTAATCTCCGGTGCTCATTTCAGATGTGATAATATGAGCCAGATGAGCATATCCGATGCCCATCAGAAGTGGTCGCATATTTAGCTGAACGGAACTTTGTCAGCCTGTGAGACATTTTCCAAGTTACACGGGTCTCCTTCTAGATTCCCACAGCACAGTTTTTATTATTCCCAGGAAAATCCAGCTTTCAGGACAAACGCTATGGTTCCTGCTCACCAGTAGAGTAGAAGATGTGGGATGATGGGGCCGCAGTCAGAAAGTGACATCGTGAGGTGACCATGACACAGCCACGTCACTCCGACATGTGCATTCTGCTTCTTTAACATCAAATTTAAAGAGGGTTGAACCATGATTAAAGTAAATCATGGTCCAACCCTCTGTACCTTTATGATATTGACATGCTGACACCCCCAGCAGAGTCACCTTTCTCCCCCCTCCCCTCTAGAAGATGCTACAGGGCCATCAGGACCCCAGCTTCAAGATTCCCAGGCATAATTTCATTCATTCATTCATTTTCCAAACTACTTGTTTTGTGGGGGGGTCCGGAGTCTATCCCGGAAGCAATGGGCACGAGGCAGGGAACAACTCTGGACAGGGGGCCAGCCCATCGCAGGGCACACTCACATACTGTTACCATTCACTCCTACGGGTAATTTATTAACTCCAATGTCTTTGGACTGTGGGAGGAAACCAGAGGAAACCCCACGATGACACAGGGAGAACATGCAAACTCTGCACACATGTAACCCTGGCAGAGACTCAAACCCAGGTCCCAGAGGTGTCAGGCAACAGTGCTAATCACTGCACCACCATGTTGCCCCCAGATAATTTCATCACAACAGTTAGTGTTAAATACACATTAATGACATTATAATTCCAATTACTTCTTTATGATTCTATGATTTATATTTAAGTAATTGATGAATCACTGCAGCTCACACCAGGTAATCCATGTGAAGCTAAACAGGTTTAGACCTGCCCAGTACTTGGATGGGAGACCAACTAGGAAAGCTGGCTTGCTGCTGGAAGAGGAGTTGGTGTGACCAATGGGGGGAGCCCATCCTGTGGTCTGTGGGGATCCCAATGTCCCAGTGAAGTGATGGGGACACTGTGGTGTAACAATGGAGGAGACATGAAACTGTGGTCCTGATTCTCTCCCTGGGAATCCTACACATGAGCGGGGGTGGTGCCCCAATGTCCGGGCTAAGACTTCCACTATGGCCCTATCAAATCTGCCCTCCTAATCATCCGCTGTATGTAGTTAGTGAATTCTCTACTGCCCCTTCACCACCGTAGCTACTGTGTGGTGAGCATACCGGTGCAGAATGGCTGCTGTCACATCACCCAGGTGGGGGCTACACAGTGGTGGTGGTTGAAGTGGCTCCCCATTGGTTATGTAAAGTGCTTTGGCTGTCTTGAAAAGTGCTAATGAATGTAACATCCATTCACTTTAACCCCAGCACATTGTTAGCCTACTTGCATGTTATTGTATGTATAATGCTATTGTTCACTATTCTGTTATTGCAAATTATTGTTATTTTTATATGCTGTTTAAGTCTGCAAGGATGTTTGTGAGCAAGTATTTCATTGTATTAGTACTAATGACAATAAAGCTTTTGAATTCTCGAATCCTAATATGAACTACAGCGTTTAAAGTTTCCGGGTGTCATGTTTGATGGAGACCTCTGGGTGGAGATGAGAGCAGAGCAGGGGACTCGTGGATCCAAGCGGCTTTGGGATTATTCGATTAAATCTCCCCCGAAGATAAGGCAGCCCCCAACCCGCGTAGCTGTTGAGTTCCCCCCCAGGACCAAACGAGTCATGGATCATACCTGTAATCTTTTCACGCAACCCCTAACTAGCGTGGGAACCTGAACCTGGCTACGTCCCCCCATGTCACCCAAGAATGACATCAGCTGTTTGTTTCATCTATTGTGGAGCAAAAGTCTTTTTTTTTTCTTTCTTAAAGGTGCAGAAAAGAGAAAAGGTGGAGAGTCGTGTTTTTCCTTCAGGATCCGGCTCAGCAGGCCTTGGCCCCTCCAGCAGCACTGATCTGCACTGCTGAGGGCATTTTTGAGGCAAATTTAGATTATCGGCAGAAGCAACACAGAATGACAAAAAGAAGCATTACGTCATCGTCGATACACCAGTTCCTTCAACTGTCAAAGAATGTCATTTTCTATTGATAAACTAAAGTCCAAACCCTCAAATAAAACATCCCTGCTGGTAAGAGCAGCCTGAAAGCTATATCACCTGAAAGCAGCTTTTCATTTTAAATCCATTTCTTGGGCAGATGTGGTCTCGACTTCTCCTGCTCACTCACTGACTCTGGACACCTTTGTAGTGTCTGATTTACATTTAAATCTTATCGCTCAGAGCTTTGTCATCTCGGCATCCTTTCAGGCAGGATAAAGACTCCAAAGGAATAATCATCAGGTGGCGCTTGACACAAGTGTAAGATGAGTGAATTTTAATGTCCATATCGACGGGTGTAGACGGGGTGCTGACTGGCATTTACTACACGTTGAATGAATGAATAGAAGTTTCCCAAAAGCTGTGCTTCCACTGAGGAATCCTTCCAGTCTCTACTTTTTGAGGTAACTTTATGGTGGCTCCTTGAAGACATTTATCGATCTGTAGTTACCGGTAAATAAAAGTACTTGAAATCACCCCCATGAGTGTAAGATGCTAAGTGATGGCGCAAAACAATCCAGAACCGGACATACCGAATGCAATCTATAAATGTTTAATTCTTGTTTGTTTATCATCACTATTGTTGTTGTTGTTTTCTTAGATTTATGTTCTATGTTATTTTGATTTCATGCACCAATGCCACCAGTTTAAATTCCTAACCGTTTTTTTTGGTTTACTAGGCCAATAAAGTGAATTCTTAATCTGCACCTGCTTCCATTGCATGAGTAACTTGCTTGTCATGACTGTCGGATGAAACCCCAATGTTTTCAGCATCTCACCTCTACCCCGCTGGTGCCCATTGATGTTGGGATACCCAGCCCTGGTCACCTGACCTGAAGGTCAATTCACTCGGTGTGACCTGGTGTTTTCAATCGGGTCCTCAGAACCTTTTTAACGTGTCTCTCACATCTCCCAGGGACACAGCAGATGCCCAGAGCATCGCAGCGAAACACACCCATCTCATTAAAAGCAGCCTGTTCATCTCGCAGCATTTCTTAGATCAAGGGCTGAATAATCTTTGATTATTAGCAGGCAAAGCACTGTAACATCTGTGCTATCTGCTTATTAAGCTAGTTCGGTGGTTTTAATTTTCATTCCATAAAATTAAAGTGATCTAAACATCACTTACCAAATTTAACATGAATTTCTCATGAAGAAGTAGGTTGGAAACATATAGCAGGTGTGGATGCCTTTGATCACAAACATTGCGTGTTTGCATTTTGACACCCTGCCTAAACTGCATGTGCTACGGTCATGCCACCTGAAGCTTTTTACGTGGCCTTCTCCCATCTGATTGCTCCAGCCTCGCTTAATTAGTCACGCCACTATTTGTGCCAAAAGAACTTCAGAGACGCCTTCACTCTGCCGGCCAGCGTCAGCCAGAGTGAAGCACCATCTCCTTCCTCATCTTCAGCACAAACCACTGTTTCCTGTGACTGGCATGTGATCACGGTGTCATGGAGTGGACACAAAGGACATACAGTATAGGACACACAGGAGATATATATATAGGACAAATAGGATATATATACAGTATAGGACATATATAGGACACACAGGACATATATAGGACATATATAGAACATACATAAGACACACAAGACATATATAGAACATATATAAGACACACAGGACATATAGGACACATAGAAAATATAGCAAAGACAGTGGCTCAAAACACCCCTTGGTGTGAATTACATGGCACACAAATGAGAAAAAAACAACAAATTTAATGCCATTGTCCAAGCTTCTATGGAGAAGGTAACATTTCATTGTACAGTCTGCAAATGGCTCGGCGTAAAGTTCATGGAAACTACTGAACCACTTTTCTCTATGTACATTCCAGAAGGACTCATACAAGATGAGCCACAAAGACACATGGAATTAAAGGCCTGGGGTGCCAAACTCACCTCCCCCAATCAGTTCAGCAGACCAGAGGCCTTTGCACAAATTATTCAATCTCATCAAAATGATGAAAACGGGGTCTGTGATTGATGGTCAAAGGCGCTTTAATGCACAAGCTAATTCAGACTGAAACCCAAGACCCTCTGCTAAAAGGGACCATTAACTATCCTTGTTCAGTAAAATCTTAAACCCTCCCACCGGCCAACAACTATAACCACTGCGCAGCACTTCTGATCATTTTAATGTGCCTCTGGTAACGGTCATCAGCTGTCCACACAGACTCAGGTCAGCCCTCATAACCTGAGTCAAGATTCAAGATCTTTATTGGCCATGTGCAACAGGAATACTTGGTCATGCAGCCTCACTCAGTTACAAAAAGACTAAAGACAGTGAGAAAACAATACAGACAGTGCAAAACAGTACAAGGCAATCAAAAATAATACATACAGTGCAAAACAATGCAGACAGTGCAAAACAATGCACAATGCAAAACAATACACACTGCAAACCTACACAAGACAGTGCAAAACAATACAAGACAGCGAGAAACAATACAAAACAGTGCTGACAATTTGTGATCATCACCTGGTAACATGCTATGAACGTGACTGTCACAGGAATTGAAACTTATTTCAGTGTTTAGTGGCCATTCTGCCACAAACTAGTGGATGTGAAGGGAGGCACAAAAAGAACAACAGCTAAACTGCAGTGAGATGTTAGGTCAGGTATTCAGTACAAAGCAGCTGGCAGCCTGTGAGTCCAGGAGAAAATCAGCTCATTTTACAGCTAAATATGCTGTTTGATCTCTAACATCTGGGAGATTTGCTACATCACAACTAAAGCAAAAATATAAAGGAATCCCTTACAGCAAAGTTCACATGGAAAAGGGGAGCTTATCGATTATTTATATGAATTCTGACAGCTCGTAAAAAATGAGATACTGTAATATATATGGTGGCAGAAGATGAAAATGGAACAATAATTTAAAAATCAACAGGTAACCTGGTGATATTATTTTTGAAATGTGTAGAGTCCCTTCCTGGTGATCCATGCTCATGGCCATAACGTGCCAATCTGAACACTCACAAATCCATTGACCAAATCATTTTAGATACAGCTTTAGTTTTTAATTTAATTTATGTACTTGTCTTATTTGTCTGTTTCTTCTCATTTATCCCTTAAGATGGACGGAACATGATGCACTGAGTTGTGCCTGAGGTTGGGGGGGGGAGGGGGGGTCATTAAAATAGGGAATTCATGATGAGTCCGTGGTCTTTAGTGTCAGATGTGCCACATGAACCAAGCTGCAGTGTGGGAAGAGCCTGGGCAGAGTGACAGGCACTATTGAGATGCACTGCTCCACGGAGATTTTACCAATACGTTCACTGTTATATATCGACTGCTGTGAGCTCCCATTTGAAAGGTGCTGTGTAGCTCACATACTGTTCACATTTGTTTCCAGGAGCGGGTTTGTTGTTTATGGGGTCCCGCTTAACAAGTCACTCCTCCTCCGCCATGTAGTGACTATTTGTGGCCAAGAGGGGGGGCTACACAAAAGCCAGGTTTGACTCGTGGCAAAAGGCCACCGCTGCCTCTTTGCTTAGTCGTCTCCTTGACGTGCATTTCAGCTCACTTTTACATCGCTTTCAACAAAAGTGTCGGCTAAATAAAACAAATGCAAATGGGCTTAACCTCAGTCTCACAGTAAACTTCGATTTTCTTGAGTTTAGGCTTCAGAGTTTAGGCTAACGCTGACCGGGCATTAACACGGCGGCCTAACTGGGCCCCTGTGTGCCTGAGTGACGGTTTTATCAGTGCTGCATGCTGCAGGGTGACGCTCCGGGTTCCAGTCCTGAGGCAGTATTTCGGGTGCCGCGTGTGCTGGAGGGCCCCCCTTTATCAACGCTGGCTCTGTGTAGGCGCCCCAGCACGCTCTGGGAGCGACAGGGCTGATTCTGCATTCGCTGAAGCCTTCCTGCCATCGGTGAGCCCGGCAGAGTGCTTGTTTTGACAGGAGACTTTTTACCTCCGTGAACATCAGGTGTCTCCAGAAGCAGCCAGACATGCAAAAAAAAATAAAAAAATTTAAAAAATACAACATTGCGAGACTTTTTTTCAGTTCAATTCAGACTCTCAAAGTCCTTTTGTGAGTCAACAGAGCAGAATTTGCAGTAATGACAGACTGAGGGAATCTAACAATTTCCCTGTTCTAGATGCAGACACTCATCCTTTCTGTTCCCACTAGTGAGGAGGTTGGCAACTTTTGCACTTCGTCGTAAACTTTCGATGGGTGAAATGTAGTGAAAAGTATAGTGTGAACTGGGGCGTACCTAGAAATTCCAGGTCCACTATGTCACCTTGGGTCCCCCCATCCAATTTAATGTATAACTTCATATATTTCAGGGCCCCTGTGAAGTGCTGGGCCCCCTGAATCTGCCAGGGTATCCTTCGCCCCCTGCCCAGTAACGAACTGCCCTTAGATTGCACATCTGTTCTTTTTACGTAAGTTTTCCAATGGCAGGTGCATCCTGCCGGCAAGGTTAGGGTTAATCTCCTCGGCGATCCACCCCACGGTGTTTATTATGATAGCTGCCAATCCCTCAAGGAGGTGCAATGTGTCTAAATCCCAAAGGAGATTGGCAGTACAATAACTGTTACCTAATGGGAACTATCAGTGTTGAGTATTTCAGGTCCAGATGCTATAAATCCAGACCAGGATTTTGTTTCTACAAACCAAGTGAGTACTCTTTGACTGTGACTCTTTAGGCTCATCAGGTTGTTAGAAACAAAATCTTGGTCTGGATTTATAGCATCTGGACCTGAAATGCCCAACACTGATTACCACAAAATGAAAAGGAAGTAAATGAAATTCAGAAGAGTGAGGGCCCACGGCCATTTTAGGTCAATGGGAGATTTTGTTTTTAACATCAGGTCCACTGTGTTGATTTCAACACAGGCATTATTTGGAAACTTCATATCAACAGAGACAGGAGGATATTTTGAACCTACAGGCTGTGATGGTAAATGAACGTAGTTCCTCCATCCTGGGATCAGTATTCCCTAAAAGATACCTACAGCAATATGACATATGAGAGAGAGAGGTATGGAGCATGCACTGATTACAGTTTGTAAGGTGCATGCACTGATTACAGTGTGTAAGGAGCATGCACTAATTAAAGTGTGTAAGGATCGTGCACTGATTACAGTGTGTAAGGAGCATGCACTGATTACAGTGTGTAAGGAGCATGCATTGATTACAGTGTGTAAGGAGCATGCACTAATTAAAGTGTGTAAGGATCGTGCACTGATTACAGTGTGTAAGGAGCATGCACTGATTACAGTGTGTAAGGAGCATGCATTGATTACAGTGTGTAAGGAGCGTGCACTGATTACAGTGTGTAAGGATCGTGCACTGATTACAGTGTGTAAGGAGCGTGCACTGATTACAGTGTGTAAGGAGCGTGCACTGATTACAGTGTGTAAGGAGCGTGCACTGATTACAGTGCATTGCTGCACCCACCACACAACAAACCACCTCACGGATGAGAACCTGAGTGCAGCCATGTGGCACGTAATACCTCAGCACCACACCAGGCCCAATGGACCAGAGTTTTTTCCAGTGGCTGGACTGCCAATCCTGCCACCAACCCCCAAGCAAGCTTTTCCCTGTAAATTGGAGTACCTCCTTATAGGGCTGGATGTAGATTAACATCATACCCAGGACAAAACAGGTTAAGGGTCTTACTTAAGGGCCCAATGGAGCAGAATCACTGTGGACATTCACAAGATTTGACATGATATGACATGAGGCAACACATAAAATACAAGTATCATAGGTAATGTCCAGATTCAGATAAACATCTCACATGTAATACATGCATTGCATTTGCTGCATTCACATATCTGACACTCAGCTCATCGATAGTTAATACTGGAAATTAATCTTTGTTTTTAATAGGGTTAGAAAATAATATTACTGTATGGTTTTGTACTGGAGGCATCAGTCTCAATGCCTACATCTAAAAACCCAGTATTAATATAAAAATATACTTTTTTGCATTTTGCACTTATCAGTTACAAAATAGTTTTTTTTTCTATCATTTAAATTAAGTTAAATTAAGTTCTCTCAGTGTTGATTTGAGTGCTGAGTTAATTTTACTAATGAGCCTTTTGATCTACTGAGGGAATGAAATCCTTTTATGAAGAGTATGAAGAATTCAGAGCCCACAAACATGAAAGCAATTATATTGTAAATAACTGAGGACAGTGCAGTTTGTAAAGTTAACAGCATGCTAAAGTTGGACGAAGCGAAGGACAGGAGTGACATTTTTAGCTAGTTCAGTGATGTGAACGTCATACTCGACTCGCATGGAAATCATATTAGTCACATTTTAAAACTGAAATGCTTTTGTACATACTGATAATGAGCCTAGTGGTCACTAACATTCAAAAGGTCCTAATCTTTGAAGTGCAGATTGAAAGGACAAAATTAGACACATATCGTTCCAAGATGAGTGTTGACTAAACGTGAGAGCAGCTTGCAAATTGAGCAGGGCAGTGGCAACACAGCAGAGCTGCCCAACCGGAAATGAGGCGATATGAAGGTCAGCCAATCGTATAAGAGGACACTGCCTATTGTCCCAGCACAACAAACATCACTCTGTCACTCTGATTCAAGGGCTGGGAGAGAAAAGGTACCAGCAGCTTCACTTTGAGATAATGTGAGAGCATAAACACTGCCATCACAACACCAGCAGACAAAAGGTCACGATGAGAGACATCCACATCTCCTCCAGGCCACTAAACAGCGACATCTCTGCTCGTCTGCGAGCTGATCAAGCCCAGCATGCTATGTAACTCCCACATGCTGCCTGCCCTGTGCCCATCGCTGGGCAGCTGAGGACCTCTCACATGCATCCCATCCCACCATGGGACACACTTAAATGCAGTGACACTCTTATCAGCAGTGCCGCCTTCACACATGTGCGGCTCTTTAGGTTCACACAAAGGTGCCCCGTGATGCACACAAATTACATCCTGCGGCCAATCATGAGCCCACAGTGGGTCTCCGTGGCTTTGAACAATGCACTAATGATATGCAAATCTTTGGTGTTCCCCAGATTTTTTTGCAGGGCTTTGAAGTACGATTAGGATGTTTTTTTCTAATTATGCTTATAGCTAGCAGGTATCAAAATGCAAAACCGGGAACAAAATCTTTTATTTTTGCAACTGCTTTTCCATCATTTGTTATAATTAGAAGCTAATCATCTATATACGTATTGATGCATGCAATTATTACATTTTTCTTTATTCATCTGCTGCTTTATTCTATTTTTGTATGCTCCCTGGGATTCAAACCCACAACCGTTGCATTGTTAGCACAATGGGCTATTTATTAAACTAGAGGAACTGAATCACAAATGTTGAAAGAAACAGTGGAAATTGACCCTTATTGGCATGATTGCTGTTAAATACGCCCTCTGAAGCTGATCTGATAGTACTTTACGGAGAAAATTACTATGATAACCTGGGTACATTAGGTACACATAGTCTTTACTCAGTGTTTCTGCTCTTGCAGTGTATAATATATGCCTATAAACATTACAGCTTTTAATGGCATCTATGATAACCTTCCATCCATTTTCTGTACCTGCCTGTCCTATTCAGGGTAGTGGGAGGTCTGGATCCTATGGGCACAAAGCAGGGAACAACCCAGGATGGGGCACCAACCCATCACAGGGCACAAAGCAGGGAACAACCCAGGATGG
>JAODKF010000051.1:4663861-4681955 GCA_026779585.1 Mormyrus proboscirostris
GCAGGGAACAACCCAGGATGGGGCACCAACCCATCACAGGGCACAAAGCAGGGAACAACCCAGGATGGGGCACCAACTCATCACAGGGCACAAAGCAGGGAACAACCCAGGATGGGGCACCAACCCATCACAAGGCACATTCATACACCTATGGGCAGTTTGCTAACTCTGAGCAGCTACAGCACACTTTTGGATTGGGGGGGGGGCGTGGAGGAAAAAGCAGAAGAATACCTCATGATGACATGGGGAGAACATGCAAACTCCAAACAAGCAACCCCAGCAGAGACTTGAACCCTGGGCCCAGAAGTGTGAGGCAACACTGCTAACCACAAAATCCCAGACATCAACCTGCTAAACACCTTTTCTGGACTCCAGACTCCAGTCCCAGGCAGCACAAGGTACAAGGCTGGGAGACTCACTGGACATAATGCCAGCTCACCATAGGGCACACAGTCGCACTCCATGTGCAATTTAGAGACACCAATTAAACAAACTGCATGTCTTTGAATAGCAGGAGCAAATTCAGGCACTATAGAAAGAACATGTCAACTCCACACACACACACACACACACACACACACAGGAGGTGGGATTCGAGCACACTAGGTGTGACCCTGAGAGATCCTGGTGTTAAATATCACCTAGGATCTGGGTGAAAAGCCTTCTCTGCTTATGAAGAAAAATGCCAAAAAGACTCTGGGGGGAGAGCGCTAATGTGTTAACCAGAGCAGCCACACGGTAGCATTAAGAGGGCCGTGGGTCAAAGGTCAGCTGCTTCAGAAAAGACGTTTTCCTCAGGCATGCACTGAGAGCGATCGGACAGATACGGCCGCTGCAATGAGCACTCAGTGGAGGTGTTTCAGGCGTCGTCAGGACTATGCGCCGCACGTGAGCCCATCCGTCGACACCTCGGCAGAGCTCAGTCCGTCGCTACGGGTAATAACTGCGGCGGTACCGCATTTTCTGTTGCTGATCCACTGTAAACACGCTGTAGATTCTTCACGTACCTTTTCATCCATCCTCAGGAGGATGAGTAATTCAGGAAGATGACATCGGCTGTGTGGCTCCTAATTGGAACATGACCTTGAGGGTCACGCGTTTCCCTTTGCCGCGATAATTACGCTGCATCGCTGCCTCCGTCTCCCTCACAGAGTAAAACAGGCACGGCAGATCAGACCACCCTCCCTTTCCAGGCTGAAGTGCAACTCCAAAGGTGTCACTTGCATACGAAACCCAATCGGTGTGAAAAGAATGTCAAGAGGTGACCCAAACAGCAGCCCGTCAGCTTGAATTTACGGTGGCATTTTCAGATTCCAAGTGATTTAATACAAAAGATATCAAGTATGATGGACAGTGCAAATGGCTTGCTTTGTTTTATTTCACTTCCGAGGTACTTCAGGATAAAAACCCCTTTTGAATAGGCATGTTATCAAAGGCTCTATTTATGATTCATTTGCCAGATTTCCTGCAAGACAGCCCCGGTGAGAAAATCTGTATTTCTATTACCGGTGTTTCTGCAATCATGCTCCAGGAGGTGAGAGTCATTCGAATCAGCGATTACTCAGGCTGCCCCCCAGGTTAATGCCCACCATGTAACTACGTTGTGAGTAAGCGTCACACCCCAGGGAACACAGTCTTCCCAGCTCCCACACAGAAGTCGCCTCCTGCATGCTGTACTTAAAGGGACATGGTCAGTCTGGTAAACACCTGAGCGTTGAAGGAAGGAGCATATGTCCTGCAAGCTGATGGACCTGCACTCACATTCAAACCTCGTTTAAACTTGTTCGTATAAGGGAGAACATGCACCTCGGAATTTTTGAGGATTATATAAGTAAGTTTTAGGGACATGCAATAAGTACATCAATTCTGCACATGCACAAGAAACATCAGTCGCAGAACCATTACTCTCCGTTACTCAGATTACTCAATACTCAGGACATCAACCACGTCGGCAATATACGGAACTTTTTCGCAAGCTTAAATTTTCATGATTACTCTTTTACCCCATTGCCTGTCCATCCATCTTATAACCTTTACACCCCTGTGCCTGTGATCAGAAGGTTGCTAGTTCGAGCCCCAGCCCTGGCTGAATAGTCACATGTCCCTAGGCCCTTGAGCAAGGCCCTTAACCCCCAGCTCCATGGATGCTGCTGTGGGTGGCTGCCCTTCACTGCCAAGCTCGCTCTCTCCTATACATATGTGTCTGGGTGTCATGGAGAAGCGAAAAGAGAATTGCCTCATGGGGATCAATTAAGTGTCATTATTATTGTTATCCTGCTCAGGATGAGAGGAGGGCCTAGAGCCTTTCCCACGCGGCACCAGCAGGTTTTAATGTCTGGGTACATATTGCTTGTTCTATCTTCCATCCATCCATTTTCTGTAACCTGTCTCATTCAGAGTGACTGGGGGTTCCAGAGTCTATCCCGGAGGCTATAGACACAAGGCGGGAAATAAGCCAGTAGGGAGACCGACCCAAAACAGGTTGTTTCATCTTGTCAAAAACAATATATAATGCAAAATCATAACAAAGGCAGAAATGCATCTCAGTCTTGATTCTGAGTGAAAAAGAAAAACATGATTCATATTTAAAAATACTGCTGCCCTTCTGTTGTACGCATGACAAAAAAAAAAAAGCCATGTAATGTCTAAATGGGGTCTAACGCGGGTCACACGATGCGTGCAGGCGTCCACACTGGAGGACACTCTGTACAGGATTCCAGTCCATCACAGTGTGCATATCTAGTTTCAAGTTTTATTGTCGCATGTGTTTCGAGGATTCTTGCGCTACATTTTCAGGGAAGCGGACAGGCACACGGAGGGACAGGACAAACAACAGTGCGATGCAAGACGAGACAGGGAAACATAAGAACAAGCAAACTATAAATAAGTAATGGATGATGCAATGGGGATAAGTATGTCCAAATAACCACAAAGGTAGAAAGGTACTGGAACAGTGCAGATGTGAAATATTAACAACAGAGTGCAATACAATGCAGTGGATGAATATATACAAATACTCATAACCATACACCTTGATGCCCATTAGCCAAATGCATGTCACTGTTTTGGGGGTACAAGACTGTAGATCCAAGCCTGTATATTTGCTAATGTATTTCATTCAGTCTGTTGTTATTATGTGTTATGTTCAGTGTCATTCAGTTTCAGATGTTCAGTTTACCAACTCTAGAATCGCACCAAAACAGCTATATCTATACTATCAGAGCTAGCAAACTGAAGTCTGTTTCTTGCTACATGGAAATGGGAAACTCAAACATGTTTGTTCGCTACTTCTCTGAAATATCACAGCATTAAAATGCACACCCACACTAAGTATTCACTTAAAGCACTAAGTACAAATGCGATTGACTAGATATACATTCATTAATCTTTCTGTTTGGTGGAGGAAGGGAGAGGGGAGTTTCTGACTAAGCTGAATACTCAGCGAAAATTTACATTTAAAAGAAAATTAAGTTAAGATCAGCGACAACCACTGAATCCCATCTGGTCAAAACTCTTTAAGAGGGATCATTCTTAAATATGGCAGGAGGATGTTCATTATGCATTCACACGGCTTTTCATTGATACGGTTGTATATTTTTATAAGCATGTCAATTTAAGGTGTTAATTTAAACTCTTTTAAATATTATGGAAGATCTGCAGAATCCCATTCGGATAACAAATACAGTATTATAACTTATGTCATCTACTAGACCAGGCAGTAACGTCTGGAGATGTACCACTCCAATTACCGCAAAATATAACGGTGAGCCGCAGACTGATTACAACTTTCACGTTGACATTCTCTAAGAGTCAGAGAGATGAATAAGAACCGTGACCGTAAATACGGCAGAACAAAATAAACCATAGATGAATTGATCAAAACACATTCATCATCAGCTTAGTAATAAAGCTTTGACAATTTGTTTGTAAAATAACGAATTTATTGATGAAGGTGATCTCCGTCTTGAGGACACTGCAGTACTCCCTCTCATTTTTGGCTTGCTAGACAAGAGTTATGTTCTTTTGAAAAACATTTACACCTACAGGAGACTGTAAATTACTATCTGTTGAGGCTTTTTTTTACTCAGAATATTAATGTCATAAAAAAATCACATGACACCTGCATGACATAATTCTCCATTATAAAACCGTCGCTGCAGCGTCTGACAAACACGCTACAGGGACTGCCATTTCCGTGTTACTCCACGTCAACTTCTGCTCATTGTTAACTCTTTCATTAGTCAATAAAATCGTGAATTTATTTGACGTATTACGCATCATAAAATATCAGCTCTATTTGAATTTTTTCCAACAAGGAACATGAGATCACTATGAGAGCGCTTTATGAGACGCCTTTAATTGTAAGCCGTTAGGGCGAGCAGTCCCTCCTGCTTTCATGCTCCCGAATCACCGCAGCCCTGCCGATTTGGTCGATCCTTCTCTTCTCCACGGTCAGATCCTCTAGACTCTGAAACTCCAGCACCTGGCTCTTCTTCTCGGACAGTTTCACTTTTAACCGGTACGGCTGCTTTCCGATTCTGATCTCGCCTCCCGTTTTGAACTCCCGCTTACCGAACCGGCACCAGGCGGCGAAGCACTCGGAGTTTCTCCAGCTCAGCTCCCGGTCTCTGGCCCCGACCTGCTCCATGGCGTTCCGAACCACTACGTCCGGGTGGAAAGCTTTGTATTTATAAAGCTCATTCACAATTCTCCCCCTCTTGCCGTGGCTGGCATCAGTCAAATAACTATTTTTAATCTCGCCTCTGTGCAAATGGACCACCTTGAAGTCCCCCACGTACACCACCCAGTGCGGGAACTGGCTAGTGGCCACGAACTCCACCAAGTCGCCCGGCCTGCACTTGTTGGACAGATTCTCTGGGGAGGACGTCACCATGTCCGCGCTTTTAAGGTTCTTCTCGTAGATGCATTCGTTTCTGTTATAAATCGCATATTCCAGCTCATTGCTTTTATCGTAATGCGTTGCATCCTGTACCTGCTCCTTCTCTCTTCCATCAGCAGTATCCTCCAGCTCCTCGTCATCGTTTGAGAAGATGTAGGAGACCCCGATCCGTGAAGTCTCCTCTTCAGCGTCCATCCCGTTCGGGTCCGTAGTCGGAACTTCTGCGTAACTTAAATGAGTCAGTTTTTCGACTTGATTCCCCATCCTGTTATACAGTATGTTTAAAACGTACAGAACCACCTGTTATGGGGAGGGCCGAAACCTTCCAAAATTCAACTAAATTTCAAGATGATCCGGGTTTCCAATCCATTTACCGCCGGGGCTGGTTTTTGTGAAGAATCTGACTGGTCCGATGAAGAAACGGTGCAGGACAGGAGTCACCGTTCAAGACTGATGCTGCGCGGAGACTCCCGCATGTCCAACTAATTCAACGCGACTCAAACATGTGTTCTTTTCCACGTCCATCTCGGCATAACAAAGTTGCAAAAATGCAATAACAAATGCGTCTATTTAACTTACCAGAAATGGTATGCAATTACGTACAAATCAGCCAACGTAAGTGTGTTTATTTAAAAAGCAGTTCTCTCCACGGACGGCTTACCCGTATTGTCGAGAAGGGCAGTTTCCCGCAGCGAAGCTTTGATTGTGCGGCTGCGGGAAGCAGAGGGGACCGGACCCAGAGCCGCCGCCACCGCCGTGCAGGAGCCTCACTCCCCGTTTAAAGCAGCAGCGCGCATTTTCCCTCCC
Organism: Mormyrus proboscirostris; assembly: GCA_026779585.1. Taxonomy (NCBI): domain Eukaryota; kingdom Metazoa; phylum Chordata; class Actinopteri; order Osteoglossiformes; family Mormyridae; genus Mormyrus; species Mormyrus proboscirostris. The sequence goes on from JAODKF010000051.1 coordinate 4,669,569, forward strand.
TCCGTACTGACAACCGGCATGCAGGAGATGGCTGAGCTCAGTGATCCAGATGAGACATTAGTGACTTTATAATTATGGGTCATTGTCTCTAATGTTCAGCGAAAATTTCAGAGCACCCCACCGGGGGCTCAAGCAGTGCCATCTGTCACCAGTGAAATTACTGGTGGGTCCCAGCTCGCGTTTCCAGGTAGACAGGGCAAAGATTTAGGGATTGATTGGTGGCTACTGCAAACGGCTCTTTGGCATTTTTCTTAAGGTGGGGGGTCCGGCAGCATTTAAAATAAAGGAGCATTTTGGATGCGGTGCTATTAAAGAAATGTTTGCGTTATCTGAAACGCCTAAAAACGCTTATTCGGTAACTCCTGGCCGCTTTGCAGCCTCCTCGTGCTTTAGTAAACGTGCCTTTAAACACCTGTTTAAATGTTTCAGCCGTGTGGCTAAATCCGTTGTTAACTGATCATTTATATGTTTAATTTAAGTATCCTGGAATACTGTCATAAAATGATGTTGACACTGGATATTTACGCTGTAGTTTTGCACTAGCATCTTTGCACTTTACTCCTGTTTAGGGCTGCTCGATGGTGTCCTGACTGCTTCGATCCACAGCTCCACTCCCGCAGCCTGATTGGGAAAGTCAAGGACTATGCAAATCGTCGTGATGCTGATCCTCGCGTCTGTACCGGTTGCTTATTGCTGTTTTATATACTTTCCCAGATTTGAGCTGTGTCCGGATAACATGTCTGCGTCGCATCACCACATAAGCAGGATTTCCAGAGTTCCGGCGAAGAGCGGCTTAGCCCTCGTCGGACGCGGCCGAAGGACCGGCCAGACTTCATCCGCTTCGATTCCTCAGCGAACAAGCGCGCAGGCTGCAGCACTGTCTTGTTTTTAATGACCTCCCGTGACAGCTGGCCGGGGCGCTGTGTGTGAGAGCAAACGTCCCTCTGCCCACCTGGGGGAATGTGTCAGCCAGGATTCATATGGCAGTTTGCCAGTCTCGCGTGCCAACATATCTATACAAAGTGCAATTCACAGCAATATTTCATCTCATAAATGCAAAATCGTGACTCCGATGCAGATAACCTGGTGAGGTGGATTCAAGGCAACATAACTAGTTAATCACAAAAGTGAATTTCCTGCAAATCGTAACAGTAACATTAGGGACATCATGAATCCTCCCCCCTCCCGAGATTTGGGGGTTCACGCAACACTTTATGGACTGAGCCTGACCCTGCTCCCTTCGTTCAGCTCCAGATTGCTCTGATTACAAGATTAAGCCAGGAAGTTATGTGGAACCATGAGTGACGGCAAAAGTCGCTGAGACAGAGGTTCACCGCCATAAGTGTGGAGGCAGCAGCAGGTGATCAGCCCTTGGTGGCCTGATCTCCACCTGGTATTCTGTAACCCCCCCTCTTGGGTTTGCAGGCCTAGAATAAATCCAGCCCTCGTCTCCACTGATTCCTTTTGAGATCCATTTCTGGTGCCTGTTAAAGAAAACATATCCATTAGTCAATGCTGCAAGCACCTTGCCAGTTTTCACACTCAGAAAAAGGGTAACAATTTGTACTGTTGCTTGTCAGTGGGCCTTTATCCTCATGGATCTGTCAATTGCACCCATAGCTGTAGGTAATTTTATCTTTTAAGGTACAAAAATTGACTCTGAGGATCATTTCTGTACCATCGATGGTACATTAATGCTGTTTGTACCTTTGTGAGTCAATGGAGGCCCTGACTGAGCCTCTTGAGAGGCTGAGCAATGGGTCTGGGATTGTGGGAGTTCTGGATAAAACCCAAGATCCAGGCCTTTAATGACTTCTTAGGCACAGCCATCAGTAGTGTGTCTGTCCCTGGGGAAGGTGTCGCTTCACCTCACTTACCTCAGCAGCGACATTCATGTCTCTGGTGACTCTTCCTATGAAGTCAACAGACAGATTGTGAGAGCATGAGGGGTCATGGGGTCACTGGAAAGGGGTGCGTGGCGATCCCGATATCTTTGCAAGAGGACGAAGGTCCAAGTCTTTAGAGACCTGGTGCTCCCTGTCTTGCTATATGGCTGTGAGACATTGGATGTTCTGGGACTGGACTTCTTTGGTACTGTGTCACTTCAGAGAATCCTTGGGTACTGCTGGTTTGACTTTGTGTCGAATGAGCAGTTGCTCATTCCCAATTGAGTCCCAATTGAGGCACATTACCTGCGTTGTGAGGGAGCGTCAGTTATGGCACTACGGCCATGTGGTGTGTTTCCCTGAGGGTGATCATTGCTGAGGACCCAAGCGGCTGGACCAGGCCAAGGGGACGCCCACGTAACACCAGGCTGCGGCAGATGGATGGTGATTTCTGGAGGGTGGGACTGGACCGTGTGTCTGCCTGAGGGGGTCGTTGACCAGGATCCCAAGGAGCTTCACTGTGTGGTGGGTGCGGCAACATGCTGCATCAGCGCATGCTCCCCAACCTGACCTGACCTGTACCTTTGGGATGTTCCTCAGAGTCCATTTCTGTACCCTAAAAGGTAGAATTATAGAGGTACAACCCCAGTAACAAGCAAAGGTGCACATTTTTACCCTTTTTTCTGAGGGTGCATGTCATAATTGATTATGTTTGGGACATGTATACAGACTTGATGCAACTTTTATGAGTTGATACAGCTAGTGGGGTTTAGCAAAACTTTGTCCACTGTGCAGTGCTGAGCTGCCACCTTGTGGCAGAAAGGCATTAAATTCATCTTCAGCAAGAGTCAGAGGGCAGCAGCAAACAGCCGCCCTGTAGTTTTAATCAAATGTAGACAATGAGGTTCATTCCAGGGATACTCTACGGTTTGCTTTTTTCATCTCCCTCCCTCTCCTACCTCAGTGCAGCTGTTCAGCTCCCTAAAACACATGGCAGTTAGGCCATCCTGGGAAAACAGGCTGCGGGCAGCCAACATCAAACGAGCGGGCGTGCATACGAAAGGCAAGCACTGCAAAACAGCCGCGGCATGTCTGCAGCGCCCCCTGGAAAGAATCACCGCTTGGACAGAAATCAGCAAGTCATGTCAGATTCTGTTCGGCACCTTTCAGATGCTGCAGAGGACACCGGGCATAGAGTGTAGACACAGAGGGTTTCATTCCATAATCATAGTACAGGGCACAATTAAATCATGTAATGAAATCTCGCTCGGTAATGAAATCAAGTGGGTCTCCTGGAGGGTGTTCTTGTGGGAATGACGTGGAGCTGATACAGGTTGATATGCGAAAAAACAACTCTGTATCTGCAAAAACGCGACAGTATAGGACAGGAGGGACAGGACCACACTATGATGTGAAGTTGGGGATAGTTAACACAGGGACCCTCAACAGAAGATGGGACAGAATAATGGTGGTGTTAAGAAAAAATGCTTATGTAAAAATGCTAATGAACTTACGTATGATTGCAGAGTCCCCTGTTGTACAGGTAACTAATTTGTGACCAAGACGGTTGGGATCCTAATAAACATGGCATTGAAAGGTATCCAGACACCTGTCATGTCAGAAAGGAAGTATAGGCTAAGGCATCAACATGTATGTGAAGTCAGCATGCACACATGACAAACGTAGCCGGCGTATGCTTTTAGCCAACAGCGGTGCATCACACTGACATCTCCTCTCCTCCAGCCCTGACCCCCCTAGCCCACATCAGCCTGAGCACATTTCTGTGATGTCATCACTATAGCGATGGTAGGAATTCAGGATCAGGAATTCCCTCAGAGCACAGATCCACAATGAGAGCACAGGAGGCCTTTCTGGGGTCGGCACATCACATATTTATTCATATCTTTTGTTTTACATAGTAAATCTGTGATTGCACATTTCTGGAAGGAGGAATGTCACGGCTGTACCATTTAATTACAGTGGTAATATTCACAGTCCCAACAAACACACAACAACAAAATTTTCTAAAAAGCAGACCAACATTACAAATCTACAGGTAATTAGTCCTCTAACACTGTAACAGGTGGTGCGATGCAGAGGCCAGGGGAGCTGCTGGACTGGAGGGGAGGATCAGGAGGCCAGTTTGCTGATAAGGCTGGCAAATGGATGGGGGAAAAATACAGGACAGACACAGACACCAGTCATGCTGCACCAGGAGCTCAAGGAGAATCACCAGCAACCACACCAAAGTCCTGCCAAAAATCCCAGCCAGCTCCTGTACAGGCCAGTGCCTCGGAAAAGCCATGGAGGGTCAAGCTAGACAAATCTAGGCTCAACACAGCTGAGTCCAACAGAGCCAGACAGACCAGGACCAACACAGCCGAGCCGAGCCCAACACAGCCGAGTCCAACAGAGCCAGACAGAACCAGGACCAACACAGCCAAGCCGAGCCCAACACAGCCGAGTCCAACAGAGCCAGACAGAATCAGGACCAACACAGCCGAGTCCAACAGAGCCAGACAGAACCAGGCCCAACACAGCCGAGCCAAGCTCAACAAAGCCGATAAAACTGTGCCCATCGTAGCTGAGCCAGACAAAACTGAGCCCAACACGGGTGAGACAAGCCCAACACAGCCGAGTCGAGCCCAACACAGCTAAGCAAAGCCCGAAATGGCGAGACAAAACAAAGCCCAACACAGGTGAGCCAAGCCCAGCACAGCTGAGTCCAACTAGGTCGGACAAAACAAGCCCCGACAGCCAAGCCAGACAAAACCGACGCCACCAGAACCGGGCCTGCCCGAGCATCTCTCGCTCCAGTGGGCCCTGATGCCCATCTGGGTGTGTGGCAGCTCTGTGACCAGCCTTTGGCTCCTAATGCACAACAGATGTTCCCATCAGGTGATCATTCTGTAAACAGAATCCCAGTGACCCTTCACTGCCGTCTGACAGCACCAGGCAGAGCACATTTGGCAAGCTAATCAGCATCTCCAGCAAATGCATATTCCAAACAGAGCAGAACAGGGCAGGCCACAGAAGTGCTTGCTCTTTGGTGCACAAAGCGGGTCAGCACCCCTGCGCCGACCAAAACACGGTCACCTCCTACCGTCCCTGACAGTGTCTGGTAAAAATGAACGCTCCGTAAACAAAAAAAAGTTATATCTCTCACTGGTCCACGATCCCAAACATCGGCGTGCAACATTAAAATCCACCTTACAGCATGTTCTGTTTACTGGCTGGTTCAGTCCAATACTCCTTACGAACTCCTGTGCAAATGAGTCGTGCATTAGGCTACTGACAAAAAAAATTTAAGAGATCTGGGTTCAAGTGCTAGATCAGAAGAGCCTCTAAGTTACAGGCTCGGTCCTACAAAGTTGTTTTCCTGACATCGTCCATATACACTTGGCCAGCAACTGGCCTTTTCTTATATCTTTGTACATTGTATATATAAGTTATCATGTAGCAGAAATAAGATCTGATAATATTTTTTGTGAGGGTTTAAAAACCAGATTCGCGCCTCAATAAATACCCACGGTGTTACTTTTGGTGCCGTTTCCTGAGTGCCTCCAGTTTATCAACACCAGTAGGGAGCATCGCAGACATGCCTGCATCTCTGAGTAACGCCGGCTATTTACGAGAGCAGCCAATCAGGAGGGGTGGGGTAGGCGGGGCTTGCTGTGGACATGTTGCAGGTTGGCTGGGTGTGGGAGGGAGGACACAAGGCCCTAGGTGGGCTGGTCTTTCTGCAGGTCTGAGATATGGATGGGGGGCGGGGCTCGGCCGTTCCACTCGCTCAGGTGGCCGTCCTTGAAGAGCAGGTTGAGTGCTGGAAGGGGTACGCCGGACTCAGCAGGGGGTCGGCTCAGGACGCTGGAGACTCCACCCTCGGGGTCCACAGGCTGGGTGCTCTCCTGTGGATACAGTTGGATGAGTGCGCAAGTGAGGGGTACTGCTTTTTATTTCCCAGAATCCCATGCTGTTGTACTTTTCTATCATTCCTGTGTGACCGCATGCCTTATAAGTGGGTGACGTGCTATTTGAAGCTACTCTGCACAGATGCGTCTGTCGAGCAGGAAGCTGTTAGGTAAATAACAGGTGGTGCATATTTGCATGTGTCCAGCTTCCTGTGAGCAGCTACAGCGACTGTGTCATGCATAATTCATTATCCAGGCATTACGACTGAACTTGTGCCGTGAGATATTTGTGGAAATAATCTGCTGAAGGTTATGATGGAAATAATGTAATTTTGTAACCAATAACAAAAACGGGGATCCTGAACACTGAAACAAAGAAGTCAGACATAATGATTCCCTGTTTAGGAAAAAGTGAGTGAATTCCCTTACCTGGAAGGACTGGACAAAGCTCAGGACTCTCAAGGACAGTTTTCTGCTGGAGTGAAGCAGCTCCTGCAGGCTGGGGAGCAGGATTGAGACTCAGTTCTCTTTTTCATCCATGGGGTACCGCAGCATCCTGCCAGGACCGAGCTGACAGAGGAAGCCCCTTTACCTGTCTTTGCTACACAGCCGGTGAGCGATGATCTTCTCACAGACTCTGCGGTTCAGCTCAGAGCTGAAGAGAGGCATTCCGAAACACAGCTCCAGAGGGACCCAGTCATCCTCTGATGAGGGCGCTGTGAAGCAAACGGGGGAGGGCGGGGGATTTCAGACAGAAAGAACGGATTATGTCACTGTCCTTCAAGCTAAAAGCAAGAATGACAGATGGGTTACATTCTGGCCTTAAGATTACACTGCTAATTACAAAGTCTTTTAGGATGGGAGTTTTTGGAAGGGGGGGGGGGAGCTGCTTACGTACCTTCATTTCCTTGCTTTTTGTTTGCCTCGCCGTTAATCTCCTCCGTGACGAGCTCGAAGGACTCTGTGCTTCCGTTGGCATCATAACCGACCAGCTCGGTGTCACCTAACACACAGGTGGAGGCTTAAGGTGATGACTGGAGGAAGATGAGCAGGACTCACATACAGAGACACATCTCCCCCCTCTCCCCACCCTAGCCATCATAATACTTCAGCTTCAGTACTACTGCTCAACTTGCCAGATTGCTGTGTGTTATATGAGAGTCTGCGCACAGCGTCTCTGCTCCCGTGGGCTTTACATACCCTTGAGTTGAGTGGCTCACAATTATCGCAGGAAACCCTATGAGAGGTGTAGCTCAACTGCCTTTAGCCAAGCTGCCTTTAGCTAAGCTGCCTTCAGCTGAAGCCATGCACCCCGTCCGTGCTGACCTCTGCCATCTGAGCACTCGCTCAGCCTCCGACGGTGACGGCGGTTAGGGTTCAGCATGGTCACGTAGCCACACAGGTGTTCTAGGTCCACCTTGTCGCGGAGGGTCCTCAGAGCTTTATGCGCACACATGTTGGAGTAGGAGAACTCTGAGAGGGGGAAGGGGTTTAAACCAGAGAGGCAGAATTACCATCAATAGCAGAACATTGGTATCGATGTGGAAGACAGTGGGATTTCTTTACCTGCTTTGAGATCTTCTTCATCAAATGGGAACGGGACATGAACGGTTTCTCCATGGCCGTGGAGTCCATGGCCCTGAGCACATGCACATGCACGTTAAACAGATATCTGGTCATGTCTTCAAAATGTTCTTAGCCAATCATGCACCAAAAGCAACAAGTCACTGTTTACCTACAGGAAGTACCAGGTGACCCCTTCATATCTGTATGGGTACTTTTAATGTGGGCACAATACAGCAGAGGACCACATCTGTCATCTCCAGCACCATGACTGCTCACCTCATCTCCAGCTCCCACCCCAATAGGTTCACCTCCAGCTCCCATCCCGTTGCTCTGGTCTCTTGATCATATCCTATTAGGTTAATTTCATGATTCCATCCTACTAGGTTCCTCTTGATCCCATCCTGTTGGGTCCACATCTAGCTCCTGTCCTAATAGGCTGATCTTTCAATTCCATCCTACCAGGTTACCCCTCCACTTGATCTCATCCTTTTGGGTCCACATCAGGCTGCCATCCTATTAGGTTGATCTCTCGATCACATCCTACTAGGTTCCCCTCTTGAACCCATCCTGCTGGGCTTGTCCCTAACTTCCATCCTATAGGGTAGATCCCTTAATCCCATCCTGCTGGGTTCATCTCATCACAGCCCTACTGGATTCAGCTCCAGATTCCCATATTTACTCCACACTGCTCCACAGCTTAAGTACATCATTTAAAAGATATTTAAAAGGCCATCGTCAGAAATCATGTTTCTATACTAATCCAGAACATGCACTAAAAGACACTTGCTAGAGGAAACTTCTCTTTTCTTCTTATCACTAGACAAACTGAGAATTTATGAAATAAGTATTATTAACCAAACCTATAACAAATCAATAACAAGCAAAAGGGTCTCCCAGAATAAATTCTGGTTACATTAAATTCTTGTTTTCCTTTGATTGTGCAAATAAAATACAGCATAACTCATCAATCCTTGTACACCCCTGTCTGTAAGCTGAGGATTTCCACAGCCAGTCCAGCACTTAGTCCAGGCCTACCTGAATCAGCACAGCTGAATGGGTCAGTGCATCATTCAGCATGGTCAGCACATTGGACGTTGGCACAACGCCGGGGTCGTGGCCCCAGGAAGTAATCAGCAGCCGCTCGTAAGTCTAAAAATAAAACCCAATCAATTAATATTCAACTGCCATTCATAAGCCAGAAACCTAGGAATGGAGCACGGCTGACCTGGAAGATGTCCGGCAGCTTCCGCAGTCTGGAGCCCTTGGATAGCAGGAGGGACGGCGGGCCCTGGCCGGTCACATGGTACAGGTAGAGCTTGAACCAGATAGAGCTGACCTCTGGGATGGCAGGCCCAATATGCTAGAGACGTATCGTTATACAGTGAGTATCTGAACTGGAACATACAAACATGACAGACAGAAGCATTGGCAGGACTGATGAAGGATTGATGAAGCCGTGTGGGCTGTAGGAAAAGGGGACCGAGACCCTTTGGGCAGGAGCTCCTCACAGTCCGTCTGGTGCTCGCCATTGCCAGGTCTGGTCGCAATCAGATCTTCAGAGGGGTACTTTACACAGAAGCTCTTATATGTATCAACTAGATCCAACAAATCTGATTTGAAAATTCCCACCAATGAATAATTTTCTCCTGCTGCGCCAGCTATATGGTTGTATATAAGGAGTATAAAGTAGCATTCAGATAATGGCAGGCTTTTCCATGAGCATCCAGCCCAGCAGAGATGCTGCATCATAGCAAAACAAGTTCTGCAGTCAACAGCAATGATAATTATACTCTGCCATTTGTACAAGTACAGGTACACAGGAATTGTCTCCATCTCACTCTCCTATGAGAGTATGACTACTCTGCTGCCCATGGCAACCGGCGACCTACCAATCATAGACACAGTCTTAACCTGCAGAGCCACACACTGCCCCACAACACAATACGAGACAAACAGGAGCTGTCAACAAGCACACGACCTCTACGGGCTCCCACGCAAAGGCTCACCTGGGGCGTGCAGCTGCTGATTGGTCGGATTTCGTTGCTAAGCGGTGCCATGGAGACAAGCAGCTTGTAGTTTTTGTTGAGCACACGGCTGCAGGTGGCCGGGTCAAGGCCCAGCAGGCTCTCGCATCGGAGGAGGTCCAAGGGCAGGCCTAGGGACACAGACAGCAGCCTCAGGCTTGCAGGTTTAACCATGTGCTTACAGGAACCGCGTTACATCGGGGGATTTCTCTCATGTATGCATTGCGTTCCATCTTCCCAGAGGTGTGAGGTAACAGTGCTGAACCACAATACTGTCCTCTATACATTTCCAAAAAGTAAACCAGTCTTACCATCACGAAATCTGAATGTGCAAAGAGACGCTGAACCTCAGTATCAGCTTTAACACATACTATACAAAAGTCAAAGAAAATGATGTTTCAATGATCTTGTTGTGTGTTGCTGTAAAATAATTACGCCGCTCAGTGTGTCAGTTTGGCCATTTCAAAATCTCTCCTCCAATCACCCCTGTATATGCAGCACCCGTCCAATACATCAATGTATTTTTTGACTCAAGCACTACCACCCCTTATTTAACTGATTAGCCAAATTAATTGACCTAGTAGTGAAAATATATGGAATATATATGCCCCTAAGGAACCAAAGCGGTACTCATCTAGCCATCCGATGAGATAATTTTGTAGAGAAGAGAAGAAATTTGTTTATTTTTATTGTGTTGCTATTAATTTGAATATGTTTTAATGCATATTAGCTCATGGGAAAGATAAATGGCTTTAAACAATTTCTTTGCCTAAAATGTATGCAGAGTGCTACATGAGATATCCCATGACTACTGTACCGTGCTGAGGGCTAGACTGGCCTTCCAATGGCTTACCTGCAGCACACCATGTTCCGATGTTAAAATCCCCGGTGGCTACGTACCGATATTTGGTAGCTCAGGGTCAGAAGTCAGCTCCTTGTTGTAGCGCAGAAACAGTATTGTATTCCTGAGAGTTAGTGCATGGTCAAAGTAGCGCTGGGCCTCCCCTTCCGCCGTGCTCTCCACCTATAAAGAGGCGAATTCGGTCACCCCAGGGAGATTCGGGCGCCCGGAGGGCACACCGCCAAAGCCTCAGCCTTGCCTTCTCAAGCTCCATCAGGAAGCTGTCCAGGGTTTCGTCAGAAAGCTTCCCCACTTCAAACATGGTGACAGCATGACTTTTAAGGTTCTATGGAAGACAGAATTCATTATCAGTCATATACAAGAGGACTAAAAATATACACATCTATGTAGTGTGACAGACAGACAGCTAGCTAGTGAGCTGTGCCTCCCGTCAAGGCCAAGCACGGGGACACCCCCACTCTTCACTCACAGGCGAGAGGTTCCCCATCATGAGGAAAGCCGTGAGAGTGGAGTCAAACAGGAAGGCGATCCGCTTGGTGGGACCGGTGGGGATGTTCAAGCTGCTGACGCTGGCAGAGTCTGTAAAAGCAGACAGGCGGGTTCAGAACAAGCAGCTTCAGAGCAGAAGCCTGTGGGTTCGGCCTCACATCTAACGGGTTTATTGTCTGCAAGCTCAGGAAGGAAATGTTTATAAATGGAGCTGTCGGAGTTTAAGGTAGCAACCAAGGCAAACATGTTACAGCAAAGCCTACATAGAAAGGCCAGAGGTTTCAGATTACAGGGATCCACCCCGATGTCTAGTTCCCACCTTGATCCTCCAGGCTGGTGGTGTCCGTGTCTGTGGCGGAGGATCCAGCCTCCATAACAGGACTCCCTCCTTCCCACGAAAGCAGCATCTTCTGCGGGTCCATCGTACTTCTGCAAGGGGAGGCTAACACTTTATTGACCGCGATGCTGAACGCAAGTTTCACACTGAGCTCCTGTCACACATGCACATGACCTACTGCCTACATCACGTGCTTCTTTTCCATTTTTCACTGTCAGCCTCAACCTGTCGAAAGTCGCATTGCTGTTTCAGTACCCCGACATGCACTTACAGTTACTAACGGTTACTAACTGCACGACAATCACCACCCAGTTCATGTTCGTAAGTTCCACGGTGCCATGGTAAAAGTCATGCAAACAACATATTTTTATGCATTTAAATGTAACTGGGATAACTGATTACAGCCTGTGTGCCTGTAACCAGGAGGTCACCAGTTCAAACCCAGCCTCAGCACATCTGTGGGTCCTTCAGCGAGGCCCTTAACCCCCAGCTCCCTGGGCGCCGCTACGGGTGGCAGCCCTTCAGTGGCAAGTTGAGGGAGGCATAAAGACAATTTCCCCACGGGGATCAATAAAGTATCAATTATTATTATTAACTGAATTGTATCCTGTGTATGGATCGGGGCTGCACTTAATTAAACATTAGGTGAGCAGCTGAAAAGCACTGGGGCAGCTTCAGAAGTCTGCATTACATTAGAGAAAGAGAAAATGCTCAAACTCACACCTTCAAAGGGAGAATTACAAAGCCGTCCCAAAACGCCTAGAGGCAGCTTTAGGTCCCTTAGGAGGAAATGACCTGAAATAAGTCCTTAATTGAGTTCCAAAGGTTAACTACCTTAAGGAGAGTGGCACACTGCCTCAGTAGTCAGCATTACAGTCTCACACCTCCACGGCTGAGGGTTCAAATCCCTCCTCTGCTCTGCATGCGAACAGTTCGTTTGCGTGTCTCCCCCTCCGGCTTTGTAATTCCCCTCCGCAATCCAGACACATGTATTTAGGCTACCTTGCATCATCCAGCATGTACCCTAGCCTTGTACCCTGTGCTGCCTGGTATACACACCAAGTGGTTAGAATATGGATGGATAAATTAAAACAAACATGTAGGCAATCAATTAAGAAATAAAGTACTCTAACGGTAGGAACTCAATAAATATAGTAGGTTAATGGTGATCCCCGTAATGCAACAGAAATGGCTGAGTAGTGATGTTTATGAACATTTAAGGTGACAAACACTTTTGGGCCCTTGGGCACTGAGGAGCCCCCACCCCCCAGGAAGAGGGAGGTTGTGGTAGTGGGGGATTCAATTATTAGGG
>JAODKF010000051.1:4682055-4695995 GCA_026779585.1 Mormyrus proboscirostris
TCTCCCCAAGCGAGCTTGATGGGCCGAATGGCCTCCTCTCGTTTGTATATTTCTTATGTTCTTATGTTCTTAAAGCACAGAGCTGTCACTGGAGCAGTAGACGGTCAGGTAACCTACTTCAGCCTGTTAACACAGGGGACGTTCCTCCAGGAGAGGTGAAGCTGGTCCTGACTGATCACCTGACCCTTCTTCACGGCAAAGCCCAGGCGGCAGTACATGGACACGGCATTCTGGACAAGGAGAGGAACACGAATCCATGAAGGAGTGAGACAGGCCCACTTTAGCGCGCTTACCAAGCAGCGTTTCATATGATCTGAATGTACATTCACCGCATTTCACACAATCTTTTCCATATCGCTGCAATAAATCCTGAATCCAAGTGAACCATGCAACATAACAACTGTAGTCTATAATTAAGACAAGTGAATTCAGCTGGAAGGCCACACACCCACGCCAAGTACCATAGGCTGAGTGGACTCTCCTTCGCAACCCTGCAGTGTAGATGTTTACTGTGTGAAAACGGTTATGAGTCGTCACATAATGGGAGGCTTTACTGAGAGCAAGTGAGGCTCAACGGTAGCCAGAAGCTATGTGGGCTCACACAGCCAGCGGTAACAGCATCATTCAGTTACAGGGACGGCTTCCAGGGCCAACAGTACATACCTTCACCAGACCCAGGTCGATTTCCAGCACGTTAGCCAACTGAAACGAGGAGAAGGGGAGTCAGCTGGCAACAGACTCCATGAACGGTGACTGAACGTGACGCATCGCGCAACTCACCTCTGACACGTTAGTCTGCTCGTCGATAGACACAAAGATCTTATAGAGCAGCGTCTCGAAGTAATCCCCCTGGACCCTGTTCATCACAAACCCCTCCAGAGGTGGGACTAGGAAAGGGGTAGAAGGAAAAGGGCTGCGAGTGAAAACGGACATCGGAGACGCGGGGATACAAGCCGGACATGTGCAGCGAAGCAGCAGTGATAAGACTTGGTCATAGTCACTGGATGAGCACAACAATACGTGCAAGTTCAGTGAGACTCTGGCTTTTGGACACCAAACATTAAGGCACGAGTCAAACAGAAGGGAAAGCACACATTTAATATGAACAATAAGCAAAGCATTTTACACACCTTTTACCCACAGATGTGTGCAACACTCAGTTACAGTAACCCTTTAAATTCTAAAACAAATGTGCATGCTAAATACGCACAAAAAAAAAAAAATCTCACCTGAAATGCAGCTGTCATCCGATATGGGAACATCCAGGTATATGTAACCTCGGTTGTACAAACCTTTTAAGAAAGAAAAAGCGGGCTGTCTGAATCACATTTCAGCCAGACATGCGAGTTCTCAACATTTATATAATGTGTCAATGTCATTTACTTAGGGTACAGACTTCTTAAATGAAGCACTTACACACATCCAACCACTCCCACCCATATCCTGAATAGAGAAAGCAGGATTCTGGGTGCAGAGAGTAAAGAAAAACCCAAACGGAAAGTATGAGGGGAGCGGCGGGCAGAAAGCTGGGCGCGCTGCATGGGGGGGCCGTCAGCGGAACAAACTCCACTACCTATCTGTAGCCGGAACCCATTCAAGCCGCTGACTCATGTGGTCAAAAGCAGGCGACAGCGTGTGTGACAGCCTCCCCTGGACAGAGGAGTGGGACGGCCAGGTGATCCCTGATAGCGTCTCCGACAGGTACATGAAGGAGGTTCTAGGGAGACTCGCTGGAGTCAGATGGAGGAGGCCGGAAGAGAAGCCTCGCCTGCGTGACTCGCGTCGCTGCTCAGGTTATTTTGTTATTTTCAAAGGCGAAAATGGAGACGGGCAGTGCGGTCGGCCACGCGGAACTCAGTGGCCTGGGAATGGGCACACCGGCCGGTCACCTGACACCAGGACTATGCAGGAGCAGTCAGCCAGACTGACGCCACGCCCACGGACTCACTCAGCACCACGTTGAACTCCATGGAGCCGGCTAGCTGCGGACCGGCGTCGATCATCTTGTCGATGGCCTTCTTCTCTGCCGGGGAGCAGATCTGGGGGGAGGGGGGGGTTGACACATATATCAGCAGCGAGAAGAGCGAGTTTAAAAGTGCCGTGAAAAGGTTCCAAAAGCTGAGAGACAGGGCATGAGCGACGTATCCAGGTCGTGTTTCACCTTGTCTCGTTCATGACAGACAAAGCCTGGCTGCAGATGTGGATGACCCGTTCAGTAATGGCTATTCAGGGTGAGCACACACTGAACACCTAAAGACCACCGACTAGGTGGGAGCCACATGATCCAGGAGAGACGCGTCTCACCCTGATATCATCCTCCGTGATGTAGCCCGTCTGCACCACCCACCATGGCTCCACTGCTATCTCCACAGGTTTTGAGGGCAGCAGGTCCCGTGCCGATTTCCTGCGGAAAAATTTCTGGGGGGGGCAGGAGGTGTTGGTGAGCCGAGACCAATGACTATTGACCTACGACTTATGAACTACGACCCAGACACAACCTTCAGGCCTCATAGGCAGATCCTGGATTAGTTTCCCTGTAAAATTAAAGCTCCAGCTTTAAAAAAAAAAAAAAAAAAACACACACACACACACACACACACACACACACACATATATATAAGCTCACTCTGTTACAGCACAAAAAGAAACTCATGATAACTTCAATCTCTTTTCAGCTGCACTAGTCATACTGTAGTGCCTAGAAAGAGCACACAGTAATGACGTCAGACGTCAGTGAGGTGTGGGCAGCACCACTGGGAGATTCTTACTTTGGAAGACCTGCACTGGTTCATCAGGTCGATGTACTGGTTCCTGCCAATTCCCAGAAGCCTGAGACCTGAAAGCGGATCGCAGGACAGTTCATGAGCAAGGAAGAATGCAAAGGCGTGTTCCGTGGTGACACGTCTGGTTTGACATGATCATCACTCCAGGAATTCCACAGCATAATGGGACGATGGCTGGCGTAAGGGAAAGTGGGCAGGGCCTCGGGTTCAAGCGGTGGACTGGTACGGACACATGGTCGGCCAATGCCCTTACTATGCACTCTGGGTACAGAGTACAGAGGAAGGTACAGATTACACAATACCTGCAGGAGTACAGTGCATCCATACATAGTACAGTATGGGTATATAGTTCAAAGTTCATAGTACACAAGACAGTAAAGAACCACAAGACAGAGAACGGGGCACATCTCAGCCACAGTCATCTTCCCAGGAATACTTACAGTCAGCAGCAGTGAAGTTGGGAAGCGAGTCATAGCTCTTCTCGCTGTTCATGATGTCCTGAAGAAGGAAAGGAGAGACCATCGCTGAAGATCCCCCCCACCGTACAGCAGGATTCTCCACTCAGCCCACATACTCCAGGCCCCAGGAACCTACCTCCATGATTCCAATGTAGTAGGAGAAAGGGGTGACCCTGAGGCCCTTAACCATGATGTCCGACAGGTGGTATGGATACAGCATGAGGTGCTCACGGCTGTACTTCAGGAGCTCCTCATAATACTTTCTCTCATCTTTCTTCACATGCCTCACTGGACAGGAAAAAAAAAAAAAAAAAAAAGACTGTGACCTTCAGGGGGACAGTCTCACTCATCTGCACAAATTACCAGTTTCAGACTTTCAACATTTGTTTAAAAGTTGAAAAGGCTCCTTCCAAATTACTACAACCACAGAACAATCCGTCCGTCTTTCTACCGCTTATCCTAACCCTGTCCTGACAGCATAGGGCAAACGCTGGACAGACTAGGACCAATTAGCCTAAACCTTTGGATGGAGGAAGGAAACCAGTGCATACAAACCACAGTAACACAGAGAGGAGGTGTGTAGCAACAGAGCTCCCCGCTGAGCCACTATGCCATCCATTATCAGTATCATAATCTAAAATACCTAGGTGAAGCAGTGGGATAAAAAAAAAAAAATAGTTTTAGAAAAACCTTTAGCTTAAATCATTAACCTCTTAGCACAGCTTGGTCTTTTTCTGGAGTAATTCAGCCAGCACCTCCTGGGACTCAAGCCTGAAACTAAACTACATATCCAGCACACCAGCTGAACGTCTGGCTGAAAAACAAACTGTACCATCACCACAGTGCAGAGCAAACTCAACAAGAATCTATGGCGGGTGCAACAATTCAAAAGCTACAGATATGTCGTTAAAAAAAAAACAAAAAAAAATCACTATAGATTATTTAACATCCTAAAGCCCTCGCAGTAACTTCTCCAAACTGTATGGCAGTCTACCAAATTTAATAAATGAAAAGCCGTTTACAAAGCTTCCAGTTAGTACTGGACATTTTTATGGGAAGCTTTTATTGAAATTGCCATTAAAGACTTTCATTCTTGCGGTCACAAGTCCTGCTCTGACTGTTTTTCCTAGCCACATTAACAGAACTCTTTTCCATAAAGGTCGCAGACAAGTACCGACAGTTCAAAGCTAGACCCTTGGATGACAGATGAACACTTTCTAAAAGACAGAGACATCGGTCACAGTGGACTCACCCAGGTTATTGCGAAAGCGCAGCTGGTTTCGAATACTGTACAGCAGGACATGCTTCTCATATTCACGCTGCGAGTTTCCCAAACTCTGACCAACATCACAAAGGAAGAATTGACGTGTTAGTCACACAGCTGACCATAAATGGGGACACAAAAGTATGTTTAAATGCAGCCAA
The DNA here is from genome assembly GCA_026779585.1 of Mormyrus proboscirostris. Taxonomy (NCBI): domain Eukaryota; kingdom Metazoa; phylum Chordata; class Actinopteri; order Osteoglossiformes; family Mormyridae; genus Mormyrus; species Mormyrus proboscirostris. The sequence continues at coordinate 4,686,722 of JAODKF010000051.1, forward strand.
TCTGCTTTAAGAACAGCTGCAAACACTAGCATGCTACACATTTCGCTAATCACCACTGACTAGTTAGCTTGTCATATATCAAAATAATTAAGTGGCCTTAAGTTCACTGATTGTGTAAGTCTGTCAAGTGGTTCGGTGGGAGGCATTAATGACTTTCCAGTGTGGCAGGAACCTAGAAGTAGGCCTGTCACCTGATCAAACACATCAGCTAAATAATGGGACAACAGATCATTTCAGTAAAAAGATGACGCTCAAAAAGCAGATAGCCTACTCTTAAAGGTAATGAGCTAATGGGCATTTAACCCACAATTGCTCTAGAGATTGGCTGATCCTGCTTTCTCAAATGTATGTTGCTTTGGATAATTAGGCACCAGTAACAGCAACACTGAAAAAGTCAAACATGATACCTTGGTAAAGGGTGTAAAAGGTGACACACTGGAAAGTAAAACACACTGGAAAATGTGGCATACTAGTAGATGTGACACACTGGTAAAGGTAATGCTGTAAAAAGTAACACCCTGGTGATAGTAATGTTCATTCACCAGTAAAGGTGATACACTGGAAAGTGTGACACACCAGTAAAGGTGACACACTGGTAAAGGCAATGGTAAAAGCTAACACACTGGCAGTGTTGGCACACCGATAAAGGTGACTCACTGGGACGCATTGGTAATGTTGGCACACTAAGGTGACACACTAGTAAACACTGCTGTGATGCTCGGATCAAGGTAATGCTCTACATGGTAACGCGCAGTACCGAAGAAAAAGGCGGCAGACTTTAAAAGGTGACACTGCATCTGTCAGACATTCACAAGAGAGCCGTGCTTATTAAAAAGACACGCTTTAGTAGACGGACAGGACCCGATACCTGGCGGACGTTGGCCGGCAGCTTGCTCCAGGGGTAATTCTGCCTGATGTGAAACTCTACGTCCGTGTTCATAGCGACCTTCCGTCGAACCGCTGAAAGCTACGGCAACGAACCGGGCTCCGGGCAAGACTGAGGCCACCTTGCGCCCCGACGCAGCCTACGCTCCCAGTTAGTCCTGTGTCAAAATGTAATTTTTTCGTACTGTGCAGCGAAATGTCGGCTTCCCTACTTCCTTATTGTATTTTGGAGATACTCAGCGAACCGCGTCGACGTCACTTCCGCCGCCGCAGCTGTGGCTTTGACGTCACGCGCATCGGGGCGGCTGGCGCGGGAGCGGCGGTAGGATGGTCTTATAAACTGCGCCAGGAGCCTGAGCGAGACTGGGAAAAGCGGCTGAAAGATAATATAAGAATGTACATATACACTCAGAGTTTTCTAAGGATAAAAAGGTGTGTCTTCTGAAAACTGTAATTGTAAAGAGAGAATAGAATCTCTCCAAAAAAACAGAGGAGTACTTTTTGTAATTTACTTTTCGACTTGTCTTAAAAAAAAACAGTCGATCAGTAGTGTCTTCTTTTTCACATATTGCTTAATTCTAGGTAATAACATCCCCTATAAATGGATCAACTGTCAATTATTTGAAATACAAACAATGTAAAATGATTTTGCTGCATTTGTTTGATTGTTATCCCTTGGTGTCCACTGAGACACCACAGATAGAAGCCAAACAAATTAAATCTGAAGGAGGTAATGCTTCATCTGCCATTATGGGACATCATAGATTCAGGTAAGTGTAAATAAATTATTATGTCTTCCAGAGAGAGACCCCTTGGCTATTCTAATCAAGGGCCGAGCACTGCTATTTTTTCAGCTTTCCTTTACCTGATAGCCAGTTGTGAAGCCTCTAGCCAATTAGAACCAGAAATTATTAAGCTTACTACCTGGGACACTTGAAAATAAGACCTGGGTTTGGAATCGAGGGCCAGATTTGAATAGGGGGTTTTACAGTTTGCCTACCAGGCTGAAAAGTCAGTGGGTAAAGGTCCTGAAACAAAATCAACCATTTTCTCATTTGACATCCACTGATGTAGAACTTGTGTAGTACCAACTCAAAATTCACATTCAGACATGTTTGTAAGGTGTTTGTTCTTTTTATAGGGTCAAAGAAACTGGCTGTGGTCATGGCTCCGGGAGTCACACAGCATCATATACAAGCTATATTTAACTCGGTCAAATGTGTGGAGTGGTGGCTCTGAGGCTAGGGATTTGTGGTGGCAGTCCGAAGGGTACTGGTTTGAATCCTGCAAATTGCAGGAGTAGTTATACTCAATGGGGCCCTTAACTTGCAATCAGTTTGTTTTGGGTATGATGTTAGCCTACATCTGGCCCTGGAACCAGGTCCACCATCTTTCAGGAAAAACCTGGGTGCTGGTGGCAGGGTTGAGAAAAACATCACGTTATTCCATTTGAACTGGTGGCGTGCTGAGGCGTCACGAGCTGCAGTTGTGTTCTCATCCCTGTGGTGGGTGTGGCAATGTGCTGTATCAGCATGTGCTCCTTACGTCAAATGTGGCCTTTAAAAACACTGGATGTTTTTGGCTCAACTCAGCCTTCTAAAGAAAATGAGCTGTTATAACAGCTCAATGGAAAAGCATCATCAATCCATCTTCCGTAGCTGCATCTTCTGTACAGTGCCAGGTAAAGGATGGGGTACGAGGCAGGGGACACCCTGGTAGGTGCCAGTAACAAAAAATTGAACAGGGATTTTTAAACGTGTTTTGAATGTCAAATTCTTGAAAGGTTGACATTTTATATAGTTTGTAGAGCATTTCTTTCACGTTATTAGTTTATCTGATGCCTTTATCCAGAGCGACTTACAGTATAGGGAAGCATTGCAATTTTTTGTGCTCCCTGGGATTTGAACCCACAACCTTTGTGTTGTTAGCAGAATGCTCTATTTGGTTCAGTTGTTGGTTTAATTTCAGAGTCACTCATTCCAAGGCAGAAGATAAAAGGTACCAATGATCAGACATGAAGTCTGTCGTAAACCTACTGCATTGAGACTTTACTGTGCAACAAGAGATCAAAGATATAGTCGAATGTTGGCAGGAGAGCTGTTACACTTATATAATCATACCTGTGAAACGGGACAGATCCACGCGGTGAGAGATTGCTGGAGCTAATCCCACCATTTGGGCCAGGAATGTACTGCTAGTCCCACAGGAACACTGCTGCCCCACACTCCACAGCTAACCATCATGGCTAATGTTAAGTGCTGCTCTGACACAAATGCAAGATCGAGGAGGGAAAGTCGAGGCTTAATGTTAAACGAGAAGAGGCAGAAGATACTCAAGAAAAGGATCCAGCAGTGATGACTCACTTCGGATGGTTCTTTATTCACCCACGAGGTTCTGCGTCCTACACATTCATTCATTCGTTGCAGTTGATGTGTCAAACAGTGCATGAGGGGTAAAAGCATTAGGACCAGACCCGTTTCTTTCAGGAAGTCTGAGCTTCAGGTACAAGTGCCATGGAAGATAAATGAGTTATCATACTGTTTTAAAAAGTCAAATGAAAAAGCAGGTTGATAAATGAAAATACAAAGATTACAAACTCTCAGAAGTAAATAGCAATTTAAATAAAAAGTATAATCTATATCTGTACTTCACTCCCAATGTGGGAACATTTACATTTGAATAAGAGACACTTTCATATGTGCTAAAATAATTGAATTCAAAGTGTCTGAATGTGAACCAGTCTAACAGAGATTAAACTTAAAATGTATGCGGTATCAAATGAAAGAAAGAAAAAAAAAAACATGAACTGGAAGGATGTCAGGACATGTAGCCCCCATGAATCCAAAAAAGCGTTCACATGCTAGGGTTGGAAACAGATTTTGGTCCACACAGAGCTTTTACTGCATTTGTGCTCCAGGCAAACTGTCAAAGCAGGTTTGCTATGGACTCAAGGGAGCTGAACTTCAACTCCTTCTAGGAGCCAAATCTTCAGCAACCATCAGCTCTGCCTCACTCAATGCAGCTATGATTATTGCAATAAAAGGACCCTAAAAAGCCATAGGAAGAAGATGAACTGGTCACAGACCAGTAACCCAACATGAGTAGCTAATTGAAGTCAATGTGGGTTGCGCACATACAGACTGCTCTCCATCACTGGTCCAATTCATCCAAGATATTAACAGAAACAACAGGATCTAATTTAAAAACAAAAAAGTGTTCTGCCAAGAACCAAGATCACACCACTGAGAAAGTGCAACATTAATATTATAATCATTATTAATAAAAATATACTCAAAATTTTAGTTCAAAGAAACACTGTATAAACATACAGTAGAGACTAACATTCATGTCTGCTCCCGCTGGCGTCTCGAGAAGTTCAAGACACATAGAGACCCTACTGAATGTAGTTGATAGACTGACACCAGGTCAAAACACCATTTAGAGAACATCTTTTGGCACTGACCAAACCATGAAGGAAGAGAGGGAAAAAAGCAACCACCCACTCCATACTCTTTCACACACTACTGTATATAATAACACAGTGTGGCCATGGTTGTTAAAGGCGGTGGTGCATTGTGGGTACCCATCCTGACCTTGAAGATGCAGGACAGAATGCTGAAACAAGACTAGCTTTGGCTAACCCATCAGGAAAAGAAGAGTGCTGCATTTAAATTTCAGACATAAATTTCCAAATCGTACACACAAGGGTCCTCAAAAGTAAAAATTAAAATTCAATAATAATGATAAAAATATTGTGACAGATTTTCAATACCCAAAAATGCCTCGTTCTTCTCTCCTCAGATTTAACCACTTAGAAATAATAAAACGTAAAGCTTTTACTGGATCTCTAAGCTGCTGGGATGTGTATAATCAGCCCCCTACTGAGTGGAACAGCCCACTTTTCCTGAGATGGGGTCCCCACAAGGCAGGGCAGGGTCCTCCCCCACATCACTCATGTACCTCTGCCCCCTAGTGGGACAAATGTATTACACACTGGTAAAGAACACAGAGCTACGTTATTCTGCCAGGTGAAAAATGAGCATGCAACTACAATAACACCCATAGCATAGAAATCCCTGTCACTGTGCTGCATTGATTCAATCCTCAGCCTGAGGGCCAGTGTCCTGTGACTTCACTGATGGAGTCTCCCCCCCCCGTCCAAATCTAGTCTCCTGAGAGACGACATCCAGCATCTACACCTCACTGATCGTTCTCTCAGATGGGCAGAACCCGGGAGAGTCGGCCGGCGACGCATAGAGCGAGTGTGTCTTTCGATTCAGCCGTGTACGTTTGGTAGCCAGCGACAGGCTGCGCTTGCTCGATGAGATGATCTCTGAGATGAACTTCTTGCAGTCTACGCAAACCTCCATGACACTCCAATCCTCTGTCAGTTCCTTGGGAAGCTCCAGGTCGTCATGGGATGCCTTTGAGCCATGCCTGGACAACCTTGCAGAAGTGGACACAGCACAGTGTCAGCAGACATGATATACAAGATCATTTGGATGGCATTCCTCACCAGGGGGGGGCACTGTGTCCCAACAGGTCCACAGTACCTGGACACTGTGCGGTGAAAGCTGTGCCGACTGCTATGGGCCTTCTCAGGTTTTGGGGGGGCTTGGCCTTTGGCCAGGGTGCTGGGCCCCAAGGAATAGATGGGCAGACTGGCATAGGGCTTGGAAGGAAGGCGCATCTAGGGGACAATGTTGGCATTGTTGGCAGAGCATCACATGTCAATCTGAAGGTGAATAGCGTCAAAGGTGGGAAAACCTACCTTTTTACAGCACTGAGAGCAAACAGGCCTGAAGGATAGGAAACAGGAAGTGGATATTACCAAATTATCCTACTGCTAAGAACTGTGAGAACTGCCCAGTATGCATCCTTGACATAAATACAAAATTGTTTTCTAGAACCAATGACTTTGGAATGATGTATCTGACCTTTGTTATTGTGTGTTCTGTTTTTTTCAACGTTTTTGGGATCTTCTGGATTAAAGTATTACTGGATTGCAGTTAAATGTACTCTGGGTTGTTGAAGTCCAGAGGGAGGGCATTGCAGTTAAATGTACTCTGGGTTGTTGAAGTCCAGAGGGAGGGCATTCATTACCTTTTGCAAAACTGACATGTGTAGGACCAAGTGAAGAAGGAGAACCTCTTGGTTCGGCAGGAGAAGCAGAGCTGTGGGAGGTAAGGAAGTGTGTTCATAAGGCACCTGAGCCGCCTTCACAGCATCCACACCGGTGATTATCACCTTGTGTTTTTGGAAGAACATTAGAGTAGTGTTTCTAAGAGAACTGTAACGGCAGAAAGATGACACTGACCTTCCCTTTCTTGAGGGCGTTATACACGTCCCTGTACTGCTGGAATTTCTCCAACTCAGCCTTAACCAGTACCTGCCGGATGTGCATCACCTCCTCCACTGTGAGGGACAGGCATTCCACTGGGAAGCAGAACTCCTCCTACAACAACATATAACCATGGCTACCCCTCTAGCCAGACAAGAACTTTGGCAGGCAAAGGTTCGGATAGATTTCAGGGGCAGACAGAGACGAGGGCCAAAGCACAAAGACATACTTGAGGGCAGCATACACACTCGTACGCTGGAGGCAATATATTGAGCAAAAGGGGGATTGGGCAACATTGTGGGCAGTGGTGGCTTAATGGTTAGGGAAGCGCATTCGTATTTGAAAGATTGCAGGTTCGAATCCCCCAAGCACTGCTCCCCGAGCACTGAATTAGCTGCCCCCTGCTATGTCACATTGGCACATATGGGTTAAATGAAGAGAACACATTTTGTTATTGTGTGCCCTGGTGTCAACAATTAATCACTAAATTCGCTAAAAAAAAAAAATCAAGGCTCAAGCAGAGAAGGGAAGATGTTTTCTGACTATTGCAGGCGACTTCAGCCCTTGCAGAATGAAGCATGATTGTTGGATGAGAAGGCTTCACAAATTCCAAGATGTTCCTTGTGTTAGATCTATCAGCGGGGTGGCCTACAGCTAAGCTTGTGTTCTTGCAGTTGACAGTAGACTATGGCACAGATGCGATAATTGAAGGTGAGAACCGTGTACCTTTAGGCTACACTTCTGCCCATCTGCAAGCACCAAACTCTTTCTGCTAAGGATGCTCTCACATACTCACTCTCAGAGTCCGTTCAGCAGGATTCCCACATTATAGTGCATTTCAGGTAGTTCCGTTTGTCAGAGCTACATACCAGCGACTTTGAGCTCTGCCGCGTTGGTGGCACGAATTGGCGGACACTGGTGGGGGTCTCCTTCTCAATGGAGTGTCTTCTCTGCTGCTTGGGGCGTCGCTCTGGTTGGGGGGTTGACGAAATAGGCAGGAACATGGGCGGAGCTTGGAGGCGTAGGGGAGAACGATACATGAGTTATGATGCAAACAGGAACTGGGCATAGGTCGGCGTCTCTGTTTTGGTGGACGGAGGGACCCAGACTTACTCTTTCTGCCCTTGGATTCAGGAGAGGTTTCATCCATTAAGGATGTGGATGCACTTGAGCTGCTGGCTGACTTGCGTCCTGTAAAATCCTCCTGAAGAATGAGGAGAATCCAGTGCTAAATAACACCACACACAGTGACTATATAGTCAGTCTACATGCCCACCTCACCACACTCACCACCCTTAATAAAGAGGTGTTTTTTATTTATTTTTATCAACACCGTGTGACTGTAGACTGTAGGCGGGTTTCACACACACCTCTGAGTCGGAGCTGTCAAGTTCAGCCAGTGTGGGAGCTTTCAGTAGCTTCTTCCTCTGGGACAGAGCCTGAGCCCTCGTCAGCCCCCTCTCCTCACTCTGGACTTGCAGGGTCCCGTTGGTCAGAGCCAGGGTACTGATGGCCGTCCTCCTGGGGGCCTCGGGGGTGTATGTATCTGTGACCAAAGGCATCACAGCACACCTGGGCTTCAGGTACTGCAGAACATGATGAGGATACCAGACAGCTCCAAAATGCCCCAAGCCTTTTGCAGCTGCAGGCTTTGTAAAAGTTCATTGAAATTAAAATGTCTCAAATTCAGATTTTACAGAATTCTCCTTAACCACATATTATATATGTTTTACTTTTATTATATATATTTACACACATATTTATTTATTTATTTTCTTCCCTGAAAGCCCTGCGTATGTCTGTGTGTGTTTGGGGATTAGGTTTATATTACATTGTGGGGGACCTGTTATTTTGATGTTGTGGGGACCATTTTTCAGGTTCCCGCAAAGATCAGTGAATGGAATCAAAACACTAAAAATGCCAAAAGTCTTGTATTTTGTTTGGTTACTTACTTACAGTTAAAGTTAGGGCTGGGTTGAGGTTAAAGGTCGGCATGTTGGAAATAAAGGTTTCGCCATAGAAATGAGTGGAGAGTCCACAAAGATATAATTACAAACCTATATGTGTGTGTGTGTGTGTGTGTGTGTGTGTGTGTACACATCCTTGCTTGAATAGCAGTGGCTTGGAACAGCATTAGACACACAGAAGCGCTCTTTCTGTTGGGTTTGCCAAAACAGGGTCTGTTCATTCACACAGGCAGCTGGAAACAGCCTAGTAGACAATCCAGGGCATGACTGTTAGGAGGCAGAAGCATGTGACACATACTGATTTATAAGCGCAGGAGGCCGAAAGCACCACAAGGGGGAGGGAGGGTGGGACTACAGCAACCAGAAGCCATCTGCAAATTCAGTACTTGGGGGTTCACAGTGAGACAGACCCTGACAGAGACAGACGGGCCTAGCTGAGCAGAAGGCGGCATGTTTACCTGGACCGCAGAGCTGAACGTGAGGAGTGCTGATGCTTTTCCCAGAACCTGAAAAACACCACCACCTCCTTTAGAGATGATCAACAACAGTGACAGCCTCAGCCCTCTACCCCCCAGTGCCTGACGTGCAATCATCCAGCAACATGTGGTCACAGAACATGTGAGGGGAGGGCAGAGATTCCATAGTAACAGGGATTGGACTACATAAATATAAATGGATCCACTGGGAAAGTAAGTCCTGAAGAGAGTAAGTTTATCTCCAAATAGGGCAACCTCTCCAGATATCTCAGTGGTCATTCCTGCAACCTTCTGATTCCCTGTAATAGACTTGCTGAAATCCCACAGGCACAGAAAGACCCTTAATGACGATGTGATAACTAACATCACTATGTCGTGAAACGTGATGCGTGCAACACTGACTTGACACATGGTGAATGAAACTAAAAACAAGTTATGGCAGTGGATTTACAAAAAACGGGGGCTTGAGGACTGCAAAGAAGCAAACACATTTGAACATAAGAACATAAGAAATATACAAACGAGAGCAGGCCATTCGGCCCATCAAGCTCGCTTGGGGAGAACTTAACTAATAGCTCAGAGTTGTTAAAATCTTATCTAGCTCT
>JAODKF010000051.1:4696095-4706384 GCA_026779585.1 Mormyrus proboscirostris
CATTGAACTCATTTACTATATCGATGTCGTTTTCAATTATAAGACCCTTACTATCCTGCAGATTAGTAATTTCAGCCAAGGTCAAGTTAAAGTCATTATCTGTGATGAAAATTTAAAAGAACAGAGGAGGAAAATAGGAGAGAACACTGATGGCAGATCTTAAGGTCTATGAGAAGATGCAAGACAGTCGAGAAGCAACAAGGGTGCAGCAGACCAACATGGAAGACGTGGCCCTCACACAGTCAACAGTCCTGTTTGAAGGTCTGTAAAAGCCCCTTTCACTAGTTTCCTTGCAATGGTCTTAAACACATGACAAGCTCAGCTTTCTCATTTGTTGAATGAGACTCTGATGACAACATGACTGATTGAGCAGAATGAAGCAGGTAACAGTCCATCAGTTAGTCATACAAAATTTAAGGGGACACTACTAACTGGGTTGCGGGCAAATTGTTCACAAATATGGCAATCTTACGAGATTTAATATCCATGGAATTATCCCGTCATACAGCTGCATGTGGGAATGTGAATGCACAGCCGTCCGGCTTCTCACCCAAGCGGCTCCTTCGAATCTGATCAGGGGACACCGGCCGAAGCTTCCGTTCGGTCTTGATCTCCTCCAGGATTCGTTCGTGCAGACTGCGTGGCCTTGGAGGGTGGGGCTTCAGTTTGCGAGCAGCCACCTACACAAGCATGCACACGCACAGGAGAGATGGGCAAAGCAGCAAGCTCCGTTGCCCCCTTGGGATCAATAGTGCTGCTGAAAAAGGACATGGGGGAGGGGGGGTGGGTAACCCTGAAAATGGGTAGCTATGACTACGGAGAGTAATAGGTACCATTTTAGTGGCATCATCCTCAATGACAACAGAAGTGCACAAAATGAAGGGTCAACTTACAGGGTTGAGAGGAGGTCTAGACCTTATAAAGTCTAAGATGACCTCATGGGCACTCTTCTTTAACCGCGGCGGGATGTCGCCATTAACCTGATAACCAATTAGGAGAAAGCCAGGTCACACTCACAGAATCACTGATCTACCTAATCGCCACGCTGCCAGATCTGCACTTCTCATGACAATGCATCACGCGAGATGTTGGTTCTGCGTATTTGGTTCTGTTGACCACGTGCCAAAGATGGTACATTACGGCATCAAATAGAATGACAAACATTACTATAAAGATGCAGCGAGCCACAGATATTGGCGTGGTGTGTGTGTGTGATTCAGAGAGCACGAGCGGGACGTACCAGCAGAACAATCTCCCCACACTCAGGAGCCGAAGCTTTTCAGTATTAGCCAAACCCAGTGTGACTATTCATAGAAAAGGCACACCATTGATATTTAGCAAGATTTGGAGCCCATCTGTCAGGTCACAGCTGATGGTGGGAACCCAGCCCGTTCAGCAGTCACATGTGATGGGTATTAATGTCATTAGACCTTTATGCATGTTTATGCATGGGAGGGTCTGCATATTTATCGCATACTTGCTATAAGAAAAACATCTAATGGATTTAAATATGCGCTTATGAGCCGCATTAAGGAGGGGGTGTGCAGGCTTAGACATTAGTCATTGAGGGTGTGGTTGATTGTTTGCTGGATTCGAGCAGATAGGTGAGTCTGTATTCACTCCCTTCTGCAGGTATGCACAAAAGTGCACTGACCTTTTTATGCTACCAGACATTCCTCTTATTCACATAGTTTATCACCCAGTTATGTTAACACAAAACCTGAAGTACTTGACGATTAAGTTTAAACAACAAAAGGCCGTCTACGCTATACAAGTTATTCACATACATTTACTTACATAGACAAGGATGCGTTTGAGGGACAAATGTATCAAGGTAGACAAGAAGTAAGAAACAATACCCCTGTAAAACTGACTTTCAGAATGTCATTATCTGTGCCCTTTGCTGCCAGTAATAAAACAGTTAACAAGTTCGCACATTCAAAACCAAATAATTTGTGTACTGACCAGAATGAAGGTAAACACTGCTTGTAGTACCTAGTGGGTGTGTCTGCATTCTGTCCTCAGTCCCGTATCTAGCCTATCGCCACCTGCAGTCCCAGACTCACCATGACTTTCCGCAGTTTGTAGCGTTTGGATCGGATGTCATCCATCAGCATCTCATAGGGCGTCAGCTGGAACTCAAATGGTAAGGGATTGTATGTTCTCTCTTCGACTTTCTTCAGTTTGACCCCATGCCTCAGGTCCCTCATGACCTGCACCCAGAACCTGGCCTGAAGAAACAGAGGGGACTGATAAGCAGTACTGACATAAAGACAAAGAACCCTCTCCCAGAATCCTCTGTTCTGGATCGATAAGCCCCTCCTTATACCCAATCAGCATTCTGCAGCTCTGTCAGGTCTTGGACAGGTTCCTCCGTTCTCTCACCCTCCATCTTCCGCAGGTTCTGGTCATTAGAGAGAAAGACCAGGCTTTAGATGAACCTCTGAACACCAACATCTTCCCATGTGGTCACCGTCAACCATGACTTGTGGAGCTTAGGAATCAAGATCTGGCTGTGAATGAATCAGAAAATCTGCAAGTAGTACAGTTTTGGATTTGCAGAGATGCCCTGCCCAGCTTCAGGGGTTAACTCTAGCTTGACACAAGTCAAACACCCTACAAAAAGCACATGCTTTTAATAGCTGGAATGAAGATATGGGTACATCAATGTTAATATATGGACTTTCCTCTGAACAATATTATATTGAAGAGAAAATGACAGCTGTCAAGGGGAAAGAATCTGATCAACCAGCTGGTTGTCATCCAGGTTCCTCCCAGACATCAGCCTACTGCTGCACTTCCAAATGGAGAAAACTACAAATGAGGGAAGAAATTACAGTAGGTAATTCAAATCCAGAGAGTAAAAGTCCAGACCGGGATTTTGTTTCAACCAACCAGTAGAATACTCTAACTGTGTTGATTGAAACAAAAGCCTGGTCTGGACTTTTACTCTCTGGACCTGAATTACCCAACTCTATTGACAGACACATGAAAAGTACCACAAATACAGCAGTAAAGCTCAACGTGGATCTGGCAAACAGGAAAGTACATAGGTGACCCTGAAATTTTCAGGTGTAGCCACCCCAGGCACCTGTAATGTAGGAGGAAACCACAGAACCAAGCTGGGGCTGGATCTGAACCTACATCTCAGGTAGATAATAGCACTGCTCACAGTAGATCTGCTACATTGTTTCCAGATCTGTGCAGGGCATCACCATAAATATTTAAGGGGAATACAAAATTCTTCCAACTTAAGGATCTTTCCTGCGTTCCTACATTCTGGCATATCAAACAGGACTTCACCTTCTGATCTCCTGTAAACGAGGGGACTCAGGAACATAGTAGTCACTCAAGGTCTGAAGATGGAAGACGTTGCGCCAACACCGCACCTCTGCACACCCTGCAGGTTCACCTGTGTCGGCGATGTGACTCACCTCCTTGGCGCTCTTGATTTTGTGCAGGAACATCTGGAGCTCCTGAGTCTCAGCATAAAGAGCGCGGCATACAGCTTGGTAATGACTGGGGGCGTCCAAGGGACTGGGCAGGTGAGAGGAGCAGAGCTGCCCCACAGAGGCAGGTCACACATACACACAAATTGCTTCATATTTATTGACAAAAACAGAGACTGGGGACGCGGGAATCCAAATCCCATCAGATCTGCACAGAACACATTACACAATATCTTTAATTGCATATTGGGGAGGTGGAAGTTACCTGGTATCTTGCTTTTTGAAGGGAGGGTCATGTGAACAGGGTTTATGGTACTGATTAGTTTTGCCTGTGTTGTATAAAATTACCGGGTTCCTTTCTACTCCTACCCACAGGAAACCAGACCGATAGCCATGCACATGGGTTAGTCAATCCCAACTGCCACCACAAAGTGTGCTGTACCGCAGAAAACATGGAGAAAGAATCGGCAGGGGCACGGGTAGACATATGAAGACAATTCAATCAGAAATCTGGTTTTATCAACTGTACAAAATCCAAACTGATCAGCAAGAAAAGGGACATTGAAAATCAAAACTGAAATATCCCTGAAGTTACTAGAGGGGTGATAATACTGCTTAGTAGAGACATTCCTTTGTAACTCATGACGCACCATGAGCATCAGTTAGCAGACCATCAGCAGACCACCTGACATCCCTTTACTACGCTTCAGTGACTTCAGCAGGGAGGAATGCAAAAGTTGTGTAATACCGCGCCGCTGCATCATGGATAAATGAAACATGTGCCGCGTCAGCTGCAGAAGTCACACTCCAAATCACGAGAATACAACTGTATCTCAGATTAGATAAGTAAAAACAAAACGATAAATCAAAGGATGTGTGGGATGCAGTCCTAGGAAGGTCTTACACAACGTCAGGCGCATCCGCCATATCAGAGGCCCAGCTAAAGACATCTAAGGGCGATGAAGCTGCGCAAATGATATGAGAGGTAAGATAATAGAAGCTAAAGCAGAAATCACAAGCAAAGCAGCCAAGAGTTCAGCTATGCCTACCTTAAGGACGTCCCGGTAACCATGGACACGGGACACATTAGCAGAGTCCTCCTCATCAGCAGCAGCCTCGTAGCCCTCGTCAGGGCAGATGTCACCTTCTGCCACATTGGTCATGAGGTCGATGAGGTGCTCCAGTGGAGGACTTAGCTCCCGCTCCTCGTTCTCCTTCAACCCATAGTCTAGTGCCTTGTAGATAATGATACCCAGCGACTCGATCACCTGCGGAAGTAACGGCACACCATTCGGACCTCCAGGCGGTATGCCAGGGCTCACTGAAACAGTACACCAGCAGGGCTGCATTTTAAAGCAAAGTTTCATGCATCCATTACCCAGTTACCAATGGCAACCAATATCTGAGACAGATGGTGGTTTCCTCAGAGACGGAGTCACGTTGGGGAATGTGGATGAGCTCATTCAGACAGAATTGTCTGTTGTGACGCTTATCCTTAAGTAGGGCTGGGAGATTTTTCAATAAAATATTGTATTGTGATTGTGAACATGCATATAGTCAATTTATGTTCAATTTAAATATCATATCATGATATAGCCGAAACACTTGTTTTCTTGCATAATTGACAATTATAGTGCACAAAATCTATCAAGGTATGAGTCTCAATTTTTTTCAATAGACCTGTCAAATTCGTACCAGTAAAACACTTCGGTCATCAAAAAAAAATTAAAACGACCCATTATATTTTACTATTTTATTGAAATGCATTTTAGAATATCGTGATGAACATCAGTATTATAAGAATTTCAGAAATTGTGATATTTTTATAGCATATCACCCAACCCTAGTCAAACCTATTCCCTGGAACGAGAAGCGAGGCAAAGAAAAAAACCCAGAACAAAACATACTGTCGGCGTTTAACAGTGTTATGCTCAAAGACAAAAAAGTGTTTATTTTCATATAATTCATTTAATAAAATGAGTTTACCGTTTGCAGTCCATTTAACCGGTTACCTTTTTTCATGTTCCAAATCTGTTTCAAGGCAGCTCTAGGGGAATTTTAAGCAAAAATCGTGCCTCAAAGTAAAGAAATAAATTACTTGAATCATATCGTGATAATTATTGATATCATTTGTAAAAGTAAAAAAAAAAAAACAGATAGATAACGTGTGTGTGTGTGTGTGTGTGTGTGTGTGTGATGTACATTAACATGCAACACACTCTGCATTCCTGACAAAGACGACACTTTTTTGTTGTTTAAACTGGGATTTCTAAATCAAGCACAGCCCACCTACAGTGTAACCCGATCTTACTCTGGACACAAAAGACTCCATTTCTTGTTCACACATACCCCAAAACAGACATTGTTCCATGACGCACGTCCACTTTAGGAGATTTCACAGACCAAAAATACTACCCATAATTCACTTTACTAATATTAGTATGAACCCCTGGAGTATGTTTAGAGATCTAAATTAAATCAGGGGAAGATCCGGGAAGAGCCGCTACCTGAGATGACCCCTTGAAAACACACATGAGGTCATCAATTACTGAACGCCTCAACCATGACAATCACTAACAAAAACAATGCCCAACAGTGCCAACAATGCCAACTCCAGCAGAGAGAAACTTTTTAGGAAGCATCTCTCTCTCACACACACACAAACAGATTCGTAATTTATATCTCTGTGGTAATTCTCCATTCATTTCTATGGGCATAACCCTAATCCCAGCAACAACAACCTTAACCCCTACCCACCCCAACCTTAACCATACAGTAAGTACACAAACAAAATACAAGACTTTTGGCTATTTTAGATTTTTTATCGAAGTCACGGATTTTTATGAAATTGAGTTTCCCCTCGTGGGGATCGAAAAAAGGTCAAAATATCAGGGTTATTACATTGTGCTTTCCTGCTTACTCCGTGTGAAGGACACCTGAGTCCAGATCCAAATTTGTGTTAATTTAATATTTGTAGAAGTAACTTCTCAGAAGCACACCATATTTGTTTGGCCACAAGCCTTACATTTGTGTCTACATGGTGGATACAAGGACCGCTTTTCTTAAACATGAAAATTATAATTTCACTGAAGATTAGGCACATCGGCAAGGCACAAACACACAGGGATTCTCCCTCTGTTTCCGCCTCAACCGACCCTGACACACTGAGTGGAATTTGTAGTTTAAAACCGTACCACCACATCATACAAATCAGATGCACCTTCAGTACGGGATTAACGTCTGTGCATCATGCTGCACGTTTATTTTACTGGTTCAGTAGTCAGTCAACAAATACTGAATTCAGTACAAGCACTTCTCAACATATTATTTGAAAGTTACAATAAAGCATTGATACTGGATATAACCAATAGTGCCTGCTGGACCCATTTTATTGACCGGAAAGCCAAGACAGAGGACATGGACCCCAAACCCAAAGCAGATACAGGGTCGATGTTACACCACGGCAACGTAAGCAGTGGGGACACGCTGTTCTCCTGGCACACAGGCCACGCCTATACCCGCTTCCCAAATCCCCCCTCCCCCCCCAATTAGCCAGCAACCCCGTGCGCAGGCTTGTGACTCACAGAAGAGCAGGAGGGAAGAGCAGTTCCTACAGAGATGCTTCTCACGTGGACGCACCACTGCTCCAAGCTCAGGGACGATGCCGTCACAAAATCTGCTGCCAGTGAACATTGATTCATAAGAATTCTACAATAGACCACAATCAGCCTTAGGTCATTTTATAGATGAGTATCAAAGATCCAGGGAGTCCATCTTTCAGGAGCTAGATGAACCTTCAATAGGGGCGCTACTTGGCCCAGGGTACCTCAGCTGCACCTTACTGGTCAGGGATTTGAACCAGCAACCTTTCGATCGCGAGCATGCATCCCTAACCATTAGACCACCACAGCCCCACAGTGACCAACCTTTCCTCAGACTAAAGAATTAGCAAATGCATAACAGAACTTAGGGATATAACTTTTCATGTCAATGTGTTAAGTGAACTGAGGAGAACAATGAAAATCCAGTGAGCGAAAGACAGAGTGAGACTAAATCTCCAGCATTCTAAAACAGAGCGAATGCCAACCATGTGATGGCATCAAGCAGACAGCTAATTCCACCAGATTCTACCCCTCACAAACCCCCACCACCAGTAGGACCAGGAGGAGAAAAGCCACCTTTTATATTTTAAAGACCAGTCATGTACTAAGGAAGAACCCATTCCCTTCTGAGAGGCTGCTTGACCTCAGCATGACCTTTTACGGCTTCGTACATTATGTAATGATGGGAAACAATGACCTGCTATCATCGACGTGTGTTTTTAGAAGGCAGTGCCTTTAATAGCTAACCTGAGCTGTTACACAAGCAGGGAAGACCTGCAGCTGCAGCCTTAGTAATGACATTATCCATGAAGAAGCACATCTAGGCAAATCCACATTTTAGGCTACACACCAGGAATTGCCAGAACACACACACACACACACACATCTCTGCGGCAGGAGACACTATAAGGGAGATGTGTGTGTATACATGCATAAGAGCACCCAAAGGGCCTTGACTGTAAGCCAGGCTTTACCAGGAATGTATGTGTCAAAGAACAACTCAAAGAACTGTTACTAACATTTTAGCAAAGGTAAATAGTTCAAATCCAGAATGAAAAAATCTAGACCAAGATTTTGTTTCAACCAACTAGTTGAGTACTATGTGACTATTTGTACTCAACTGGTCGGCTGAAACAAAATCTTACCCTGGATTTTTACTTTCTGGAAATGAACTACCCACTTCTGCATTTTATTACTTACATTAGCTTTTAACACAATGCCAGAAATAAGGGTTATATTCAAATGGACAGCAAAATAGATCGAACAATTTCAAAGGTCAAAACTTCACAAAATCAGAAATTGTTAGACAAAACGATATAAATAAGCTAAGAACAGTTTTCAACTAAAAAAAATCTAAAAAATCTTGACTTTATTAAAAACTTCAGTTTAAGAGTCAGAAAAATGATGTTTGTAGAAGGGAACTAAAAGGAGGAACCCTCCGCATTCCAGAGAAACAGATTCCTCAACATTGCTTTTAAGCTGAAAAACCACAAAAACATTTGTTTCCCAGCTGCTTTTCACAGAGTGGTCTCATTCACACTGGATTCACACTGTGCAGTGCAGAGGTGACTCACACCCCCTCTTTACAGAGTCAGAGGACATGTGGTATGAGAAACTCAACAAGCAACTGGCCCTCGGGCTGACTGGTCGTCACAAGAAACTCTGTCCGGGGGGGCCGTCAGAGGAGGGTGGGGAGGAACACAACACATCTACTGTTTTAATCCAGTGAGCAGAACTACACAAGAGCACTGCTAGCTGTCAGCCAGCTAGGCTCACTGCCGGGAACCCGCCTGTATCATGGAGCTTAACATCCAACACCTCAAGCATCAACATTTTCTTCAACAGTAGCATTTTAATGACTCCTTTGGAAAAACAGAAGAGACGTCATTTCAACAACCTGTCTTACAACTGACTGACCCACTGGCTACATATCAGGGCAACAAACAAGCAAAAGCCACAACTGGACCTTTTGAAAGACCATTGGGACAGTCCAGGGGCTCATGCTTGGGACAGAAAAATGACACCCATGGAGAAGATGAGCACTCAGAGGTGGATGGTGGGGGGTCAGGTCCAGAAAGTAAAAATCCAGACCAAGATTTTGTTTCAGCCAACCAGTTAAGCATAAAGAGTCAGTCACAGAATACGCAACTGGTTGGTTGAAACAAAATCTTGGTTTGGATTTGTGGATCACTTCAAGGAATCTCAGAAGAGAGCCTCACAGTGGCACAAAGAATATCTAAAAACGCCACCACTCAAAGTATTTTTGTCTGGACTAGAATCCACAATGAATCGGGAAACTCAAAACAACACCAACAGGGCAGTGCCAGGCAGTTAAAACACACAGCACGGCGATTCAGCAGAACGGCCACAAGGACAACAGAAGGGCAACGTCCAGGAGCAGAGAACATGCTGAGCCTCAAACACTCCAGGCTGGCATCAGTCTGTCCCACCCAGATGCTCAGCTCTTGGAGCGACTGAGCCATCAGGAACCTTGACCCACTTCCCAGGATTTCTCTGTCAGGACTTTAGAGACCAGATACAAAGCCACTTTTCAGGGATTCATCTGTGAGCCGCTACTGAAGCCAAGTCTACAGGACACCAGTGAGGTTAAGTGCACACAACGTGCATGGATGTACTGGGAACAATGCGGAAGAATCTGTTTCTCTGAAAGCAGAGCTGCTTCTCCACTGACGCTCCATGACCCAAACTCAGACCCTTGAGAAATGCATTGGATCATCGCTTACCTGAGCTGGCGAGCAAGGCTTCCCGTATTCATCTGTGAAGACACAAACACACAGAGGTCACAGGAGTGAGAGTCAGGAGTTGTCGTTACCATTATAATTATTAAAAAAAGGCACCTCTAATCAGAGGTGGAGATTCGGGTCCAGAGAGTACAAATCCAGACCGAGATTTTGTTTCAACCTACCAGTTGAGTACTGTGTGACAGTGACTCTTTATACGCAACTGCTTGGTTGAAACAAAATCTTGGTCTGGATTTGTACGCTCTGGACCTGAAATCTCCACCTCTGATTACACATACACTCACAAACTAAACACTGTTCAAATTTTGGTTCACCTCCACCCTTATTGCCAACATACTCCTACATCATGCCTAAACGCAGCTGTATTCCAGTGTCAAAATCTCTAATGCATCAAATGGGCCATCTGCTGGGAAGTAAGACCTTCGTAAATACAGAGGACGATGACAAGGTCACCCCATCCATTGAGGACAAACAAT
>JAODKF010000051.1:4716967-4733025 GCA_026779585.1 Mormyrus proboscirostris
AATATGCGGCCCGTGAGACTTGAACTTGGACATAGTGCGGCCCACTGCAAAAAAAGGTTGAGAACCACTGGTCTAAACAGAGGTTTAAGCTGATGGGAGTTTTACTTACTCATAAATGTTCTGAGGGCAGATGGAAAGATGATTGGTTCAGAGCGATAACTTATCAAATTGCAGAGGAAGTGGGTCCAAACAAGAAGCCTGCATCTGATTGGTTAGATCCACGTCCTCTACAATCTGATTGATTATCTCCCTGAACCAATCGTTTTTTTTTGTTCTGCCCTCAGAACATTTTTGTGTAAGTAAAACTCCTACGAGCTAGCTGGTGGCCCTCTGCTTCCAAATCTGAGGCTGAAGATCAGTTTCAAAGACGTAGATTACTAAAACTGATCTCATTCTATTTTTTCTCTCCATATTGAACAGTACAATTTAAGAATTGATTTAGGAATATTTAGTCGCTGGGATGTTTTTCTAATTATGTAATAAATTATAATCCTCTCATTTACAGATAGATAGATAGATATTCCCTGTAGTCTGGACATCTAAAACATTTATTTTGATATCTGAAATTAATATTTCACGTAATATAGGTCTTCATAAATAATCGATGGCGAAAAGCATAATTTGCGCATAATGAAAACTTCCTTATATAAGAGCAATCAATACCATATTCTCATTCTTTTATATAGCGCAAAAGTTAAAATATTACACAGATCATACACATAATTTATAACTGCGCAACATCTTTAAAAACTTTGCCCTATTTTGTGAAGAATGTGAAATGGGGGGGAGGGCATCTAAAACCACATGTAAATAATTACTGCGAGTCATAACTGTGTGGTTTATAGTCATGTTTAATTAGTTAAATATGACAAAGTCACACACACATTTGAGGCTTAATGCAACAGAACTATATACCCCGGATTCCTTTGATTGTCTTTATCTCTTTGGTCCAGTCACTTTCGCCGAGACATCTTTTTCCGTGATCGCTTAGTGGCCAATCAGCGTCGAGCTTCTATCTGGACGAACGAGCACTCAGCGGAGTGAACGGCAGCACTAAGATGGCGGAGTGTGGCTGAGGGGGCAGCACATTAATTCCCTGCTTTTCGCGTTTTAGTCGAAATATACGGATCCGCACCGCATTGTAGGAGGGTAAAAACGACCGAAAGGTCGTAGTTGGAGCATATTTGGCTCGATTAGGACAGAAGTCATGACGTCTATCCACTTCGTGGTTCACCCGTTGCCTGGGACGGAGGAGCAGCTGAATGACAGGTATGTGTTGCGGGGAAGCGCCGTGAGGCGCTCTGCTGCGGGGTGTGGTAACCCACTCCAGCGCCGGTCCCTCTGTTAGCTCTGGTGGCTGTGTTCACACCAACCCGACCCGGGCGGGGCCCGACGCCGAGGCCCGGTGGGGGGGGGGTTGAGCCGTTAGAGAGAGCGGCCGAGGCGGACAATGCGGTTTGGGGGATGGGGAGCTAAAGCGAGGGAAGCACCGCGGGGCCAGCCCAGGACGCAGGCCCGGACGGAACGCCGACAGCCTCCCTTGCGCTTGGTCAGGGCTATTCCGCCGAAATACGGCTGCTGTCGCACGTCCAGCCCGCCCGGGCTTTGGCCGAAAGAAAACGGGCCAGGCACTCGTTAGCCGGCTGAGGCCTTTAGCCGTGGCGCTCGGGGGCCGGAAAAAGCCGAATTCGCTCCGAGAGATGCTGTAAACAAGGTCACTCAAGTAGGGGCTCTGCCGGTGGGTCGAGCTACCCTTCGGTGCTGCTTTGTTCGCGTTTGACACTGGCTGGGTGGCTAGCCGCGTTCGGATGGGCTGTTCGGCGCGTCGCCATGGTGAACCCCCCTCTCAAAGCTCCATTTAGTGCATGGACGTCGGCTGGGGGTGTTCATGTCGGTAGTGATTTATGATACGAGCGTCCCTTGACACTGACGCATTTTACGGCGTTTTACTTCGTTTACGCAGCGTTTTTTGTCTTTAGGATGTTTCAGGAGTGTGGGTAACAAGTGAAACGTCAGGACTAGTCGTGCCTTTTAATCCAGTTGCCTTCACGTAGATCGTGCTCCGGGTATGAGATGGTACAGCAGAGGTCCACTAACGGGGATTTAAACGGGGGCTGAGCCCGAGCGCCGGAGTGTGGCCACGAAACTGAGTTCAGGCGAAACAGCGCGGGTTGGGGTGGGTCAGCTGCATCCCCTACCTGGACACCTAGTTGGAAAAATAGTGTGCTACAAAAGTACGAGATGGATGCCCGGTAACAGTTGTTTTGATTACGAGTGGCAGGTGAATATGAACCGCTTTTTCATTTGGTTCTATTGTCACCAAGTGAAATAATTTATGCTCTGCATAGTTTGGTAGGTTTGTGTGTGTGAATGGATGACTTGGTTCTCTTTTATATTGCTTGTCACTCCGAGGGGATTCTTAAATAGAACAGCTTTGCATCGTGGCCCTGTCGAGCCTGTCACTGCCTCGATTCAATTGAAACGGTCCTAGAATAAGCAGGCATAAGCCCAAAGACCTAAATAGCTCTGTTAAGGTGATGTTGCTGAATGAAGTTGGGCTTTATTGTGTAAATTCTCTGATTTTGCTGCTGGGATGATTTTTATTTATTCATAGTCTGTTTACCTTTGATAAGTCATTCATGTTGTTTGTTAGGCGAAAACTGGCCTATAAGGAAGTGAAATTCAGTTGTTTGGCAGCAGGTTATAGAGCGCATTAGCTTTGGTGTGGCTCTGTCCCCAGAGGTCCAGTGTTCTCAGTTGGCATTGTAAGGGTTCCCCCTTTCTTACTGGTACCAGGCGCTGTGTTTCTGTAAGGCCGCTCAGCATCAGCGAAACCTAATTTATCTCCTGCTGCGCACAGAGCAGTATCCCTGCAGGGCTGAGCAGTGTGCTTTCATCCACACACCCGCAGTCAATCATTTGTCCACAGCTGAAGATTCTTCTGTTGTTCAGGGGAATTGATCTGAACTTCAGCCAACACAGCTCACATGTGTGGTCTGTAAGTTTGCTGTGTAGCTTTAAAAGGAAACTCCCTTTAAAAGCAGAGTGTCTTCTGATATTTAATTTTGCTCCACATGCACAGCTGGGTACTGATGACAATCTCCAGCTGTGATTTTTAGATGTTAGTCATATTTGTCCTTAACCCTATTCCTTCCTCCCATTTGTTGCATTTGCTGTCAGATTACATCAGATTAAATCGGATAGTGAAAAGCAACATATGCCATCAAATATTGACCCAAAGTCCATATATCTCTATACCCGTCCCCTCGGGCCCAGTGCCCCTGGATTGTGGGCCTTTCCCTATGGGCTGCTTGTACTCAGAACTGGATCATCGTGTGTATGAGGAGTAAGTGCTAATCTATTTTCCTTTGATATGGAGACTGGGCAGCTGCTACCTTATGGTGGCCTCTTAAGTGACTTCTCTTATGTGGCCACATGATGGTGTTGACAGCATCATTGCTGAAGCAGGCAGTATCAAGGCAGACACCACTGCTGCAGAATCCAGCATAGACTATCTGCTGTGAGCCGTATGCAAGCTCTCCTGATCTTTCCCTCTTGCATGACCTATGTATGTTTTCAGTCCCTTGGAAACTAATTATAAATACATTAACAGTAGAAGTATGCCTAAAGACAATGGGTAATTTGACGAAAAGTTGAAGGTTAAAAATGACCCAACCTCCTGACTAAGCAGGGGTTATTAGCTAGAGATTGACTATTATGGGTTTTTCAATGGCCACTGCCATTTTTTTTGGGGGGGGGGGGTGGCCAATATTGGGTTGTTTTTTTATTTTAAGTAGAAAAATAGCAAATGAATAACACATCTGCTTAACTTTTTAAATATTGACTTAACATTAATGACACAGAAATACTCTGAATGTAAACAAGGACATGCAGCAAGTAATAAAATGAAACAATGATTTAACCACATCCCTATCTCTGCAATGTTGTCTGATTAATTGGTAGATGCCGATTGCCATAAAATGCTTAAA
Organism: Mormyrus proboscirostris; assembly: GCA_026779585.1. NCBI lineage: Eukaryota > Metazoa > Chordata > Actinopteri > Osteoglossiformes > Mormyridae > Mormyrus > Mormyrus proboscirostris. The sequence goes on from JAODKF010000051.1 coordinate 4,720,957, forward strand.
AATCAAGCCTTTTTTAAAAATCTTTCTGGCTTATCGATTGGCAAACCTGTAGTGTTAACATGGCTGGCGGGCACTAGGATACTTGCTCAGTGTTTTTCCAAAGCGCCAGATTTGAATTCTGGTTATTCTACATTAAGGTCATAAAGGTCTTTGTCATGCACTGTATTGCTTAAAACTTGTCTTGGTTAAGGTACTTTAACTCCACAGGCACTACTCTTAAGGTGTCTCTATTCTTGGGTAGGAATGCTGCACATACCATTCACTGGGGACGGGTCTTCTCTTCCTTTGAACGTGTGAAATAGATCACTTTGGTCCTCCTCACCAGCGGGTGTATTTGGTGCTCCATCTCTTTGTGTAGAAAATATCCCTTAGGTTGACCTTAACACCAGTTACTCTGTTGGAAACTGCTGCACATACTGTGGATTTGTGAAGATGCAGGCACTCCATTGTGCAAAAGTCACAGGCTCCGTGTTACTGTATTGGAACTGTGATCTATCAGCTTACCACAGAGTTGCTGGAGACTAAATGCGAACACTGGAATGACAGTGATCTTGGCAACCCAAATGCATCACTGCTAAATCACTGCTAAACGACGGTGGTGTTGAGAAAGTGAAATGGGGCGGCCTGTTCTTGTACAATTTATAGAAATCTCCCCAAAATACTGTTAGCTGTGAGCTAGACTTTAGCATATAAGAAGCAGTCGATGCAGCTGTGGCCCACATTACCTAGCTAGGTTCAGTGAGCAGTGCTGTTGCCTAGCAGCCACTCCTGTCCTGCTTAACAACTGCAACCCCCTCAAGCAAGGTGATTGCTAATCTGCTTACTGCTGTGTTTTCATTAATGTGCCATTAAAACAAAGTTAACAATTAGTTTTTTTTACTAGGACCACTGTTCTTGGCCAATAGATGTATTTCTGATCATAAGTTTTAGATGCTTTCTATTCCGTTTCCTTTAACACTTGTCAAGCTTCATAAGCTTCTTTGTCCAGATGGCGGACAAGCCTAGACCTACACAGGGATCTGAGAGACAAACTCTAAACCACAGACCTTTCGAATAATGTTGCTCTATTCAGAGCAGAAGCTTTTCCACTATGTTGCAACTTTGAAGTTCAGTGTGTGCATGTGAGGTCTGAGCACATCTTTTTAATGTTGGAAGTACAGTAATTACATATAAAATTAATAAAATTCAGCTAGTATCTTAGCCATAGGGATCAAAATGTCATTTATGATACTGTTTTCCATGAGCTCAGAGCTGCATTAGTTTTTAAGGTTGGTTATATCGCATTCACAGCTGTGGTCGCAGTACTGACACGCGCATTTTGTTGAAACACCCTCTCGGTCTCTCTGGTTTGGTTTGAGCTGAGAGAACCAGAAGCAGGTCTATTCCCAGAAACCTCTGTGACTTTAACACATAATCTCTGTACTTTTTATATAAAGCATTTATAAATGGATTTGTTACTTCCTCTCAGGGAACAAGCTGTGGTTAACCTTAGTGTTGCATATCAAACTTGAGGCTATTTAAAAGTGTTTACTGGATAAGTGACCTGTTAGATTTGGCTAATAACAAAAGTAGGTGCGTAAGTTCATCACAACTTGCTGTTCAGAATATGGGTTTTGCCTTTTCCTCATGTTCTTCTGGGTTCTTTGGCTTCCTTCCGTGTATGAGTGCATGTGCATGCCATGTGATGGACTGGCATACTGTCTAGGATGCCTGTAACAGCCTCCAGGCCACCTTGTAACCCTGACCAGGATAAGCAGTTATAAGAGGGATGGATACATTCATTATGGTGGGCAAGTGCGGCACATGCCAAACCGTGGCCCATAAATTGCAATGCTGGATTTTGTTAATGAAGTGTAGAGTCATGGCAGAAAGGGGTCTTCCGACCAGAGACTGGTGTATTTTGACATCCCTTCATTCACTCACTCTCTCAGTAAAAAAGGTTGGAAGACCAGTGCATCTGGTGCAAGCCCGGCAGAACATCCCCCCCAGTCCTCCCCATTTCGACCTGTGCTCATGACTGGTGCCCGGAGGCAGCTCAGCACTGAGCAGTAATTGGAACAGATTAAAGCAATCCGGAACGGGGTCACATTCTCATTTCAGTGGGAGAGTGACCTGAAACTTATAGCTGAAGTGCTTCCACAGCGAAAGTCGGCGTCCTCTAGAGGCCCAGCCAGAGTCAGAACATCAATCTGGCCAGATTTGTGTAGGGCTTATGGGTAGTTGTCCACCCCTGGTCAGCAGTGAACGTGTCTACTGTGACAGTTCGACTTTGAGGTGTTTGTAAGAATGGGCGTAATTCCCACTGCTGAGCAAACCCACTGCTGGCCTGTAAAAATGAATTGCGCAGTTGGAGCTCCTGCCAAGGCATTGGCATTCGAGTGCAGCGGAGGTGGAAAGCAGCTTTGTTTTCGCTTGCCCTTACTGATAGAGTGTTGGATGGGAGGGAGATGAGGCTTCCTATATAGGGGATTAATAGTAAGTCATCGTTTCTTACAGAGATGGTTCCGACTAAATAGGAAGTCGCTTGTCTTTTCCTCTAGTTTGACCATGAGATTCAGTTTGTGTCTTTAACTGATGTACTGTATATGATACATTTGTGACTGGTGGGTTAAGGTGCGAAACTCTGCGGTGATGCAGGACCAGCTACATCCCCATCATCGCTGTGTGGTTTGCGTGTCATGTTGTGCGTAGTAATTGAGTTCTTCAGCTTCTGTCTTTTTTTTTTTTTTTTTTTTTTGCCTTTGACAGACTGCGGGAGGTGTCAGAGAAACTCAACAAGTACAACTACAGCAGGTGAGCCGAGCCGAGCGCCTCTGTTCTGGCCAGGGCTCCCGCAGGTAAAGATGCTAACGTGTGTACTCTCTCCCGCAGTCATCCCCCACTGAATGTGCTGGAACAGGCCACCATCAAGCAGTGCGTGGTGGGCCCGAGCCATGCAGCGTTCCTCCTGGAGGTAACTGGGCTCCGCTAAAGCCCAAAGTCATGCACATTTCAGATACTTACTGCTGACTTATTGGTAACGGCGGTGATATTTCCATGGAATCTCTGGGTACTTTTCTAGTGACTTCACAGGGTCTGTGGGAAGGGGAGGTGTTGATGAATGTACTTTTTGTAGGATGGCCGAGCTTGTAGGATTGGATTTGCAGTACAGCCAGATCGCCTGGAGCTGGGAAAGCCGGACACCAGTGATGGGTGAGGACATGGACCCCTCCCTTGCATGTACACAAAGAGAAATCGTGCACATCAGTCTGTGTATTCTAATAAGCTCCAGATATGTCGATTTTATGAGGTTTGTGTGTGCGTGTGTGCCCCCCCCACCCAACTAAATATCGTTACCTCTAGTGTGCCAGCGCTCTGTGGTCGGTGACAGTTGCCTGACTCATTATCCCTTTTTAAGAGGGTCATGCTGTGCGACAGATTGTGTCCTGTCACTCAATCCGGTGATGTCCCCTGATGGAGGATGTAATGTGGCATTTGAGTGTGGGACTGACCTGTCGGCATAATCGTGGGCGAGCCTCTAGGTCTCCTGCCTATGAGCTTCCCTTTATCAGCAATCTTAAGCTCTGTGAGGACCAATTAGGAGCAGGAATTAAAGAGCAGAATGCAACAGGTGCAACAAGTAATGATACAAGTCTGTACAGTCAGAAGCTCAACTCCTCTGTTTGTACGGCAATAATGTGTTAATGTGGTTTGGCCTTAAAGCCCAGGGGGGCCTTGCTGGTGTGTGTCTGACGCATCCTGCTCCGATAGGAGGCCTGACATGTGGGCTGCACCTGCAGATCAGTCTTGCGAGGTTGTGGGTGCAGCACTCTCTCGCTCTCTCTCGCCTGGCTTGTGTAATTATTTTCACTTGATTATTTCGGAATGGTTGGAGATGTGTCTGCACGCATTCCTGGCAGCATGGACTGTTGTATAAAAGCAGGGAGGTCTTATCTCCCGAACGCAAGTAGCTAGTGAGGCCTCAATGTCTCTCTGCAGTCCTGAGGGTGTTGCCTGAGCGAGTCTCCATGCCCCCCCAATTCATGCCAAGCTGCTCAGTGACATTTTGGGGGATTATAGGCTTGTAACTCATTTCCCATCTTTTATTTTCAGTTCAAAGCTGAGCAGTGGTTCAGGGACAGGAAGGAGCCCCAGGCCTGGCAGGACTAGTGATCCGCCCTGGTTCCTCTCTGGCTCTGACACACTGGGCAGACTGGCAGGCAACACCCTTGGGTAAGTTTTGGCAGGCCCGTGGCTAACAGCCTGAGCTGACAGCAGGCACATTCAGGTTCGGGGGGTCAGTGGTGTTGGTGTTGAACGGTCTTGATGCCGTTTGAATGCAAAGGATGGCCCCCTGTGGTCTGAGGGGCCTGGCACATCTGTCCGCACCTGTCAACCTATGTTTCACCCCTGGGCTTCGCCGTGACAGGAGCCGCTGGAGTTCTGGGGTGAACGGTGCAGCCACAGCAAGCGGAGGTGGAGCCGGGGGAGGCAGCAGCGGCGGCACTGGAGGTGGAGGAGGAGGAGGGGGCAGCAGCTCTGGCCGGTCATCAGCGGCGGCGCGGGATTCCCGCAGGCAGACCAGGGTGATCCGCACGGGAAGGGAGCGCGGCTCCGGACTCCTGGGCAGCCAGCCGCAGCCTGTCATTCCAGCCTCCGTCATCCCGGATGAACTCATCACCCAGGTGAACCCCAGCGTCCTTGAGCGCTCCCCGGCATCCCTGGGCTTCCCTCCCCTCTCTCCAGGACCTGATGGGAGTTTTTGCTCTTCTACTTCCTCTAGGCCCAGGTAGTTCTCCAGGGGAAGTCGAGAAGTGTCATCATTCGGGAGCTCCAGCGTACGAACTTGGATGTGAACCTGGCTGTCAACAACTTGCTGAGCAGAGACGACGAAGATGGCGACGATGGCGATGACACTGCCAGCGAATCCTACTTGCCAGGAGGTGTGTGAGCAGCTGACTGGGTCGAGCAGCCGGCCTCTTGGGTTCACGTCATCGTGGTCTTCCTGTTTTATCATGCCGTGCTCTTCGCTACAGCTCCTCTAGGTCTCGTTCTCGGGTAGAGCAGCGCGTCGTTCAGCTTGACAATGCATGCTGCTTCCCAGACGCTTGTGTGAAATGTTTTCCTGTGTGATGGTCCCAGAAGACCTGATGTCCCTGCTGGACGCAGACATCCACTCGGCCCACCCCAGCGTCATCATCGATGCCGACGCCATGTTCTCTGAGGACATCAGCTACTTCGGATACCCCTCCTTCCGCCGCTCCTCACTGTCCCGGCTGGGCTCCTCGCGAGGTACGTCGTGCTCCGGGGCCTGTGCATGAGCTTCTACTTCTTTACACTGAAGCAAACCGGAGAGCTTACAGTTCAGTTTGTCACAGCTTTTGTTTTACCAGTGTGCTTGTGGAAGGTGCATAGATCCATTTTTTTGGGTGACTGTACATTAGCCTGTTTGTAAAATGCTTGCCCTCGTGAGGCACGCCTTAAGCCACACTGCTGGCTGCCGTGACCTCCATAAGGATGAGTGCAGCCACACGGTAGGTACAAGCTGCCTTCGGTGTGCTGGACATGATTGGCTAAGGTGAAGTATCATGCATGGGCAGGGTCCCAACCTGCAGTGAGCCCGCTGAGAAAGGCCCGCCAGGTACCACAGACCCCTCCCGCATTTCTGAGACTAGGGCAGATTTTTTTTATTTTTTTTTTTGCTGTCTTCTGATGCCCCAAATTGGTCTCTGAATGCCCGAACCTCGCAGTACCCCGTAATGCCGCAGTTCACCGTTACTTTTCACATCTTTTATCTGCTGCAGTCTTTCATTATTCTGAAGGGTCTTTCCCAGAGAGTGGCTTATTTTTATCCCACTGGTGTGACCCCATTGCATACCAGTTCTCCTTCTTCCCTTAGAGCGAGACTCGGAGCTGTTGCGTGAGCGTGAGTCTGTGTTGAGGTTGCGTGAGCGGAGGTGGCTCGATGGCGCCTCTTTTGATACGGAGCGAGGCTCCACCAGCAGGGAGGGCGAGCCCGGCCTGGACAAGAAGAGCATCCCCTTGCAGAGCCCCGTCTCCCTGGGGGAAGACCTCCAGTGGTGGCCTGACAAGGTCAGCTGTTTGCACATCTGTGTTGTCAGTCATATACATTGTATTCCATGTTCTCTTTCCTGGTATTGTGTCTGTTTTCGGTCTTTCCTTTGTTTGTGTGTTTGTGATATTTCTACACCTTCCTGAAGTGGATGTGTTGTGTATCAGTCTAAGGCAGGTTATCCCTGCTCTGAGTTGACTGTAGTGAAACCTCACATTGTGTCGTCTCTCACTTGCAGGACGGCACCCGGTTCGTCAGCATCGGCGCTCTGTACTCTGAGCTCATAGCGCTCAGCTCTAAAGGAGAGCTCTACCAGTGGCGATGGAGTGAACCTGAGCCCTACCGCAATCCACAGGTACTTTGGTCTTAAGCGCTGAACCATTTAAGAACCTGGTTCATTGATGTGATGTATCAGAGGCTTTTGTGGAACTGCAAGAGATCCAGCGGGTGCAGCTGCTGTGTCAGTTGGAGACCTTGTATAAACACGGCATCTGACCTTCTCTGACCTGCAGAACCCAGCAATTCACCATCCTCGCTCCACCTCCTTGGGCCTAGCCAACGAGAAGATCACTCTCTTGTCGGCCAATAGCATCAGGGCCACCGTGGCGACGGAAAGCAATAAGGTCTGTACCTCCCCTGGCGTGTGTCAGCCTGCTTATCAGCCCATTCCACCTGAATGAGACGTTAGTGCTGTTTTTGCTGCGTGTTCAGGTGGCCACCTGGGTGGACGAGACACTGAGCACGGTGGCATCAAAGCTGGAGCACAGTGCGCAGGCTTTCCCCGAGCTACTGGGCGAGCGCGTCATCTCCCTGCACTGCTGCGCCCTCTACACCTGCGCCCAGCTTGAGAGCTGCCTCTACTGGTGGTGAGTGCTCCTCTCTGGTTCCAGGCTATGGGTCTGGGGACTGGGCCTTGTGGCACTCCCAACACTAACAGCTAATCGCTACACTTTTGTATCCTCAGGGGCGTCGTGCCTTTTAATCAAAGGAAGAAAATGCTTGAAAAGGCCAGAGCCAAGAATAAGAAGCCAAAGTCCAGCACCGGTATCTCCTCCATCCCCAACATCACGGTGGGAACTCAGGTGAGGTAACGGGGGGGCTTTTCAGTCCGAGGGCAGGCACAGTATGCTCAGCCTGATATCTGATTCCTGATTGGCTGGACCTCCTGCTCTCCAGGTGTGCCTGAGGAACAATCCCCTGTACCACGCGGGCGCCGTGGCCTTCTCCGTCAGCACGGGGGTCCCCAAGGTGGGCGTCCTCATGGAGTCTGTTTGGAACATGAACGACAGCTGCAGGTTCCAGCTGCGTTCTCCGGAGAGCCTCAAGAACATGGAAAAGACTAGCAAGAGCCAGGAAACTAAGTAAGAATGCAGTCAGTGATCCATCTGCCCACCAAGCATAGTGGCTGACCATGGGTGGGCACTGATCTCTATCTTCGCTCATAGGACAGAGAGCAAGCAGGAGTGTGTGAAGACTGAGATGGGCCCCCCGCCTTCCCCAGCCTCCACCTGCAGCGATGCATCCTCCATCGCCAGCAGCGCCTCACTCCCTTATAGTATGTCCTCAGTGGGCTGGGCAGGGCAACCCGCCCCGCCCCGCCCCACTGTCCTCACGCGAGTGGCAGCCGCTCCCTCCCGTACCCCTGCTTTGCTAGCAGGCTTGCGGGTGCCGGGGGTGCAGGCAGCTTGTAAACGTGACCAGTGCCTTAATCTCAGTATCTCTCTCTCCCAAGCTGTTACCATTCACTAACCATGTGCCATGTGTCACAGAGCGACGGCGTTCCACCCCAGCCCCCAAAGAGGAGGAGAAAGTCAACGAGGAGCCTTGGCCTCTTAGAGAAGTGGTTTTTGTAGAGGATGTTAAAAACGTCCCTGTTGGAAAGGTGTGTGAGACGCTCTGTGGCTTGCGGCCGGGCGGGACGGCGGCAGCATCGATCGCTATCCACTCATTTTCCTTTATTTTTTGTAAAGTCCTCATTCCCGATTCGGAGGGCTAGCAGAGTGCGACGTATGCGGATAGCCGAATAATTTAAGTGTACTTTAGCCATGTTATTCTGCTGCTAAAAATTGAAATGGATTAGACTCGCGGTACATCGTGAAATGACCGGTTGCGTTTTCAGTCAAGTGTCCGTAAAGATCTTCGTCTGAGATTATCAGGATTTGTGTGCCATGCTTTATGCTGTCTGCTCTTCTGTCTGTCCTGTCGTCACCGTGTGACGCGCTGTTTCGATGACCCAACATTTGCACCAGCTCTCCTCTTTTGAACTCAAGGTGCTAAAAGTCGATGGTGCGTATGTTGCTGTGAAATTTCCAGGGACGTCGAGCAGTGTGGGCAGCCAGAGCGCAGCTCCCTCTGACTCTGACCCGTCCTCACTGCTGCAGGACTGTAGGCTGCTCCGAATAGACGAGCTACAGGTACGCACCCCACCCACCAGAGATCTTTGCCCCGAAGCCTTGTCCTCACAGCTTACATCCTGCTCCTTGTTCATGCAGGTAGTAAAAACTGGTGGAACTCCAAAAGTTCCTGATTGCTTTCAGCGCACACCTAAAAAACTATGTATACCTGATAAAGCTGAAATCTTGGCAGTTAACGTCGACTCCAAAGGTACTACGCTCCCTTTTCTGCATGCTTTTCCTTCTGAGAGGGTTGCCTCTTGATGGTAACAGTGCTGACTGCCATTTGTGCCCCCCAGGAGTCCATGCAGTGCTCAAAACGGGCAGCTGGGTGCGCTACTGTGTGTTCGACCTGGCCACAGGCAAGGCAGAGCAGGAAAATAACTTCCCCACCAGCAGCCTAGCCTTTCTGGGGCAGAACGAGCGAAATGTGGCCATCTTCACGGCAGGACAGGTGAGCCCCATTGTTGCCATCTGCTGGCCACAGCTACGGTGTGCATATAGCGGCTTTATGCTGTGATGTCGTGTTCCCAAGGAGGCCCCTGTCATTCTGCGTGATGGCAATGGGACGATTTACCCCCTGGCCAAAGACTGCATGGGGGGGATACGGGACCCAGACTGGCTGGATCTGCCCCCCATCTCCAGCCTCGGCATGGGGGTCCACTCCCTCACCAACATTCCCACAAACTCCACCATCAAGAAGAAGGCTGCTGTTGTTATCTTAGCGGTAGAGGTAGGACTTGGAGGAATTTACGTTTGTGACTTCATTTTCCCCAAAAGTGAATCCTTACGAATCCTAGCCCTCCCCACAGAGGCAGGCTCTGATGCAGCATGTCCTCCGCTGTGACTACGAAGCGTGCCGTCAATACCTGGCCAGCCTGGAGCAGGCACTGTTGCTTGAGCAGGGCCCCCCGGCCCTGGGCGCCGTGCTGGAGCATCGCTGTGACGGCAACCGCAACGTGCTGCACGCCTGCGTCTCCGCCTGCTTCCCCGTTAGCAACAAGGAGACCAAGGAGGAGGAGGGTGAGTGGTGTCGCGGGTATAGGCTCAGGAGAACATCTGAGGGTCTCAGACGGAGCAGCGTTTCTCACTTTAGGCCACCCGCAGTGGCTGCTGTAATGCATGTGTGGTGTGAAGTCGTGTCCCCTGTGAGATGGGTGCGGGCGTCCATCACCGCTGCTTGTCTCCCTGTGACTTGGCTTCCCTTGTCTTTCAGAAGCGGAGCGCTCAGAGAGGAACACCTTTGCCGAGAGGCTGTCTGCGGTGGAGGCCATAGCCAACGCCATCTCAGTGGTCTCCAGCAACAGCTCCGGGAATAGGACAGGCTCATCTAGCAGCCGGGGGTGAGCAGCATTTTCGGAGAATGCCTCTGGCGTAGCTGGGGTGCTTTAGCATGGCGTGAGGCGTACTCCTGGCCTGTAAGGGCACCATTGGCAGGGCTGGTATGTGACCCAGGTGTGCCCCCCCCCCCCCCCAGGCTGCGGCTGCGTGAAATGATGCGCCGCTCCCTCCGAGCAGCAGGATTAGGCCGCCACGAGTCGGGCCCGTCTTCCAGCGAGCACCAGGACCCGGTGTCCCCGCCCATCGCCCCTCCCAGCTGGGTACCGGACCCCCCTCCAATGGATCCAGGTGGGTGTGGCTGCCATCCCTCAAAGCCCTGCCCCCTGCCCTTTCTGCAGGGCTCTGACCTGCCATGTTGTCGTCCATGATAGATGGGGATATTGATTTCATCTTGGCACCGGCTGTAGGGTCGATCACGACCACGGCTTCCAGTACCAGTCAGGGGCCAAGCACGTCCACCATACCAGGTGAGCTCAGGGGTACCCTCTGGGGGCGCAGGCCCTCTTTACTGGCTCACTGATGAACTCTGACTTTGCCGTTTTAAATCGTACTCGTTTTCTCTATTTTATAATGGATGGGCAATCTTATCTAGAAAGGGTCTATCTATTTGTGGGTTTTCACTGCTACTCCATAATTAAATTACTGATTAGAGAACTGATTGGCTGAAGAGTCCTCGCACCTGGGTTTGAACAGCTGACCTAAAGGTTATCCCAAAAACCTGCATACACAGCGGCTCTTTGTGGACAAGATTGCCTAACCCTGTTTTGATAATGTTATCGTGCAAGGTTGGTGATGTGTGTAGCCAGTCGACCTTGGACCCCCCTGGGGTTTTTTTCCCTCCTTACTTAGCAGTTAGCAGTACCTCTCCTGTACTCTCTTCTGGCATTTCCTGTCTTCCTTTCCCTCTTCTCGGTCTCATGCACTGTTTCGTATAAATGATGTAATCGATTTCCACACACACTTGTCAAGTGCCTTGGGGCACATCTGTGCCTCAAAGAAATGTATTGAATTGACTGTACTGTCACACGGTCCGTCTGCAGGTCCCTCGTCCGAGCCCTCCATGGTAGACTCCAAGGACCGGAAGAGCAACGCCCACCTGATCCTGAAGTTGATGTGCAATAGCGTGGTGCTGCATCCGTACCTCCGCGAGCTGCTGTCAGCCAAGTAGGGGCCGCGGCCATGGGAAGGGGCTCTCTGTAGCTGCGCTTATCTGCCGTGCATGCTCACGCTGGTGTTTTGACAGGGATGCCCGGGGGATGACCCCCTTCATGCTGGCTGTCAGTGGGAGGGCTTATCCGGCTGCCATCACCGTCCTGGAAGCGGCGCAGAAAATAGCTAAAGGTGAGAGGGCCGATTCCCTACAGTGTCCATAAGGGGACCTTGCGCTCCTTTCATATGGTCTGACTGCACAGCTCTCTGTGTGGCACAGGTGACCCCGGCCCTGGTGACAAAGAGGACGCGGACTCTGTGTTCATGGAAATGATATGCCCGCCCGGCACCAACCCGGACGACTCCCCGCTCTACGTGCTCTGCTGCAATGACACATGCAGCTTCACCTGGACTGGGGCGGAGCACATTAACCAGGTATGTAAATCCCATCCCATCCCCTCCCCCATGGCTCTTGTGACTCTTATGTCCGGTGGCTGATATATCTCGCTCTCTCTCTCGCTCTCTCTCTCAGGATATTTTTGAGTGCCGGACATGTGGCTTGCTGGAGAGTCTCTGCTGCTGCACCGAATGTGCCAGGGTCTGCCACAAGGGACATGACTGCAAGTCAGTTCAGCTCACCAACACCGGGTGGCGTAGCGGTTGAGGTACATGAGGGCTAGGGTGTTTGTAAAGTGGCCCATTTCCTTCCAGGCTCAAGAGGACCTCCCCCACTGCCTACTGTGACTGCTGGGAGAAGTGCAAGTGTAAGACCCTGATCGCGGGCCAGAAGTCAGCCCGGTTGGACCTGCTTTACCGGCTGCTCACCACCACCAACCTGGTCACCATGCCCAACAGCAGGCGAGTGCAGGGCTGCGTCCACATTGAGGCTTGTCATACGTGATATTTACGTCATACGCGCCTGGAGTAGGGCTCATGTCTGTACTGGTCCGCGCCACAGGGGGGAGCACATCCTGCTGTTCCTTGTCCAGACTGTCGCCAGGCAGAGCGTGGAACACTGTCAGTACCGTCCCCCGCGCATCAGGGAGGACAGGAACCGCAAGGCAGCGAGCGCTGAAGGGACGTGGGGTGGGGGGGGGGGGTTGGTGGGGGGGTGCGGGGCGGCAATTTGAAAGC
>JAODKF010000051.1:4752133-4772941 GCA_026779585.1 Mormyrus proboscirostris
TCTAACTTACTATGACCCCGTACTCCCAGCCCAGTAATTTATATAGTATATTTACTTTAAATATTAATTAGCGTAACTTTAAATGCAATAAACTGTCGAGTACGCTAAAATAAACGAAACTATTATTTTTATTTAAATTTTTAAATCCAATAAATTTACTACTACTTACCAAAAGAATTTCAGCCTTTACCGACTCTGATCAGGTTAAGTGGTTGGATGATGGATGGATGTTTGCATCTTGTGCCAAGCACACAAGTGTTAACCATTTGTTATGTCGATCCTGCAGGTGGCGCTGTTTCTAGCTCTAATGTGCCAATTACAAGTTAAGATTAGATTTGTCATGTATAGCCGTACACGGAAAGTATGCCTATTTCTAGACTGCATAAAAAAATAAACGTAGAGATCTAGAAATACTTTATATGACCATAAACACATGGTAAGTTTTGACAAATTACAGAACTCAAAAAATGTTTTAAAAATAACCTGCATGTACGCAGCACTGTGGGACTGAAAACCGCCCAAAGGTACCACCGTTGCAATGATCTAATGGCTATGTTTTTTTTTTTTTATCCAGGGCGAATTTTAATATGTGTCAAAAGTCTTAGTATACCAGGAGCCGTCATAATAATATGACACGTAATGGACTCTTAACTTGGAGATTGTCTAACTTCAATACGACGTGCCTGTCTATCATGTGAGTGCAGGGTTGCACATCTGCAATGGTTGAGACTATTATTAACATTTTAAAATGGTTGGACAGGATCCTGCGCACATGGTCTGTATGGGCGGCTGCTCCTCGGCAAAGGCTGGCTCCGACACGCATGCTCCTGGACTGGTCCTCCTCAGCACCAACATCAGCATGAACATCAGCATAAGGGGGACATCTCCACGGTCTCTCATTCACATCGTGCCGACGTTCCTCCGTAGACCAGGGCGCCAGTCATGCGTGAAGACGCGTTTGGCGAAATATAGGCGTTAAGTTACTACTTCAAAGTCACTCTGAACTCTACGCATGCCACGGGAGTTATCGATATTTATGTTTTTTTATAAACACTTCGGGCTTTTAATTGCTCGTTTTGATTTTTCCTTCATATCCCCAGTCAGGATGGGATGTTCAAGCAGTACTCAGACTATAGCAAGAGAGAGGATCAGACCAAGAGCGAAGCCGGAGGAGACCAACGGGGCAAGTGTCGCTGGTGAGTCAAAATGCAGCTACATCCACTTTGTCGAAGTCCAGACATTACGAAATAGGATTTACAGAATTTTGTGCTTTGAATACAACCTCTGTTTATTGCCGAAGACATTGAGTTTAAGTTTTTAGTTTTGCCAGACTAGTTGAAATCGTGTTATCTACGTGTCTCCCGGGGAAACTTCAAGTCGAGATATTTTGAAACTGCAAACTTTCTCAGCGAAATCGAAGGAACAATGCAGATATTTAATACTTAAATTCCCGTGCTATCTAAAACCAAACGATGTATGTATGTTATTATTAAAAAGTGTTATTGTCGTATAGTCATTCTAGCTCTTCACCACTGGGACGCTGCTGGAAGAGCGGCTCTCATACTGAAATGATATCATACAGCATGTTTACTCTACTGTGTTTGTCTCACCTTGATTTATCGATCTTAAAACTTTACATTTGAAACTACACTTTGCCAATTAAGCAGCCACTTTAAAGTAATTTTTAACTACCCATGAACATTTATATTGAGGAATGCCATTTATTTCTTAAATCCTAGTGGATCATAAATATTGTATAATATTAAAGGCAGAACGTGTGCGGCCTGATGATTGCTTGAAAAGGGCACACTCGCATTGTTTACCTGGCCCGTTTTGTGGGTCTTTCTTAGTTCTCAGACGATTTCTTCCCCATGTTTGTGTCACTGTACACAGGATTATGTGACATCTTTAGTTTCAGGGAGAACCGGAGGTGGCCGCTTTGCTTCGGTTGCGTGCCCTTGCTACTTTCGGTGTACCGTTGCTAAACGACAGGGTTCAAGCTTTCATGATGCGCTTGTCACTAAACGTCCGCGTTTAAACCACACTTGACACGTAGACCCATGTTCTTTATTTAAGTTGCAGTGCGCTGCCTCTGGTTTACTTTTTAACACTGGTTGTCTGACAGTCTAGGTGATGTCTGGAAACATTAACGTGTACAGACTTGTCAGACGTTAATAAGTAACAGGTGTTTTTCTAGTAGCCTATAAAGTTATTCAGAGGATGAAAGTATTTCCCGTTTCCTGTTCTGTGTTGTTGATAATTCATCTTATCTGTCTTTTACATTTCTGACTCTGATGGGTCAGGTTATCTGTTTTGGTCACGTGGTACCTTGCTTATCTGATAGGATGATATTTTGTGATTTACTTCATTTAGCACAATGCCTGTAACTGGGCCCGCTGCCTTTCCTATGCGGTTATTTCAGACTATTCACCAAACTGGTACCGTTCCCAGGTGGCTCTTTTATACAACTACTCCAAACTAAACTGATGCTCAGTTAAGTGGGGCTCACTAGAGATTTATGAAAAGGGCAGCTAAGCTATTACTAGGGGGGGCTGATTTTAGTGAAACTGAATGAGAACAAACTATTTTAAGTAATTAATGTACCTTTATTAGTCATTTTAATTTTTATTATATTACACCTTTATTCGTGTACCTTTATTAATCTTGTACCCATGAAATCACTGCCACTAATTGGATATATATTGTGTGTTTATGTTTATGTGTGCGTGCATGGTAGAGGCCTGTAATGTACTTGTGTTTGTGGTGATCAGTGAAGACAAATATCCTTATAGGACAATAAATGCTGTCTATCTATCTATCTATCTATCTATCTATCTATCTATCTATCTATCTATCTATCTATATCCAATCAATCAATCAATTAATCAATCAATCAATCAATGCTCCTGCTGGTGTTCTTATTCTTCAGTAGAAGCTCCAGCACCATTCTTTGGTCTCCTAAGCCTCAGTACTGCTCCAGGCTTGTGCACAGAGGGGATGATAGTAAGCTCACACGGCATGACAGGTTACAGTTAAACTCCTCCTGAGCTCCTCTATTATTGCCCCGTAAAACATGTGGCACTCAAATGAAACAAAGTATGGTATTGGACTGCACTCAGACACTTTCCTGTCTCAGAACGATTTGTTGTATAGTTTCGCGGTGTTTCTGTCACCCTCTCATTTGACAGACGCTCGCAGCGAAAATCGGAGCATCGCTGAAGATGCTGAGACCATCCCCGACCCGGGCCATCTGCCCGCTGACGAGGCTCCCGGCCGCGATCAGGCTGCCGGCGCAGAGAAGGAGGCGGTTGCTGTTAAAGATCCTAATCAACAGGGATGCAGTGAACCACATTCCCTGGAGGAGGAAGCCTCAGATGAGGCCCTAGATGGGGGGAGGGTGAGCTCAACCTGCAGCGATGCCCCAGCTGAGCCACCGGAGGACCGCGGTATACTCATCATGCTGGTCCCCTCTTCCAGTCCCATCCATTCTCTCATACACATATCCCACCATCCTGTTCGAAGTTAATCTCATTTGAGAGATAAGCAGAACCTAAAGCTGAAAATAAACAGCAATAACATAGAACTGAGTAACATCTGAGTTTGGCACGATGCTCTTTCAATAGTAACATTTGAGGCACTGCCACAGTTAATAGGAACAAGTCATAATCAAACTCTATTACCACAATGATACTTAAAGTGTTCTGAAAACATCTATATTCGATTTAGTATTAATTTAATACAACCCCTGCTATGACCCGTAAATGGGTCCAGGGATCCCCACTGTGTAAGGTGTTGTACTGTATATACCATGTAACCAGAAGCTGGGTGAGGTATCATTGGTGACTGATCTCTGCTTCATCTGTATACTCCCACTAGCTTGTTTTACCAAGAGGTATTCAGTGAGCACCATGCATTCCGGGGCTGAGGACGCATGACTGTGGGCTGTAACTCAGTGCTGAGTATAGCATAGCTGAGCATATGGCACGAGTCGTTACCTGAACCTGCAGTGGGAGATTTCTGCCAAACGCTGAATGGCTCTTTTCTGCAGAGATGCTGCAGCCTCTGAGCATCTTTCTGTCCATCCCTGCATTTTATTCAAATTTCAGAACATTTAATACATCCTAGGCCCTGGATGTTTCCTGAATGGTGCATTAACAGTGTGACTGGCATAGAATAACAACTTACAATGAAGCAGGTTCTATTACATCAGTTTAATTTGTTCGAAGTACCACTTAGCTAAACCTCCTAATAGTAAAGTGATCTGCATGACGGAGTTGACATTTTCCTGCTGACATGCATTCACCGCTTCTGTTGGTGCTGCATCGTCGCAGCTTCAGTGTCAGTGTTCATGTCAGAGAGATACTTTCCACGAAGCAGGATTCTTGCTTCCCCCAGGTACCAAAGTTTTGAGATGAAATATAAGAACTGAAAGAGGCTGTTTTGCACTAATGCAACCTAACCCTAATCAGAAAACTAACTAACCAGCACTTGCTGTTTCCAAATGGTCTCTTTCTCCTTTCCGAATCAGAGCGGGTGGCCGAGTCAGTCCCAAATGAGCACGGCAACGCCACGGCCCCCGGCCACCAGGAAGCCCAGGGTGAGCTGTGCCCAAGCTTTAAAACCCACTTACCCATTAATAGGTAAATATGGCTGCTAAAACCAGCCGCTTTCAGCCGGTTAGTTCTGCTTTTTACTTTTTCAGCTCCCGGTGTGAATCAGTGAATCCGTCCATTCCTGTTCATGAAAATGGAGAAGCTTCCACGAACCCAGGCAGGAGAATGCAGCACAGATGCATGTTGTGGACTCACTTCCACTTTCCTGTTGCCAAGACATAAGCAGCTGAGTGGTGGGAGCTTGGACTCTCGGACACGGTGCCTTTTGTGTAAATACTCCCTTTGTACATAGTGTAATAACACTGCAAAGACAGGTCACTTCAGAATGCTGTCAGTGCTTAAAGCTGAGACAGTAAATCGATGTGTGAATTATTCTGCTGCGATGCATCGAGGTTTCTGTGAACAGAGATTTAAAGGTAGCAGGTCTGCTAATGTTGCTGTATAAATAATCAATAACACTGTTTCCCAATCCAGTCCTCAGGGACACACAGTCAGTCCACATTTTTGCTCCCTCCCAGCACCTGGAGCATAAACATGGACTGTCTGTGTGTCCCTAAGGACCAGATTGGGAAACACTGCTCTACAGCAGTCTGAAGATGCTCTTAATTTTAGCCCATATACAATATATAAATAATGTCGATCAATGCAATAAACAGTTCAGTGGTGAAATATTGAGTACATGTCGACACGCTGGTAGCTGGTCCATGATATAAGGGGGCTGCTGCCTGAGAAGTAGCCTCACAGTACTGCATTAAATCAGTGCAGTCACGAGCCTGAATACAAAGAATGCGCAGAAACAAGTTTGTGCGAAGCAGTTTATCAGCTGGTCCACCACATATCACTCAGAAAGGGGTCCTTTCGGTGAATGGCCTCGCATTCAGAGACCAGTGTGTCATGGGACATCAGTGATGGGGCCCAAAACTGCAACAGCTTCAACCTCCACAAGTCCTCCCTTAGCAGAGAGAGAGAGAGAGAGAGAGAGAGATGTGATGTTGGAATGAATTCATAGCCCATCTGCAGGAAATGCGACAGTTTGAGAGGCGCTTACTCTGGGTAGTCCAGCGACCTGGTAGGCTGCTCTAGCCGGGAAGTTGCTGGTAAAAACTGAGTGGGGGGGGGACATAAGTTTATTACTCGGTCCAGTTATGCAAATGCACAAAGTCTTATAGTGCTAATTCATGTGTCAGACTGCTTGCATGCTGTGTGTGTGTGTGTGTGTGTGTGTGTGTGTGTGTGTGTCTCAGGCCATGGAAAGTTCCCTGTGAGGGGAGGTGGGGCCTGTAGACATTGTCTAGGGGAGCTCGAGTTGCACTGGCCTTCGCAGTGTTCCGTTTCCCCCGGCTACCAGGATACGGTTGCATACTCAGTTATGTTTGGCAGGGGTCGGGGGGGGCTGTGTGCCCAAACAAATGTGTATAGAAGTGTAGTTCATTTTAGACCAGACATCTCAAGAATCTCCAGAAAAACAAAGGATATAAAGGATCATGTGTTTCTAGATGAACACCATTAACATGATTATTGTTTAAAAATAAAATGAACATCCATTTATTCTACTTATGTAAACTTGCAAAGAACCTTCACTATCATGCCACAGCATTGGATAATGTACCTAAAACCTCAGCCATTTCTGAGTATTATCACATTCAGACTGATACAGTTGTGAGTAGATCAGTTAGTATGTTTTATGTCAGGAGATCATGAACCATTTAAGTTTATACATGACTTTTTTCTTTATCTATATTTGTTCTTGGTTAAACGGTGCCACCCTCTGGACGCTTACGGAAGCACAGAATCATTGCATAAGAGTGGATTGCAAGTTGAACTGCAGTGGTTCATCAACCAAGTACTTCCCAAATAGGCACTTTACTTACATTGTTTATAAACATCGTTCACAAGGTTGAAATCATTTATGTCTGCCAAGAGCACCGTGGCTTTGACAACTAGAAAAGGAAAACACCTTTGTAAAAAAGACAAACAAAACTGGTTGATCATAATTACACATTATATAAACATAATCCCTCCAACTTCACAACTGCTTATCCAGTAGGGCCCCAAGCCTATCTTACAAAGCAGGTGACAGCCTGTAGGTGATGCCAGACATCCAGTCACATTACAGACTGCTTAGGGTCACCACATCACCCAGTCGCCCATATACATGAACCCGCAGCCTGTGAGGTCTAAGGCTATAGTGCTACCACTGAGCCAACACTCCACCCCTTGTTTTAAATATTAAATATATAGTTACACCACAGTGAAATCTTCTATAGCCTAATGCAGGTGTGGCCAATCTTATTCAGGAAAGACCGTTGCGTATGCAGGTTTTCACTGCAACTCCCTAACTAGATTACTAATTAGAGGACTGATTGGCTGAATCTGCATACACACCGGCCCTTTGTGGATAAGATTGGCCATGCCTGAATTAGGCTATTGAAAATTTTACTGTGGTGTAACTATATAGCAAGTATAGTGGGTAACCGAGATACTGACATTTTGGTCATCTGCAGAATGTGAGTGCGGCGCCTCACCATTGTTGTATCCGCAGCCTGCTGCTTTCAGAATCTCCCCCATGTTAGTCAGAGCCTGCAGGGAAAGAATGATGTCAGTGAGGGAGGGAGAGAGAGATCACAACATGGCCAAGTGTGGGGGTGAAAGGCAAACTAAAGTGTGTCATTTAA
Source organism: Mormyrus proboscirostris (assembly GCA_026779585.1). Taxonomy (NCBI): domain Eukaryota; kingdom Metazoa; phylum Chordata; class Actinopteri; order Osteoglossiformes; family Mormyridae; genus Mormyrus; species Mormyrus proboscirostris. Next base: position 4,759,422 of record JAODKF010000051.1, read on the forward strand.
AGAGCCAAACGACGGGAAGAGCAAAACAATATTGGTTCTGTTTATTTCTGCCTCTTCTTATGCTCTGAAAAATAAAGCTGAAACCTCACCTGCTTGGCCTGGGCCTGCACTCCCCCAGTCACCAGCTGTCCCGACGTGGGGTCCAATCCGAGCTGTCCTGAGACATATACGGTGCGGCCCACCACGACTGCCTGGCTGTACACAAGCAACACGACTTTACTTCAGCATTCCATACTCAATTTCTTTTATAATTCATGAAGTGGATCATTTTAATATTTAATATACAATCTTCAATTGTAATATTTTTACTTTGAAAATGCACTGTGATGATTTATCACCTTATATGTCTTTGCATGTCATAATGACAGTGTCAAACTTTAAGCTTTGGTTTGCATGACATTTTTCCTTTTCTTTCATAGATTGCACAGTAGCACTAAAACACATTTCTCGAACTACCTTTCCAAAACGTCCTAGGCCTATATTTGGATCCTGATCAATGTCATTAATGACGGCGAAAATAGCAGTCAGTCTTTCAACACTCAAATTTTTTGAGCTCAACTTTTATATTTTCTTCTTCTTCTTTCTCCCACAACTTTTCACGCTTCGTCCAGTTTGATAAAGTCTTTGTAAGCTCTCCATCGGTTTTTCATCTTCAGTGCCAGTCTCTAAATCAAGGGATTTTGTGAGAATCCATTTTATCTTATTTCATCCAATTGTTCATTTTGGTCAAATCCTTCAAAGTCACTTACAAGAACAGCGGAACATTTTAAGCCGTTCCCCCAAATTCCCTGCATACATGAAGCCATGCTGCTCTGATGTTTTTGATACAACCGAGGATCCTGCAGCCTTTCCAAAACTGGGGCACTATTATCCTCCTTTGTGGCTATAGCTTTGGCAAACATTGCATGTAAATATAGTTCACCTTGAAGGGTCAGATCGCTCCCTGGTCCATAGATTGTAGGAAACGGGTGGTGATTCTGGTAGATAAACTACCTTTACATTTCGCTGGATACAGTCGAGATGCTTTTGCCAATCATCAAAGAAACCTGCGTCATCCAAGCCTTCCGACTGTATCGGTGATACCCTGACAGTGTGTGTTTGCTTATGATTTAAAAGTACGGGGGTTAGCTGATTTGTAGATCAGAAATAGCTTCAGCTTGAATCCAGCGACATTTTTGCTCACTAGTAATGTCATTCTATACTTAAATGCTGAAATCCAGACATTTATTATTCTTTTGGTTAGAATTATTTAAATTCCCTGAGCTATACTGCACAACTGTAAGATTGTACAATGTCAGAATAAAAGAGTACTACCTTGTACCTTTGCTTGCCATTGAGGCTGTTTGTGTATATATATATATATATATATAACACTGTTATTGCACTGCATGTTGCACTGTAAAAATCTTATTATGAAATGAAATGCCTGTGAAGTCTTGTTAATGATGAAAAGTAGACCTACCGTCGACGCTTTGCGTTTCATCTGAACATTGACCCCCCCCCCCTTTTCTGAGAACATGGCAGCGATCCCTCAGTTTAAAGTACATGTCAAAAATCCGCAGGCTAACTGGTTTCTCTTCATAACAGGTCAAAACACCCATAACTACCGTAAAATGGGAAATACTTCAGGAAGTTAGGGTGAGATCTCGCTAAATAAGGGCAAACAGAAAATTCGTTTTATTGATCTATTTATTTGCTATCGCGACATGTTTGATCAAAATTTTTGAAGCAATTAGATTTAAAAAAAAAAAAATCAAAGCGAGTTATAACTGAACGCATGCTTCCCTACCTGTAGATGCCCTGCCTCACCGGCGCTTTGTCAGTGTAGGGAATCAACCGCTTAATTGACGCCATGGCGTTCAAACTACACGGCTTCAAAGCGGACAGACAAATGGGGTTTAACCCAGTTTAATTTTTTAAGATGTCATGTTAACGACGACACGCCTCTCGTCAAGCGACCGTATATGGAAAATATCCACGTACAGCCTATTGCTTCACTATATAGGCCTACTGGCCAGTCTGCACGCTAATCTATTTGTATTTAACAAAGAATAACATATACAGATTATGGTTTAAAATTATTACCATTTCCTTCCATTTCTCTCGCTTATTGTGTAAATATAGTACCTTTCCAGCCAAATGGATCCCATACACTAGCGCTTTTTAAATCGTTTCCAGATGTTTCCATCGTGTGTGGACGCCGTTTAAGAATTGGCTATGGATATAATCCTTATTTTGTACACACAACTATAAAGTCGATCAGTATTCAAAAACGGAACTGAGATCATAACCATAATAGCAGTCAAAATCCCTTATAAACTGAATTGCCTCCATTTTACTCTATAAAACGGCAAACGTCAGAAGTAACTGGTTAGAGGATAGACGACAGATAATGACCAATGTGGGATGCATGTGGTCACAGTGTGCAGTCTAAGGACAGAGTGTTTTCAATGACAGAAGAGAATGAATTAAGGTTTTGAGGTTGCAGCAAGGTTGCATCTTCTGTTAAAGATCAAAATTAAAAACAGAACTTACAATTCATAGGAAAAAAAACGGGAACTCTGAGCAAAGAGCAGAAATACAGTGTTTAATGATTAAACCAGACTCACAGCTGGCTGCTCATGAAAGCCCACCTTTCATGGTGCTGTCCGCCTCTTCCTCCTAGTAGACGCTGAACACTGTGGGTACCTCTCTGCTCAACAGCACTATGTCATACTGTGGCCCAGCACAGTTTGTGGCAAGTTGTCTACAGCCCCAGGATGGGACCTGTGTGACCCGAGGCTGTCGACACCATGGAGTCTGTCTTCACCTCATATGAGTTGCACAAAGAGTTTCATAAGCCCCCGTACATGTTTGCCTTTGGCTTCAATGGCTTCATTTACATCCCCCCCAATAAAAAGATGCTTGTGTTTTAATTAATAAATTGTGCCCCCCCCCCCAATCAAACTCTCTCATAAGCTATACCCTTATGTCAGGTATTTAAATATGGACTGTACTCCTAAACCACGTCTTTAAATATGCCCTATACCCCTACAGTGGAGACAACAGTAACTACTAGTTATTGTAATAGTGTTAGATATTTATGTACTAAATACCTAAATCAACCACACGTGTAACTAGGAAATACTGGATCTCCTCTGGCCAATGGCGATAGACCTTTAAAAACCCAATCAAAAGACGTTTTATTTCGATGCGGACCGTGAAAACACGCATGCGCTGGGTCGTAAAGAAAACGCACGAGATAGTGTGATATCTGGAAGTGGTAAGTTTGTTATTTTAGCGCGTATAAACTTTTAGGCGAAGTATGTATTTTAAGATATTTAACCGCTGGTCATAGCGTCGATTATGGAAACGTAGAGGGAAGGATAATTTGCTGGCACAGTGTATTTTTCTCAATGAATCATTGCAGTCTATCGATGTGTTACTGTTACTAAGTTGTTAGGGGTTTTAAGGCAGCAGACATTTGAACCGCAACCATCGGTCCTTTCTAACGTTGATTTGATGCTCTGTTTACAGCACACATGGACACTCAGAAAGATATCCAGCCGCCCAAACAGCAACCTATGATTTACATCTGCGGAGGTAATTGTACAGGCGATGATCTTCTCCAGTTACCTGATTAATAGTAACGCCGTCTGTGACTTTCGTTAGCCTAATCCGTACATTTTACGGGCCAGTCAGTATGTGCCGAGTAACAGGCTTCTCTTAAATGAATGACGCTTTTGCAGAGTGCCACACAGAAAATGAGATCAAGGCCCGGGATCCCATCAGGTGTAGAGAGTGCGGCTACAGGATCATGTACAAGAAGAGGACGAAGCGCCGTATCCTTTCTTTCTTGCAGCAAGGGCTACGATTACAATGCAGAAATGTGCTGATGGTTTGGTGTAAATGTGACCCATTCCGTGTTTAAAAATTGTCTAATAACTACGTCTGTCCTGCTGCATTTAATCGGTTAAAATATGAAGATCTGAATGTTTGTATCCAAATCTGTTCGTATTTTCCTTAACTTCCTTTTCCAGTGGTTGTGTTTGATGCTCGATAAACTCACGTTCTTCTCTTCCTGGTTTCACATCAGTTGATTTGTTGTGTCCTATCATGTAAATAAGTGAAGAAAGGACGTTTTACAAGGGCGATGCTGTACAGGTAGAGGCTTAAAGACTGGACTCTGGCAGCCACCGATGTTCTGCTCCTGACTGCGGGCTGACCCCACAAGCCGGACCGCAGAACAGTGTGAGGGCAGGAAACGGTTCTGCAGCAGTTTATTCAGAATGCTTCTTTGCAATAAATGTTTTGATTTCATGCATTGTCGTACTTACAACGGCTTTACCATTGTGTATATACAATTATGCTGGACTACACTGCCAGTTTTATATGGGAAGCATCTTATTCAGCATAAGCAATTCAAGTATCACAGCTTGTGTTACTGGCATTTTTAATAACTACCTTTACCTTGGACTTGAGCAGATTCTGTAAAACTCCATGTGATACAATGTGAATTAGCAGGATATTTGACGGATGTAAGCGGAACAGTATGATTTTTATTAGTATCTCGAAAAACTAAGAATCCCATCCTTAGAGGGACAGTTCACCCCAAAATGGAAAAAATGTTTCGGAGGGAAACAGTGATATCTATCCTCTAGGTTGCTCTGCTGGGAGTTGCCTATTTTTGAAGATAGTCCCAAATTTCTGAGTGGTATTCTTTTTGTGGTAATTACAGCGTCAGAAAAATACATTTTCGTCAATAATGTCTCTTACCAGACATCATGACCTGGTTATTTAAGGGAATCCACAGATTTTGTACTGAGCAGTTTAATGTACAAATTATTTGAACTCCACCCGCCAATCGTATCGCTTAGCATAAGATGTCGCTCGGCCATTTAAACACCACAGACTGAATCCCATTCAATCCCATATATATTTATTATATGGGACGCGTTGCTGTGCTTTCGGTGTTTCCGCACCGCTGGTTGCTGGAACTTGTTTTTGGAAGCGGGGACTTCTGTCATGTTCACATCGCAGGAACTCTGCTCGGTTGTAGGTCCTCGGAGGCAGTTCCCGCACCCTTTTTAGCACCTATTCCACACTAGGTACTTTTCCTTGGAGCATCAACTAGCTTGCTGACTGGTTGGTCACAAACTCCGATGCTAACTTGGAAGCTACGCAAAACCGCAAAGAGATATGTAGCGGAGCAAGAATTGAGGAGATGGAAGTGTTTTTGTACTCCAAACACATGTAGTCCGTCAATTAATATATTTTTGCATCGACAAATTCGATTAATAGCCAAGGTAATTTAATGTCTAATATTGTCGATGCCGGCGGTGAAATTTGACAGCACACATTAGCAGGACAACGTTAGTTATTTTATTCTGTGGAAAAGCAAAGATTGATCTGCTGGCCAGATTTAATAAATATGAACAGGTCACGGGTCATACAAGCAAAACATGAATAAAAAGCTCTGTCCCGTTTTGAGCGCGATGGAATCCTTATAAACAAACAAAAATACCTTCCACTGTTTTGGCGTGGTAGTGTAATTTCATATGAAATGTGTGAAGCTCCTAATAATTGTAACGATATAGCACTGGGGCAGAAGACTGCGTGTGCTGAAAACAAGCGTTAAAGCAGTTCCAAACGTCATACCAGTAATCTTCTGCGGCTATCAGTGTAAATGGAAATAATGCACAAAATTTCAGTTCACGTTTTATTTCTTTCAATAAGCATTTACACGCTTTTAAAGCAAAGTAGCAAACATATATACAAATACATTAAGGTGTCATGCGGAGGTGAGCAGCGATGCTGGCACTAGTGTTGAGTGAGCGTCACAGGCCAAACGGCGCAGTGGCTCCGCCCCCCGAGGGGGATGCGTGTGCGTCGGCCGACTCCAGAGCAGATGCTGAAACGCATTTAAAAGCTGGTCCTGGGGGCCCACCAGAGAGCCCGCAATCTTTGGTAGGAAGAACGAGTAAGTGAAGGAGAAGCTTATGTGAGCTGTGTGAAAAGCGCTTAGCTTAGCTGTTTGTGAAAAGGCACCGTGAGTCACAAGAATCATGTAAGGGCACCGGACCGGGCGAGACACCCCCCACCCTGCTCCCTCACTTCCTCCATTTGGCTCGTGGCAATCCGACCCTCACATCTGCATTGCTACTTTCCGGATGGGGGACACCCCCACCATGCCTGGACCTGGCACCTGTCACCCCTTCGGAGGGTTAAAACAGCTATCCTTCAACCATCGCCAGCTTGTGGGAGGTTTGGCAGGAATCTGAAAGGCCTTACTCTGTGAGGAGGTGCGTGTGGGCGTGGCCAAACATCACACAGCAGCACAGGCCAATGCACTCACAATCTAGACTACAACTCTCAGACATGAAAAGGTGTCCACATCCCATCACAGAACCAGCAGGGGGCACCATAAGACAGCGCCTCCCCTGTTCTAACCCTAGCCACGTCACCCATACACATTCAGCATTTCCTCTTTAGCGACTTTACTTGACAATCTTGACTGGAAAAAATAATAAAAGAGCCCTGAGGCAAAGAGTCTGAAAGTCGCACTATTGGCCGGCGCCGCAGCACTTAAGGTGTCTCGTTTTGCTCTGAATGCGCTTCATCGGGAGGCTCGCAGGAGCCCTCGGGGGATGGGGTGGCCCGTGAGGGGTCGAGCTCCACCTCGGGCGGCTCGGAGCAGTGGCTGCAGTGTGACTCGGCCACAGAGGGCAGGCTGCCACTCAGGGAGGGCGAGTCGCACTCACTGGAGGTGCCGCTGCGTTGGCTTAGCAACTGGGCCTCCATGTCTTCACGCATCTCCCCAGCTTTCCTGCGCAGCCTGACCTTACTCTTCCTTCCAGAGGAGGAGGACGAGTCCCTGGCCCACCTGGACACCCCCGGGCCACGCCACCCGCTACCAGCCTCGTCCACGCCGCTCCCACCACTGTAGTGACGCAGTTTGCCGGTTCTGCACTCGACATCCACCTGCACCTCCATGCCGTTACTATCCCTGCGGACAGGCAAGAGGGGCACCAGTGAGCTGACAGGGTCGGACAGAGTGTCCCATGTGAGAGAGAGAGGGAGAGAGCTGACCTGTCAAGGGGCACATAGGTGCTCAGGACAGAGCCTGCCATGGCCCTGGTACTGGCACAGTCACTGGGCGTCCCCAGGCTGACGGTGCCAGACTCCCCGCTCAGGCTGTGTCGCTCCTTCTGAACATCCGCTTGCACCTCCAGCCTGAAACAGACGCACATCGTTATACCTCCCGTCTTGCTGGATGCCCCTGAACCGCCACGGAAGCCAGCCCACCTGACCATGGCGCTGCTCGATAGGCTGCCGGTGATGCTTCCCCCTGCCAGGGCCGTGGTGCTGGCAGTCTCGCTCAGGTTGTCCCGCGTGGCCCCCACGCGGTCCATGTGGCTCCCGCTGGCGCTCAGGCTGCCCGTCAGGCCGCCCACACTGCCCTCGCCAATGCTGGGGTTGGTCCGTGCCTCCGCTGCCGAGTTGGAGTCTGTGGGACGGAGTGGGGCCTTCTCAAAAGGGGGGCAGGCCGACCGGGGTGGGGCGGGTGATTCGCGGCACCCGTAAAGACAAGAGTACCTGCGGCCGCCGTTCCATTTGCTGCATTCATATCGTTCTCGTCATCGAACTCGATGCGCACGCCTCTGCCACTACGGGCCGACACGCCACAGCCACCGCTGCGGCACAGCGAGATGGGCACCACCCCGTAGACGTAGGCCAGCATTATGGGCACTCCTATGCCTGCGGGGAAACACTGGGCACTCAGTGCTGGCCAGACGCAACATGCGCCAATCCCACAGAGGCAAGGCAGGGACCTACCGACCGTGACTGCAGCCACCACGGGGGAGACAATGACAGACAATGTGACGCCGCCTGCGATCACCAGGTTTCTCTTGTGCTTTGAGACGTCCTTCCCTTCATAGCGACTGTGAATCTGGGGGGGGGGGGGGAGCAGTCATTCACACCTGGGGTGCTCAGTGGGAAGTCTGCACCCTGGTGTTACCCAGCATCCAGAACAGAGGATCACCAGGTAAGGGCAGCAAGAAGCCATGAGGCTCAGATCTGAACTGACGGGTTTAACCAGGTTTCAACGCCCTCTAGGTGCCCCATTTTATCCAAAGCAACTTACAGCAGTAACTACTGTTAATCATGTGTGCCTCCTGGGATTTGAACCCACAACCTTCATATTGCCAGGGCAATGCTCCACATGTTGAGCTAAAGGAGTATAGTTCTGCTTGAATTAGCCACACATACAGCTAGAATCCTGAGCATGGACCCAACTTCCTCTTGTTGTTCCCATTTCACCTTAAGACTCCCTAGTAGTGCAATTTGGCCCTGCTACTCCCCACCCCCTCCCTGCACGTTTACCCAAAATGCCAGAGGTCCTACAAGCATGTGACCCACCTTCCTCCCCACATACACGGGGATGCCGATGATCATGGCAGGGACAGCGATGCCTGCAATGAGCGCGATGCCCACTGGGGCGCCCACCAGCGTGCCCAGCTGCCACAGGATCTTCTTCTTGCGGCTCCAGGGCTTCTTGCCCCAGAAGGTGCATCCAGATGGGCTGCAGGCAAGAGAGACAACGTTGGTCTTACTACCTGACCGGTCTCTCCCTCCACAGCCATCCGAGTGACCTCTCCCCTCCCCCCCCCCACCTGAGATAGTGCAGGTCGGAGATCTCCTTCATGCACAGCCAGCAGAACTCGCACCCACACACGGCACACGTCATGTGATTGCAGCTGCCATCGTTCATCTTGATGATGTAGGCGGCACATCGAGGACAGGGCTTGATGTCGTCCGCTGTGGAGAGGTGTGTCCACTGAGCTCGTGAATACATATGCAGGCCCCGCCCCTTTCCACTGGTGGCCCCGCCCCCAGTCACAGTCCCACCCTGACACACCGCCGGCCTTCTCCCATCCCCACGCTGACGTACCAGCAGCCCCACTCTCCTGACTGTAGCTGAGGGAGGAGGAGCGCAGGTTCCGCAGCTGCAGGCTCTGCGCCCTCTGCTGGCGCGCCGCATCGCATGTCTGGTTGGGATGCCACAGCTGCTTGCAGTGGTAGCAGAACTCCGTCCCACAGCCCTCCCTCCCGCATGTGATTTTGGGGCAGCTGGCGCAGCCAAAGGCTATGACTGCATACCTGCACCGTGTGAAGAAATGGGTTGCGTCAGCAAGCAAGTACAGCTAGAACCAACCCCAGAAGCCAGGTTCTACCAATTTCAAGTAGAACATAAAATGGAAGCAGAGATTTCACGGGGTAACACAGGTGACAAGCTGAACCCCAGCTACTTCCCAGTGAAGAGGCTATAGAACCCTCGTTTCAGTAGCTTGAGAATAAACACAAAATATCTATAGACATTATGACAGTTCAAAAGTACAACAGTAAAACCACGTATCTATCAATTCCTGTAAACATACAGATGTACACGAAGGATAAAGTGTTCATTGAGGTACACAAGTCATTAAGAATCAAAGCCCCTGTAAGCACCCATCAGTCCTTCCCCAGCCACTTACCCTGTACAGCAGGGGTCTCAAACTACTAACCTGCGACATGTTTTTATTTCACTATTTAATCTTGCCCTCAAATCAATCTTTAATTTGTAGTAGGGATGAAATGGTTACTGGTTTAATAGTAAAATTTCCAACAGTTAATATTACATTTACAATTTTAATTATCATTAAAACCGTGGTTGATTACGGCGGTGTGCAAAACTTGTCCTGCACTTCTATGAAATGAACTGTTTACGCGTTAAACTGGTACATAGGTTACCAATCACAGTAAAACATCCGTGTGGCTCCTGGTGTCCACTTTATTTTTCACATTCAAAAAGCAAATTTTATTGCTCCTCTGATACACATCACTTACGGCAGTCGCAAACCAAAAAACTAACCGGAGAAACACTTTCTTGTACAAAACACTTATAAAATTCAAATTATAATGGCAGGTCTAACAAAATATTGTAACCGTTTACTTAAACAGAAAATACACCATTCTATATAAATGGCGCTTACACACTGGTTAAAACGTTTATTAAAGAACAGCCCATGATTTAACAGAGTGTAGACATTGCTTTCTGTGAAGCAGAGGCATAAATAAAAGCTTACCGCTGGGAAAAAAACAAACAAAAAAAGTTATTGGCTTATTATTAGGTAAACCAGTACTCTAGTAAACAAACTATTTAGTATCAAATTAAAGCTACTGTGTTGTGTTCGATGGGCAACACATGGCTATAGCTTTAAATCAATTTAAAATTTCTAGGGAAAAGAAAAACCATATTAACAGTCATGTTATTTCCTCAGGGCCTCCCTTAACGAGAATTAAACAAGTCCATTGAAGTTACAAAAAAACTTTGTGTTTAAAAACTCTGACCAGAGATGGGTCAAAGCCTATCTTAGGTAGGCCAGAACCGCCACATTTGTAGCTAGTTTCCCCCTGCTAGTCAGCATGGGTTAACATTCGTTACATGATATTATTCACTCACTTTCGCTAATTTCTAACACTTTAAGTCAATCTGTCCTGAACATTTCATTATCGCCTACTGCAGTAGGGAAATGAGTCACCTGAATGTAGGCTCTCAGTTTGGTGTTAGATGTCTTAGACGTCGACAAGAGTTTGGTCTTGGGATTGCAAAGCACACATCTAAACACATATTTTTTCTTTGTCGATTCAACAAGTGTCATATATTTTTGGAGATAAGGCCACGGCGTGACGTCAGTGGACTGCTCCTCTTGTTCTCCTCCTGTCTCTCCGTCCTCCATCCTCTTGTGCTGTGTGTGTCACTCTCAGTCGCTCTGCTAGTTCCACTGCAATATGCATGCGTGTTTCGATAGACAGGCAGTAGAAGCAGAGTAGAAGGTCGTGCATGAACATGCTTTATTTCTGTCTGATTGTTGTGTTTCAAAATCATACTGCAGAGGAAACCTCTGCTTTACTCAGACATGTCCTGGAAATTGTAGCTTTTGTGGATGCTACGTTGCTACTTGATCAAAAAAAAAAAAAACATAAGTACTGGAAAGTTATTTGATTCAGAAATCAGCGATACTACAGGCAAGCTATTTCTTTACTGTACATTTATACCCACCGATATCAGGAAGGAAACTCGTCTAATTTCAAAAACATGTGTTTCAAAATTTTCCACCATAACTATGATGTGGAAGTATTATTTGTATTTCTGTGGAGTTCAGTCTTAAGAGATGGTTTTCATATGTTTATTATTTTAATGTTTCTGCAAACAAAACATACATAGTGCTGCTAATTGTATTTATTGGTTTCAGTATAGAACTTGGTGAAATGATTGCAGTTTGTATATTAGTACTTTCTGAATATTTTCAGCACATTTTAATAGTTTACAGCGATACTGATAACCATAAATTCTGTGATATTAAATTTTCATAACATTTAATCTCTACTTTGTAATATTGCATTTCTCTTAATTGATCATAATTGATCGTGTTTTTTAATAGATAAAATTTAAAATTTCAAGCTGAAAAAGATGGGACTTTTTTGTTCAGCGATTTCTCATGCAGCCCCCTTGGGGGAGCATCGCATAGCCAGTGGCCCCCAGGTAATTTGAGTTTTGAGGCTCCTGCTGTACAGGGCTATGGTGAGCTTGAAGCCTATCCCAGGAGAGGCAAAGGGCACAAGGTAGGGGACATGCTGAATGGGATGCCAATTAATCATACAACACTTGCATGCACACAGACAAACAGACAAAATAGGTGTTTTTACTGTGAGAGGACACTGGAATGTCTGGAGACAGCCCTCCCGCCACAGGAAGAACATCACACACAACCCTGGTGGTGTGAGGCTATAGCACTACCCACTGAACCACAGCGCCAGCTGCTAAAAAATAGCATTATTATTAAATTCAACATTAACCAGACACAAGAATGGAGAAGAGAGCGGGAATTACAGCAAAGACTTCTGGGGAATATGGAGTTTCTGAGACTAGGGATGTTTCTCAATACCAAGAATATGAAGATTGTATTTGTGGTCTTGGCAAGAGTGGTCTTGCAAACTTGGGGCGCCATGAATCATGGGACTGGTCGTGTTTGGAAAGGATGCAACCAGTGTATCCTTGATATTTGGGGTGGGGTAAGAACAACATCCAGGGATTTTTACTGTTCTCTGTAATTCTGTTCTTAGTATTGGAACTGCTCAGAAGAGACCACAAACAGCATGCCAGAGAGGGGCAGCATGGGTAATGGCCTCTTTCCCGCAGACTGGCCAAGGCAGGGGAGCAGAGACTTACCCACAGTCTGGCGCAGGGCACCAGCGGCAGTCGGGGTCGGCCACCAACCAGCGGCGCAGCATGAACTCCTCGTACTTCTCCATAAGGGCGCGGTCGGCCAAGATGGTGCGGATGTCGTGTGGGTTGAGGCGCTCGGCACATTCGGGGCAGCTGATGTTGACGCGGCTCTCCGAGATCTCGATGCGCAGATACTGGCGCAGGCAGTCGGCGCAGGAGCGGTGGGGGCAGGTCATGATGTCGGGGAAGCAGTCCCGCGCATGTCGCAGCAGGCACAGCGGACACTCCTGGAGCTCTGCGGGGAGGGGCTGCGGAGAGGAGCGCGACGAGCACGACGACGAGGAGCCAGAGTGCCCCCTCGCCCTATCCATGCACATCTCAGAGCGGATGCTCTCCACGCTGGCGATGCCGTCTACGCCAAGGTCGCGGGAGCGGCGCTTGGGCTCACGGCGGAAGAAGGAGCGCAGTGAGAGCCGGCGCTTCCGTGGGGCCTTCCTGACGGAGGCCAGGCTGACCGAGGAGGTCGCAGAGTGCAGGTCGCGATCGGATCCCATTGACCGCTGCTGCAGGTTCATATCTCCGGGAGAGGGAGGGGTAAAGGGTACAGGACTCCCACAGGAGATGGCAGCCGTTAAGACATTGTGACTTCCTACTGCCGCAGCACGTCCTCATGCAGTCCAGTCAGGCATCGGCGGCAAATTCTGGATCCAGGAAGCAGAAGGAACCTCTGGAATCTGGGCGAGTGAGAAGAGGAAGAGAGAGAACAGCTTATTAACAAAGGGCCATTGTAACAGCTCTATGGGTGCCTTGGCTTCCAACTCACACAGTCTGAGAATATAGTAAAATGTGGGAGAGGAGCAGGACTGTTCTTTTACTGCAGAACAGTGAGCAGAGGCACTGCTTGGGCACTTTCCCCACATGCTACTTCTTGATATAAAGAAGTGGAATTCGACAGAATGTACTCCTTTATTAAGCAGTAAATGAACTGATCTGCCAAGTAGACTTGCATACCATCTGCACAAAGACCCTGTTCATTAATAAGCACAACTACACTTACATTTTATGCAGATCACATTAGAACGCTAATGACAAATATTTTAGCAGGGGAAATCTCTACAACTTGCTCACAAGCTCCCACAATTACAAAATTGTGGGCAGTGGTGGCTTAATGGTTAGGGAAGCACGCTTGTAATGGAAAGATTGCAGGTTCGAATCCCTGACCAGCAAGGGACCACTGAAGAACCCTGAGCACGGGGGGGGGGGGGGGGGG
>JAODKF010000051.1:4773041-4788548 GCA_026779585.1 Mormyrus proboscirostris
CAAGGGACCACTGAAGAACCCTGAGCAAGGTACCCCCCCCCCCCCCCAAGCACTGCTCCCCGGGCGCTGAATTAGCTGCCCCCTGCTATGTCGCCAAGTCACAGATGCATTTCGTTGTGGTGTGTCAACAATGACCACTAGAAAAGTAGAGCTTTTCGAGTTTTTTCAGGACCATGCAAATACTTAAAGAGGTCAGACGTTGTGGCATGTGCATGCCCATAAAAACCAGCCTATGTACAACCAGTGCAGTACTGTGAAGATATAGATGTCAAAGAGAGAATAACAGGACACAGAGGGCAGCTGAAATGCAAACAAGCTGTCAAGACGCTGTCTGTGAAGACTAAGACACCATTAAGATTAGGGTAACCCTAACTCCTTCAAAGCTATTAAAGGAAACCATAAATGGATATTCTCAGAAAAGAAAAATGTTTGCATCTAATCACAATATGACACAAACTGTCTATGCAAATGGACCTGGACTGGCCATTTGCTAAACGCTAAGCTTAGCAAAAGCTGACCCCAAGGCACCTGTGGTAATTACAGAGCGTATGTGCGAATGTCTCACCACAGTGGGAGTTTCCGAGAATGTCTGTGACCTCCCTGTACAAATGCCATCTCCCCGACTACACTGGAAAGGCCAATGAAACTCACAAGTGGAGGAAGATGGAAACATGACCACTTTCTCTCACTATAAAGTGATTTAAGCCCAAGAAATGTAAGCTTTTGAATACACCCAGAACACCCCAAAACAAAGGTAATGATGACAATCAACAGGGCAGTAATGATTTACCTGGGGGAAAAAAAAAACTGTATCACATCTTGGGCAATATATTACAATGTAATATATACATAACCGCCCCCCCCCCCCACACACACACACACACACACACAATACCAGCCTCATCACAGGAGAAAGAGCCACCCCACTACAGGACCATTACACAGGCTTTCCTGTGAGAGTGACACAATTATACTAATGGCATGCAGCCAGCACGGCACTGTGCTGTTGTTGCAACCAATGCTAAGCAATAAGACATTATACCAGAAATTAGAGGCCTTAGTTACCAAATTACCATTGCAGAATGTGCAACACTTCCCTACAGACTAATTTTGAGAATGAATACTCACTATCAATATTACTGGTTTCCAAGGAGACTGACAGAAGCCCAGTGCCAGGATGAAGACTGACAGAGTTTACTAATAAATTAGTGATTTCCATCACTGAGCTGCAAAATGACCATGAGAAACTATCCCTGCCCATTTCTGCTAGGATTCTGTATGGTGACAATCAGCACAATTCAAATGCTGTTCAGCAGAATTCGCTGTCTCAACCACCTCTGCCCTGAAACACAAAACCAGGTTTCCATCACAAGTCTAAAACACTGGCAGTTCATCATACATTACTTCCACTGATTATTGATTCAGACATTAGAGTCTCCGTCTGAAAACATTATAGCTCCGAGCACAAAGAACGCAATATGAAAACCACAGCATGAATTGAGACTCCAGAGAAGCAGAAGCGAAAAGTCCATTCAGCAACCCTTAAGCTGGAGGACATAAACAAATATCAGTCAACAATACAGCAAGCAGCTCCCTCCTTCCTCAAGTGCACAGATGAGGAAATGATGTCAGTAGACAGGCATTCCGGAGCCTCCACTGTGCATGCGTGCGTGTGCTGTGTGTGTGCGTGAGAGAAAGCGAGAGAGAATGAGAGCAGCTGTGTGCTGTCCACAAACAGCGCCAATCCCATGGGAAGTTCACTCATCAACCACAGGAGCACATGCTCCACTCTGGCTCCCAAGAGCTCCAGTGCCAGGCAAAGCCACAGCAGGGTCGGCTCCAGGGCCGGGGACACACTGTCCTCACACCAGGTCCCATTCATGCCCCTTAACCACAGCAGCACGTCCTTGGCCTCAACCCTGCATGACACACAGCTGTACTCTGCACATTCTCCTCCAATACCATGAAAATATTACACAAGCTAAAAGACGGCTAATGGAAAATGGTTAAAAAGAAAAGCAATAAGAAGAGTAGTAATGGCTGAGTGTTATACTGCTCTTTCCTGCAACACTTTGATGTTTCAAACACCAAGCAGAGCTTTAAAGATTGACAGGGAGCACACATGGACACAGGACCTTCTGGCTGCCATTCAAACATCTTATGAAGGTGTTGCCAAATGGGCCATCTGAGCTGCTGTGGGGTACCCAACATGTGAGAAGCCCAATCAAGCACGCTTCTGGGTACATGTCCAAGGACAGAGAACGTGAAATAGATGTCGGGAAAAGAAACGGGGCAATCTCACAAAACCTTTGTCTCTGGGTCTCACGCACCAGCATTAAAAATGGTCCAGCCACCGATTTTCAACATACAAAGAATTACAGGATTAACTAACAACAGATAACTGCAAGTGAAAAGTTTAATACATAAGCAATAGATAAATCTAGCTACCACTAAAAGAAATATTTTCAGGTGAAGGCTAATTATCCCTTCTGCTTTACAGAACAAGTCCATGAACAATGCCCTAGAACAAGAGGAGAAATGTGCAAGCTAACACAAACAAAGCCCTCTGAATAAATGTTGTACAGTGTATCAGTAAATAAATTCTTTAATATTTGTCTGGTGGTTGCATGTTTAAGGTTTAAAAAGATGATAGTGAAGAAGAAAAAAAAAAAAAAAAACATACCCAAGCTGATTGACATTCACTTTTTCACTACAGGGAGTTCTGATTTTAATTTAATGATTATTTTATAGAAATGGTTAACTCCACATATGTGGTATTAAGACAGCTCCAAGTTCTGACACATTCTAATAAGTAAATCCAGGCTTCCTTTCGCATAAACACTGGGCCTGAGTTTCAGCTGCTGTCCTCATGCAGACACTCACACCTACTCCTATCCTATGCAGCTGCATCGTTAAGCCCAAACACCATGCAAGGTCACATCCTCCAGCACTGGGTTGATAAGCACTTGCCTCTAGTCATTACCTTCCAAAAACAGCAAGGTTTCAAAGACTTTGTGTAGCTAGTGTTTGGGGAGAGGTGCCTGTACTGTGTAACCCAGGTTAGCAGCAGCCATCTGCTAAACTCGCATAGCCAAGGTGATTCACATAACTGGCAGATTTTTCCCCAGCTCCGAAGCTGAATATTTTTTACTGAGGCTGTTTGGTCGAAGAAGCCACAAACAACAGTATTGTTGGTTCGCTGTGATGAGCATGACCAGACAAAACATGCCAGTGGCCATTTATAACTAAACCAACAGCAGGCTATCAGATTCAGCTTCACGTCTCTGCAAACATCACAAACACGGTGAGAAAATGATCTCAGATCTCCTGAAATGGCCATCGTGTCCCTTCCCGCATTCACATGGGCCTGATTGCTAAGTCAGATGTGGCAGTGATACCTTTATTTTCCATTTAAAAATAGCCCTAAATCTGTGGTTATTTAATCAACCACCAGTCTTTCCATGGAAGAATAAATGGAAACAGAATTGAGCTTAATTTTGCAGAATCATCCCCAGCTAAAAAAGACAGTTTCCAAACTAATTCAGCAACTAGAGCTTTGTAGAATTACTACTTTGTAGAATCAAATTTTTCCAGTTATGCAAAAAACTCCTGACAGTACATTTACAGTAAATGGGATAGCAGTGCTAGCAAATGACGATAATACAGAAGAAATATCCTAGCCATGTGAAACACTGCCATTAGTAATATGCAAACTACAACTCCTCCTGAGGAAAGCACTAAACAGGATGAGTTTTACACACACTAAAAGCTAAATTATAGGTCAGTCAGCTCACAATGTGCCATAAACCTAAACATATGAAATGTTACAAATACTGCTGATGAATCCCAAGCCAATCAATAGGAATTGTTGTCACTCGATGCTGATTACTGAAAAGGCATGGTAACTTTGAAAAATTAAGAGTTTACATTTCACTTCAGTGGGGCTGATTTTAAAATTAAAACCGAACTATTCACTGACAAGTTGAATATATATATGACTGAAGCCGTGGCACTAAGTTCCCCGCGTAAAAACAACCAACCTATTATACACACAACATATAGATCACTGCTATTAAGGACTGCATTTCTACTGCAACGTTAATGCAACCTTAGGGCATCTACTCGGAAAACGCACCAAGCAAAACTGCAAATTCACAACCTTTCAACCTATTGTTGATCAGAAAGAATGAATTCAGCTCTGATTTTAAGTGCAGGAGTGTCCTGCTGGCTCAAAGACCAGTGAATCAGCTGGAGATTAAGATCTGGATAAACAAACCCTGCAGGGAATTACGATTACAAGTAAGTACATGCACCATTATAATTCTGTTAAGCAGTTTACAGGCTAACAGCCTGGGTCTCCAGAAGGAATCACCACCAAGTGAGTCAGGTTCAACCACCTTTATTCACTCATGCTGTTTGGTGCCACAGCCCTTTAAACACAAAGGCAAATAAAGTTAAGCTGGAATGTTGTGTTCTGATGTTTGTGCACTTTTTAATTGCCTGAGTCAGCGCTATAATACTGCCTTGTGTACAACATACAAACAGCAAATGCTAAATGAAAATGCCACAAGCTGATGATGAATATCATTAATAAATGGAATACTTTATTCACCGACCTCCATGAGCAAAGCTATGAACTGCCCAGGAACGTTCTACCTTCAGAACAAATGAGCAGATTCATATTTATTTAATGCTATTTTCTCAAATAAAGATACAAAGTTTAACTGGAGAGAAAATAGTTCATGAAGACCACTAAAACAGAGAGAATGCAGAATCCAGAAATGCCATCCTGTGGCTGCATCCAGCAAACCACTGAGCTCTGGGCAGAGAAACGTGGAGAGAGGTAGCACAAGCTATAGGACATCATCACGTGTACACCATCACTGTTCTCGGGAGTGTAAGGCAGAGCAACACTGCAGCCAAATTTAAGGTCACACTGAAGAACAGGATAACACACTTTTCCTGAAGCAGGGCACACTAATGTCCCACTAAAGCACCAAGGCAACTTCTGGGGCTTGTGAGAACTTTAAAGTAATTTAAATTAACGGTGTCCTATATTTTCTACTTGATCATTTCAAATATGAAAAAAGCTTAATAAGGAACTATGCAGAGTCACTGGTGTTTCTGAGATCTTGCATCATTCAGCCTGAAGAGCTTAACAGCCTTGGGCTACCTCGGGGCCAGCAGGTACATGGCGCGTACAGAACTTTAATCATTCTGCCAGGTCATTGGCAGGACTGAGGGCCAACGACAGCTCTATCAAGCCCAGCAGGACCATATTAGTGGACAGACGGCGCTTACAGACATGGGGTGACTGCACCCCATGACCAAATTAAAAAAGCTAAAGACCGAAGCCGGAACCCTCCCACGGACCAAGCCGGTCTATACTCTGAGCGAGACGGCTTCCTCCGGGACTTCCTAGGCTGGGCTGGGCTCAGCTCTACGTGACTATTTTCCATAAGGGCCAGTTAACTACACAACTGTATTTTTACTAGAGTGTATTTTCCGGTTTGTGTCTTAAACATTTATATTTCTTGCACTACGATCAACGAGATGGAAATATCATCTCAGTGTATGACCCATAGATCATACAGCTGAAGATGACAAAGATACTTCGACCTAACGGCAACTTATCCACTGTCCAAACCAGATAACACCAGGCCCGAGACATTATCATCCTTATCATCATCATCATCATCATCATCATCATCAATATTTACCGGAATTCCGATCAAGACCAGCCCTTCCGAGTTACCGCCACCCGTACCAGCAGCACACGAAACTCTACGAACGGGCAGGGATTTTAGCAGCCCGCCGGTGGGTGGCTTGGCACACACATGGCATCGGAACAGCCGGTCCCTCGGGGCTTCTGTCACGGAGGAGAGCTCGGTCTGAAACACCAGCCCCGCAGCCGTTCACACAGCACGAAGCGCACTGACTGTACAACCACAAGCGCGACAAGTGACACGCTTAACCAGCTAGTTAACTGTGCACACAAACGTCAAGGCGGGCTGTACTTGCAAACTTGGACAGGGTCTGAAGTCCGGCCGGGACCGAGCGACCGATACCGGACCTGGACTCAACCGCCAAACTAAAGGAAAGGAACGGGAAGCTCGCGAGCGACCCACCGTTAGGGGGCAGAGGGACACGAAGCCCCGCCGACGAGCGCCGTCCGGTGAAATACGTGACGGAAAAGTCCTCACGTACTGCGCGTTTCTCTACAGTTTCACTTCGGGCTGCCGGAATCCCATCGCGGCTTGCAACCGCTCCCTCTGACCAAGCCTGGCCAACGTCCGCCTCCCCTCCTCCTCCTCCACCCCCCTCTCCGCCCTCTTGTCCACAGTGCCACTCCCGATATTCTCGCGAGAAGACAAACACCAGCGATGAAAGAATCAGCTTCTTCTCGCGAGATCTGGACAGCCAGGGAGGAGGGGGGATTTAAATGTCATGTGTGAGAAAAACGTCGCCGGCTTCCCATGTTGGGTGGCCGGCTGGTGGTGCTGTATTCGCTGCCGTTTGATCTACGCAGTACAGACTCTTTTCATATAAATGCTACAGTTCCTGCCTCAATGCCAAAATAATGTTAGTGAGATTACAGTACAAATATATCCTAAGAAAATACCGTCCCGCCTATAATCTTTGCTTTGAGTGCATAAAAAATTAATAATGCAGTCCATTTTTTGCTTTACTAAGGAATTTTGATACTCTGAGCCCGTTCACCAGATGTGCTTAGCCTTCACAAACGCTTCCCAAAAGGCTCTAATTTCGCTTTCAAGTTAGAAATTTACATCCTCAGTATTATAGTGTGTGATTAAGAGAAATTCTCAAACAAATAAAATTGATGACCAATTTACCAAAACACATTGATTTGGATGGCTACCAGCTGTAGTTAGATAACCACATATATGCAGTACATGCACATGAGCGTAAATAACTACAACAGAGACAAGAAACCAAGTGCACAGTAACAACAAAAAACAGTTTGGTTCAGGGTGTTTCCTTGTCTTGTGCCATCTGCTTCCTGTGTACATAGAGTAAACAGATATGGGAAATAAAGAAATGTTATTCTGGTTTGTGGTTCGAATGATTTTGTAAATATATATGCTCTTCAAATCTCCTGCTTTATTCAGGAAAGCCCTATAAATCAAAAATAATTTCATCCATGTGCCAAACCTATTTACTATGAGTTCATAGACATGTAAGAAATGTAGGTAACCATGAGAGAAGAGCCTGAGAAGTTTGGCTTTGAATATATTCAGTATAAAATGTAGCTGTGGTCAGCTTTATGCTAAGGGTGACACTGTGTTTTAAGGATCTTCATTAGTCTGGTGTAAGTTCTGTTTCAACATTTTATTAGATGGGAACAGTCAGCAAACACTGGTAAGTTGCTCTAATACAAAGCATTGCATTTAACAAGAGTGCTTCTGGAAATATGTTTGGCAACATTTTTCGAAAAAGTATAATAAAATAGTGGAGAATCTTCCATTGTTTGAGGAAAGCAAGGATGTCTAAAACTACAGTTTCTTCTTGTTAAAATACAGCTCATAACTGTAACCTTGTAACTGACTGGAGCAGTTGAATAATTGAAGGATTACCAGACTCTTCTAGTGCATATTAGCAGGACCAGTTGGAGAAAAGCAAATTTTTTTTTTAGACTGACTGATGCGTGACTTTGTGCCAGTCACTCCAATCTGTGCTCTACCGTCCATCTGGACTGAGCATTCTACTTGTGACACATGAGTAATATCTGCAAATATAGTCAGTTTTGTCTCAGTAGAAGAAAATGTAATTTCATCAATAACTCTATAATATAAACCCCTTGTAATAATGAATCTGGTACCTCCAAGGAAAATTTTGGTGATGATTCTTTTTTTTTTGATTGAGCCTGACCCAAAAACACAGTAGGATGCTCTCTGCCTCTGCAATGGTTTGGCTTCTGAGACCCCAGAATAATAATAATTCCCATTCGCATGTATGACTGCTGCCTCCCAGCACAGCGTATCTGAGTGGCAACATAGCTGTAATCTGGCATGGAGCTGGTTTTCCACAGTTCAGAGTAACATTTCCTCATTGTTTCATTGCTATTCAAATTCTCAAATGAGGAAAGATATCAAGTTTCAGTCTTATAGATAGATCGTCCCATTTTCCATGCATTCCATGCAAACAAGGAGCAAATAATCTGTGTCATAAACATAAATAAAACAATGGAAAAACTCCTACAGTGTAATTTACATTAGTCTGGGATTATTCTACAGCTTTGTTATTGCAGTTAGGATCAGAATGCACTCTGTATGTGCAGTGAAGTGTGCTCACCCTTGTTGTTCTTACAACTGCTTATCATTACAGTGTGTTGTCTTTTTTCAATTTCTAGGCAGTCTGGGCTCTGGGTAAAAAATGATGTCTATTGTCTCTTTTCAGTGTGAGTTGACAGTGTGAATTTGGGTTGAGTGATTTGCCACATCAAGGGTTAACATTTGTACTGAAAACAGAGACACCTAAAACTACACAGAGCTTCTCCAAATCTCCAATTTGGTTTTTGTATATATATTTAAAAAAACAGAATATGACAGAATATGAGAATAGTGACAGCTAAATTATTTTATCCTGTATTTCTGTGTAAATTCAGCATTCAATTAGTAGTGTTTACCATGTATAGCTATTCTTTAATAAATCAAATATATTTAGTTACATCTGTGAAGCAGGGGTGATTCTAGGTTTTTTTTGTTACTGAATTGGTGCAGAAGGGACCAAGCACCAATCAGGGGTGACCATGGGAAATCAGAAAATCCTATCAGGAAAAAATACACCATTTAAAATTGGCTTAGAAAACATATTCGATATTATTATGATTATCATTATTATTGTTATCATTATGATTATTGACCTATATGCCCATGGAACATCATTAAAGAGGCCCTCTGATGTCTGTTTTGTTTCCTGTGGTTTGCGTTGAGTCTCTCACCCTGCTTGAAAAACATGGTACTGTGATTCAACATTGCAAATCAAGCAGCTATTGACAGCGCTCTGATCCAATGGCACTGGGCACTGACACATTGTCAGATTTAAAGTATTTTACTCTAATGGTGTTGGGAAAGCACCAGGGCAGTCATGTTTTGGAGGCGGGGGCAGTGCTACCCTGTGTCGCCCCTTTAGACACACTCCTGCTGTGAAGTCAATCCATCCATTTCCCATAACCACAAAGAGAGCCTGACAGTGAGCCTGGATCCTACCCACTGGAGCATAGTGCATGAGACATGAGACACCATAAATGGGATGCCAGTAAATCCCAGGATGTCACCAGCTTTGGTGGACCCTATTGTTGCCAGCCGAATTGTGGCCAGTCCTCATTGGATGCTCTAGCCCAGTGTCTCTCAACCTGGTCCACATGGACCTACAGCCAGTCCACGTTTTTCCCTCACAGCTCCAAAATGCTCCAAAAACATGGACCGTCTGCGGGGTCCCAAATGACCGGTTTGAGAAACATTGCTCTAGCCACCAAGGCATACCCAGTATTGATTGTAGAATTATCGCCATCTTCTGGTAAAATGTAGAAGCGCACCCCTTACATGTCACCAATAATTTAGCCAAAATTAAACGTTACAAAGATGTTAATTGCATTACATCTGGCACTGTGGATGATTTTCCTTCTTCGGTCACTGGATGGATCATTATTTTAGCATCCTCTCGTTCAAAATAAAGTCAGTGCCTAAATGGGTTTCCCTCATGTGTGGGGACTGAGATATACCCCAGAGAAGAAGCACAGCAATCTGCTTCCAGGGCAGACATTCTGCTTGTCAAGTAACATAGGGGACGGTGTGGCTCAGTAAGGTTGTGTCTGGGATGCTGTGCCTGTCATTGTAACGTCACTGCCCCAAATCACAAATGAGACTGACATGGACTGACATGACAAATGAGACTGACATGTTTGCTTAGTACTTTTCTAATTCAAAGGACATCAAAAGGTACCTTTGGAAAGATTTTCTTTCTGGATCAGAGTGTAAATTCTCTCCTTGACCAATTCCAATCCAGAGTGATGGATTTGTAGTCTGTCTATGAATGTTTTCCTCCTACGGTTCAGATCAAACTTTTCTTCACGCCACCACCTCCATGCACAGTCAAGCAGTGGTTTAAATACTCAGATGGAACAACAACAGAAGAGCGCAACAGCAGCAGTTGAGCGACACACTGGCTGGGGAATTCACCTTAAAGTTTAGGCCATTTAACAGGCATCAGAATTTCTATAGTGAAGTCAGTACAAAGGAGGGAACAAAGATGGGCCAAACTGACCTGGGTACAGTCAGTCTACCGAAAACACTCGATAAATAAAACTCGACAGCCTGTGCAGAATTATTACCTGCTGGTACTGAGAACCAAGGACCACACATACATATTATTTAATTTATTTGATGCTTTTTTCAGAGAATCAGCATGCATGAAAAATATCAGTTAATCACATAATAAACATGCAGAAACGAAGCAAGCAGTCAAACACTGCGACAACATGTGCACCAATCATAGAGCTCAGAGGTCCTGCAATAAACAGGCCGTGTGACAGGACATGGTAGAGGAGAGCTATATCATTACATACATGTATGTAGGTCACAGAGTGCTGTGTGTGTCTCCACTGAAAAACTGAAGAAAGAAGCAGGACAACATCCCCTAGAAGTTCCCATTGGGGTGTGGTTTGTGTAATTCCTGGAATATACTGAGGATACAGGCCAGCTTGTACTGAGCTGGGGCCGATTATGGGACACTGGGGACCTTCGACACACCAGGACAGCCCGTTGCATCACAGCCTTGGTGTTTGAACTACGCTGAGGATTAAGACGCCAGATGGAGAGGCTATTAGGGTTGGGTAGGGGTAGGATACTTCCCCTCAAGAACCCCTAGGTTTGGGGAATGGGTCTGAGATGAGCTGATGGCCAGATGCTTGAGGGGAGGGCTTTAGCTACTAGGATTGATGACAGTCAGACTGCTAGTTGCAGAATGACAAAGACAGGCAGACCTGGTGATGGACAAAGAGGGACGTAACCTCTGGACGTTGCTGCATGTTGCCTGGCAGACTTCCTGCGCCAGCGCTTCCTAATATGGCTGACAAGGAGCCAAGCTTCAGGCTCAGGGCCCTGTCCATCTCCTTGTCACCGCATCTCCTCCTGAATGGTGTCGAACACGCCCCCATGCTTTCTGATTGGTTCACATGTGCTGGCCCAGGGTCATTGACCCACTGAAACAGGAAGTGGGGAAGCAATGGTACTTACTGAAGAGGAAATGGAACATCCTGCATGTGCTGAGGTCAAGGCAGCAGTAGAAGAGTTGGGAAAGAGTTCAGAAGGTCAAGGATATCAACACAGACTTTCAGTCAGTATTTATATCATGCTTCTTACCAGCTTCACTTGGACAAGAGTGTGCACTTCAATATCGCTGGAATAAAATATGTATTTAACTGTTTAAAATAGGGTGATGATTAAGATTTTTGTCATACTATCTGTGGTTCTGAGGCGCAGAGATGCTGCTCTTATCCATAGACACATTTTTGGAATTTCTTCAAACCAGGGTTATTCTGGGTACTGTGGGGATGGGTGTTATGCTCTCCTACATTATTTTATGCAGAAAAATTCAAGGGCTGTCCACTGGGCATGAGCAACCTCTGACCCTGACCACACAGACAGGCCAAGGATGAAAAGGTTTCCCATGACGATGAGATCCCAGTTAATGCTAACGCTGTTCCAGGGGCAAACATAAAGTCCACTGGATTTACATACACAATAGGTCACTATGGCCAGCATCAAGGAACAGAGACAGGGTCCTACCTAATGCCACTTCTGGTTTATGTCCTCAGAGGAGCAGGAGAGAACCCAAGAGTATCACAGAGCCAAAGATCCCCTCCCCCCACCTGACCGAGCTGTGCTCATAGGAACTCCAAGGCGTAAGAGCTCTGCAACACAATGCCATCAGAGGCATGGCCTGCAAAGCTAAATTAACAGAACCATGTCAGAGGATTATTTCTGTTTGTCTTCTAACACCAGCCAAGGCCCACATCATTTGGATCATGAGCAAGACGTCTAACATGCATGCACATTTCGCTACAAATAGTGCGACAGCTCCAACCCCCTCTGACTTCCCACAATCCCACAAACCAAGTTCTGCATTTGCTCAGCTGTCTGTAGCTAAGCAGCAGTGTTGCCATGCAGCGCTCTCATGTAAATCTATCTTTTGGCAACTCTATTAGTTCCCACTGGGTGAAACTCAAAGTGACGGGACCATGCAGTGTACTGCCACCCATTCTGGGACCTTGGGACTTGTCTATCGCATCTTAACTAGAACGGAAAACATTACAGCTTTTATAATAAACCATTTCCCCATATTTAATAAAGGCAGAACACACTCTGCCAACAACAGTTAACCTTTGCAGGTCCAGACAGATCAATGCACACAGATAACATGAGACAATGACAGAAACGTGCTGCTTCTGTCACATGGATAAAAGGAGCCAATTAGGCCATCCCGTGCTGGCTCTGTCCCTTGAACAAAGGGTGACCAGCAAAAGCATTCCACAGTTCTGCTGGCAAACTGCAAACAGGCGTTCAATGTGAGCAGCTCAAAGCTGAAGCCCAGTCAGACAAAAGACCAGGGAGTGACACTTAATAATCAGCCACTGGCGTGTCAGACAGGCTTGGCCAATTCACACAGGCTTGCTATTGGTCACCTTTCCCATGGGAAAAAAAGAAGCACTCAATGTATTACAGGTAAAAACAAATCCTAACAAAGATGACACATGTTTAAATTGCTCAGAGTGTTTTTGTTCGTCCGTCAGATAAACAGCAGTGCTAATGAAACATTTCCTTACGTTTCATTGATTTGCTTTTATTCGAAGCAGCATGCTTTATTTTTTTTTGTGAACGGCGCAATGGGGGTTAGTAGCCTTGATCAGGGGCCTAACAGTGAAATCTTTCTGCCTTACCCGGGGATTTGAACAGGTGACTTTCCGATCGCGGGCACACTGTCTCTGGTTTTGTAGATGTCGGTGGTGTCCATTTTGAACCGTCCGAATCTTTAGCTAAGCAACTCGCGACTCGCTGCAGGGGCCCGCAGTGCATTGCACCGATTGCACCTCTGTTAAAAGCGGCCCTGCGATCCTTGAGAGAAGGATAAAGGAATGAGACCTGCACCTGCAGAAGGGTTTGTGCTCCTGGTGCTGATGGGCCTCCCGTCTGACTGCAGGATGCGCTGGACCCCGCCCCGCGTCTCAATGCGGACGGTGTCCTGGGGATATGGGTGTGGCATAAGGGAGGGTCCCTGTGTCAGAGTGCCAGAGCAGATCCACCCACCTCTGACTACCACACACCAAACACCGCAGGGAACCAGAGCTACTTCTCCTGCTTATGTACAAGAGATCCTCATGCTTCCACACACAAAGTACCTGCTGCACAATGTCTGATGCCACAACAGCGTCGTTCTCAGCAATTGTGTTAAAGGATCAGATGTGGAGTGACTGATCATCGAAGGAGAAGCGTCCTTCAGCGCGGTTCGCTGAGGTAACGGCATCGCAGTCCGCCCCAGCTGCTGATGAGCCCCAGAAGCTCTCTTTGCTAGAGATACTTCTCCAGACAAATCCTCTGCATGCTTCTCTCGTATCGCCAGGTAGTACTTTGGAGGGAATGTTAGCTGTTTCTTTCAGTATCTTCTCAGCTATGGGAGAATGATCCTGATTCACTGACTGCTGATTTGTTTTCAGATGACCTTAAGATCTTTTGACTCAAATGAGTTTTTTTTTTGTTGTTGTTGTCTAGTTTTGATTTCTTATAGCAGAAACTGTAAAAGTATGAAACAATAGACACAGTGTTACCTGTTCATCCAATCTGTACATGGTCATTCTTATGCAGAAGTATCCCATCCAGGGAGATACTGCACACCAGGCTTTCTCAACCCAGTCCTTGGGGACCACCAGACGGTCCACATTTTTGCTCCCTCCCAATTGCTATGGAAGGAGGGAGCAAAAACGTGGACCGTCTGGTGGTCCCAGAGGACTGGGTTATAAAACCCTGCTGTACACCAAAGGAAAACATCTTCATATGTAAACTGCTCTGTTGTCCATCAAACAGACATTTTAATGAAGCGTTATGGGTTACTTGTGTTAAATGCTAACGTTCTCGTTCGAGTGATACATAATAGCCCCCCAGCCTGTGGTGCCTTGTTTCTGGTGCGAGGATACCGAGTTCATCTCCACTGCCGGCGTGCTTTCGTACCGCTGCTCCGCTCGCCAGGCTCCGGCCCCTCCTCCCTTAGCACAGCGCGGTCGCCACGCCTTTTACACCATTTATTGTATTTATCTATTGAACATATAACATATTATTGTGTATCTTGAACATGCTGCTTACATACTTCATGTCTTGGCTTGTTCTGCTTTGCAGCGCTCAGGGAGTAGCTTACTCAGTCCCAGTATGCTGTTGGGGCGCTCTGCTGCTCAGGGGGTGTGGTCTCTCCGCCTGTGATCAGACAGTTGTTGTTTTGAGCCCCAGCTTCATCTCTGGTGGGCCATTGTGCAAGACCCACACACCCAGACATGTGAACACCGGGCAAACAATGGATAAATGTGTTCAGATCCCAGGCCAGGTTTAACTGTCTGTGTGCATGGGTGCGCGTGTTTCAAAGAAAAGCAAGATGGGATATCTGAAAAGATCCATTCTGATGGAGCTGCCTGCTTCCCCACCCCCACATTAGACTTCTTGATCTAGACAGAAAGCTCTCCTGGTTTCAGTGCTATGGTGCATGCATGTGTGGACGTCTGCACTGCATGCTGGTCAGTAAATTTTTTTTTTTTTTTTTTTTTTAAAAAGTGAGCTGCAGAAACCCCTAAATCATTTACTTAAAAGAAGGTAATCCTCACATTTAGGTAACACAACTACTGAAATGGAAGTAAACTTCCATCACACAAGCCTCTTCCAACTGCTTGTGGGCTCCTTCAGATCCTCGCTATGGCCTGGGTGGGGGCCAGTCTACTGTGGGAAAACGGCAGCTGCCACAGCCTGAGACGTTAACACGCGAGACACATTGATGGCGGCCCAGTTGGAGCACGGTGAAACACCCTCCCAGCTGGAAGCCACACCCCCTGGGCTGGAAAAGGAAACGAGACCGACCAAGAAATAATGAACCGGTGAGGAATGAAGGCAGTCTTCGTTATTTGGGTTGAATGGGCTCATATCAATGAGAAGGAACCCCAGTCACATGGAATGTCAAACCGTTTACACCTCTGCCCCCCCACCAGCCTAAACTGGGCGTGACCAGGACCAGTTAAAATGCCAGTGGAGCCCAGCAGAAGATAGGGAAAAGTTAAACTGATGTACCCCTCCATTCGGTAGGTTTTATGAACAGCCCTTCCCCCACACACTATATTTCACAGCCAGCAGCTCCCCCCCAGCATCATGATTAGCAGAATATTTGTTGCATTGTCAAACTTCCTTAATCTAGGACCTTAAAAAAAAAAAAAAAAAAAAAAAAAAAAACAAA
>JAODKF010000051.1:4798146-4820583 GCA_026779585.1 Mormyrus proboscirostris
CCGGCCAGCCCTACACCCTCCCCCTTTATAACCCCTCAAGTACGCACAGGCCCAACACACCAACCACCCTGCACCACACAGAAAGTTGAGACAGAGGCTGGTGAGACTGTGAAAGAAAGAAGCAGGTCATGGAGGTGGTCTCAGTGCTGAAGATGAGCTGGGATGATTGACAGGTAGAGCGGATTGGAGAGGTGGCTGCCAATCAGTTGTCCTGACGGTCCTCATTATCGTCACCATCCCCATGGGTGTCTGAGGTCCACAGCTGAGGGAACACAGAGCATATACCTTCAGACCTGCTTCAGGACCATAGTGCAGTCAGCCATGTAGCTCATCTACTCTTGGAAGCGACACTCACTGTCAAGTTGTCCCTCAGCAGCTGCATGATCAGAGTGCTATCTTTATACGAATCCTCATTCAGCGTGTCGAGCTCTGCAATTGCCTCGTCGAAAGCCTGCAAAGAGAGGCATGGGAAAAAAGCATCAAACAGCTGCATTTAGGGAGACCTCAGACTGCCCATCTCTACGTCACCCCCCTTTCCGTACCGACTTGGCTAGCTGACAGGCTTGATCGGGAGAGTTGAGGATCTCATAGAAGAAAACTGAGAAGTTGAGGGCCAGGCCCAGACGGATGGGGTGTGTGGGCTGCATCTCGCTCTTGCTGATGTCAAACGCTGCCTGATAGGCCTCCTGGGAGTTGCCGATGATGGCTGGCGAAAGGGAAACAAGGCAGCAAAACAAGTGACACATCTGCATCTCAGAGCAGCTTGTCCTGGAAATGAGGCACTACACTGTTGTATCCGAATGGATTCTTCCAGCTTCGCCTCACCCTTAAAAGGCACATTGAAATAGAGTATTGCCTTTGACTGCTGCCACAGCTCTCAGCGGCCAAGCTTACAGTGACAGCAACACAGGTCACTAAGAGTAGGGGGAAATGATCTAACAGGGTTGCTCAGAGAGCATCCAATAGAAAAGCACTGGTTTACAGGTAGTGGTGTTTTTGATTGTCTTGGATAGAAAATCATAGTATATGCAACACCAAAAAGTATTGACTTGCTGTGAACTAGCGCATATCAAGCCTCTTTTGAAGAGAACCTATGACTCCCATGCACCATGCCAGACATTCTCAGCTGATTTCATTTCCTGTCTACTAACCTATTGCAGCCTGTTCTAGGGAAGACTTTGCTTCTTGGCTTCCCCCACAAAGAGCTGGTGAACAAAAATAGCTACTTTTCAATGGCTAGAATGACCCACCTATGCGTGGACGAAACCTGAAGGTACTGCAATACAAACCGGCGTGAGGATTAATATAGGGGGGAGTGAAGAGAGCCTTCAAAATGGACATGCTGGATTCTCATCACGAGAGTAGAGGAAGGGTGAGAAAACAGGCCCATCTGCAGGCAACTGCGGGCTCTTCTTCAGGATAATAGAAGCAGCTCATGATATCAGTTCATGGGCTAACAGGCCATTGAAATTGTTAGAAAAACATTTGATTTCACTTATTAATAGGATTCATATTAAAACAAGAGCAGACTATAAGCCATTGTAGTCTAGCATGGACTGTGAAGCAGCCCATCACCCAGTGACACCCAGCTACTATGGGCACTTCCGTTCACTGTTAATGTCAGGCCAGATTGCTCTGAGGAAAACGTGCACCAGTGCATGCAGACACACATTTGCATGTCAGAACAGCCATATGGGCTCCTCTGTGACTCACCGGCTTCATACTCTTATCCAGTTCTGACTAAGGAAACACAGTGAAACAGAAGGGAAACGTGGGAATATGTACTCTGAAAACACACAAACACACACACGGCAGTGTGATGGCCGAATAAATACCGTCCCTCAGCTGGAGCTTCCGTTCAGCGAGTCATGATTTATATCACAACAGGGTATTTCAGCTGGAGAAATACAAGTACCTCAACTATGGACATCAGAGCGGAACAAGAAACCCACAACTGGGGGCCTATGACTGTTGTGGGCTTAGGTGTTCAAACATGGACAACAATATACCCAGTGACATAAAAGTGAATGACAGCAATGAGCGACACAGTTCACACTGAAGTGAAACGCCGCCATTTTGGCTCAGCACGCTGCATGACTCCCCCCTCCTCCGCCACGTCAAACCAGCCGCAGCATGTTCACTGGCTCTGGTCGTCGGGCTTGTGGGGACTTGTCCCATACGCTCCGGGCTGGGAGAAGGGAGCCGTCGGAAGGCTCACGAGCTCCCGCCCCCACTCCACCCACCATGTGCTGAAGCGTCATGGCGACCGTCCCCTCCCATCTCTGGCCATGTGTCAGGGACCCCCCCCACGATTTGATTCCGTAATCAACTCCCCCAGCTCATCATATATTTGCAGCACAGATTTTAAAGACCCTGTGATTACATTCATTCATTTAAATAAAAAAAAAAATGAAACACTGAAGAAAAAAAATTACATTACATTTTAATAATAAAATCTTTAACAGCCCAACAATGCTCAGGGTTGTTAGGACGTGTCAAAAGCGCACTGAATTTCAGCTGAAAACAGTGAGGACAAAGACCATCAGATGGGGAGATACAGAGCCCCCAGGAGGATAGGGGGGGGACTTTTAGAGTAAACACTACAACAGCTGTGATACATAGCAGGAACTGGAAAACAAATGAGCTCTCAAAGTGACTTACTATGACATTACCCTCCAATAACTAACAAACCCATCTTCACTCACCGGGTGGAAAACAGGTCCCCCCTCCCATCAACCAGGCCCAATTCTAACAGGTGCCTCATCACACTTACTAGCTTTCCTTTCTCCCAAGGCCACCTCTGCTAAGTAGCGGAAGTAATCTCCTTTCATTTTCAAGTAGAAGACTTTGCTCTCAGCAGGGCTTGCTTCGGGGATGAGATATTTGTCCAGGAGAACCTTAAACATAAATACAAGAATAATCAAACAGCTTTCTGTCATTATTAAGCTCTTTATGCACATTATACAATGTGTCGTCGCAACATAGCGACAGTAGGAATATCGATCCAGGTGTTATGCACTGGGACTTGTGATGTATGTAAGCACAGAATAAGTGTTGCAGGGAGTCCACACTATACCGTTGGAACAATTCAGAAAAAAATGCGCCGGCGCCCCACCAGCCACCATGCCATCCTTCACTGCCACCAACTCCAGTCCTCAACAGTTTAATGCAGTTTTCTGGTGTTTCACCTGTATAGTGAGTGTCAGCGAAATGCATCTTGTATGCTGTAGTAATGCAGCCATTAAGGATTAAGGGCTGAATTCATTCCAGCAGCTGATCGGAAGGTTTTTACAAGCAGTGCGATCCTTAACACTGCCAGCTGCTTGGATTGCATGCCTGCCTCTAGTGGGGACAAAGACTGAGGCTCAGATAACAGATGCACCAGCCAGAGTCCAGAAACATTCAGTGTCCACTTAACCCTGGAAGAAACCGACTGGCAGAACTGGCTCCATGAAATGGATCAAACGAACACTGCCAACAAGTTTCTGTGTAAGTTGACCTTTATCCTGCGGTTTGCTGAATAGTCATATTTATACAACCACATTATATAGAGTATGGAAATCTGAGGGCCAGACCTGCTCCCCAAATGTGCCAGAAGCCAAGTGTCTCCTGCCCTGCATTGCTACAGAAAGGCGACTTGGCATCAGATATCCAATTTCTCACACCCAGAGAATAAATGCGAACACTCCGGGAGCCACAGGATACCATTAAGTGTCATTCGCAACCATTACGTTCTTCCTAATTAACAAAGACATTTCGGAAAGCCATCCAAAACAACAACTAGAGAGCACAAACCGTACATTCCAGATAGAGCTAGAATGAATGACAAGTTAAGGGGTAAAGAGTCTGCTACACATATCTGATCATTTCTCCTTCCTTGATCGTTATACAGCAATGATAGTATATATAAACACTGACACCCCCAAGGCAGTCAGGATGGGAACAGATCTAGGGCCTGCATCACAAAACTGGATTTTTGGGTTAGCAAGAACTCTGGGCTAAATGTAAGGGGACGAAGATAAGGTCCATTTAAAGCTGAGTACCTTAAATCCGACAAGTTATCTAGCCAAGCAACAACTCTTGCTTTGTGATACAGGGCCCTAGTCACAGAAGACCCTCACGTACTTGAAAGCCAACTTTGACCTGAATCTGAGAGCAGCTAATTTGGATATGCGGTCTAAACTCCACCTGAGATTCATCAAAGATTTCCTACCTCTACCAGACAAGAGCAAACCACACCTCTGATTTACAAACCAGCCATACCCGTGTTGACTTGCCTTGGCATTGAGGCAGTGTGGTATACCTGTGCTCACTGGCTGAGCCATATGGAAGGTTCCTCTTATCGCTTGCCTGAACATGCTTCATCTATTGCAAATATGCAGGTTCATTATACAGGAAAGAGAGACAAGGTAGTATGTGCAATCACCCTCCAGTGACGGCGTGGAAACCAATAAAATCCACTGGAGATTCTACTCCATCTTGTGTAAGAGGGAAGCCTACTGCAAACATCATGTCGCTGTTAATGAGGAGAGTAACTGTAATGCGGCACATTCCCATTCAGAAAGATTTTTGCGGCAAATGAAAGAAAAGGTAGGGGCCTCACCAGGACGTCCTCGCAAATATCCTTGAGCTCCTTCTCGATCTTTTCCCGGTACTCCTTGGTCATCTGCTGCTTCTTCTCGTTGGCCTCGGTCTTCTGCTCGATGCTGGAGACGACCCTCCAGGAAGAGCGACGAGCTCCCACCACGTTCTTGTAGGCCACCGACAGTAGGTTGCGCTCCTCATTGGACAGCTCGCCCCCCTGCTCTGTAACCGCCTTCATGGCGGCCGCCATGTCGTCATAGC
This sequence comes from Mormyrus proboscirostris, assembly GCA_026779585.1. Lineage (NCBI taxonomy): Eukaryota > Metazoa > Chordata > Actinopteri > Osteoglossiformes > Mormyridae > Mormyrus > Mormyrus proboscirostris. The sequence goes on from JAODKF010000051.1 coordinate 4,802,992, forward strand.
GCTCCGCCTGCTCTGCCAGTTTGGCCTTCTGCACCAGCTCGCTCTTGTCCATGGCTGCTCAGTACTGTGGCCACAATGACATTGACAGTAGTTCCAATTACAATCTCTAACTGTCAGCTTTGAAGTGTGCTAATGGACATATGATCCCCGAATGAACAGCCGGCACTACCTGTCTGCTGGTATTTTCTATGCCAGTGTGAAACCAGCTGCCAGGTGAAGGAAAATGTGACTTAGATGAGACGACATGTAAATGAGCCCAAGCACCTTTCGTCCTGTTTTCCAGACACTGAACTAGGTGATTCTTTCAGGTTTGTCTGAACACTGCTTCATGCAAGCTAAAGTGCACTGTGAATTCGACAATCTGAGAAACATGCACCCAGTGAGCAAAATTTAAACAATTTAATACTTAATGTCTTAACACAAACTCACGCAGTCATTTTCTCCAAGGCATCAAAGGTTTTTGAACTATTAATAGTCATTAAACTGTCACAATATATATGAAATGGCATGAGTATTAGACATGAGGAGCCTTAATAAAGCATTTACATTGTAAATGTCTTTCATTTGAAACGCAAGACTGCTAGATAAACCATAAACTAACACGCTGTTCAATTTTGTGTTCTCTCTTCAGACAAAAATGACTGGGTAGCCCAGATGGGACATGAATGATTAATTGATTTGACCAAAATTAAAATTAAACAACTTTCAGCCTCATATCTCACACATTTCAAAATCACGTTAGAGAATTATACTAGTTACAAGGTAACAGTTGCTGTGAACTACAAAATTGACTGAGCTATATTCTTCTTTTTGGACATTTTGAAAGAAAGAAATCCTTGTGAAAATTTCTCAGATACTGGTTAATCTTTATCGTCTGTTGGATGCAAAGATGATTGAAAACCTCCTGGATGTATCACATCAGAGGGAAGTTGGGGATTTAAGGCCATTCCTCAGAAAATGTCTGGGGAGAAATGAGGTCTGGGGTCTCAAAAAAACTTTAGTCTAAATCTGGGTCATTGTTCAACCAATAGATTAAACTGGATGGACAGGTTTATGCAAGTTATAATTTTCAATCCTTCATAGTCTATTACACAGAAAAAATGTAATAGACTATGTTATCTTCCAGTGATGTTCCTATGTTTCTAAGTAAATCTGGGGACTGCAGCTCAATCTGTTACTCATGGGGGGGAGATAATTGCATGCTGAGTTCTGCAGAATCCCCCTACTGCACCTGGAGTCCCCAGATAGACACACTGCTCACTGTAACCATCACCTTGTCCCCTGTGAAGGGCCTTCAGTTTTTAAATAAAATGCTTCCAAAAATTTCCTTCAGAGATTGTTTTAAGACATCCAGCAGAACTGCATCTACTACTTTTCCCTCAAAGGTATAATCTTTGACGACCACTAACACAAAAGATGTATCCCTTTTATAAGTAAATCTTTTTATACTTTTTATAAGTAAATCAAACAACTAGCAGGAAAAGAAGAACCTTAGAAATCTCAAATTATTACAGCTGTCCTGTTTTAAAGCACACAGCACTGTCGTACCAGCTTTAACTTAAACTAGTTTCACTGCACATGTACAATGACAATAAAAATATTCTCCTAACCAGTTAGTCTGTAGCCCCTTCGTAAGGCAACACGCAGCACCTACAGCTACACACGCACTACAGTAAGCCAGTAACACTTCCCTACTTGCACCATGCAGAAGAGCCTCGAGGCATCACCAGTAATGTGTATCAGCAATGCCCCGCCATGTACAATCAATCCTTATTCTCCATCACGATCAGTCACCGAGAGCAGTTTTAACCTGGCAATACGCACATCCGTCAGTGGCAGAATCCCGCCATGGCTGTTTAACCCACATGGACACAATGCGGGCAATAAGTTTGCTGTCGCCAGATGTGTCAAACCGAAACTTATTTTCTTCTAAATTTACCCGTGGGATCATTTACTCGTCGTAACAAAAACAGGACTATGCGCGAAAATGAAGTTTAGTGCCAATACATTGTAACCCAAGATCACATTGTAATCGAACTCGCCTAAAGGGTCTAGAAAACTACGAAATGGATTTCCTCCCCCCCCCCCCATCCTAAAAGTGTTAAAGCAGAAATTCGGTGAGCTGGCAACGTCTGTACCTGCGCGGCCTCGGCCACACCCAGAGCCTGGCGCTACCTGACCCAACCTGTAGGCGGGGGCCGCGCCTTGTCACGCCGCCCGGGGCAGAGTCGCGCGTCGGCGTCCAGCCCAGAGCCGACTCCCCTTGTGCGGACAGCGTTTGAGAAGTTAATTCGCCCTATACGAGGTCATTTCTAAAGTGCCGCTGGCCAGCTAAAGGCTCACATATAGCTGCACAGCCGCCCCAGTGACCGCAGGTCGGGGAAACCCGCTGAGGTTAAACTGGCTTCTCGGGAAAACCGCGGCATCGGTTGCAGAGGCCAATGCACAGCCGCCCAGCCCGGTTCAACCCTGCCCATTCCGGCCACCGCTTACGTGCCGCCCTGCTACAGTTCGGGCGGCGGCCCGCCGTCTGTAAACGCCCTCAAAGAGGGTCTCTCACACCGCCCACCCGTGGATACCCGACCCTTGAAACCACTGCACCTTTTAAGGGGTCGGGATGTTAACCGAGCCGTCCCCAAATACTGGGTTCAGTTGACTCAGTCAGAGCTAATGTCGGACCGACGCCCAGTCGAAACGGGCCATCCGGGAAGGAATCTCAATAGCGGGATAAACCGACACCGACCTGGTGGAACGAGGCAACGGCGGACTGACGGGCTGCGGCACAGCCGAGCTACCGCCGCACACCTACTGATCTACACAGAGGCGTTAGAGGAAGAGCAAGCAAGGTGAGACATTACAGGAGGAAGAGGAGGACGGGATGAAGAGCCGGCGGCGGGGACGCGCCTGCAGGCGACACGGGACCGGACCGCGTCCTACCTGTGCTTGCGACGGCAGGACTCCTCGCGCTGGCCACACAGCTGACTCCGGCTCTGTCAGTCTAGCTCCGCGATCCACGGGGTTTCCCTCAGATGATCAGCCAGACGAGCAGGGGCAGGGCAAGGGACACTTACGTCAAGCGCTACCAAGGCAACCGCTGATTGACGTTCAGCGCGCTGAAAACGCGACCCGCTTTTCCCTCCGCCCCCATTTCATTCACTCTCATCATGCATTCCCCCATTCACTTTCTTTGTTTAGCGGTGCCTGTGGCCGGCCGAGCAGAAGCCCTGTTTCACTGACCATAGTCACTGACCCAGCAAAGAAAGTGGCGATTGAATGAGAGCGGTTCATGTGCAAAACCTTTCGGGAGTGGCTGGGACAACAAACCTTCCCAGCCTGGTCATACGGCCCCTGTGAAATCCGTGATCTAAGGTCCGCTGTTCCTTAGAGATGGAAATCCCCTTTAAATACTTCTGGGTGGGGGCTCCCCTTTAAAAACGTATTGTTAACTAAATGAATTATCTTTCATGTTCATTCAATTTTATTCACATTGAGTCTTTCAGGCGTCCGTACACTATAACACCACGAGGTGGCGATAGTAGGTGGTAAACGAACTACGATCATTCATTCATTGAAAAAAGGAAACTGAACAGTGCAGTCTCGTGAACCTCTGCTGTTGGTATGTTCTTACTCTGTCCACATGCACTCCCACTCCTAGTTTTCCATACTTATATGGCCAGTAATTTCCAAAATGCACATTCCCTGGTAAAAAGTACAACAGAAATACAATTAAAGTAAGACGGCCCATGAAGGAAAGGAATTTCACTAGTTTTAAAGCCCAGTGCTGTGGACTGTAAATCGGATTAGTGGATGCACAGTTTGTGCTACAGTGGTGCTATTTTTGTCCATTTGGAGTCTGATCCAAAGGGAGCTTTTATCTCATGTTTTCTGTGCAGGCCTATTTATTAAGGTGCTAACCTGCTTCAAATTGCAGAGCTGCTAAATGTGTCCTAACTGCACTGATCTAAGTGTGGATATGTAAAGGTAATTAAATATATATGAACTTACTGTTATTTAATGAGGAAAGGTCACTGAGGAAGGAAAGGTTTCCATTCCTGTTGGCTGGCAGCCACAGCCCGTTTGCTCCAACTGACTGACACGCCCAAAGAAACGCTAAGCATTAGCCAAACTACACAAGTATTCTTCAGTTTCTGCTCAAACTTTTATCTTTATAAAAACACAAAAACGTGGACATGGAGGATGTCTTTAAGAGTTCCGTAGGAATCCAGGGTTATTGCATGGTGATAGATGGTGAAGAGAATTAATACTGAACAAAAGAGGCCTGAACATATCCAAAATATTTTTCCGTATAATTCATGTTTAAATATTGCCCTACAAAAGTAGAGAAAGTGGAGTTCTAGTTCCACATCCTAGACAGCCAATTCAATCTTCTCCCTTTGCTGCCACCATTTCTTGTCCACCCTCTGCCACTGCCATTCCAGTGTCCACCCACTGCTGCCGCCATTCCAGCGACCACCCAGAGTAACCTCCTCCAAAACATAATTCATCTATGTAAAATCTTCTGTAATCTGTAAGACTTGGGCCCTGAACATTGCACTGTGTGCCCTGAAGTTACGGACTCATTCATGTTGCTGCCCAGGGGGGAGAACAGCTCCATAATTTGCGATTCACTCATTCCTCCATCCAATAAGGCTTGCAGCCGGTGGAAAACTATTCAGGACGGTACAAAGCATGTGGCAGGACAGACACTATGAACTGCAAATGTCACACACAATCTCACAAATACCAGATGAGATATAGTAACCCTGCTCCAAGTCTTTGGGCCGTGGGATGAATCTTGTGTAAAGTGGGAGGGAATATACAAAGTGGAGGACAGGATTGCATGCAAAGCCACAAAGCGGTCCACTTGTAATGCTGCTATTATCCAAAGAAGCTCCATTCTGCGGGATAAATTAAGGAACATCAGACATTAGCTGCAGGACGTGGTCACACTATGAATCTTATCTCACTTTTCATACCATCTGGTATGCTACTGTCTTTTACCCTTTTCAGTGTTTCAAGACCTAAAATGCTTCTGTGGGTATGTGTATCTAAAGAACAGGTTAAACTGGTAGGAGGTAAATTGCTTGTTTCACAGCTTACAATGGCGGAGCTCAGGCTGACATACAGGCAGCCCTCTGGTGGTGGGCGGGCTCAGCTGGTACTGCTTAGTATTGATGGATATTAACAGGTATTGGTCGTTAAATTGGGGAAATGAGACTCTGTTAGAGGCTGAGAATGGCACCTAGGGCAGGAAACAATGAAACTCATTGTTATGAAATGATGTACGTTTTTTTTTCCTGAAGTGTGAGTCACATCTTATCAAGCAAGAAAACCTGCAAGACTGCACAGTGTGTTAGATTTTCTCCCCTCATCTGGGGATTACCCTGGTGACTAGGGATTACCCTCTGGACTGGGAATAGCCCTCCAGACAGACGATGACCCTCAGTACAGGCAGTGCACCTCCCATGGGAGGTCTTGCAGGGTGTGGCTTGTACTGTAGTACCAGGGAAGGACCCTCTGCTTTTGACTGATGGTCCATCGGAGGAGTTACAAGCAGCTGCACAAGGGCATATCCCATGCAACACAATAAATAAGACAACAAAAACAATCCTATCATCAATACTAAAAGTGCAAATGCGTAAAAACCGGCAGATATGGAAAGCGGCCTGTGGTTAGGTTACATAACAACTATGTGATTTCTCCTAAGCCAAATCACCTTCCCCTCACACTGGGGTTATTTTTCAAAAAAGCCCACTAGATGGCAATGTTACACCAGACTCAGGGAAGGAGTGCCATGAGTGTCTGGAGGGTGGAGCAGTGGATGTGTCGAAAGGAGGGCGTGTCGAAATGTTTTCTATTGGCTGAAAATGTTGTCAATAAGCATTATCTCAGAAAGAGACCGGTTAGGCAATGACTATGATTAGTAGACATCTATAATTAAATGCCTGTTTCATATTTCTTCATATAGCGTAAGACATTTCCTGCACTTGTTTACACTTATTGCCATACTTCCAGAAAAGAAAATACTTGCCTGGTTTCACCCACTTTGCTACACTTTATTCCTGTTGACATGCCTACCCTTTGACATGCCCACAAACATTTAGACACACCCACAAAAATTGAGACATGCCCACACACATTTAGACACGCCCACAAACCTTTCAACATGCACACTAACCTTTCAATACATTTGCTACTACAGCCTGCAGAGACATATGCTTGGAGAAGGAAGGAGGTTTAATTCACAGATACACACACTATGAACAGTTAAAAGTCATTCCTCTACATACAATCTCCACACACCAGGACTGGAATTTGAACCCTGAACCTAGGAGATCTGAAGCTAAAATGCTCCTTGCTGTTCAGATGTAAGATGAACAAACCCAGTACAGACAGCCCTTGACTGACATAAGTATTCCATAAACAGAAGTCAAATGTTACTTTGTATTTACTTTCCCATACCATTCAAGACACTTCATAGCAAAAAGCACATAAAAATATACTAGCAACATGTACTAAAGAACACACATTAAATAAAAGAAGAAATGAAGTGCAAATTTACCTACAGGCAAATGTTGCCTATTTGCGTTTCCACTTTCATTAACTTTACGCATCACAGATATTTTTTAGTGAGATAGGTTTTACTTAAGTCGGCTTTATGTAAGTAGGGATCTGCCTGTGCATCTTTTTTAGAAGTGGTATATTTTCACAATTGATTGTCATCCATCCAGGGGCACAGATAAAAATTCTGTGCCCCCTGACAAAATGCCACTTTGGGACCCCCGCTTAGCTTGCCACTTTCACATTGAACAGAAACGGGTCCCCTGTACAGACAAACTTCGGCTCAAGTAAATTTGACTTACACAAAAAAATACCCGGCATACACATTACTTATGGAAAGTGCTTACACAAAGCATCTGAAGTATGTTAAGTGAAAGTTGTCGTAGCCAGACAAGACAGGCAGCTGTATCTTTTAATTTCTTGTGTGTCTTGTGCCATGAACACATCTATTCTAATTAATGCAGTATTTTAATCAAATGTAAATAATTAATTTCATTGACTTGGCTTATTACCAAATTTAATATGTCTGACATTTACTAGAAAATTACCGGTATTTTAAATATGTAATTTTTTAAATGTCTGTGTTTACAACAAATGCCTAGGCTAGGCTAGGTTAGCCTAGGGTGGACTAGGTTGGGGTAAGCTAGCGTAGACCAGGATAGGGTAGGCTAAGTTAGGCTAAGCTAGGGTAGGCCAGGATAGTGTAGGCTAGGCTAGGGTAGACCAGGATAGGGTAGGCTAGGTTAGGGTAGCCTAAGGTAGACCAGGATAGGGTAGGCTCGGGTATGCTAGGTTAGGCTAGGCTAGGATAGACCACGATAGGGTAGGCTAGACCACGATAGGGTAGGCTAGGTTAGGGTCTGCTAGGGTAGACGAGGATAGGCTACGTTGAATGACGTATGTACATTTTGACTTATGTAAGGGTTGAGGAACGGTCAAAATATATTATTTGCTGTGTACGTGGATCTTCTTAAGCAGAATTTGCTGAGCAGGCCCCCGATGGTAAGTTTTCGGGTGCTGGGCCCCTTGAATCTGCCAGGGTATCTATATCCTTCGATGCCTCTGCTTACATCCATCCATCCATCCATCCATCCATCCATCAATCCAATATAGGGTCATCAATTCATCTAACCAGTTATTGATCCATGCATGCACTTTCTAAACACTTTCTAAACCTACTCAGGGCTATAGGATCCAACAATATATATCAATATATATTAAAACGCATATTTATAATGTTATTGGTAATATCCATTGGGAGATTTACATACATTTCAGGTATGTGTGGCACAGTTTACATAGATGCAGCTGATCTCAGTAGCGAAAAACAACAGTCGCTAAATCTGTGCAGAGAATGAGCCCGCCCCCTACTGGCTTGGAGTGCAGCCGCCACACACCACAGAGCAAAACAGGAGTCGCGGCAGCGGCCCAACTAATCCACCACTCCTGCCAAACAATGGGTGTGTCAGATATTTCAACCTTGACGTGAAAATCAGTTATCATTTTTATAAGACACTTCTGGCGGGAATACATTCGTTCTTTGTAACGGCTGTCACATGCATAATAGATAAAATATGGCGAAGATGTCATGAAAACCTCAATAGTTGCTCTACAATAACTGTTTTTAAGCATGGCTTCTGTGGATGAATGAAATCCATCATTTTAATTTAAGGACATTTATGATATCGTTGTCCCAACAAGAGTCTTAAAGTGACAATATTTTCAAATAACAGAATGCACATTTTCACTTAAGTCATAATTTTATACACTCTTTATACATTCTTTATCATATATCCTATGAAACATTCAAGGTGTATCACGGTGCACTCTCCAGGAGGACAGCCTCACACCTCTGAGTTCCTGCCTCTGGTATCGCATTTGGCATGGCATGATCATTTTACTAACACATCACATGGTAGTGTGACATCACATCACGCACGACATGAAACAGCCTCCATCCCCATGGCACTTAATAAGCTTCTCGACCAGCCTCAGCACGCAGCCGCACTTCCCCCCCACCTCCCGGAGCCGTCCTGAAGGGACAGTTGGGTATTAGCTGACTGTTTACATACCAATCACCAGATAAGCGGCACATCTTTCACATTACAACACTGCCTGATAATGTTTTAGGGCTTCCTAACATTATAAACAGTGTAAGATACTAAGGGAAGCTGGAGCAAAACGGAGGAGGTTTGGCATCTTGGTAGCGAGCTAACGCCCTCTTCAGTATGACCCTCTCAGGGCTCTGCAAGGGAGCCGCGTCACCTGCTTAATCACAGCACAGCAACAGCCAGTCAAGCTGAACAAATAAATACACAATATAAACAGATTTCAAGAACAACTATCATTTGCTGTCACACATTTGAATATAATTATGAAAAATGGAAGAACAACGTAAATGTAAACAAAGCCGTGCCTGATCCGGCGTACTTCACTAGTCGCATCCGAAAAAACGCAATTTGGGGGGAGATGAGTCGGCTTGGAGCTCCATGCTATTCATGCTGTCAAACTGTCCATCCTCAAAATCAGGACTATTACACTGTTATAAACATTTATTAGACCAGTTAGAGTTGGAAAATTCACACTTTAAATGTGGAAATGTCACTACAGTGCCTTTCTGTTTTTAAAAGCAAGTTTTTGTGACCCGCTGCTAGGTACCTGGTGCCCCCCACTGTAGGCCCTAGTCCCTCACTATTGCGATAACCTTTGACCCCTAAGTAAAGTAAAGCCACACCCTGCATTCTTTAGACCTACTTCTTACTTAATGACACCATTCACTCGGGAACAATGACTCAAAATGTCTTGAGGAAAGTCACACCCACCTAATCTGTGGAGTCGCTCTCCTGAGAGGTGTCTCGTTCATCGTGGAGGTTTCTGAAAGTCAGGTCCCAACGGTAACCATCTCTGCACCTACATATTTCAAATGACAGAAACTGATAGCGAATATAGCTGCAGGATATGGGCTGTTTCCATGGATGTGTGCTGTACATAGAAAGCTTCTAACTGACAAAAAATTCCAGGACATTCTGGAAAGAGAAAGGCAGTCCATGCCTCTCCAGTTAGGGTGTTTTGTAAGAGCCAGTAAAAGCAGCTACAGGGCACTTAAGTCCTTCCTTTAATTTGTTTTCATCATCCAACAGGTCAGTCCAAAGTCAACTCCAAGGCAATCTTCATTTGTTGAGGAAGGTATCTGTTTTCAAGATGGTTATTTTGTTTGGGGATGTAGGGAAGCCTGGAGCCTCAGAGGAAGAGCAAAGGCCTTTCCTCCCTTTGACATGACATTAGAACAAGTCGTTCCTTTCTTTGACACCTGATGTCATCTGTTTCATTCTGCCAGCCGTTACACATTCTTGTCAAACAGGTTGAAAAAGTCCCGGGAACGTGGCGATGGCTGTCAACCGCGCTGAAGTGAACCGTGCTCAGACCAGAGCCTCATGAGCTGCCAGATTGTGGTCTGACTGTCGTTCACAAGGACCACAGTGACCATGCTCACTGCCGTAGGAACTGTAGGAGGGTCATGCGGGGTCTGGCTGACTTGTGGAGCAGCCCTCTGTCCCCTCCTGAAGGCGACTTCGGGGGGGGGGGGTTATATACCTCTCTGCCTGTTCCACAGTGCCTGACTGAGCCCCCAGCGCTCACACTGAACGAGTGTTGCCAGCCAAACAGGTTGCTGTGCCCAGGCACGCACCTTTCCTCATGACGTGTCGGGCCGGCGGCGCCCTCTTCAGGTTTCCGATGACGAGCGGCGAAGGACAGAGCAGCAGAACCTGAACGGATGTCGCGGGAAGCTTTGCTGTGCATTTTTATATCTATGTCAATGAAGATTCCTGTATCACTGGGGAAGCACGTGCAACCAAATCATCACCTTATAGCCAAGTAGCGAAGCAATACTCAGGTTGCTGACAGGGGAAACTGACTCACCCTCAACCCAAAGGGGGACCCGTCCGATTCCTGCATGACTTGTAGGGGGTGACAATGACACAGGGAGCCAGAAAGAGAGGCAGAAAGGGACAGTGCAAACAAATGGATATGGATGGAGAAGATCGATGGAAACAGAATTGAAAAAATAACGAAAAATCCATCCAGCTTCCAATTGCTTATCCAGTACCAATGGTACAAATTTTGGTACAAATGTCCCTACCAATTAATTTAGTTTGGGACTGAAATCAAACCTATGCTGTTTTTCTGTACCAGGCCTGAAGACGAAAAAACAAAAAAATTATTTGGAAATTGAATATTGAAGTCTAATTTTTATAATATAATTTCTACAAAATTCACCAGAAGTCACTGTGTCTCTCCCAATTTATCATCTAATAATCTAGCTGCACAGATGACAGAATAACATAACACTCAAGACTGTGCACTTTGGCTGAAGCTCCCAAACTACAAATTTTTCCTTACATGAAACTGCTGAGGTTTTCACTCCTTCAGTCATGCTAACGCACACTCCTGCATATTAAGTTCATGCGAGCGTTTTGCGAGCCCCATAAGGACCTCACGAGAAAGAAAAACTTGCTTTCCCATAATTGGACTCACATGAGCCGTGTGACTGGCTGCGGGGGCATTTCCGTTAGGCGTTTGGCACAAACTGTCAACACCTACGCGTTCACACGGGAAAAGACCGCAGATCTACCGTCACTCTTCAATGACGCTACACGGTTACATTTATCTATTTAGCGGACCGTGTTGATCTGGCTTTCTGATCATCACATACTTATATGCTAACCTGAAAAATGCTGTTATATCAAGCATGATTGTATATAGTTATTGAGGACAGAAACCATTCAGCACTTGGCAGTCTGTCCAAAACTGAAAAATGGAGTATAAAGACCTTTAATATTTAGTGCCTTAAGCAGCCCAACAAAAGACTTGGAGCTGAGACTTATAGTCTCCTGTTTAACGCGGTAATGATTCGCACTCTGAAGGGCGCCGGCAATCCGGCCGTTTGCCCCGAAAACATCCCAAAGCCCCGCTGTTTGTGAGAAGGAACCACCTAAAGTCCGTACCTGCAGGTAAGGCGGGTCTCACCTGCGCTCTCACAGCCAATCAGGGCTGCCGGTTGAACCAGTTTCAGCCAATCAAAGTGCAGCCAGTCTTTCCTATTATCTTAATTAATGCCCAGTGAAAGAATCCCGAGTCTGTTCGCGATCCGCCGGCGGGGTGCATGGGCGCCTGACCGGGACATTTGGGGTTGGTGTCTGGCTGTCGGTACCGAACATAAAACTGTACACTTCTATGGGGTGCACGGCAAAGCCGTTCGGCTCGGGCTCCTTTCAAAGACTGGTCTGATCTTAAAAAGCAGTATTACCTGTATCCCGGCTTCGCTGCGGCATCTCTGCGACAGCAACAGCATCTGCACCGACTTGAAAGTCCAGTTTCAGGGCGAAAAGTGGAAACAGAGCGAGATATGTCACAGGAGCCGGACAGGTAAGTGACGGCACATGGTTCAGGTGTAGGTGTGTACTCTGCGCGGGCATCCGTTTGTACAGTATTACCCTGGATACTGCCAATTGTTGATTAATAACCATAAAATATAGACCGTAAAATGTTTAGAATAAAATTATAAACACAAAAAAATGTTTTAAAAATGTATATTAGTGTCCCACAGTCTCGTGCGTTTTTTTCTTTTACAGAGTTTATTACATTAATTCAGTGGCGATGCGAGGGGAAATCCGTATTCAGCGGAGATGCGATCCTGCATGTAGATTCGATTTTCCTGCGTTTGCTCCCCGGTTATGATGGGTTTACATATGTAGGATATTTAATCTATTTGGCAGTGGAAATAAACAGTTGTTATGGAAACATTCCGATGTGAATTAAATGTGATTTTTAAAATATATTGACCTATATCTGTCCAATAAACATAGCATTTTATAATATATTGTTTAATTGTCGTTATTCAGCCGACTTTACTTTGTGAAATGTATTAATTCACAACATAAAGTATAGCTTTCATAAATTGTAGTTAGATATTGAGCTGTTCGGTAAACATTGTGCTTATTACCTACTTAATTGGTTTGTCTTTCAGTGCTTAAAGCTTAAATTGTAAAAAATTAGATTAGGCTCATATTTCAGCTCAGCGATCTGTCGATAGTTTTTAATTTTTTTGTTATTTCTTTATTTGTTATTTCAAAAATACCTACTGTTTTTCAGTCACAGCTTCGGGATTTAGATGATGTATTGCACATCAACACGGCATCAGACACACCCGTAAATACATCTCACACGCGTGTCATGCGTTTGTACTGAAATATGAGTAATTTAATCATCTTTTACACATACTCGCGCCAGTCAGCAAACGCATGCGCGTTAATGCGTCTCAATATTTGGGTCTGTTCCTGCTAACAACAGCAAGGCACTAACAACTCGGACTTTCCAAAACCTGTCGTCTCTGTTGTTAAGGTACCTGCACTTCCGAGTTGGTTTGGGTCGTTTGTATGTGAGGCCCTGTAGGATTCTGGGAGAGGCTTTATCACAGGGGTCCATTTAGACTTTGATCTTCACCCCCTGCCATGTACCCCGCAAGTGCAGATACTGTAATGCTCTAGATGAGGGTCTAGGGGTAACCATAACAGGCAGGGCCTATCCTTCATTCCGATATATGTTAGCCGTGGTGAGAAGAACAACTGTTACTTTAGGTGTAATAGGAATGAACAGTAGTGGCATGTGTCTCTGTAAGATCTGAACGGGGGTTGTTGATAGATGGAGAGAGCAGATCCCACATTGCATGGGAGATGACGTGAGGATGAGTTACTCTCTCTCGGCACACATGCACATGTAGACACAGGGAGATATCATGTTGTATGCATACTGTTGAGAGCGCTGCTCTACAGATGTTGACTTCTGCTTCTCAAGTTCCCACCTCCCCTTTTGATGGCCATGTTGGGAAACGGCCGCCGAGGTAAACACGCCACACCTGACAGGTCACACGGCACCCGCATGGCCCTGCTCAACCCGCATGGTAGATATGAGCGCAAACAGACCCGCCCACTTTGCTCGCGGGGCTGCTTGCGGTCAACGGTGTCATTGTGAGTCACAGATCTTGTCTCAGTTTCTTGGGGAACAGATAAATTTAAGTGAGTGTTTACGGTGTTTTGTTATGACCCCTCAATAAAGGTTGTATCGTTTTTTTTAAATGCGTATATCTACATAAACTTATTTAGTAGAGGTTCATCTAACCTGACTTACAAGATAATACAGCTCAAGCATACAACTGTCAGCTAGGTGCAAGAGCTTCCAATGAGAGAGCAGAAATAAACTTTACATCTGTAGTAAAAGGTGGCCGTACAGAGATGGCGTATGGTACGTGAACACTCAGTACACGGAAGCTTGGATTGTGTGTTGTTAGGAGGTGTTGGGGGGGGAGACAGCGCACACTGGTGTAACCGGGTGTATCTGGTTCTTTGCAGGCGGCTGGTGGTGGTGGTCCCAAACGAGGTGTCCTTGCAGTCGCAGAGGATCTACACCAGCGAGGACGAGGCCTGGAAGTCCTATCTGGAGAACCCGTTGACGGCTGCCACCAAAGCCATGATGAGTATCAATGGTGATGAGGACAGTGTGGCAGCCCTCGGCCTGCTCTATGACTACTATAAGGTGAGTCGTCACTCTGGTGGGGGGGGGTTGGTTGTGTGGGCGGAGCTGTCCGGGTAAAGTCATGTGACTCTGTAGACTGACAGAGCTCACTCCTTAGACTGGTTTTGCTGAAGCAGTGTAGCTTTAGCATCTTTGCTAACGGCTAGCATAGCACGGGCCTTCCATGGGTTTTCCTGTTATGTCAGTCAGACCTGGCAGTTGACTGCTGTAGTAGCCCCTAAACCAGCCATGACTCATCTTGAGTAGATATCTGCTAAAGTTACTTGAGTTGTTGCGGTGACTGGAGCGATATAGAGCAGGTCAAGGTCATGGTGGGGCCTGCAATACTGGAAGAGACCCTACTGGTCCATCGTTGGAAACACACACAAGCTTATCTGTATCTTACATTGCGGGCATGTGATTCCCAGGTTCCTAAGGACAAGCGGCTTCTGTCCAGCAGTAAAGGGGCTGAGACCCCAGAAGACCATGAGAAAAGGTCAGTGCTTCCAGGGTGTTTATCTGCGGAAACATATAACGTTAGTGAAAGCCGTGATAGGCGTCGCTATGGGAACGGCATCCTGCCTTTCAGCGCTGTCGTGTGTCCCTCGCAGGAGCGGGCTGGATGCGGGGACCAGTCACATGGCTTTGGACGCGGCCAACAATCGCATCCAGGTGCTGAAGACGGTTCCCGTCAACCTGTCGCTGAACTCTGAGCACCCGGACGTGAAGCGAGAACCCTACATGGGTAGTTCTGGTGGCGCCGCGACCGGGCCCTTGCTGAAGACCGAGCCGTACACCTCCTACAGGATGCCAGGGGAGGGGCAGGCCCGTGGGTATGAAGTCAGCCCCTTCAACGTGTCACCTGGATATCAGGGATCGTACTGCAAAGGCGAGCAGCGAGGCAGCCCAGACAGCACCTATGAGCAGGAGCGCAAGGTTAGGGGGGCCTGCGATGGGTAGCGGGGGAGTCCTGAGCGCCCGATAGGGGTATCGTGGGACGAGGGGTGGGATTCAGGCACAATGACACCCTGCCATTTCAGGTTTTTGTGCCTGGCCAGACGTCGGAGATACTGTGCGTTAGATGTTGACAAGGGCGTAGGAGAGAATTTGATATTGAGAAGGGCACTTAATAATTTAAATGTAAAGTTCTGTTTTTTTTGGGGGGGTGGTGGTGAATGAAGCCAAATTAAATATTGGGGAGTCCACACTCCCCCCGTCGTCCTGGTTCCTATGCCCCTGGACACTGATGTTAAATGTTTCCTGGTCATGTGACCGCTTAATATCTCGGTGTGTATCTCGCTGGTTAATCCTTGGTTCACACGGCGCTTGTTATGTTTGCAAACAGAAGTTCTGCCCGTCATCAGTCCTGGCCGCTGATGCTTTTGTCCACGACCAGTCAGGCATGTAAGTCAACCGTCCGCGACCCCGTTTGGCCTCGCTACATGGGTGGGGTTTCCCATGATGCCGAGCACCGCGAAAGAGGCACATTTACTCCCACGGTGGCCAAATTAAACATTTCTGCACCTCCGTTTCAGAGACACGTTCCAGTACGTGCTGGATGCCACTAAGTCACTACGACAGAAGCAGGGAGAGGCGCCCATGACTTACTTGAACAAGGGCCAGTTTTATGCAGTGACCCTGAGCGAGACCAGTGCCAACAAGGGCCTCCGTCACCCTATCAGCAAAGTCAGGGTGAGTGGTGCATTGTGGGAAGGCCAGTGCTGTGCGGTGCATTGTGGGAAGGCCAGTGCTGTGCGGTGCATTGTGGGAAGGGCACTCTCAACCAAAGGGCATGCAGAGTCATGTCAGTGACCATTTCAGAATAAATACTAAATAAAACTAAGTTGAGTCTTAGTTCTGGGCAAAATGACAAATTGTTAAATTGTTAATAAAATCTGTAAGTTGGTTGGTTTCACACTGTTCCTGAACTTTCTACCTACACCCAGCATCAGTGGAAGCAGAGAGAGATTTTGGGCCCCATGCGAGTATATTACACGGGGCCCCTAGCCAGACAAATCCAATTTATTCCAAATGTTTTATGGTCCCTGTCGCTCAGGGGCCCTTGGAATCGTCCTAATCCCCTTTTTATGATGCCCCTGAGTAGAAGAAATTAGTGTCCAGAGATACACTAAGATCGATGTGAGCGCCAGCAGACCTGCCCACTTTGCCCACCCATTGTGATGGCCGTATTGTAACATTCTCCCCCCCAGAGCGTGATCATGGTGGTGTTCAGTCCAGAGAAGAACCGTGATGAGCAGCTCAAATACTGGAAATACTGGCACAGCCGCCAGCACACGGCCAAGCAGCGGGTCCTGGACATCGGTAAGACTACTGGGTCTCGTCAGTGAGACACGCTGGTTCTCCAGTTGCTGTGGGCGTGTGTGTGTGTGTGTGTGTGTGTGGAAGCCCTGATGTCACATTGTGTAGTAAAGAGCCGCGATGCCTCTAGGCGTAACAGGCAGGTTATGGTTATATCAATGGTTAAGCATCTCCGATATGCACCATGTAACCTGTAACAGGGAACTACTCACTGTTACGGTTCTCACAAAGCAGAAATTGGTATTGCTCAACCCATTATGATACAGACATTTTCCCTCCATTGATCTGACGTCTGTCTCTCTCCCAATGATCACATTTTATTGTCTCTTCTGATTGGGTGGGGGACTGCTGTCTTATTTTCCCATCCGTCTTTTTTATGATGGTGATAATGATGGTGGTAAACAGTTCAGTAAACAGCAGTGAGGCTCGTGCTCCTTTTATTGCATGCGAACGGCTTTGATCAGTGGACGGTGCATTTAAGCCCCTGGCTGTGACTCTGTGGGGTGGGTGTGGCCCGGGCGGAGCTCACGGGTTTGTCGTCGTCGTCGTTGCAGTTCACTGACAGTTCTATGGCTGACAGAAAAAAAAAACGAAAGGGCAGCATTCAGGGTGTTTATTTACTGATAATTAATCGGTATTCAAAGGCGGTGTTCGGTGAGGCAGGAAAGCATCTCTGAGATATTCGGTGTCCGACAAGTTGCTACTTGTGTGTTGTGCAGATGCAGGTGGATGTGTGGGAACATGCTGGGGGGGTGACTTGTATGGACAGAAAGAGGAATGTCCCAGAGTGCTTTAAGGCGCCAGTGAACAGCAGGAGTTCTAGTTCTCTGTAGCTTCTGAGCTTCTAAAGTTTTGAAATAACTTTATTTAACTGTCAGTTCCCTCTCTCCCATGTGGACTCCAGACCCATGCAGGCCAGAACACTTCTAAATGCATTCACGAGATTTCCTTCCTGCTTAAAAACCGTGAGGAGATCGCCCCTTTTTTTTTTAGAGATGTGGACGTATCATCTTGGCCTCTGGCCTGGCCACCTGCTGTACAGCTTCAAAGCGAATTTTCTCAGAACGCGGGGGGGGGGGGGGGGGGGGGGGGGGGGGGGGGGGGGGGGGGGGGGGGGGGGGGGGGGGGGGGGGGGGGGGG
>JAODKF010000051.1:4829920-4843281 GCA_026779585.1 Mormyrus proboscirostris
AGAGAGTATAATTCTACTTACCATTAATGGGATACATTTATTATTATTTTATTTATTTTTAATTTATTTTTATTTTTATTTTTTTTACGTGGTCAGCATCGCGGGCCGCAGGTTGAGAACCACTGCCCTAGACCTTCATTTCCAACTACATGTACAGTTTTTCCTTGTTGATTATAAACCAACTCTCACGCAGCTCGACCCCTATGCTGTTCATAATCCAGGCCTTCACACCTCCCTCCTTGATATTTCAGCATTGCAGTGTCAGCTAGTAGCCTATGAATGGGCAGTCTGCCACTCACCATCACCATTGGTGTCCATCTGCTTGAAAATCTTATCTGTCCGCTTCTCTGGTGTGGACTCGTCCTCAGGCATCTTCATCACTGAGGACACCATTTTGTAGATTGCCTGAAGGAGACGGTATGACGGCACGCGTCAGATGGGCGGCGCACTGCATTATGGGTAAACTGCAGGAACGTCATGCACAAGACGTTGCGGGTAAGCAGACTGATGGCCGGGGGCGGAGTCCATTCTGCAGGCTGTCTGGCGTCCCTCCTGTCATTCCTCAGGTCGGCTCATAACAAGCAAGTGGACAGGCAAACCTTGAGGTTGGCCCAAGGCCACAATTTATGGAACATATGACATGCAAATATGACGGACGAGACAGATGCAAAGTTTCTCCGGCTGCAGTAATAACCAGCAGCAACAGCTGTGTTCTGATGCATGGCTCGCTAGCCACTCCGGGCCTGCGGCAGAACCCAGGCGGCTACACCACTGCCAAGTGTCACGGGTGCGTGCAGAGCACAGACATGTGCTGTCAAGTTGACTGTAATCAGCCCATGAGGGTCATACAGACCCCGCCCCCTCAAGGCAGCTCTCTGTGGACTCGGCTGAACTAACCGCGTGTGCCGATCGCCATCAGCAGTCAGGTTATTCGCTGGTGTGGTTAGCGTTTCAGCATCCGGACTTTGCTGAGCTGACTGGCGAGGCATTCAGAGAAGCAAGCGGGTTTATCTGCTGCGCGTGAGCTTCCTTCTGAATTACACCAGGTTCCTCCCGAGGCCACACTCTGGAAGGGTAAAGGGCTTCAACACAGCCTTGCTTCGTGTCACTGATGACGCCTCTTCCTTTCTAATTTCCATATTATCTGGCAGGCATGTAATTTTATCAGCTAGCATCAGCCAATAACCATCATCATCACCATCATCATTCTGACAATGATGAACATGGCCAGTGCCAGAGCTCAAAGTCACTCCACCACAACCAGAGCTAAGCCAGAGGGTTACAAGTGCACGTACTTGAAATCAACGACTGACTGACCATGTCACTGCTCTACATTTACATCTGCTTAGCATCAAGCATGCATGTATGTGAGGAGGGGGTAGGGTACTAACCTGCACAATCTCCAGCATCTCGGCCTTGCTGATGTAGCCGTTGCCATCCAGGTCATACATGCTGAAGGCCCACTTGAGCTTCTGCTCCAGCCTGCCACGTGATGTCACACTTAACGCGATGATGAACTCCCGGAAGTCTATCGTGCCGTCACCGTTGGCGTCGAAGGTACGGAAGACGTGCTCGGCAAACTTGGAGGCGTCGCCGTAGGGGAAGAAGTTCCCGTAGATCTTCTTGAACTCATCCATGGAGAGCGCCCCACTGGGGCAGTCTCGCAGGAAGCCCTTGTACCACTCCTGGATTTCATACTCGCTGAAGTCCGTGCTCTCCAGCAGGTCCTGCATCAGCTCCGGCCGGATCTTGCTGTTCTGTTTGCCCATGTTGCACAGTCAGATTTGGCTGAAGGGCCCGAGTGGGAGAAGCTGGAGGGAAGAGAGCCTGGGTTAGTTTGCGAGACGATGCTGAGCATGATACCGTTCTGCTCCGCTACGACACACCGGGTCCCGTTCAAAGGTTCCTGACGGCTTCATTTTCTACCCATCGTGAAGCTACAAGCAGGGCAGTTCGTCCTGGATCAGTATGCAAGCATATTAAAGTTCTCAGCCATTACCCACAATGACCTGATTTCAAAAGGAGCCTCTAGTGCTAAGAGTGACACAAGAATTCACAGTAAGACAACCTGTGACTTCCCATTGAAAGGAGAGAATTTAAATATCGGTAATGGTTCCAGGGAATCAGTTACTGAATCGTGTAATGAGCACCTTTTGTCTCTGGTGGTTACAATGGTGAATAAGACAGTAAGACTTTCATAGCTTTTCTGTCATTCTTTGCACCATGAGGACTTAAGGTCGTACAAAACACAGGGAACAGTTTAGTGCTATTGTGGTAACACTACTTAGAGTACACTGTTTGAAGAAAAAGATAAAGTTTCTAAATTCAGATGACTGAAAATGTGAATAGAACGAGACCTTGGATGCAAGTCAACAGCTGTGATTAACGCTGATGGGGCTGACGCACTGGACGTGGGCTGGAGAACCCGCTGGGTCCTGGTCCTCCACGTCCGTCAGAGCCCAGAATATCCAGCATGATGCACAAGAAGAGACAGCTGTTTGTGAAGGCCTTCCGGCTCATTCCCATCGTGGAGGGTGTCATCAAGCATCCTTCTCAGTCCTCCGGATGCCTTGACGACTGAGCCCAGAGGGGGGTTGAACCCACTACTGATTATAAAAAGTGAAGCCTTCAAGAGCTATAACTACTGCAAACTGTTCCACATAAAGATGCAATGACTAGAGGCTTTCCTTGAGTGCCAAGGCATTTTTCTACAGATAGTATCCGACTCGTGCTGCCTTTATTTGTTGGCTTAAACCACAGCTCTGAAATCGGGGAGGGGAGGAGGAGCAGTTCACTTTAGCCAGTGGAGCAGAGTGATTATGGGTGGTGAAAATTCAGAATCTCAACACCGTGACCTCCAGTGCAGATTCGCACGCCAGAAATAGAAATGCAGACAAACAGGTCTTTCTAAGAAATGTCAGGAATGTTTTTTTTCCTGCGGGTTCTTCAAGGTGCTGTAAACACAAACATTTTTCTGACGACACTATCAATAGGATTTACACATCTGCGTCCTCACTCCATAATTCACTTCTTTTGCGTAGTGTTACATCAGAAAAAGGACGAAAAATAAGTCATCATTATGAGATCAGATTAGAATATATCATGACTCCTGATTGCTATTTTTTTATTATTATTATTATTTTTTTGCTTTGATGGGGATTAATAGCATTGTTACAGGTAAAGTGTAAGAAATTTGATATTTAACTTCAAACCGAAAATGTAAATAACGATTTCTACATACATCGTGACATTTAGGGCAACTTCTCAGCTATTGAAATTCCTAAATGTATCACAATGTTCGTAACCTTCAGGTTGTAAACATTAAAAAAAAAAAGAATAAAACTTTAACCTTCTGTGTCCAGCCACCATAAGCAGTAAAAGAAGGAAACCTCTAAATAGGTGACAGTTATCACGTAATTGCCTTATCGCGATTATTAGAACTGACTGTGATCAGGTCAAATCACTATTTTCGTATTGTTTTCTACCATTTAATGTTTAACTGGCACTCATTTAATTAATAACATAATCTCGATGTGATTCCGAACCCATGCAAACCAGCTGCCCCATTTGTATCTTGCACGACTTCCCATGCGCAGCATTACACGGCTCAGCAAATTATACCATGGTGCCCGATTTCTACCACTTCGCTTCACAACACTTTCATGAACCAGCCTGATCCCGTTAGTATTTCTTTTCACTGCTTCAGGTTCATTTTACAGCCTGTTTGTGAGCGATCTGGACAAAATGGACGACAAGAACGAACACTTAAAATCTCATTCATTCATTCATTCATTTTCCAACCCGCTTTATCCTATTGGGTCGCGGCACTTAAAATCTCAATTAAAGAAAATTGTTTTTTTTTAAGTCAACGGAATCATTAACACAAGTGGTCAGTGTCATGTTTCACAAAGCCAGATAACTTGTCAGATGAATGGTTTATCTCTAGGCATTTAACGTCTTGTTTGTTAATGTTATATCAGGCCTCTATATTTTTTGGTTTACAAAACCTAAAAGGCAAATGCAATTTATGTTAAAATATTCAATATTCAGTTCTTAAGTTGTGTATGAAATATTCAGCTATGATTAGGCTAACTCTAGGCTGATAGTGTTATAAAATGAACAGAAAAAGACAATTAAATTGTTAATCGCAATTAGCTGTATGACAATTAATTGTAAACTAAAATTTCATGATTGTGACAGCCTTGCCTCCAAGATATAATCACCATAGGCAGTATAAAAAAATTAAAAACCAGGGTCTAACCATCACAAACAGAAACCCCCCATATGCAACCATTAAATGGAGTAATGTGAGAGGCTTGCTTGATTATGGAGATTATGGAGATTTACTCCATTTACATGCTTCAAACATCAAAAGGACCTGCACCTGTCCATTTTATCAGCTGCAGCAGTTTCTGAGTTCAGCTCAAATCCTGTCGTGGGGAAAGGGAGACTAGATACTTCTGGGGGGGGTGGGGAATTCATCTCACCTCCTCTGGTACACAATCCTTGATGGGATAACTGGCCAGTGACCAGTAAGCCTGCCACTGTGCTGAATACTGTTTCAATGTAACACTCCAGGAAGAAGCAATTACTGACATTAAATTCTTCAGCATGGCTTGTGTGGAAAGTGACCGGGCAGCTACTATTTGACACAGCAGATGAAATCCTTGCTTTGTTCACCTTACTTATTTGGCCCCGACTTTTGGCTACATGCTAACATTTCTCCAAGCTGGCTGTTATCACAAAGATAAATTGTAAACGTTATGCAGATAAAACATTGTTCATCATGGTTCTGTGTAATGCTTACACAGAGAGGCATTAAAGGCAATGGGGGAACAATGATTCAAAACAAAGAGATCCATTAGATATCGTGTCTTAATTAAAATCCTGTCTATTAAAAGTTAATTCAAATGAAATTTCGTTCTGCCACTCTGTTGTGCAGAATATGGGCCAAGAGAGACCACTGGAAGCCAGGTGAAACCATCAGACAGTGGAGACCAGGAACAATTCTCCAGGAACCAGTGGGAACCATGTGCCGGGGGAGTGCTAGAGCCATCAATGACTCCCAGAACCCAACAGGAACCATGAATCAGTGGAGACCAGAAAGCATTAGAGACTCAGAAACCAGAAGGAACCATGAACCAGTAGAGACCAGGGGTGAATCTCAATACCAAGAACACAAAGATACTTGCCTTCCAAGAATGAACTTGGGGCGCAATGAATCATGGGATTAGTGTCATTTGGCAAGGATGCAACCGACGTATCCTTGATATATAGGGCAGAACAAGACCAGCATCCAGGGATTTTTTTAATGTCCGTGTGTACTTGTATTCTTAGTATTAGAACAGCTCTTTGGCATTGGAAGATGACATAAAACAGGTAGATGGGAAAACAAGCACATATATTGAGATTCACCCCAGGACTGTTGGAAGCAGCAAAAACCAAGAGCATGCTTCTCTTACATCTTACTTCTTCAGTGAACATCATCTTATAAGTCCAAAGAAGTCATATAGAACTTTGGGAACAGAGCAGTTTGATCGTAAAGTATCAGCAACCTTGTGCTGGGGCATCCAGCGGCACCCACACACATAGCGGAGTAAAGCGCAGTACCTTGGACTTATGGATTCCTGGGATACTCAAGGTCTTACAGCAGGCACGACTAAGCTAACAGTAGCCGGCTGAGAAGGAGGATGAGAGGCTGTGTCAGGCCCCCTTAGGAACCGCCCGTTCTCTTCGATTAACCCTAAGGCTCTTACTGAAATGACTCTCAAAGCGATGATGCTGTTACATAAGAAAGCGAGGAGCTGCTACATATGACCAGTGGGCAGAAGACTGCAAAACCACCTCCGGAGAGATTGATAGGTCAGTCAAGAACAGTGGCGGACAGTCAAATCCATAACGGCACTTCAGCTGTTGCCCAACTAATCTATTGCTCCCTTATAGTAACGAACTATATACTGTTTAAGTAACTCTACTGCAGTTACTGGGACTGACATGAGGGCTCACACACTTCAGCGTGACAGAAGACGGTTTCTGCTCCATAAGCTTTTCAGGCTGAGCTCGAGATGCCAGGATCAAAAAGCAGCAGCAGCTGAATGCAATTTATGCTGCAGCTTCTCGTTTGAGTCTCTGTGTTAGCAAACATCAGAAACAACGTAGCAGGAGATCGTGTTACTATATATACAGGAAGCTTTAAGCTAACAAACTGAAATTAGAGGTGCACATTTTCAGTGCAGATACGACCCCGATACCTGAATAGAGAGTATCGGCAGATATGAATACCAATCCGATACCAAAACTCTTTTTAAACTAGTAAATACAAATTTTAAAAAATGCCAAAACAGCTTTGTTAATTAGGCCCCTAAAAGGTACATAGATGAACTGTTCCACCTCATTAATTTGTACATCTTGTTTTAAATGTTTTGAGACATTTGCAGTTCAATCTGAATATCATCCAAGCGAGTT
The DNA here is from genome assembly GCA_026779585.1 of Mormyrus proboscirostris. Lineage (NCBI taxonomy): Eukaryota > Metazoa > Chordata > Actinopteri > Osteoglossiformes > Mormyridae > Mormyrus > Mormyrus proboscirostris. The sequence continues at coordinate 4,836,386 of JAODKF010000051.1, forward strand.
TACACTAGGGACAAATGCTTAAAATGCTCTGCAATTTTTCTCCCACTGGCAACAGCCTCACTTACAGTACACTTCCTTGCGATAGCAGCCCCTTGTGTATCACAAGCTGTAGCGAGTGCGCAAAACAGCCCAAGCTAGCAAGTCCCAAATCATCCATTGCTTTTTTCATATTACAATGTCATGCGCTTTGTATAGTGGGATTTTCCGCTGAACTCTACTCCCACCTCTCAAAACTTTGTTTTTACAAAATTCAAGTGTAATATACTTCTAGATCGCAAATTGATATACCAAATAGGTCGAGTGGCAACATCAGCATTCATCTTGAATGCCACGAAAACACATCTAAAACGTGAAAGAGCTGCCGTGTGGTTGATTGCGATTTAACAAGAAATAGGTGCTGTCTTTTTACAAACTGCTGAGAACTACGTAACCATGGATCAGTCACATATGACCGATACTCAATCACACTAATTAGGTATAGATCGGTATCAATACTGATCGCAAATATCGTATTGGTGTGCCTCTCAGTAAAATGACTGGAAATAAACCTTTTATCATTAGCTGCCAAGCATTACAGGAAACCTAAATAAAGGAATACAAAAGCCTTTAAAATTCAGCAGTGTCTGCTAAACCTTCTTGCCTAGATAGTAAATATACGATAGCTGGGTTATGAAATGACATTCTCCAACTTCACACAGTGAGGATGTGTATGCTAAAGAAAGATTAAGGCACTTGTGTACATCAGTGTTTACACCTTTCGCACTTGTTAGCCCTTTAGCTTCTCAGGCTAAGGGGTCAGATTAGAGCTGCCACCTGATCGTGGACTTTCGTGGCTGGATAGAGGATAAGTGGTTCTATGGCCTAAATCTTTAGCACACCAAACTCTATAGCTCCAAATATAAGATCAGTGCCTGTGTGACGAAGGACCTCAAATGGAGTTTGCAATGAGCTGCTCCCAAAACTGTTCTACTCTAATATAACCCAGGGTCCTGTTTATCCCAAATCTTGACACCTCTCTGCTGTGTTTTCATTGGCCATTTCGAGACACCATAAAATCTCATGGGAAATGGCTTCTGCTTTAAAGTCTCATAGGTTTCACAGAACAAATAAATCAAAGTGGTTTTTATGAGAAATAAAAAGATAACATTTTACCGCTAATACGTGTGATGCTGCTCGGAGACATAAGCTGCACTGTTACTGTGCTCATGTCTGAGGTCACATATAGTCGGTGGTTCTCCAGCAGCCTGCAATGTGTCTCCACTCTGGGATGATGCAGAAGCAGATGAGGGAGTTCATGGGGGTGACATCAACAAACATTTGGACTGCCTGAATCAGTTTCCCAGTTAGCTCAGAAACAAACGACATAATTATCATAATAATTGACACATGGGAAAATTCTCTTCTCGCCGCCGTCTTCTTGCTCTCTGTAGGTGAGAGCAAACTGGCCACGAAGGGCAGACGCAGGAAGCTGGTGGTTAAGGGCCTCGCTCAAGGACCCGCACATGTGCAGAAACAGGGCTCGATTCCGCAACCTTCTGATCACAGGTATGCAGGCTGAGCCCACTAGCCACACGATACCACACTACAACCAGCAATGCTGACAGAGGGAGGACGGCTTGGTATGGTTCTTAAGAACGGTTCTTGTTTATCTGTAGAAATTAACTCTGTTGTGCTTTATGTCCATCAACTAAGGAGAATTCCCACTGTGAATTAATAATAATAACAGGAGATCTGGAGCCATCACAGCCAAAACCACCAGATACAGGGACAGTTTCTGTTCCACTGCTGTGTCTCTCACCAACAGTCACTGGTCTGCTAACAACATACACTTTGCACTTTAGTCAGCTGATATATTATATCTTTTCCTTGCATCACCCCTGCTCACTAATATTCCCTGTGTAATATAATGTAATCTAATCTAATCTATCCATCTCTTTATTGCATGCCATTCCGCTTCTGACTGATGATACAGTCTAGCGTAAATAGTACGTGTAAAATTTAATGTGTACATCCTTGTAAATAGACTTGAAATTGTCTTGCATGTATTTCTTTACCAGAGAACACCCGCAAAACTAATTACATTATTATGTTATATTAATATACTTGACAAATAAAGATCTGGGAGATTCTGATTAAGGATCAAACCACTGGAACTCTGGAAAGTGGGTGGGAGATAAACTAGCCCTCCGGACAAACAAGAACAAAACAAGGTTCGGTTTAGAATAGCGAGCCTCATGGCCACTCCGGACGGTCAGCCTTTGAAAGAGTCCCAGTGGAAAGATCTAGCATAGTCTTTCTGATGCACGACGCGGCGTGACTCCACGGCTCATTACCCTCAAACGGCTCACCGCCTCTCGCCTTCGCATCTCACAAAGCCGGTAATCTGGAGATCAGGCGGGTGTGAAAATCCAGCAGCATCATCAACATCGACAACTGCAAGAGTCACCGCCTCGCAGAGCTTCCGGTAAAATCTGCACAGCACGCTCGGGCAAACTAGCAGTTTTTATCAGACGGCAATCAAAACATTCGCAGTACGCTGAGAGCTCCTTTTGTTATTCACGCACGGTGGGGGCACGACACACGCGTGCGAAGTCCGCTCCATGCTCAGCAGCACTGCTGAGATCTGAGATCACGTTTAATGCCTCTGGTTTGAGTCACGCGCTTATCACTCCAGAGCCCTAGCCTGTCCCACTGGATCCTGCACATGAGACCACTGGGAGGACACGGTCTCCTTATTTCGTGTAACTCTAGGACAGAAGTCAGCTGAAAGGCTCGGCATGTTTTCGAAGAGGATATGCTGCCCCCCCTCCTGAAAAATCAGCCCGGCCCAGGGTCCAGTGCAGTTCTGACTTCTTCAAAGTGACGAGTGAGCAGGGTGGACTTTCAGAACAGCTCACGCGCATCTCCCTGCGCTGTGCCATGCTTATTCTGCGAGCATCCCTACTTCCTGTTTCCTCAAAACTGCTGTTCATTCACTTCCCCTCTTTTTGTGTTTATACCAGGTTTGAACTTTCCACTCCGTCGGATACCTCAGACGCTCTGGTATAATACCTCAATGACAGGTCTCATGTTAATCAGACTCACAGACGAACAGGAAAATGAAACATCGTATAAGGAGGACGTAGACATCTAAAAGTAAAATTACCATTCACTTTAAACAGTTAAATATATGTGGAAATAAACACAAACCATTAAGCTCCCACTTTTGCTGCCTCAGAGTACGCAGATAATGAGAAATGACACATGTCGCCGGGGAATAAGGCGCCGAAATGGATGAACAACTTCGGCAAGAGGTGGGACCAGACAAACGGGCAGATTCACACGACCCTGCTCAGGGTGTCCTTCGCCCAGGCCGGCCCTGCTGCTCCACGGCTGCCGACACCCGCCTGTTGCTTCTGCTTGGTCTCACGGTTCGCATCTAATGGAACGTCCTGCGTGTGACAGCCCGAGCGGCTGCAAAGACGAGTCCTCCGGCGGCTCTCACACCTCAAACCCATACGCGGCGCTCCCCATCTCAGCCTGGAGCCCCGGTATCGGCTCCAAAGTCACGTTAAAACAAAAGTGTCGAAGCCTGAAGCCTCACCGAGCAGCAGTGCACCGCCCGACCCACCCCGGTCCCCGGTCACAGCGGCAGCTCACCGTCCACCCCCCGGTCCCCCGTCAGGGCACTAGCCTCCCCGTAAAGAAGATTTAAACTCCTCACCTTACTTATTGACTTAACAGCCAGCCGCTAACAGTCCATAACCGAGCACTTTCCCCAGCAAGTAGTGGTGGGAGATACTCGGGGCGGCGGGCAGCGCGGAGAAAGCAAAAGGAGAAGAAGCAGCAGATCCAACTCCAAACTTCACTAGGTCCCCCGGAGCCTTCAGATCGGCGCCAAGAGCCGCCCCTCTGCGTCACGACGCTGCATCACGTGGGCGGGGCCAGTCCGCGTTGCTCCGGCAACAAGGGCACCGTGCTGAAATGATTTTGACCGGTCATGTATCAGGCTTTTTACCAGAATCTGAGCTTAAATGATTTTTAAAAATAATACACAGATAACATACTTTTAAGTACATTGAAATTCTTTGATTTTTACGTTTCATATATCAGTATGACACACAAAGACACAGCTGACCAAAGTCTACGGTTAGAGCACAGGACCGGAGATTTATTTCAGAGTTAAGGGCTTTGCTCAAGAGCCTAACAGACGCGAGATTCAAACCAAGACACGTGTACTGCAATGCATGAACTGTAGACAGATGTCTCATCTCACACTGGGAGACATGCGCTCTTTTACAGGATTAGACAAACGAGATCCCATCGTTAGGTCTAATTTAGCTAACTACCTTCAGAAACCATTCCTTTCACTCCAAAGTCAATTGAATGTCTAATTTATCAATGTGACAGATTTAACTTGAGAATGTTGTGCTATATGCAAGGTCCCAGTTAGATTGTAATGTTTCTGAAGGACAGGATACATGCTAAAAGGTCCCATAACAGTTCCTATAAGAAAAACAGAAACAAGTATGACAGGCGTTGTTCACATCAGGTATTATTATTTTTCATAACTGACCATAAATATATCAAAGCAAGCAGAAAGCGGGCGAGGCATGTGGGGAATAACACAGGTGTATGAAGTAACATGACAGCAAAACATGGTACTGACATTTTCATACAAGATAGAAAATGGGAAACATACCAAAGTATTTTACTATCCACACACTGCCCATCTTCCTCACCCTGTGAAAATGTGGTGGTTTCCTGGTGACTTGTTGGGCCTCATTTGAGTACCATCTAGTGGAGAAGAGGGGGCTGCTGTGAGGGGGGCAAGGAAACGGATGGCATGCTGAAAGCGGCGGGGTGACCGGCACAGTCATGGGGACCTTATCCAGCAGTGAAGCATTGCAGAAATGTAAGGGGACCTCAGCTTTGTCACCTCAGGTTATGGTTAGCATTTAGAATTAGCATTTAGCGTTTGGCTTAGCATATAGGGTTAGCATTTAGGGTTTAGCTTAGCATATATGGTTAGCATTTAGTGTTTGGGTTAGCATATAGGGTTAGCATTTAGGGTTTGGGTCAGCATACAGGGTTAGCATTTAGGGTTTGGGTTAGCATACAGGGATAGCCTTTAGGGTTTGGGTTAGCATTTCGGGTTTGGGTTAGCATTTATGAGACACAGAAGTTCTTCGGCTGTTTGAGCAATTTTACGGTCTGGCCTGTAAACAAGCTTTCATTTTGTAGGTTGGGGACTGAACACTGTATGACTCCTTCTACCCAGCTCTCTTCAACTTGTTCAACTCTTCAGCTCTTTTTAAATAAACTGCTCTGTGCCTGGTCTCCTATCATTAGATAATGACAGCTTTACTGAGGATAGTTACTGGCATGGTTAAGGCAAAGGACAGCTAAAGGATCTTGCAGATTATCTATTATCTAATTGCTCTGCCTTCATGTGGCTGTCAGGAAGCTATTTCAGTAACCGGTTATAGGTCCCTGCTAGCTTTGTAGTACCATAGCTCTGCGCCCTGATGTCTATGTGGTGCTGGATGTCCTTCACCACACCCACGGAGCTGCCGTCTCCTCTCTGCTTCACAGCTGTTGAGTTCCAACTTCAAAGTGTACAAAATGTTCTAGAAAATGGGCTAAAGACACCTGATGGCCTAATCAAAAAAAAGAGCCAAAATAGCAACATAATAGCAGAACATGAGGAATACGTCTGGAGTAAATTTAAAATGTGGTGATCGTAAGCTTTCAGGAGAAAGTTTATTCCTGTTTTATTTTCAGAAGCAATTTTTTGATCAGCAGGCATGTTGGACTGCTGAAGGTGAGCGATTGAGGAACCTTCTAACTCGTCCATTTCACACGCCCATTACCACAGTAAATCTGCAAAGCTTTCTCCGTATTGCTGCCCTATAAAATTTAAACTAGAGAGTAATTCAGTGTTACATTTTGAAGAGTGGCTTGAAACATTTGCGCCACGATAATGGAAGTCCTGCTGACAGGACAGGAAAATGGCATCCTGCCCACACAGCTATCCATTGCGGATCCTGGACCCTTGCATGCGACTTGACATAGGAAGAAACAATCAGTTTTCCTTGATCTCTGCGATGTCGGGAGCGCTGGCGTGGAAAGCAGGCTAGCAAGAAGCCAAGCATCATGCTGACCCCAGGAGAATGCGTCGTGGGTGGGGTAATCCTGAAGGATTAGGGCCCAAGCAGGTGGAGTTGCTCAGACCTGAAGCATGCTGGGAATCTTGGAGGAGGAGCCTGCACTTTGAAGGGGGCTGATAGGCCACGGGCTGAGTCAGTTAAAACTTAACACCCATCATTGGGGCTCACATGGCGTACTCTGTGGGCTCACTTTACAGCAGGGAAGCTGAGCCGCTGTCTGTGTCAGTTTACATTAGACTCCAGCTGAAATCTTATACATACAGTCACCAACAAAAAATGCTCTGCTGGGTTGTGCCACATTGGCTCAGTGGGTGGCGCTGTTGTGTCGTGCCACACGGGCCGGGGCTTTGAAAGCTGTCTGGGGATTTCCACCTGCCTTCCAAAGGCATGCAGTAAGATTAGCCCTCATCTCTGAATTACATCATCTAGTGTGCGGCCCCGTCTTGTGCTGCCTGGGATGAGCTTCAGGCCTCCCTGTGACCAACCCTGATCAGGATAAGAGGATGGATGGATGGATAATAAAATGGCCCTGGTAGGGCATGTACATTTCCTCAGATTTGTAGCCTCTTCGACACTCAATTGACCTGAGAGCAAGTAAAATGCACAGGACTGTCTGGCTAGACAGATGAGCGAAGTGGCAGCAAAACAAACTGGGGAGCATCATGCGGCACTGGAGCGAATCAGAGGTGGGGGGGGGGGGGGGGGGGGGGGGGGGGGGGGGGGGGGGGGGGGGGGGGGGGGGGGGGG
>JAODKF010000051.1:4846704-4861831 GCA_026779585.1 Mormyrus proboscirostris
CAGATCACCCCCCCCCCCCAGCTATTACTCCTGCTCCTGCCCGTCGTTCTGGCGGCCAGGTCCCAACCAGCTGGTGGGGATATTACAGCCTAATTGCTGCGTACACAGAGGCGGGCACCTGCCCTTGCTGTTTACACTGTGCCATACACTCACACCTGAGGCCCAGTGGGGCCGGCGTGGGCCAGGGGTGTAATTTCAGCCTCTGGATGGCCTCAAGAGGTTATTGTGCAGATGTAGGAGGCCCAGATTCAGGTACCCACACCTGTGCCACAGAAAACACTGCTAATTAATCACCACAGCAGAAGCTAAAGGAGAATAACAGGGATTTACTCTCAAGCCACACAGTTACACATCAGAAAGAAAACCTCCAGGAATCTTAACCCGAAATCCTTTATTGTGGGACAAAATGACCTGCTTGTGTTTAATCACCAGTGGAAAGCGATACAGGGTCACCAGCCCAAAACCACTGAGGGCACAAGGGCCAAAGAACATCACTGAGATGAGATTTTATTTGCATATTGTGTTCAGACTTCATTAGAATGGCGGGGAATGAATGGAAGGAAGGATGTCATGATCGAAAGACACTCTGCCGCCTTTGTCAAACTAACAGGAAGCATCTAAAGGGCAATTGGGACTGCCACTATGCGATTATGAAACAGCTAAACAGACCAAACTCTGTCAGCTAAGCTCATGAGCGCCCCCTGCTGGATAAGGCAATGCACAGATTCCAGACAAAGAGTCATGTGGAGGTTTCTGCTATCAAGCTGTGAAAGAATGGCATACACAGAAAGAGAGTAAACTTGACAGAGAGAGAGAGAGAGAGAGAGAGAGAGGGGAAATAGAGAGAGAGAAAAAACATTGTACATGGAGAGAGGAAACACCACTGCAGTAACATTCAATTTTAGGAAAAGATTTCAGGAAATACCATAAATTACTTTTAAATCATGAAGGAAAATGGAACTGCAAGTAGAAAAGCATCATCATCAATCATTTATTCATTCACTCATTTATTCATTTTCCACCACTTATCTGGGTCGAGTCCCATAAATTAATTCACATCTTGTCAGCATTTCGGCAGACCTCAGCGTTTTCCAGACCACCCGGCAAGAAAATCCTGAGATAATGACCTGGCCAATAACACAGCAGCGAGGCCGCCCCTGAAGCTCTGCCTGGGTGACCCTAACAGCCATCGTAGCTCACTGCACAGCACACTGACCGACTACACAGATAATGAGTCTACTGACATCAGTTTGGGGCCAGCCCTACAGGAGGCGCTGGTGAGTACCATTAGAGACCTGACAAATATGGGACTGATCCTAAGGTTGCGTGTGCAGCTGGGGCCTGACACGTGGAGTATGAACGCAGTGTTAAGGTTACAGGATAAAGACATCAGCAAGCGGATTTGCCTTCATCAGGGACACGACATCTGTTAGGTGCTGAGCCACCATCTGGAGACAGGAAGCAGATCTGACACCTGTAAGACGCCACGAGAGGAACAGCGTGACCAGAAGTTAGATGCAGGTAGACAAAGGTTGCGGTTTATGTCTGAACCACGACCGTGGACCGGAAACACCTTCGGCAGCATCTAGCAGTCAGGTCCGGCAGATTTGTCACTCCAGGTGCTGAACGTATTAATTTATCTACTGTCAGGCTCATCGTCTTCACAAATACAGGGAAACGCATGAATTCCATGAGTGAATTTCTTAACAGGTAAAATACTGAAATGCAAGTGTTTGTCAAAAATGCCCACTGTGTTAGTGCATTTCTGACTTTCTAACAGGAAGTTACTGCTTCGTTCAATTATCAAACGCCTTCCTGCTGGAGGAGTTGTTCGCCTCTGTGTATCTGCTGTCCCTGCTGGTTTGGTTCCCCCTCATCTCCCACCCCAGCCAGTCACACACTACCAGAGAGCGAACAAGGCCGCTGATCTGTAGGGGGTTTCTCTGTAAGAGTAAGTCAAATGAGCGGTGTGGTGACAGCAAAGCCCCAGAGATTAGTTCATTAACACGGATCCTACATGCTTACAGCCTTAAGCGAAAACCTCTTCACTTACACACACAGAAGACTACAAATCATCTGCTAAAAATATCCCAAGAAAACCAAACTGTGTTCTTTATAAATCATCTTTACAGATCCTCTAGAGGTCCGGGTAACACCCCAAAAGTACCAAGCGTCCTCTCCTTATTAATATCATTTGATATGCGCGCTGGATTCATGTCGGAGCAAGCAAAATAGAGAAGGACCTGTTTGGGCATAGTCAAGGCTTCCTGTAAAGACACAAGCATGATGTGCTTACGCAAACCGCGGACAGCATCGGCATTCTGCAAAGTGCACTGTTCAGGTTAAGGAGTCATCCTCATCCTCCTCTTCAACATCATCATACTGCAAGGTTAACAGGCAGATGCTTCCCTCTGCTGAGGTATGGACACTTTTTAAACCTGTCGTCTTCCCATGAATATTGTTGCTTAAAATGAACACAAACATGACTAATAAACACACATATAACACCACAATGAAGACAACGTGGTTTTATTCGCAAAATATAGCAGAGTAATGAACAGAAAATGGCACAATATAGAATATGTGAGCTTAACACGGCTATCAGAACGACAGCAGTCAGTTGAACATGTATGTACCGTAACATAAACAATATTAACATGTCGACTATATACAACTCGCTGTTATAACTCACGGCAAACATCACAGTGTGAAATAGCAAAAAACAGAGAATATAAACCCTGTAAAAGACGCACATCCCTCCCAAAAAACACAGGGGACAAAGAATGTGCAGTTTGACCTGCCCCGAGAAAGCAAGTGATGCTCTTAAGATGCGCTTTTTTGGGTTCGATATTTTTTGGATGATCCGTACTGACACGTAAGATGCCGTGAAGCCCACGGCAGCCGTAAGGTAGCCTACGTCTCTCAAATGAGGAAACACAGTGAACCTCGCCTGTTTTAAACAAGTCGGCGAACGGCGTCCTTCGATAAAGCTGTCAGTGTTACCTTCACGTCTTAAAGGGATCCTTTGTTATCGGTTAAATGCCCATGAAATTATCCAACGCATCTTCAAAGTGGACTCCCCCCCCCCCCCCGGTCCCACGACTTTTTGGTCATATGTTTGGCTTGAGTCAAACTCGTCATCTGGTTCCATTTTACTTGCCCAGAGCGCCAGGCTGCACTCTGTCACCAAGTCTCGTGACATTTCAACTCAGGATCAGCTTTCAGGACACCTGTGAGAGAGGAACGATTACATATAAACGGCTTATATAGACCAAATAAACCCCCTCCCCACAAAAGCCTGGTGGGCTGCTCAGGACCAGTGACGCGGGGCAGGTGAGGAGGGCGCCATCTGGTGACCGGGGCCAGCAAATGACACCCAGATGAAGCCCACCTTAAGAAAGGGTGAATATTGCAGAGCAAAGTCCGAGTATACACACTGAGTATTAGGATCAAAGGTGAAAAACATCGTGACTTTTTCAGCGTGATGTTTTTAAGCATTTGAATGCGGCCCTCACCATTCTGCCGCGCTTCGGGTACATGAAGCTGCCTCCTCCTGCTTCTGGGCTATAGATGCAGCCGGAAACTGAAAACAGTAACATGGGAACATTAGTCGGGGGAAAACGGACGGAGGAGAATGAACATAAAGCGAGAGAACCCCAGGCAGCAGCGGCGGCGGCACCCCCAACAAGCGCAGGGGTCCGTGCACACAGGACCCTGCACGGCTCTCACCACCTTGCACACTAAAGCACAGAAATGGCGCTTTTAAATAAAAAAAATGTTATTGTGGGAATCCAAAGGAAGCATTAACTGCTTAACAACGTGAAAACCCATTTTCCCATCTCATAAAGAGATTTCCCCCGCAGCCCAGACGAGGATAACCGGTTAGACGGACGGAGGGATGCAGATACCGTGCACCTGTAACCCTGGTGCAGAAGCTCACCTGCCCGAGGTTGAGCGTCGTCAGCGGGGTCCGGGGGGTCGCAGGGGTACCCCGGCGTCGGCGCAGCATCGCCCGGTGAGTCTCCAGCGCGCTCTGCAGCTCCAGGATGTAGTCGATGACGTGCTGCAGGATCTCCACGCGGCTGAGCCTCCTGCCCGGCGGGATAGTGGGCACTAGGCGCCGCAGCCGGCTATAGCAGCCGCTCATGTTGCCGCGGAGCCGGTGCGTCGCGTCCCCCCAAGCCGGGGGCAGCGCGTCGCAGGCGGCGGAGACGCCAGGGGGCCGTGCCGGAGTCAATGCCTTCATCGTAAAGACGGGACCGGGTCCGGTAACGGAGAACCAGCGAGAGCTAATGACACACAGCCTGTATATAAATATAAATATACCATCCAGCCTGTGCCTTAATCCCAACAACCACCGCTATCCGGCTATAAAACACCCACCGCGAAAAGCAACTCCCTCACAGCGCCCCGCACGGCGTCAGGTGCCGCATTAATACGGAGGGAGGCGCCGCGGCTCAGTGAGGCGGGTCTCCGGCGAGCTGGCGCTGCGGAGGGGGTCCATCCTCCCGCAACACCTCGCCCAGGGCATAAGCATAAGGTAAGGGACCCCGAGCGCCGGTGCGCAGGGAAATATCTCATTCCGATTCCTTACACGAGGGCCAAGCAATCAAGTTATTTAGGGGTAATTTATTTAAATGTATGTATCTATAATATAGAATACAGATTATTGTACTGTACTGCCAGCGTCAGGCCATTGTTCACAGAGCAGCAAACGTTTTATTACAGAAATATACATATTTCCTCAGATATAATTACCAGATTCAGAATCAAAATTCAGAATAAATTATATGAGGAAATATGGACCTCTGCAGATGGGTTATTGTGGAGCATCTGTTTTTGTTTGCTGATTACTGTAATTCCCGTAAATGTCCTGGATGGATCAGGCTTGCTGGTGTTTGTCCATAGAATTTTGGTTTTGGCAAACATCAGTCCCCAGAACCATTATCCTAATCATCCTCTACAGCTGATGTGAAACACAGCAGTGAGGCATTAAACTGGAAGCAAAAGCTACCGGATGCATTTCAGGAGCCTGATTTTTGGGACAGGAAAGAGGACCTGTGTTTTCACTGCTTCCCAGTTTCCCTTTCACCTTTTTCTCCCGAATGGGGAGCGCCAGGGCAGCCACGACCTCATGACCCACTGGCCTTGAGAGGAGGACCTTCCAGTCCAGCCCTGAAGACAGTGAGCCTTGTTTAGCCATTTCTGTCTACGATCAGAGGCAGCTGAGTGACCAGCTGATCAACAGTAGGGTGACCAGAAAATCCACGTCAGCCAAGACACCTTGAGCTAGGACAGGATTTGTAACCTACCGTTTCAGTTAAAAAGGACCTCAATTTCACTTGAGCACTGAGTTCTTGCTGTGTGCTGATTGGTCGGTCTCCTATAGTCATGCATGTGTCACTAATGTTAATGTGAAACAGCTGGATGAGTCTTTCAGTCAAGGAAACAAACCAGTCAAAGCCCAAGAAGGACCTGAACTATTTAGCCAAACACAGGAGCCAGGAGCCTTTCGGTTTTAAGGTAGTTTGTAAAACCTGAAGTAGCTCAAGGTTTCCAGGATGACATGGACTATCTGGTCACCACAATCAATAGGGAGAGACACAATGTCTGAGACGAGCAAAACAGAACCTGATGCTTGTTCTCCATCTGATGTCATTTGACCAAAGTCTGCTGAGAGTCACATTCTGTTCGCTGTCTTTAGACTCGTATTGCGCTGTCGTGACTCTCATTACAAACGACCCTCTTCTGGCAGAAGCTCTGATTCAGGGCGAGAGGCACCGCAGCAGATTCCTTCTCGCTGTCTCATGTTTGTTAGCCTGAAGTGAGCTGGCTCTCAGTAACCTGACTGACCACAGTAGGATGTATCTCATGCCGAGTATGACGGCCATGTTTTCCTGTGATGTTAATTCCTTTGGACAGGCTGATTATATCACATATTAAGCAGAGCGTAAACGTACCTGAGTGCAGTCAGATCCAATTTGAGGTGTCCGCAGGGATACCCTCAGCCTTCACACCAGGGCCAGGGCTGCCAGTACTTAGTAAAGGGCATACTTGGGCGAGGTTTGCTGGTCATGTGACACTCGGGACATGCTGGTTATGTGACCAAGTCCCCATTGGGGTGAACGGGGAGGAGAATCAGACTGCGCACCAGGACAAACTAGACTGTCCAGTCTAGTCATCTGCTTGTGTCTGGTCAATGCAGTAAAGTGCAAGGTAGCACAAGATTTCACATCGGTCTGCCATCCTGCTCAGGTGGCGTCCTGAGGCACACAAAGAAGGGCGGAACCCCGCCTCTAGGGGCTCCCCATCAACACACCTTCATTCAGTGTAATTAATGGCAGTACTGTGACAGATGGCCTGTTAGCAATTCAGCCAATCATATCCCCCTTGCCAGCGGGGGGCTGAGGGGGCATAGAACCCATCCCGATCCGGATGCTTCCGGGCAACGGGGGTCCTGAACCAAGATACACTGTATTAGTGTGCATGGCACCATCACACAGTGTTGCAGTGTGTTTGGCCTCAGCGCTACTTTTATTATGCTTGAAATTAATCCCATAACACTGGCAGCATCTCTGTCTCTCTATCTCTGCTCTCGTTTCCGATGTCATTATGTGACGACGATCATTTATTTCCCAGAAACTGGGGTTGAGATTGTTCCAGTTCCTGACCATTACGCTGAAAACTGCATGCTCACAAATCGTCGCCCACATATTTAAAGTTACGGTTCATCATAAAAATACATCCTACAACTTCCTTTTTATAATCACTCAACCTGTCTCTGCATCTCCGTGCTTTTAGGATGGTAGGAGCAATCTCTGCACCTCAGGAATGGCCATCAAATTAGCTAATTACACCAGTGCAATTAGAAGTAATTATGTGACAGGAAGATATGTTTAGTTAATTAGTTTTTCCATGCTTACAGCAAATAACTGTTCCAAATGTTCCCTGGTGATTAAATATTTCAGATGCTTATCTGTTTATGATGAATGGCTCGTGTGCTGCTGCATTGGCTTCTCCGTGCTCCGCCGAGCTCCTGCTTCCCATAAACGTGCTTTCAGTCTCCCATAAAGTCTCCCATCACAGGTAGGAATTGCTGGTAATCGTGGGAAGATGAGCTGTGGTTTGTGGAGTTCTTGCTCGAGCAGTTAGAGGACAGAAACCTTGAAATCCTGAGAGTAATAGGTGGTGTTTGAACCCTGAGATGTCCGGAGAATGTGCATCATTCTCTAGTCATCATTCAGCCCAGGTTTAGGGGGGTGGGGCTTGCCCCTTCTCTAAATGCCCCATCTACCCCTGCCCTGCTGTCCTTAGACCTCTTTACCCCGTCTGTCATTTTAGCTGCTTATGCACCCTGCAGTGACTGACTTTAAGATGTGGTGTTGCACCTCTGTGGACCCAAGGGCAACTGTCACACCCAGCCCCCACCTCGCACCTTCCTACATCACATCTGCTCCCCTTGTTCAGGTCAAAGTTCTCCTGATAGACTAAGCCACGTACACAGGCAGAGTCAGTCATGCACACAGAATTTACCCTAGCACAGTGCTTCCCAGTTCGGTCCTTGGGGACTCAGAGACAGCCCACGTTTTTGCTCCCTCCTAGCTCCCTACTGGAAGCAAAAATGTGGACTAACAGTGAGCTCAAAGGGAGCAAAAACTTGGACCGGCTGTAGGTTTTCGAGGACCGGATTGGGAAACACTGGCTTAGCATATACCTGAGCATATAATCGAACATATACTCGTGTATTAGGCCAACATGCTCACCCTCAAATCCTGGCACTCAAACTGTGCCCAAACAGCTTGTGCTACACAAACACACATGCTGAAACTCCCCAGGGTGCCCCTATGCTAATAAGCTAATGTGAGCTAGATGCAGTGTTAATTGAGATGGTTACAGCCCCTGGAAAGCTGGCAGACGTTTCCATGGCGCTGTGAGGGAAGCCCATGCAGAGTGATGCTGGGATGGGCGCCAGGGCGGCTGGCTGGCTGCCCCGATCCCACAGGTGTTGGGGAGTCCTCGCCGTTCATTTCCACATTAAAGCGTATTTCCAGGAGACCCTTAAAGGTTCTGCAGCTCATCTGTGAGATGAGCGGGGCTGAGTCCTGAAACCCGGTGCCAATATGGCCCCGGTTCCTATACGATCTGCATGTACCGGACCGTCCCACAACTCCGATTTCGCTGCCACTTAAATGCCTGATCTGTCGATTGAAATATTTGCCATCCAGTGCTCCGGCAACAGAAGCATCACTGCACCCCACGATCCTTCACGAGATAATATTACACTTGCTCTGATGTTAGCAGATGCCCACCGTTAGCTAGTAGCTAACTGAAACACTGTTAAAATGCCTCAATCTAAATGCTCTAAAATGTGACTGTATTTCATTCGAAAGGATTCGAACACGGGGGGAAATGCTTAAAAACAATTGCGTGTAAAGGGGGGGAACACGTCAAATTTATTTTATATTTAAATATTTAAGGTGTCAAATTAATGCATAAATTTACGATAGAAAGGTAAAAGACCTTTTCTTTGTGTTATGTTTATGTCCAGTAACAGTGCAGGCACCATTTAGGCACCAGCACCATTTTAAAAGTAGCGTTTCAACACTGGTATCGGAAAAAAAACCCAACGATACCCAGCCCTAGGATGCGCCTGTGATCACCATCATAAGCTGAGTAACGGCACCCTGTTCACCACATTCAACTCCCCTTTGTCTGTCTCTGCCATCACGTCTGCCAGCTCCACGCCGACCCCATCGTCCCGTAACCCAGGTACCCAAAATAAAACCCGTCCCTGTGCCTGTCACTAGGTGATCACGCTTATCCATTTAAAACACCTGTACTGTACATGCGCTACCTGCAACTTACACCAAAAACCACAAGCAGCGTATATGGGCGGCAGACACACAGCACGTCATTTTACAAAAAAGGGGGGGGGGGGGATTTACTGCGGGATGAGCCAGGCAGCATTCGGCGTGTTTCCGTGCACGCTGGCTGAGCGTGAATCCCAAACGAGTGTGTAATCACCAGGGACATTCTGATTCTCTCACGAAGACCTGTCAAGGTGTCCTGACCTTCTTAGCTGTCACAGTTCAATCAGAGTCTATTCAGATGCAAATTGCTGTGGAACAAAGACACACGCTTCGTTTTTTTTTTTTTTTGTTTTTTTTTTAAACGTGATTTAAAATAATACTCCGCTCCCCCACCGCTAAGCTGGGGAGGAAATCTCTCTTACTCTGTCAGAAATTGGATGAAATGAATGCGGGTACTGGAGGAGTGGGCCTGGCCACACCAATCCTGTTTCACACTGTGGCTGTGCTGTGATTGGCTGGAGGCCGTGAAGCGTCACACTGTGACTGTCCCGTCGCTCAGGGATACGGTCCTTTATATCAGGGGGTTAAAGTGTTTGCTGGGAGACTGGAAAACACCCAGAAGTGCTTAAATCATAGAAAGGTGAGACCGTCGGTGCTACATCGCGTGGATCAGGACCCACGCCGCACAGCCTGCTCAGTCTCGGGACCAGGGGTTCAGTCAGCAGTGATAAACGCTGAGTCTCCTAGCAGTCAAGCTCTGAGAGCAGATCTGTCAAGATCCTGGCCTTGTGTACAATGGAGAAAGCGAGGTTAACTCCATCCCAGGTTATGATCTCTAAGCACATTTCTTATACTCCACATGTATCCATAACAGCGGCAGCTAATAAACAATCACCATGGAGATAAAAGCAGGAAGGTGGAGGCTGTGCCGTGCAGCTCCGTCCCACCCGCCGCATCCGCGTTGGTGTGTGAACCCAAGGTCATTCTGAGGGCACTGCCAGCGGGACGGGAGCCTGCCGCTCCATGTGGTATAATTATCGAACCCGGAGCCCCAGCCTGTGGAGCTGCGTCCCAGAGTGGCCCTTGTTATAAATGAAAGAGCCCTTCTTCAGAGACATAGCTCTGCTCCTCATGGAAGGACATTAATAATTCAAGCAGTACACAGGCAATGGGGC
Organism: Mormyrus proboscirostris; assembly: GCA_026779585.1. NCBI lineage: Eukaryota > Metazoa > Chordata > Actinopteri > Osteoglossiformes > Mormyridae > Mormyrus > Mormyrus proboscirostris. Next base: position 4,856,690 of record JAODKF010000051.1, read on the forward strand.
TACCTGGTAATAAAGCTGTGTATGTTAATAAAGTGGGTTAATAAAGCTTATCTCCTTTTTAAGGGCCACTTTCTTCATGAGCATTTGCACTGTGCAGTTATTTTTTGACTAATACACGGTCTGTTCCAGCACACAGGAGGATATTTATTAAACTGTTAGAATTATTTTGCTTGCTTGGACGGCCCAGTCAGGGGACATGGACTGGTGAGCTTCAGGCAGAGTCACTGAATTATACAGTGACAGCCAGTATATCTGGAAGACAGTTCTGTGCTGGCTGACCAGGGGGGGTTGAGCTGACAGACCCGTTCCACCCCCTCCTTGGAGAGGGATTCCCAGTCTCTGCAGCCCGTGGAAACCATGGCGCGTTGCCAGGTTACAAGAGCTCTCTCTCTCTGTCGGCGAGAAGACAAGAGTACAGATTAATTATTTAGATGCAGGTCGCATGCGCACTGCCAGCCATGCACTGGCTCCTCATAACGATCTCACTGGCATCCTCGTCCTATTGACTCCCCCTCCCAGTCTCCCTAGGTCATCATTCCGTTCTCACGGGCTCCTCATCCCAGTCTAACTGGCTCCTCATCCCCGTCACTGGTCCTCACTGGTTCCTCATCCTGGTCTCATTGATTCCTCACCCTAGTCTCACTGGCTCACAGTCTCACTGGGGGTATTTATCTCTCTCTTGTCACCCGGGGGTATCTATCTCCATCCCATCACCCGGGGGTATCTATCTCCATCCCATCACCTGGGGGCATCTATCTCCCTCCCATCACCCGGGGGTATCTATCTCCATCCCATCACCTGGGGGCATCTATCTCCCTCCCATCACCCGGGGGTATCTATCTCCATCCCGTCACCCAAGGGTATCTATCTCCCTCCCGTCACCCGGGGGTATCTATCTTCAGCGTTCCTCATCTCTTTGTCCCTCCTGATGTTGCTGCTCCAGCTGTCCAAGGCTCATCACACAGCAGGAGCTCTTTGTTCATCTTCACAGACCTTTTTTGTGAAGCTCTGGGTCTTCATTTGCATACTTTTACATAAATATTAAAGATTTATGGAGGCCACCCCATGTGGAGTTTCATTGGCCTGTGTTGATAGTTGTATGTACACACCGATGCTCTGCTGCTCTCTTCCTTGGCCTAGCTGGCTGGTGTCCTCCAGAATCTCACAGGGTTTTGTGCAACTTTTGGACAGGGTACATGGCAGCACGTTCCTCAAATATTTTCACTGTTGTGTTCATTCTCGACTGTTATCTTCAAGGGAATATGTATGTGTATACAAATACGAACTGAAAAGAGAGCACAAACACGTGCGAAGGTGAAGGATGTTTCAATGTCAGCTGACAATCAGCTGACCTGCATGTGGAGGTCAGGCCCGTGTCAGCCGAGGAAGAGGGATCAGACAGTGTTTGTCTATCAGGTCAGTGGCTCGTGTCATTTTCAATGTGTCAGTGAAAGCCGTCATATGTCTGCACAAGCGTGGAGTATAGAAAGCAGACTGAACATCATAAGTGCGCAGTACAGACAGCAGACTGAACAGCACAAGTGTGATTCCCAACAGCGTTTTAGCTCAAGTGGCTTTTAATTACTGATTTTCCTGCCAAATGAGGAAATTACCAGCAGCTTTAACCAACCTGAAGACAACTGGGCTTCCATCCAGGAAGCCGTGCCAGGCACACACACACAGACACACACACACAGACAGTGTCTGCCGTTGTTCTTAGATAGCTGCACAGATAGCTTGTGTTGTGTAACAACCTGTGAGCTTTAACTTTTACTGGTAGCAACGAGACAAATAAACATCCAGTTCTGTTTTCATTTTCATCTCACCTGGCTGGAGACCCCAAGGTCAGATCTGCCATCTGCCATCACTGTGCGTGCAGATGCTGTAACACGGGGATAAAACCAGAGAAAACTCGGCACCAAAGTCACATGCAGATCTCATCATCCATCAGTTTCTCCACCCATCTGCCATCAGCTTATCCTGCCAGATAATATCAGCCATCCTCAGATCTGAGTTCTGTAGCAATATCTGCAGTATCAAAAACCAAACTTCTTCAGGAGCTTTGACAAAATCTAATTTGCATGAACATTTACATAACATGAATGTACATCACATTATTTCCTTGATGTTCTAATATTAATATTCCAATTCCATTCTGGTATTTAACTTTCCCAGCAGGGAGGGGAGCAGCTTCCATTGTGCCTAGGATCTATGCCACCGTACCTTTTTTGTTTCAACCAACTAGGTAAGTACTCAGTTACTGTGACTCTTTATACTCAAGTGGTTGGTTGAAACAAAATTTTGGTTTGGATTTGTACTCTCTGGACCTGAAATCTCCATCTCTGCTGTACAGTATATATAATCCTACATAGTCCTACAGACTCCAACATATTTAACAGCATATTTTAAAACATTTTAGAATACCTTATGTCTGACCTTACCAGACAGGTTCACGTATTGGATTTATAGGAATGTATTTCAATTACATGCTGCCACTATCCTTCCCCTAGACCAAAGTTCCAGATAGCAAGCTTTCATCTTAGTGAAGCGGCGGCCCCTAATGCCACCACAGGGGGGCAGCATAGACTCCCAGTGGGAGACGCTTACAGGAGTCGAGCCTCCTTCACTGATGCTGGATGTTTAAACCCCTCCCTTATTAAAAAAAGATGTTGGGGTGTTGTGGTCAATAAAGCCAACACCACATAATTTAAACAACAGTAAATACAGTCGACCCTTCTACATTGCAACTTTCCCCATCAGTTTCAATATAGCCAGGGGTCAGCATAAGAAATAAAATCTGAATTTTTTTGGGAGTTTTTGAGAGTTTTTCAAAAGCCACAGACGACACACAAAAAATGTAGTACCTGGTAAATGCATAAAACATATGTACAGTGTTGGTTGGAAGATGCCACTCATGCGATATCTTGCAGTGACCTCGCAGTGACCTCGCAGTGATGTTTGTATGTTGTGTATCTTGTACCTTTTGGCTTTACTCCTCTCCACTTGCATGTTTACTTCAGTCACCAAGGAGACCAAAAAGTTTTTCCAGATCACGGGAGGCTGGTGTCCCTAAATCCCAAGATGTGGAAGGGCTGACTTTATAACATTCATTCATTCATTTTCCAACCCACTTTATCCTATTGGGTCACGGGGGGTCCGGAGCCTATCCCGGAAGCAATGGGCACAAAGTGGGGAATAACCCAGGAATGGGGGCCAGCCCATCGCAGATATTTGAACTTTTTCGATAAAATTTAATTTTAATGATAAACTAGATGTTATATGACAGAATAACATAACCAATAATGGAGGCTTCAGGCAAATAGTGTTAAGGGTCCATCCTCCCATCCCTCTATCTATCCATCCATCCCTCCATCCTACTTATCCACAACAGGATTGCAGTGAGTGTTATGCAACATTACCCTAAAAGACACCACCAGATAGAAATGCACTATACAGAAAATCAAATCAAACTTTATTTATCAAAAGTACAAAAAATACGACATACAGCAGTAGATGGACTCCATGAACCGAGTGTCCTGGCACTAAAGAAAAACACACATGCGGGCATTTTCTGACACATAAGCACCTGAGAATCTGAGGTTAGGGCACCTGTATACTGCGTTACATAGAGATCAGTGGTTAGTTAGCTAATTACACCTGTGTACACAGTTTAAGCAGCTAGGGCTAAATTCATGGCAAAGCCTGGGTTACATATAAAAGTTCATAATTATTTAAAAAAAAAGTGAAATCATAAATTTTTAAAACACAGACAGCAACCTACAAACAGAAATAAATACTAAAATTTTTCTTGTCCAGGATAGTGTCAGTGCAAAAGCCAGAATAAATCAGAGGGTATAGGGTTTTCAAGGAGGGGCTTATTTGTTCGGCGGTGAATGCCTTTATTAAAGAATAAAATTGAATAAAATACAGTGGGGGAGGGGGGTGGCCCACGAATGACCCCCCATGGCGCCGAGCTTGAATAGTGCTGATCAGTAACATGTACGGTAAAATCTGAGATACTTCCCAGTAATGCTCCTGAAAATTACAGAGGTTAGACAGCCCCACCTGGTGGCCTATGATGATTACTGCAAAAAATTTCACTAAACCTTAGTTTCATAATTTAGTCCGTGGGGATGGATAATACTACTGATTGTCTTTCCCATCTCATACCAAGTAATACAAAGGTTGGTGTCCTGATACCAATACAGATACTTATACTGCAATCAAAAGGGAAATATGTCATTAAAAGAAAAATAGTATAAAAAGAGAATGAAATAAATATGACTAAAATAAAAAAAAATGATAAAATCAGCAATAAAAAACAATGAACTGTAACTGTGTTTAGACAAAGCAGTGATTAGGAAGATTCAAAATGTTCAAAGTGTTATTCTGCAATTGACTGAAAGGCCCCAATCACCCTTTTCCATTCTCAGATGCTATTACTCTCTCTATGAAGTGTAGCTGTGATGTCACATCCCTTATGAAGACTGAGGTAAGGATGGTGGGAAACTCTGAAAGAGCCAGAGCACTTCCGGTCTTCCGGAGATGTTTGAGAAACGTGGTGAAACTGGAGCCTCACTAAGAATAGAACATCATTCCAACATTAATGTAAGACCAAAACTTATCTCCCCTATTCTTTACATGTCTGGGCTGAGGGGTACGGTGGTAAGATGGATTTCAAAAAAGAACATCCATGCACATATGTGCTGAAACACACATCCAATCACCTAAAACGACGTGGCAAAATGTGTTACTGGGTTCATGAGACCAAGGTGGAACTTTCTGACCATAATTTAAAAAAATATGTTTGATGCAAAGGCAAAACAGCTCATCATGCCTAAGTAAGGTAACATATTAATACAGGACTGAGAATCATCAAGCTTCCTAAGGGGGAGTGCTGCCATTCAGCATCTTTGGTGCTGAAGGAAGATGGCACCGTAGGGTTCGTAGGGTTCTATATTTATCTCCAGTATCTTAATTCAGTCTCCAAATTTGACTCTTATTGTACTCGCATATCGCCAACCTTTCCCGTTCTTGTCGGTTCCTCCTGTTTAATATCAGAAGAATACGACCATTCCTCTCCACACAGGCTACCCAGATACTTGTTCAGTCCCTAGTCATCTCCCGTCTAGACTATTGCAA
>JAODKF010000051.1:4889215-4904504 GCA_026779585.1 Mormyrus proboscirostris
ATATAATTATGTTTGATATTGCCGAGTTGTTTGTACATGAATAATTGTTCAATAATTAAAAAAAAAAAAAAAAAAGCTAGACCACTTCCTAACCGGAGCTCCACCTTACGCCCGTAAAGATCACGTGTTTTCTGTGGAGGTGACGCATTTCCGGTGAAACTCCACTGTACAGGCGTCTGCAGCTGGTTTCTCTTGGAATTTAATATCTCATCTCGATACCCTTCACCTAATGTGTCATTCATACTGTGGATTCGGACATACTTCTCATTTCACATACTACGCACACTCATGACTTTGTTATTAATTTCCGTAAGGCACATCAGAAGGTAGCCCTGACGTATGACGTCATCGGACCGCGACGAAGGACCCCTTCGAGGAGTCGGTAGAGTTGAAATGAAAGTGAAGCTGGACTCTTGTTGTATTTGTTACTGACTAGTTTATATGTAACATAGCTGGCGATATTTTTAATATTAAAACATGTTTATTGCGACTGAAAGCATACCGAGTTCCTTTCGAGGCTTCACTCTTATTATGGTAAATGTCATTATTTTTTCTCGCTGTTTTTGTTTATTTTCTGCCGAATGTCGTCAGTGTACAGTTGTCATGTTGGTCATATTTCTCAACAGCCAGCAGTCTCCGTCGGGAATGTGGGTCAGCTGGCCACGGACCTGATCATCTCGACTCTTGGTATGCCCCGAGTAGGTTATATCTATACCGACTGCTTGATTCCCATGGCTGGAAACAACCCATATACGACATGTGCGGACGACGCGGCCGAACTGAACACCAACGCGGAAGGTGCGTGGAGTTTCAATCCGAAAGCGATGATGTGATCCAGACCTCATGCACATGTCCACACATGAGGTGTTTATTCTGCTTATGCAGTTTACTGTTTACCGGGCGTGAAACTGGCTGTACTTCAGATACGGGCACCTTTCGTACAGGTAAGACATGCTACACAGCGCATAATCCAAAACCTACGCAAACTCCTTGAGAATGATCTGTTTATTTAAAATCCTGGTCTGGAAACCTCAGATGAGACTAATATTCTACATTTCCAGAAAAGTCGTAATATCTTGGGATTTTTATCATCTGTTTATAATTATGTTTTGTAAGTTCAGATCGCTCGGTTTGACTATTCATTCTCCGTTTTAGAGAAAGTCCAGAAAGTTCCGGAAACTTATCGTGTCTTGGATCAAGTCTAGTGGTTTTGACAGGACTGTCGTGTTGTCCAGCAGCCATGCCTACCAGAGAGATGATCAGCAGCTTCTTGGGTACAGCGCAGTTTTGTCTGAAAACGTCGTACCATGCTGGTATTGAAGCTGGTGATTACAGAAAGATATTTAAAACTCAGTGGTCATCTTTTTTTGTGTTTAGCGCACCTTTGCGGTATCTGCTCAGCCCAGTCCTGGAACATGAGGCTGGAACCCAACTGAATACGCTTGAGTGGAAGGAGATGGAACGGGTGTCTGCTTTCCCAGGGATCAATGACTCAGACAAACGCCTTTACATCCCAGGAGGCGGGATCACTAAAGGCCTTTACACAGACGGGTATGGCAGAGTACATGGTCACCACACTGTCACTGGGCTGATTGTAGTAGGATTTGGGAGGATAGTAGGATTTTGAACTTGGATGGCAAAAACATTTGAAAATATTTATTTGCAATAAATGTTTTTACAGTTGTTCAGAAGGCATCAAAATGGCAGTTCTTCTGATCTTCTGCTCTGAAGGTGACAACATCCCCGATGCATTTGCGCTGGTGAATTATCTCAATGACTGGCTCCATCTTGTGGATAAACCTGTAAGTGTTCCTCAAATACTCTGCCTGAATGATAGGTTGATTTACCATGTCTTACACATCACGGGGCATTATGGATGTTAAGAGACCGTATCCTCTTTGGAGAATACACCAATGAGAGAGAGAATTTTAAGTCAATTTTAAATTGATATTCAATATCTTTGTAACAATGATAGTCATATCTGGGGTCAATGGCATAAGAGAGAGTTTGATATTCTGGGGGAGACAATAATTTAGTAGGGGGTGGTGATGAATGAAGCCCAATGAAATCTATTTATTCATTTTCTGTACCCGCTTGTCATGGGGCTCCAGAGTCTATCCTGGAGCCTACAGATGCAAAGCAGGGAACAACTCAGGATGGGGCGCATACACCACTCACATACACACCTACGGACAACTTGGTAACTCCAATTAACCTTGGCATATTTTTGAACTGGGGAGGGGGACCCCACAACACGGGGAGAACATGCAAACTCCACATGCATGGACCATGGCAGAGACTTCAACCCTGGTCCCAGAGGTGTGAGGCAATAGTATTAACCACTGCATCATCCTTGCGAAGTTGCATATTACGCGGAACACGTCCCCCTGCCCTGTATCATGCGCTTCCTGGGATTGGCTTACCCTGTTCTGGATGAGGTTGATGTTGTCTGATGGTGGAATGTGTTAGAGTTGTTAACTAGGCCAACTTAGGCATTCTGTTAACCGGCTTGTACCCCCCATCCCCAGAGCCAGATGTCAACCCAGTGGAGGGTCCCAGGGTCCTGGAGGCTGCTTTTCGGCAGTGGGATCCCCCCTGCGATCTTCTGAACTTGCTGAGCTGCGTAGTGCAGCACATGGCTGAGGCTAGGATGCTGCCCACAGTGTGCGGACAGCTAGCCTGGCTTATGCAGAGCACCTTCATGTACAGCAGCTTTGGCTGTCTTGTCTGTTACCATGGAGCCCCGTGGTCACCTTGGTTTAAGACAAAGTAGCACTGCTTGCATTTTGGAAGCGCCTCAATAAAATTTGTAGTAAAACTGCGCCCGTGTTTAGAGAATCATTTTGGAGTTAAACTTGATGCACCCCCACGTGCATCCCCATGACCTGTAGGAATCGGCAGCCCTGAGAATCATTCTGAAACTGTGCATGTATGATTGCAACATATTCCTAAGTGAGGCTTGGTTGAATGGTAGAAACAGACATGACATGAGTCAGGTATTCTTGAGCTAAATATTACGAAGTTTGTTTATTCTCCAAGCAGTAGGTTTTATTCCAAGGAGAACATGAACAATTTTCTTTAAAACCAAATAAGTCTGTGCCTTTCACACAATCAAAAATATGTTTCTTTCAAAAAGTATTCGAAAAGGTACAGTATGTACACTTGTGAAACCTGCTTCTAACAAACATTTTACAACTTAAGACTGTAGGAAATGTCAAGTTCTTATAAAAATAGTATATAATTCACCATTTGAGGGGAAACTGTAAAAATATGGGTGTGGAAAGCATGGGAATGAAGCAGACCTGAGAGTGAGCGTCGTGACCCATGTGGGCTGAGGCCCACTGAAAGTGTTCTTCGTCCGCAGATTGCTGAAGTTAACGCTGTAAACGCTTGGAGGGGGGTGTGCGGCTGGCCCCCCGGGATGGACTGGAGATTCCCGCTGGTGTCATCTTACTGTCTGCCGGATTCGCCATGCCCGTTAGGTGTTTGCTGTCCTGGCCCTGCCATGCATATACGCACCCCCACACACACACACACACACACACACATATACGGCAGAGGGAAGAGCGACTTCAGCGGCGCCCCTTGGTGTCACAAGCAGAGTTGGCATGCTCTTCAGAGTTCTGCAGTATTTCCATGCAGTCAACAGAAAGCCCCATGATGGGTGGAGCAGGGGTCACATTCTCCCTGTCAAATTGACGGTCAGAGGAATGACTTCTATTATCTAGACAGCTTCAGCTTAGACACCTGATGACGGATTTAATGCAGGGTCACCGAGGGCCAGAAGCCAGGAGCCCCGTCAGCAGCACCAAGGGGAAATGATGGGGAAAAACCTGAGGCTGTGTAGGCGTGAGTGTGTGAGGGCAGCGTCCTTGCAGATGCATTGGGGTCTGTAGTCCTGCCTCAGTCACTGCAGAGGACTGCAGCAGATTTTCAATGTGAAAAAGCACAAACACGCACAGCACGCCACAAGCGTGTCAGTGTTTTTAATCTGCAACATTAAGCCGTGGGGACACCCTACCTGTCATCTACAATGGTAGTGCATGCTTGGGCCACACAAAAGACTCAGGTGTGGATGGCATTGAGCCTCTTCCAGACCTTCATACCTGGGATACGACCTGCCGACCTGAGCAAATTGGCGAGAGATCCACCACATTTGGATGATAGCCCCTCACAGCAACCTTCTGACACTTACGTGCCATGACCTGGCGTCTCTGTTCATTTATGGGGCAGATAAAGCACATCCTCAACCACGTGAGCAGACCATCTGTGCATCGTCCAATCACAAAACGGCAAAGCCCACCACAGCCAGTCACAAAACGAAGCAGCTGAAATTCAATTTAGAATATAAATTAAATTTGCCAGTAAAACAAGCATCTAGAAAGCACCAGGCTGACAGCCTGCACAGCAGTCAGCCAACGAACAAGCTCCCTCAAAAGATGACCTAAGCTTTAATTAGCATCTAATTAGGCGATTCACCCAGTAAAGATATAACTTAAACCAGAAAATAAACAGCTGGTTAACGTTCTTCTAACAATCCCATTATCAACCCTGCACAGGGTTTTTAACTGCTCATGATGTGTCATGCACCCTCACAGACACACCAAAACTCTTCTCATTCATACATCTAGTGCAATGGTTTTCCACACCTTTATGAACAAATCTGCAAGGACTGCGTGAATACGAGGCAGTGGGCCGTCCTGTTACACAAATTAGAAGAAATGCTGAGAATTCACAGTGATTGTAAACTCCTTCGGTGTGTTTACAAAGGGCATCTAAAACCCCCATGTGGGCCTCGCTCCCAGGACCACCACCTCAGAGTCTGAAGCGAATCAAAACGGTGCAGGGGAAGGCTCCCCCTGTCCCTCGTGAGAATTCTCAGAAGCGATCATCAACAATGTCAGTATCGTGTCCCATTGTGTATAAGACTGCAAAAAGGCAGGAAGGTGGAGGGCAGAGCCACAGTCAACAGGATCTTTTCAAACAGTCCAACTCAACGGCTAATGAAAGCCACCCCAACCACAGATTCCCAGCTGAAGGTTTAAAGGCCCCACCCCCATCCTCAAATGGAGTTTTCCTGCAAAATACGCCGCTGTTATTACTGAGAATTCCCCATGGCTTCCCACCCCCCAGTCCAAACAAGCTATCAGTCCACAGTAGTGCAAGTGACGCAAGCCCCTTCTTATGAGCAGGCTACCCCTCCAACGGTGAAGAGCACAGCTTTCACGGAAAGGTTCTCCAGGACCCACACATGCTACCAGGCACGGCGCAGGATGGCTGACGCCTTTTACCCTCACCGTTTCCTCTTCCTCTCAGGCTCACTCCTGAGCTTGTTGGGCTGGACCTTCATGCTCTTCTCTTCTTTCTTCCGCTTGCGAACGCTGTGAGATGCAGCCACATATCAGTGTGGAGACCCTTCTCCCACAACTCTCTCCTTTCAGGAGGGCCTTACTCCCCCCAATCCCTGGGGCCAGAGGGAACTTACTTGCTGGGGCTCACGTCGGCATCCTGCAGTCTGCAGGTCACCTCGGTGGAGGGTATTCTGTCCAGCTCCGGCTCTACCTCTTCCTCCAGGTAGGGCCCCCGAATGCCATTGAGCTTATCGGAGGGCCGCTTGGCTGGCTGAAGTGGGGGAGGGGGAGGAGAATGCGACGCAGGCTCCTGGTCCTCTCTGGAGAGCTCCTGCCACCGTTTCTGAAGAGGAGAGAGACACCCTGGCGTTTTTACCTTCTCACCCTGGGTCTCCATGCAGACGTGAGCGCTGGTTAGAGCAGCCCGAAAACCCTGTGGCGCTCGCTCACCTGGACGGACACGTCCCCCATGATGAACCTGGAGCCCTCAATCACAGCCAGGTAGGAGAAGCGCAGCTGGTCGGGGGTCTGGATCAGGCCCATGCGGTACTTCCTCATCTCCAGTAAAACCTTCTTCACGTCTACAGATGAGGGATCTTTCCTAAGTTCCATCTGGTCCCAGGTGCAACATTGTTAATAAAAGATGCACATTCCAGATAAGCACACAGCTTAATTATATGTTGCTCATTGATGAAGCGTAATGCATACTGCAGCATCTCAGGTAAAACTGAGCAGTGCAAAGAGCCCCAGCATGTTTAGGAAGCATTATGCTGCGGGGTCGAGCGGCGGCAAACGACGCACCAGGATGAGGCAGGTGTCCACCAGCGCGAACGTCCCAGATCGGCCAATCCCGGCACTGCAGTGCACCACCGCGGGCCCATGCTCCGTCCCCAGTGAGCCTGACGCTCGGACCTTGAACAGGAAGTTGAGGAAGTAGGCGGGAGACTCCGGAACGCCAAAGTCAGGCCAGGTGGTGTAATGGTAGTGGTAAATATCCCTGCTCTCCCCGGTCTGAGAAGAGGAATGAGGAGGAGATCAAAAAACCCAGGACAAAGTTGCCGGTCACACAGCCACAGTAATATCCCTGCACCTCTGTCCTTACGTAAATTAAGCACATTCATGCCGCAGGACATGGTGGGACCATTCAGCTGCCCCCAGTGAAAAGGGACGCCGTTCCGCCCCATGACTCACATTCATGTTCTGAAGCTTCAGAACTCGCGCTGTGTAGTAGAACTTGACTTCTTCAGACTCCAGTACCACCAGGAAGCGTGTGTCCCTGAAGGACATCTTACGCTCATCATGTGTCGGCCAGTACTGTGCGCATTTTTCCTGGATTTGACGGATAAAGATCAGAACAAGAGCGAACATGAGTGGTCCGGCACAGTCAGCCCAAACACGCACAGCACTGACACCATTAATCAGATATACGGAGGAGGAATGAAACAAACACAACAATTCACTACCCTGCAGTATGAGCCCTAGCCGAAATAAGCACCAGAAGAAGGCGAGTGAATGCAGACCGAATGGCTCCAGGGAGATGCAACATGTAGATAATATATCTACATGTTGTTCTTTCCACTTCCTTTAATCCAACCAACAGAATTATCACAAGGGAAGTGAGAAAAACATACAGTAACTGGAACCTACAATTTATCTATAATAATCTCTCCCTGTTCATTTCTGAAGTTCCTGTTAACTGCTGATGTGGTCCAGTGTTGTATTCTGCCTGCACCCCAAAATGGGGTATGAGTACAATCTCTTCATCAAATCCTCCTGTCGTAGCTTCATGAAAACTAGAGCTTGGAAGATGTGTACTTGACCGCCCTGTGTTTCCTGGTCATTTAAAGTATCTAAAAGGTCTCATCTGTTTAGCTGGATCCGTTTCCTGCAAAATGTAGGACAGGACCGTTTCTCATGTGCTTACTGGGGCTACAGCGTCACTGACTGATCAAGATCCGTGACCAGCACTCAGATCCAGATCTGAACACATGACCAGTGCTCAGAGCCATACATTTCTTCCAATGAGCAGCGCTCAGCCTGATCCGGGCTGTACTTTCACTCCTCTGCAGTCAATGACACAGTGACCACACAGCTCACTCTTCATCACTGCAGCTGGTATGGTCACTGTTATTGTCTATACGCTGATTTTGGTTTAGGTTATTCATTAAAAAAGCCCGGTACTCACTGATCCTTTCTCAATGACCCTGCTAAGCATGATCACAGCTTTGGTCTTCTGCTCCCAGATCATCTGCCAAAAGTGACCACAGGTGTTTCTGAGCGGACCCTGGAGATTGAGAGAGACACAGCATATGCTGAAATTTTCCTCAAGCCAGGCTGTCCTGTGGTTCACATTCACTGTGGTCATCCAGTAGCCAGCCTGATTTCAGCTACACTACAAGCTAAACTCAGACAATGTATATATCCTGTTTTTTTAGACTGCAAAACAAACCTCAGTACCAGCCACCATCATTCTAAACAAAGATGCAGGTCATGGTGGTGGACCACAGGCTGCCCCCCCCACCTCATTATTCTGCATTTTGTTCACCTGTCATTTACAGCTGTCTGCCTTAAATATTATTTCTACCACACTGAAAAATTCACCTCATATATTATCAGTTGACTGTTTCTTTAAAAAGTTGAGTTCTAAACTTTTGAACCTTACAATAGTATTAATATCAAGACCATCATTTTTAGGATATATGCAATAAATGAGGAACTTGGCTATTCAATTTTAAGCCATATCCTCCAAGTCAACATCTGTACCACATTTTCAATTATATTTCAATTTTTAAAATATCTGTAATTGGTCAAATTGTGACTGTAGCCAATCAGGATCAACATTTTTAGCTTAATAACACACACAACCAATCAAAATGGATGGATGGCAGGCCTGACCCATCACTACAATCACCCTGAATGAGAGGCCTTGATCCAGCTCTTACCTGAGTTAAAATATAACTTCTTTGAGCTTCCTCCATCACAACGAGACTTGCGTTGATATAGTCATTTTCTGTATTTTCTAGTTTAACCCGACTGTGATCAACTAGGAGGGAAGGACAAGGGCTTTACTACGTGAATCATTAAAAAACAATGAAATGAAGATGACTTTATCTCACAAGCTACAGCTGCTAGGGCGCTCTGTCCCAGCACAAAGATGCCCCATGCGACACACAGCGCCCCCCGGCCTCACATGGGCTGACGTCTCTGTATCGGTTTCGATTCCGATTCTCCGGATACTTGGCCACCTTGTAGGGACATTCATGGGATTGATTGCGAATTTCCTGAGGGATAAAACAGATCAAATCTATCTTTAGTGTTATACAGGGGCATTGTCTGGCCTATTTTAGGGGGCCTTTAGCTTTCCATCAGTACCCCACCCCCCAAGATTCAGCCCCTGATCCATTCATCTCTAACCACACACCTGCTGTTGCATTTTCCTTTGTAACTGCTCTGTATAAAAGAGTTGGAAACCTTGTTTTCATGAATACTAAACAGAGTGACTTTGTAAACTACTAGTACTCGCCAGAAAATCCCATGTCTATATTAACAATTCACGAATGACTTTACATTCATGGACAGTATTGTTTTATAACAATAACCAGTTAAAACTGTTGTAATTATGCAGCGTGGAGCTCTTTATTACAGAAAGACAGATGACTTTACAGAAAACGCTAAGCGCGGTGTCTGGCAGCTGTAAAGAAGACCGGGCCACCCCAGCACTACCGGGCGTTCCGTTGGGGTCAAGGGCCCCCACATGCCCGGGGTAAAAGCCCCGTTTAGGCGGCCGGAATTCTCATCATTTGGCGAACCTACCTATAAGCAAGTGAGAGCGTACGGGAAGTGTGTGGTTCCCGACAGGATGGTTATTTCTAACATGACAGCTCAGTGTCATCCGCCAATTGCTGGTGCGCGTCCTCGCCACGCTCGCCACCGACAGCTCGATCTCTCGCGCTACGCATTCAAGTTGCGTCCTTACCTCATGCTGCGCGTTACCGATATAAGCTGAAGCCCTTCAACCTCGGCACGAAGAGTTTAAGTGTATCTAAACAAAACCGAAAGCACAACTGACTCCGATAAAGATTCACACACATTACTCACAAGGTACAGATTCTGCCACCGGCCCTCCGAATCCATGTCCTCAAACTCCTGCTCCATGTTATATTGTTGAATACAGCGGTGTTTTAGAAATACAGCTGTTATTGTGATAATTACTGATGTTTTCTTTCACTGCTCATCATCCAGTTCAGCCATTTACCGGAACAGAAAGGAACAAACTGCGTACCAGTGATAACTGACATTGACATCGAAAGTGGTGCTGCTACGCATGCGCGGTAGATTGTGCTTGGGCCTCCCGCCGCACAACAGAAACACGGGAGATCCTCGCGAGGCGCGAGAACACGTACTTGCGCTCTCATTCGGCGTCGGCTCAACGCCGGCAACTATCCGGAAGTTTTAAAACATTGCTAAGAGATACATTTAGTATCGTGATTTTGGGGAGAAAATGCTATTTTTAACGTCACAAGTATGAAACGATTAATAAAACACTGTAATTACAAGATACAACATTGGGGCTTTAGGCTGTTTTTCAATATAAGCTACGTTGTCAAAGGCCAACATTTCCGGAATAACTAGCGCTGCAGCTACTCAACAGTTTCATTGGTCCGTTGTCAAGAAGGTGGGCATTGGAATTTACAAATAACGTGCTGAATAGATAATAATCCCGATTCTTTTCAGGACTAAGTTCTGTTGAATATGTTGTTTCTTACATCATACATATTCTAAGGTGAATCTGATTCTACATTATTCCACGCAACAACGGAACATATGGGACCCACTTCGCAACTAAATCTCGCAGTCGCCATAATGTTGTAGTTCCTTAGGAAGGCGTTTTTTGCAGAGGGATATTTATTTGCTTTCAAGGGTGTAAACTGACCGGCGC
This sequence comes from Mormyrus proboscirostris, assembly GCA_026779585.1. Lineage (NCBI taxonomy): Eukaryota > Metazoa > Chordata > Actinopteri > Osteoglossiformes > Mormyridae > Mormyrus > Mormyrus proboscirostris. The sequence goes on from JAODKF010000051.1 coordinate 4,899,506, forward strand.
TGTAGAATCTACGTCTAACCTTACGACTCTCCGGCACAGTAGGTGGCGCTGTCGAGCCTCACCCGGAGGTTGGTAACCTCTATAAACCTCACCGAAGAAGAAGTGGAAGTGGCGGTACTGGCCAGTCTCTATGCTTAACGCTGGATGACAAACCTCGTGTTTTAGAAATGTCAGCCAGTTTATAAAAATAGCCTGATCCACTGAGGGTTTTCTAAGTGAAAAAAAATATTCCGTGTCGTATAAAAATGTTCGTTGCTCGAAGTATTGCGGCCGATCATAAAGATCTCATCCACGATGTTTCCTACGACTTCCATGGCCGGAGAATGGCGACTTGCTCCAGTGATCAAAGTGTGAAGGTACAATCCGATCCTTGTGTTTATGCACAGACACTGTTGACATACACCGCAGCGCAGCACCGAGGCGCTGAAACATCCCCCATGACAAATGAACGAAGTAAGACGTGCAGTTTACTTCGGTACCTATAAGTATTGTGGGCAGCTGTTTGTAAACTAAATGACTAAATAAATTAATCCGGATTTTACAAGTAGCATGCATATAGTCCTGGTATAGAAAATGTCCCAATAGTGACTGGTAGTACTACATGTGTACCTAAACAGTTTTGTGCCATTATTCTGTTACACTACTGCAATAAACACTTTCACCTGTGAACGATCATATGAACTTTTCGCTGAAGTATAAGACACCTTACCAGTTTACTTATTTATTTATGTTACTTTATATTCTTATTCTATTTTCTGTGGTGAAAGGAGGATGTCCAAAGTCAGTCATTGTACAGTGAAACTGCTTGTTTTCCGTGCATATGACAGTAAAACTGTATATCTGTATCTATAAGCTGCCACTGTTTTTGTTTTATGTTAGGTGTGGGACAAAACAGAAAGCGGGGAGTGGCACTGTACTGCCAGCTGGAAGGTAAGGGGGGGGGGGGTTGTGCTGTTCTTTAGGGTAAACTTAGAAGGGTTCTTTTAAAAAGAACCTTGGGGAAAGCAGCTGGAGTTGTGCTGTTTGAGGCCAGTCCGCTTCTGCCTGCCAGACCGCCTGATGCGTGAATGCCTGTGCAGACTCACAGCGGCTCAGTGTGGAGGGTGACGTGGGCCCACCCCGAATTCGGGCAGGTGTTGGCCTCCTGCTCCTTCGACCGGACAGCCGCCGTGTGGGAGGAGATCGTCGGCGAGTCCAATGACAAGCAGAGAGGCCAGAGCCATTGGGTAAGACCCAGGGACCCGGGGCAGGCTGCTTGTTTGCATCAGCGGGTCTCAGGAACGGTGCTTTCTGGCTTGTTTCTGTACAGATCAAACGCACCACGCTGGTGGACAGCCGCACCTCGGTGACAGACGTGAAGTTTGCCCCCAAGCACATGGGCCTGATGCTGACCACGTGCTCGGCTGACGGTGTGGTGCGCATTTACGAGGCGCCAGATGTCATGAACCTCAGCCAGTGGTCCCTGCAGCACGAGATCTCTTGCAAGCTCAGCTGCAGCTGCATCTCCTGGAACCCCTCCAGGTAGGACTGTGCTCCTCCGGGTCTCCCTTCCAGCACTGGCTGTGGCCATCTTTGGTTTGGGGTGTGGTTCTCCTGGGCTCCCCTTCAGCTGAGGATGTAGTGCTTTTGGGGTCAGGGTGTGGTCTGGTTCTGAGCGCTGATCATGTATAAGAATGCTTACAGTTTCAGGACGGCTGAATGATTTTCTTTTTTCCCATTTAAGTTTCCAGCATTGATAAGCTTTGGTCGTTTACCATGTGACCAATATAGATCTATGTAGTCTATATAAACAAATACTTTGCTGATCCTAAGCTGGAAAGTCGGCGCAAACTATTTCTTGTTAAAAGTGTGTCCCCAGCAGTATTAGGGAGATGAGGCACTCCTGCTGAGTCTGTGTTTGTGCGGCATGCAGCTCCCGCGCCCATCCCCCAATGATCGCAGTGGGCAGCGACGACAGCAGCGTGACGTACACCGGCAAGGTCCAGATCTACGAGTACAGCGAGAACACGCGGTCGGCGCCTCTCTCTCCTCCCCACGTACCTCTCACTCTCCTGGTTTTTAGCCGCATGCTCCGATCTACTGATTATCTGCTGTTTTGGTCGGACAGGAAGTACGCGAAGGCGGAGACGCTGGTGACCGTGACGGACCCCGTGCATGACGTCGCATTCGCCCCGAACCTGGGCCGCTCCTTCCATGTGCTGGCCATAGCCACCAAGGATGTGCGCATCTTCAAGCTGATCCCCCTGCGGTGAGGCCCTATTTCCTGCCGCTAAACCTGCCCCCCGCCTTCTCGCGTGGGGCCCGTAATTCTGGATATGAGGGCTTAACCTGCATTCTCATGTGGGGGCTCCGCAGGAAGGAGATCGCCTCATCCACTGGGCCCACGAAGTTCGAGGTGCAGATCGTGGCCCAGTTCGACAATCACAACTCGCAGGTGTGGCGAGTTAGCTGGAACATAACCAGCACTTTGCTGGCCTCCTCGGGGGATGACGGCTGCGTGCGTCTCTGGAAAGGTGGGGTCCATTTCCGCGCTGTTCTTGTCCCCCTGTGCCGCACATTTGACCCAGTATCCCATGCATTTGGTTCCACGTTGCTTACATGTGACAGACTGGGCTCTCGGTTGCCGTGGAGATGTGAGGTGTCACTACCGCTGGAAGTGCTTCTCTTTTACTCTTCCCCTTCCCTGTCCCTCCAGCAAACTACATGGACAACTGGAAGTGCACAGGGATCTTGAAGGGGGACGGCAGCCCTGGAAACGGCTCCTCCGGGCAGCCTGGGGCTCTCGGCACTGCGGGGGGCACTTTGGCTGCAGCCTCTCAGAATTCCCTGAACGGGACCTCGGTGGGAAGGTAGGTATCCCACAGGGAGTGTCGCTCTAAACCCCAGAACCCTGTTCATATTGAACATGCTGCTGAGGGTTTGGGACACCGAAATATTCCGTGTTGTATCGGTAGTCCTGTCCTCTGACATTGTGTCAGACAGTGTGTCCTGTGTAAAAAAAAAAAAAACCACGGTCAGTTTGTCAGGCAGAATGTTAGCATGGTGTGACCAGGCTATTACAACTGGCATACAGCACCATTTTCGATGGGGCGGTAACATGAATTTTTAAGGATAATTACTATTTCATTCTGTAACCTTGTTAAAATACCGTTCTATGTGATGTTATGGGTTATGGATGTTGGCCAATTGGAATGATTTGCCTATATTTGATGGAAAGAGTTACTAAATCGATAATAATGCCAGCAAGGGAGAATGCATTGTAACTAGAAAAAATGACCCGGTCAGCAGTGGCAGGCTGCGCTGTTTCAGTGGGAACACTTCCCGGTTTGGTGATGATGATGATGATAAAATGACATTCATGACCCATGTACCAGCTGGGCCGGGACAGAAGGCCTCACTCATGTCAGAAGCCCTGTGTTCTAAACGCAGGGACTCCAGTACTGTTACCCCATGTTGGAAATGAGCTAAACCCACCAGGGCAAGAATCCTGTTGTAAACAGTTTGTTTACAGTCTACTTTCTTCTATGAAGGCGTTTTTAACCTTTTTAAAGTTTCAGAAATTTTGTTGTCTTGGTCTTCAGAATTTGGCCGTGCATATGATGAGCTGTACAGAGCATATAAATAAGGCATCGATGATTCATTTTTCTTGAGGCTATCACTTTAAAGTTGCTAGATTCCTTTTGCCGGATGACGCCATTTGCCTGGTTGCCATGGCCCGGCTGGTACTTGCGGTCGATGTGTTGCTGTGACCTATGACCCTGTCTGCTGTGACCTCTCACCCCCTGGATACTGCCCAATGACCTGCCCTCCCTTCTCCTCCTGTCATGTCCCCTTTAACAGAAAGAAAGCTCATCTGCTCCCAGGCTAAAGGGGTAATTTCCCATTTTGCTGCTTGTTGTATGCACACACAGGAACGGGAAGAGGGCCCCCTTTTCCCCCCCCCTGCGCAGACCGACCTCCCCAAAGGCTTTCCACCAGCCCACGTATTACTAATACAGGGTGGGGCGCGTCTGTCCGCTCACAAAACGCGGATCAAAGATTTTTTAATTTTTTTTTTCCCCCCCAGTTCAGTTCAGACAAGGGACCATTTCAAATTTACAAAAGACGTTCCACTTTCTTCCGGTTTACTGTCTTTAGCACCGACGTTTTTATGGCTCTGATGACTTCAGAGCTAAATTAACAGTGTAATAGTTTAAATTCGGTACCAGACGATGGATGTTGAACCCCAGTGGGAATGAAGGCACCAGCCCTGAGCTGGATAATTAAAGAGTAACTCTTACTTGCTGTTTCTTCACATTTACCTGTTTGATCTTCTGTTCGCTGTCTTGTACATTGACAACAGTGTCAGGAAAGGGAGGTCATCAGTAAACTCTCCTTGGTTACGAACCTTGTGAGAAAGTGTCTTCAAAGGACTTTTTGAATAAAGTTTTGGGGAAACAAAAGATTTAGTGTCCTAACAGATTCTTGGTGTCTGCTTTTTTTGTATGTTTAGAATAAGCACCAGAGCTGAATAGATTTATGCAATAAAGACTTCTCCATGTTTTACTTGTTCCCTCTCTTGTTGTCGTCGCTGGAGTACCTGAGGCTTCTGCACTAGTCCTTCTCTACACTGATTGTCGGGTTTCCATCTCCACCATCACTAGCAGTATCTTAAGAGTGACTTTTTAGAGGGCTCTGCACAGTGTCGTTAATTTGCTTCGGATTTCGGAAGGATTGAGTTCTAATAGAAGAACCGGCTCAGCAGGCATGTAATCTGGGAAGCCATCTTGGATCCTTTCAGATGCAACATGAACAAGCTCTTCCAAGTTGGTTTAGAGATAATTACTTTGAATGGGGGTTGTATTTTTTTAGGAATATGTTGCTCCTTAGACTTAAAGGGAAAAAGGTGCTTCACTATGATCCATCGTGTATAATGAGGAGTCAACAGGGAGACTCCATGGCCATGACTTACTATGATGGGATACGATGGCGGTTGAAAATCTCATTCCTCACCTCCACT
>JAODKF010000051.1:4925316-4936120 GCA_026779585.1 Mormyrus proboscirostris
TTCTAGTGTAAATGTTGGGACCCCCCCGAACTTTGTTTCCACAGTGTAGATGTATGTACCCCCCAGTCATCTGCCACGCGCTTGTTTATAAGGTGCTGAATATAAGAATATGATGCACATACTCTACCCAATGGGTAGATCGTCCAGAAAACATTGTGAATAATGTAATATACTGTACAGATATTGAAATGAACTAGGCAGGTGTGTTTTTGTAAGCAGAACAGTGAGATGCTTTAATACTGGTTACAGAACAAATACAGTGAACTGCCTGTTTTATTTTCCTATGAAAAATATAAGTAATGTATGGATGAAATAGGATGGCAACATCTCGGCCCCAAATAAGACGTCACAACTCACCTATCCCCCGCAACAGATAGTAGGTCACCACCACCACCACCACCGTCACCCTGGTACCATGAAAGGAAAAGATACGTGGAACCGTGCATCACAGGATTCGTCGCGTTCCCCGAACATGCCCTCGCGTCACACCAGTGGCAGGAACCTCCACTGGATTGAGCCTGGACCAGCAGAAAGCGTGCCACCCCCAGGAAGTACACGAAAGACATGCAGAACTAATAATCAGCTGCTGGATATTTGTTTGCTTTATTTAAAATAATAATGCACATGAAATGTGTGTAATTTTTGCCTCTTAACATTGGAGCCATATGATGTCATAGGTCTGTCACAGGAAGGATGGCAGGCGTTTAGTTGCGGTTGCTAAAAGCTGTAGCAGTTGGACATACAGACTTTATGCTTGTACTTATGCTGTGGTGAAACTGCGGCGCCATTAAAACCCTTTAAACACAAAGCATTCCGGCTGCTATCAGTGCTTCTCTGCTTAATGTTGCAGGCGCCTCTCAGCCTCCGGAGTTAAACCCCCACTGGGATGAGCCCCCTGTTTATAGTCCTCGTATTCCTTTGAGGACTCCCTGCCACAATAGCTTGTTAAAGGGTCTGAACCCAGTTCTACTTTGATTTAATCTGATTCTTGAGGGTTTCTCGAGCACAGCAATACTTCAGCATGCCAGCAGGGGGCTAAACACTTTGGGGAAGACAGCCAAGTCCTCCATTTTGACAGTCAAAGCACAGAATATCTTAAATTCCAACATCCGCCCATCCATCTATCTCCTCTACCCACTTGTCCTGTGCAGGGTTGTGGGGATCTAGAGCTATCCTGTAAGCTAGAGGTGCAAGGCAGGGACCAACCTGTCACAGGGCACATATACAAAACGCTAAGGTGTTCATAGCATATTTATTCTGACATCCACCCATCCATTTTCTGTAACAACTTGTCCTATTCAGGGTCACCGGGGTTTGGGAGCCTATGGGCACAAGGCAAGGAACAATCAAAGGGAACATATACAAAACACAGAGTTCACAGCATATTTAGTCTGACTTTTAACCGAAAAACTTGGGCTGGATGATTTAGCCAGTTGCAGAGTAGATTTAATTGATCCTTCATTCTCGGTCAGCACATTCAGCATGCGTGTGCAAATGGACATGCCTGACATATATGCTGCCTATTATGCAGGATAGTCACTGTTAAAGTCACTCCAGAATGCCAGCCTGAGCCAGTGACGGGAGGGAGCTTCTGATCACTCTGTGAGAACACTGCTCTTACGGTAATGACAGCTTCGCTGGGACAAGAGGTACTTAGTAGATTTTAAAGCACTCTAGTGTGACTAAAGTAAAAACAGACAGACACCCGGGCATCCACTCCATGACGAACATGATGTTAACAGCGATGGATAGAAAATGACGACGATGTACAAAGGAAACACATTTAAAAGACGGACACAGAGAATTATGACTGTTACCACACAGCACAGTCTAACCCAGGATTAAATGATCCCACCGACCTTTGAGTTGAGGTTCACATTCTTCCCCTTCTAATAACGCTGAGATCTATTATGTTTCTTTCTTTTTTTTTTTTTTTTAAGACAATCGCAGATAAGTTCAGCTTTAATTGAGACACTGGGGTCACTGTCCCCCCTTGCTGGAGACTCATGTAGGGTGTAGTTACACTTTAAAGTTTAGGGTCCCTGATCTTTCTTTCGGAAAGACACCTTGTCTTTGGTCTGCTGCAGCTTCTCTGAGAACTTGTCCTTCGTCTCCTCCATTCTCCCCGACAACCGATCCTTAGTCTCCTCCATTTTCCCGGAAATCCTCCCCTTGGTTTCCTCCATTTTCTCTGAAAATCGCCCCCGGGTCTCCTCCATCTTGTCCTGTATGTACTCCTTGACTGGGGGTGGGGTTGACATGTAGCCATGCTTGCGGAGGTATTTCACAGAGAGGGAGGTCCCAGCCAGCGTGACGGTGTACCTGGCTGGAGTGGCGATCTCCAGGAGAATCAGATGACATGTCAGTAACTGTCCACTTAAGCATGCCCTTGGAGACATAAACCCTCACTCAGAACCTGGGGGCTCCTTGCGGGCAGCCCCCGTCCAGGCATGCTAGGACCCTCACCTTGTACATGGCATAGGCGGTAATTGCGTATCCACTCTGAGATTTCTCCATGAGGTCAACGAGTTTGTCTGGGAGGCCGATGTACTCAAGAAACGGGACCACATTCACACCCCTGCGGATAAAGACAAAAAATTTTAGCAGATGCATTTTATCCCTAGCGACATATATTTCTGAGAAAAAGTGAGGTCACGCAGTCCCTAGAGCAACTAGAGGCTAAGGATTCTGCTCAGGGGCCTAACGGAGAAATAACTGTCGGGAACATACATATTTATACATATTTTTTATGAGACGTCCTGCCTCCAGAACATAAAAAAACTCCTATTTAGCAACACACCCCTGTTGTGCTTCTTTTCTTAAGGTACGACAGTAAGACCACAACCCAAAAGCCCCACCTTTCCCATTAACCCTGATGTAAACCTCTAATGCTAACGCTAAACCCTAATGTTAATGTTAACTCCCAATGCCAACTCTAACCCAAACCTCTAACACCAATGCTAGCCATAATGCTAACCCAAAGTCCTCCTCACCACCAGGGTTCACTCACTTCATGGCTGTGTAGTAAAAAGCCCCGAACCACAGAGAAGACGTCACCAGATGCACAGGGATCATCACTTTCCCATACTGCTTCAGCATTTTCTTGAAGCGCTGGACCAGCCCGATGGACTTGTCCTGGAGGGGATCGGAGTCGCCAGGCTGCTCTGGGTTGCCCATCCTCTCCCTCTGTGTTGGTGACGCTGCTCTGGCTACCTCTGATGTGCTCACGTAGCACAGGCTGGGACCCCTTTTCCCAGTCCAGGGCCTGGGGCCCACCGGGCTGTGGGACAGGCCCTGGACTGTGGGTTGCAGGGCGACCAGTCGCAGCCAGGCTCTGTGGCAGACGAGCTGCTGCATTTTCCTTTTGTCACTCGCACCCAAGAGCCTGCGGACACCATTAAGATGTCAGGGTAGAAACCAGTGTCATCAATTAAAAAAGGATTACAGTCGCGTAATACCAACCAGGATACTGAGGCGTGGCAGTTTTGAAACACTGACACAAACAAGCAGTCTTGAATCCAGATTCCAAAAAGTGCCAACAACAGAGTCGACAAACGTTAATTTATAATGCAATCCGCGTTATGACGGTTTAAAAGCACAATACTGTGTCAGCACCTACCTTCAGCAAGGAATACTCCTCAGCATCAATACTGCGGCCTTGCCAGAGCGATCTGGACAGGCAGAGAATAAAAAGGGGGGACATGAAACGGTACCCATCCTTCACCCCAGCACATGTAAAGTGATCGCGGACGGCGCCGTGTTGGTATTACTGCGACTACAGCATTGGCGCCAGAGGGGCAGGAGCAGCAATTCACTCGTAAAAATGCCAAAAGAAGCCCCTTTTATGATCCTCATTATACCATTTATTAAATTCAACTGTATTTAAAAATAACCCCGTTATACCCGTTATTTATGACCCGGGCACTCATCCTACAGAATCTCAAACTACTTTCCCACAAGTCTTTCTCACAAATATCTTTCTAACAGAATAAATGTAAATGTTTGGTGTCTACTTACGTAAATGAGATATAGCATGGTATAAGGACGCTTAAACTTTTCACGAAAGACCATCCATGCCCCCTCTGTCATTCAGAAAATAGCGTTTCGGGAAACGGCAAGTTATGCAGTGCAATTTGGGAAATGTAGTCTTTACGCCATTAGAAATCACGCAGACTGGGGCGTTTGAACTTCATTGACCATAGTTCATATGGGTACAGGCCAAAACGGAAATAGGAACGGAAGCAGAAAGCTTATTCTTCAGCGTGATGGCGGAAAACTCAAGTGAGTGTGTACCGGGGGTAGCGTTTTTGTACACTTTATTATGTCCTCGACAACATCTACTTACTTTTTAATGCTGCGATAGTTATTTATTTTTCTGTCATTAATAACCGGTCTATATCGGGTAAAATAGGAGTTACTAGGTCACTGTGTCAGGCATGTCGCGTCCCGCTAGCAAGGCTTGTTTATAACAATCAGTAGCTCAAGCAGTGATGTTGATGCTTTTGAGATATCGGCGTTTTGCTGTAACATCGCGTGAAAATAATTTTTAAGATCATACTAGCTTATCTTAATCTGTTCTGTCTACTTTAGTTTTTGCTATGTGTTGATTCTTTTCAGCCGTGTGCAAGTCGCACATAGGTAAAGCTTGTTCCATTTAACCGCCCAGCTTGTACAGTTTACTGCTTTTTTTTGGCGGGGGGTCATTTATTTTCTTACTCCTAATATCTTTTATCACGTTGGTTTGAGAGCTTTCTTTAATATCGTATAAGATGGTGTCCCTTTAGATTGTTTCGTGAAGAAAGTGTAGAGCGAAGTACAGAAATTATCTACACTGTCTTGTAATAGTGCGGAACTGGCTGAGATATAGTCTGGTGTATTCAGGGCACCTGGAAGGAGTGAGTGAAGACAGACCCGAGGTGCGCGGCAGTGGAGATGGGGGCTTGACCAAGAGGAAGCTGGAAGGGAAAGATTATGACCACAGTGAAGATGATGGCCCCCCCAGTAAGAAGGTGGTAAGTGAACTGACTTAGTGGTGTGACTTGCCCTCCACCTGATGGGTAAGCGGTGCTCTCAGTACTCCCATGTGCTGCAGTGCTCTCCGCAGGGCCACGGCATCAAGGTAGCTAGCCATTACAACACGCTCCAGGAGTGCAGTCGCGAAGCCCGCACCAGGAGCAGGATCTTCTACATGCGCAACTTCAACAACTGGCTGAAGAGCGTTCTGATTGGTGAGTTGCGCTCCAGGAATTGAGTCAGGGTTACATTTAAGCCTAAGCGACCGGCTGTGTGTCTCTGATCTTGCTGCTATATATGAATTTATGAATTTACATGTTTACTAAATGCTTGAAAGAATGATTCCTTGTCTTTTTACCCTACTGCTGGGTGGGATGTAAACCTGACCCATTTCCTGTGCTGCAGGGGAGATCCTGGAAAAGGTAAGGCAGAGCCGAAAGGAGCTTTGCGTTCTGGACCTTGGCTGCGGCAAAGGGGGGGACCTTCTGAAGTGGAGGATGGGGAACATCCACAAGCTAGTGTGTGCAGGTCAGTGGAACCCAGGAGGTGCTTCACGTCGCCAGCAGTGGGCAGTGCCCTTCAGCTGGGCTCCATTCTGGCCTTAGCGTCCGCTCAAGCAACCATGTTACTCTTTTTCACCTGTTAGTACCAATGGAGCTTTGAGGGCCAGAGTGGGTGGGGCTGATGACCCTGTCACTCACCACTTTAGCCTGTTTTCTATTGGTTACAGTGATTCTGTCTGTGCTCGCTCCATATACTTTATTTTTTTCTTCTTCTTCTTTCTTTCTTCAGACATTGCCAGTGTATCTGTCGAGCAGTGTGAGCAGCGCTACCTGGACATGAGAAAGAAGAGCCACCGGCAGGACCGCCTCTTCAGCGCTGAGTTCATCACTGCTGACTGCACCAAGGTGCGCAGTGTGTCCACATGGCCATATAGGGACCCCTCAAGCGATCTTCCAGATGCTGGGCTAATGCGCATCTCCAGTGGTCCCACGTTCTTCCTCTGTGTCCCTCTCCTGTCCAGGAGCTCCTCTCGGCCAAACTGAAGGATCCCAACACGACATTCGATGTCTGCAGCTGTCAGTTCGTCTATCACTACTCGTTTGAGTCTCAGCAGCAGGCTGAGATGATGCTCCGTAATGCCTGCGAGAGGCTGCGCCCGGGCGGATTCTTCATCGGAACGACTCCGGACGCCTTCGAGCTCGTGTGAGAATGCCGCACTGTCCCTCCCCCCCCAACCCTGTGGGAATGCCAACTTCAGTATGACTGTCCCCTAGTCTCTTCTGTCATGCTTTTGTTTCTCTGTTTTTACCACGTCTGTCTGTTTTTATTTTTTTTACTTATTTAAGATTATATTCCTCCTTAATTCATCCACCCACAGTGACTGCTATTTTACAGGCTGTCCACAAAGTCTCTTTACAATTTCAAAAATGTATCGCAAAGGCAATTGATGAGATAGCTTCATCAGTTTTGTTCTATGTACTCAGTGGTTATCAAAGTTTTTAATCACATTGCAAACAAAGGTACAGGGCATCACTAATCGAAAGCAGAGGATCACTGATGCCATGCCGTCGTTGATGAGGGTGAGCTACAACGAACATGACAAGAAATCCAGTACCGTCTTGATGTGCTTCGTGCAGCTAATGGTGCCCATATAGAGGTGTATTAAATGAGGCAAAAAAACTTAAATATATACGTCTCATTTTGTAATAATTTCCATATATTGGTCTTTTCATTTGTAATAATTTTTTTTAATTGTAAAGAGACTTTATGGACACCCTGTATAACAGCTGGCTGACGGATGGGGCTCACTGCCCCTCTCTGCGGATGATTTCTTCATATTCGTGTGAAGTTTGACCTTTTCCTCCTCACTGATGCCTGCCCTAGTTCCCCTTTCGTCTCCTCTGCAACCCTCATAGTGCGAAGGCTGGAATGTGCTGTTGACATTAACTCCCTGTCGAGTGGTCGCCCTCGGACCGCTCTGTTACAGGTTGGGTATGTATTACTTGAAGAAAGCTCCCTAATCACCCAGGTGTCGTCTGCCTTTTCTCAGAAAGCGTCTGGAAGCCTCAGAGTCCAATTCCTTCGGCAACGACGTGTATCGCGTGACGTTTCAGAAGAAGGGCGTTTACCCGCTGTTTGGCTGCCAGTACGACTTCAGCCTGGAAGGAGTCGTCAACGTGCCCGAGTTCCTCGTCTACTTCCCACTCTTCCAAGAGTGAGTCTGTGCGCCAGTGTCAGTGTCGCTGCTGACCAGCAGGTGGCTCCACTGATCTCCACTGCACCTTTACAGGATGGCGAAAAAGTATAACATGAGGCTCGTTTCTAAGAAGACCTTCTCCGAGTTCTTCAAGGAGAAGATTGCGAATGAGCAGCACCGGACTCTGATGAAGAGGATGCAGGCCTTGGAGGTGCGTTTGCACACCCCGCAGCTTGCTGATGAGCGTTTAGTGCTGATTCGAACTTTTGCAGCCTTTCTTTGTAAAGGGCTTTCCCTTTTTTTGTATTGTTTTTTTTAATGATATTATAAAAAAACCCGCCCTCTGCTGGGTACAGTGGTCACTGATGCATGCCTTTACTTTCCAGCCATATCCTGCCGATGACAGGAACCGCTTGACCTACCAGGATGCCAGCGAGTACGAACACGCCAGGAGCAGAGTGGAGAGTCCCGACGCCAGAGTTCCCCTTGTGAGTGCTTGCTATTTGTTGCCACGGAAACAAGCCGTCCACAGAGCTGCTCGACAGCAGACCGTGCCCCACAGCGCCTCCCACTGTTTTTGTTTATAAGCCTCAAATAGCCTTTTCTGGCGCATTCGGTCCAAAATGTTTCTCGGAGTCAGATGATGCGGACGTGCCGCAATGTGGATGAATGGTGAATGAGAGAATGAAGACGACAGCTGTCTGTGCGGGACATGATGCAATTCTTGTTTTGTTCACTCCTCCAGATGCTGCAGAATGAAAAGCAATAGCACAGTAGATAAAACTAATAAAATATGCATATATACTGTGGATAAAATACAAAATTTACACATTGATACTAGAGTAAAATGTGGAGCATTTTTAAAATAAAATGGCTAGACCAGTAAACAGATTGTGGATGAGAATATGCATACGTTTAAGTACCATATGACGTTTAGTCAAATCAGTCCTCAAGATCCAAGCTCTGCTGATTTTCTGGCCTTCCTTCACCTGTGAGCCAGCTGTGAAGCCTCTAGCCAATCGGAATCAGTAATTCTTTAACCTGGAAGAACTGAAAATACGGCTTGGATCTGCAATTGAGGTGCAGATTTGAAGAGCCCTGCTATATCGGGGAAAAGATGTGCGGCTTAACGTAGCTGGACCAGTAAAATAAGAGCAGCTTCTCTGTTCAGCTATCTACAGACCAGTAACTAACTCAGTCTCTCCCCCCCCCCCCCCCTTCCTTCTCTCTCCCACCCCAGGGCACTTTAAGCAGATCGGAATGGGAGGCAGCCAGTAAGTCTATGTGCTGTTCCGCAAATTCACACCCAGCTGTCCCCTGGAACATGGGTGTTTTTTTGTGACGCTCATGTTTGAGGTCAGCTGGTAAGATGGGGACCTGTGGCTGTGCAGTCATGTGACAGTCATTATCATTAAAGTCCTTTTATCGGCAGTTTTGGAATGTGGAATGATTGGAATCGAATGCTGCTGCTTCACACGGTGTGCATGTAAATAACCTTTATTTGCAGAGTCCTTCATATTCCTGCTTCTTCTCACATAGGTATCTACCTGGTGTTTGTGTTTGAAAAAATGTCCTGACCATCTCAAGAATATATCCATGGACGCTGGCGGCCAGGTTTGGACAAGCAGCATCTGCAGTGCTGGAGGATTTCCATCTGTGAGTTGCCCTTCTGTGGTCTGCAGGAGAGATGAAGAGCCTCATTCCTCAGTAAGCTCCGCTTGTCAGGCTGTAGACGAGGACGCAAACGTGCCTCCCTTACAGATCTGTGTGTAATATTGTTAAATGGATTAGAGATCAGGTGATGACTTTTCTGACCTCGCCTAATGTCTGGCTCTTGTATTGTTCTGCAGCCAGGTTTTCGTTTTTTTTTCTTTTTTTTTTGACCAGCTTTTGTTTTCATTCCCTGCTCTCCAAAGTGTACATTGACATTTCAAATAAAATCTTGTGGAAATGCTGCTCATCCTCGTCCTTCTTGAAGACTGGCTTGGGTTTAACCGCGATGATAATCTCAGGAAGCGCATGTCTCAGAGGGTGCGATGCCTTCCTGTAACGCCCGGGGCCGTCGGCTGGTTCATAGGTTCTTTCTGGTTTGAGTTTGGTGGTTTCAGGCCTGGTTCCTACTTCCTGCAGACATGGCCGCGCCAAGCCCCCTAAGCCATAGTGCTGGACCGTCCGCGACCCAGAATGTTCATACGTCTTGCGCCAATGTGCCAGGCAGCCTTGTTGTACCCTGCCAGGCCTAGGGTGGCACTGTAAAGCGAATCTGCTCTTAAGTCACGTTTATGAAGTGTGGTATGGATGGAAACAAATATATATATTTGAATGATATATATATCAAAGCCAAATATTAAATGCTTGAAGTATGCAAGGCAGGATTATCAGTAACATTTTCAGAAACTGAAAATTAATAAAATTATATGCAAAAATAAAACACTAAACGGATTGAAATGGTATAAAAACAAAGTCAGATACGTTTCCTTACTGTTTTGAAATATTGAAGTAATGAATTATCTTCGATGTACTTGAACCAGCCAATGGTGCTACATTGAGTCTTTTTGTAGTAGCAAGTGAAAGTGAAACTATAACCAAAACTGATAAAACATCAGAAATCCACATCAAAAATTATCTCAAACTGTACTGGTTCAAAATTGCCCATTTGGGAATCTTCATAATCTCGTAGCAAGAAATCAAAAATGCCTAAATTTCTTGACTTCTTCACCGAATCTCGTAGCCATATTTGTTTTCATTCTGATCTTTGGTTCGATCTCCTTTCAGGCTTTCTGCTACTTTTCCCCTGGCCATTGAGCCATCGAGGTGCGTTTGCGTCACTGAACGGAATGTCTGCATTTCGGTTTTGGAATGGTACGCGCCCTCACGCACTCGCAACCGCACCCTGTGACGCAACATGCATCACCACAGCCTTAACTTGGCTGAACATCACAAGACTCCCGCGATGTCAGTGCTCCTGTCCCTCCGCCATCTCTGCAGGTTAATCGGCCGAGACATGAGAAAGCGAAGGTACCACTTCCTGTCGCTCTGTATACTTAATTAAGGATTTGCATATTCTGTAGCTACTACTTTGCAATCAGTTAATTAGCCGCCGTTTGGTTAATCAGCATTCGGTTTGCAGAGCGGAATAATGAATGCATTAAGATGAAAAGAGAATCCAGGGCCTGTTTTTCTGAGACTTGGCTTTATTCCCCCTAGCTGACGTGAGTCGTCCGCAGTCTGTAGCATGCAATGAATATGAAGGCATCGTTTACTGGGCGACTTTATTGATGCTCTTATTTTAAAAAGTGAGTTTTCTTTTGGAATCGGGAACATGACACAAGGAGCCTAAGGAACACGCTATGGGCAGGAAACTAAGAAGAGAAATTTGCTTCACATCTTGTCTCTTAGCGTTGGTGTGTGTACAGACTCTCTACTTTTAGCCTGGGGCCCCATGTCATGTGGGACACATCTAAGGAAGGCCAGGACACTTGACTTCGCATAGCTATTAGTGCTATTATTATTGGGTCCTAGTGAAATAAAGGTAGCTGATTATGAGAAAGACCTTGGTGTGTATGTTGATGCTTCCATGTCCCATTCTCG
>JAODKF010000051.1:4954738-4965104 GCA_026779585.1 Mormyrus proboscirostris
GTGATCGGCTGCCCTGGGGGGGCCTCCCAGCTCAGGGCCCCAGGCCATCGCCTGCTCTGGATGCCCTATCGCTCCGCCTCAGGATGCACTTTCTCCCATGAATGGAGATGTCAGGAATGAGCAGGCATGTGGACTGCAGACCTTAAAATACCCAGTTCTCAAAAAACTGCTTTATGTCTGCTAATAAAAGGAGAGCAATACTGAAACGTGCTGTTACACTAGGTACAACATTAAAACAAGAAATTTACAAACGAGAGGAGGCCATTCGGCCCATCAAGATCGTTTGGGGAGAACTTAACTAATAACACAGAGCTGTTAGAATCGTACTTAGCTCTGATTTAAAGGAACCCAGGGTTTTAGCTTGCACTACACTAGCAGGAAGACTATTCCATACTACTACATGCTGTGTAAAGAAGTGTTTTCTCAAATTCAGTTTAAAATGTTGTCCCGCTAATTTCCACCTAAAGTGATGAGAAGTTTCTTAGGCACATCATTTTTTATTCCTATGTACATAAAAAGCTCCCTGTACAGAATCTGCTGCTTGAAAGTATTGCTACATCAAAGTCCAGCCCAATCAGACTCCATTCATTAAGAGATTGGAACACGTCCAACACACAGGAAGCCAAACACCACACTGATTGCTGTCCTTGATCCCTCGCTTGCTCAGGCAGTGTACGAAACACCTGTACAGAACTTCTCCTGATAAGAGAGAAAACAGAGATTGCAGGATGCTCCAGCTTCCCTGATGTTGGGAGGGTGGGGGTCACACCTTGGTACAGCCCTCAGATTCCCTCCAGTCGCCAGATGCTTTTAAAGGATAATGCAATTTTACTGGGGTCTCGGCTCCAGTCCTTCACTAGCTGCAAACGTTACAAAGCACTTACATACTTTAGAAACACGTATAACACATAGGGCGCAGTACGACTGAGCTACACTGAAGATAAGCGGGTTTTCCCGAGCCTTTAACAATAAACCTCTGGCAGATGGGTATTAATCTGAGTGCTTACAGCCAGCCATCTGTCACTTATGTACACCACGTCATTGCAGCTGCAAGGCAATGAAAACCACACACCTGCAAGTCTGATTCTGACAAGATCCAAAGGATAGAGCAATGTAGTGGCCTCCACTACCCCGCAGCCAGATTTTCGTGCAGTACATGGCTGAAGAGGCATCGGAGGTTGAAGAGGAAGAGAAACGCTGCTGGCACTACGCTATTCTGCACCGAGGCACATATCGAGCGATCAGCTATAGAACCGGCGCCGGTCAAACCCGAAACACTTTGTATGCGGCGCTGAGCAGATCTGCGTGTATCACGCAAAGCCCAAACCGCGGCACTGCAAGTTTGACAGCGCGTCAGCAAGACGAAAACAAGCTACATATCCCACAATGCAGCACGCAAGCTACTTTACCCATTGTGACAGTGGTGTCAAACTCCAGTCCTGGGGGGCCAGAGCCCCGTGTAACTTAGTTATTTGCCTGTTCCACCACAAATGATTCAGATCAAGAGCTGTGTGATAATTAGCACAAGGAGTTGAATCAGGTGTGTTAAATGATGGGAAACCCAACAATGCAGGACTCCGGCCCCCCAGGACTGGAGTTTGACACACATGCACTATGAGATCAATTATAACTAGTATCACAATATCAAGGGGTCCAATTTTTTGTGTTTTTAATTTATGATAGGGACGTAATAAACACTATATTTTGGTGTAATTATAGAAACTCATTTTAAAAAATACTTTTGATTTTTACACCCTCTCGTCTTTTAATATTACAATAGGCTACTATGAATTCACCACAAAAACTGGAGGTTAAAATATGAAACACGTCCTTCAATCTTTCATACTGTCTGACTGCAGTTACTCTTCCACACCGATAGATGGTCATAGTAATATAAATAAGCTTCGACTGCGAAATCAAAATAACTCTATGGTAATATTAATGTTTATCGTGTTATACGCCTATTATAAGTGTGGAGTGAAATGTGTAGTAGAAAAGTCAATAGCTAAGGATGGCTGTACCCGATTATGTAAAATGTAAAAGGTTTACAAATAATTTATTTAATTATACATAAAGCCTTCTTTGAATACAGGATACATGAGATGTTTGGGAGGAGTTCAAATTAACCAAGCTTATAAAGTAATAATGGTTTAATGTAAGACTTACCAACGGAAATAAAAAAATGTAGATCATTGTGAAAACACGATGTATTTTGAATGTAATGTCTTAACTGCCCAATAGGTGGAGCCAACGAGCAATTGGAATTCTGAAATGCTGTTACACAACATATATTTTAATTAACGTATATATTTTAATATGTGATAATGTGTATTTTCCCACGAGCTAATTAATATTTTAAAAACACATATACACAGCTACAGAGGAATATCTAGCTCTGTACATGGGAACAATTTAACACTTGTTTATTATTAATGCATCAGCTAAATAAAAAAGTACGACGTTATAAACATTATTTAAGGATATGCTATTTATTCATTATGAATGTATTAATAATTGTCTTTAGAGTAATAAACTGTCATGATTTTTTCAGCTTTGTAGTTAATTGGGTATTTAATAATCATCAATTTGGAACATATAGAGATATGTTGTAGATGGAAGCGTATTTTGACGTACAGTTGTGTTGCCTTAAAAAGATCATAGTAAAGTCCCAGGGAAGCGCTAACAACGTGTTAAAAGACAGCAGCGGAAATGCGGGAAGAACACTAGAAACTGGTAACGAGCATAATGGTTAATTAGTGCCCCGCAAGGACTAGATGTTTGAATCTCGCCCCTGCTCTATGTGTATGACGTTCACATGTATTCCTTGCGTTGTGCGGTTTCCCTCTGAGTGTTCCTGTTTCTTCCTGTCCAAGTCGAGCCCAAACACATGCGGTTAGGTGAACTGGCATTTTAAAATTGCCAGTACTGTGTGTGCCTATTTTTATCTGTTTGTAATTACTACATTGTAGGGACCTGATATCCCCACAATGTGATAAAAACCTGTAACTAACCTCAATTTTGTATATATAAAAATGTGAATGTATTAAAAAAACTAAAAACACATTGTATTTTGTTTGGTTACTTATGGTTAAGGTATAGGACTGGGTAGGGTTTAAGGTTGTCATTGTTGGGACTAGGTTTTTTTGGACTCTCACCACAGACATATGGATACAAACGTGTGTATGTGCGCCCGCGCTGTGTGTCTATTTTTCCTACGATGCACCAGCCTTCTGTCCAGGGTGAGCATATCCCCATGCACCTTTACTGCATAAGTGCTTGGAAGATGGATGGATAAAAGTCTTTTGCATATGAAACACAGAGTCGTATTTGTAAATAAATTTATGCATTTATTTATTCGAAAAAGACATTTGCCCACCGAAGCCCGCAGTCATCGTTAAGCTTGTGATATTGCACCGATGTCTGCGAGTAACTTTTTTTAACGAGTGCAAACTCTTGTTTTGTCAAGGGAAGCAGTCTGCTTCAACAAGATCAGCAACTATCTGCTTTTTCTTAAGCAAATTAAATTTAAAAATCATTGCTTTTAATTATAGTAAAAGCCCCGTGAGGCTTCTCGGACGGGCTCTTAAATCGTGCTCGTTTCCAGAATCGTTATTTGAATCATTTTGAAATTACTGTACACACCATCGCTCGATCTCTGAATTCACATAACCAGATCTGGCTTGTGCATTTCGAAGAGGTTGCGCTTGATACCTCGAAATATACATGTATGAAAATCAATATCTACATGGGACCATGAAATATATTTCTTGGTATACTATACGTTCAGTCAATGAGGTCATGCAGCAGCCATATGTGTATGCTAATTTTGTTAAATTACTACATACAGCTTAGCTGGAGTGCGAGGCTGTCAGTTGTATATATTTCTATCAATACTTATACTCATGTTTATAATCGCAATTACTGGACGCAATAACGAGCAAACAGGCTGAACGTGTTAGAATAATTTCTTCTCAACCTTTTACTGCCTTCTTTACAAGCAGTTGAACGATGTCGAGCAACATTTTCCTAAACTGGATGACTGAAATGTTCAGCTGGCTTTTGAGTGATGGCAGTAAGGCGAGGTATAGGCTATTAAGTGGTGTGTTTAAATTTCAACACAAAATTATTAACTGGATGATTAAGTTCCACTAAGAATGACATCTACCCATTTTGGCACCGGAGGGTCTTTCCAGCGCTGTTTGAATTTAAGCATCATAGAGCTCTGTTCTCCTTCTGCACTGTCAAAATGAATAATGTTTCGGAAACCTGTAAGTACAACAGTGAGGCAGTGACGTAAATGAACAAAATCTGCTTTTCCCAGTCACTGGTCTTTGCTCGGAAATGGAACAAAACATAAGGGGAATATAACACTAAGCTAGTAAAATAAAGGGGTTCAAGCGAAAACACATTCTGAATTGATTATAGTCACGTCATGAAGATCATACGGTCCAGTAAGTGGAACCCCGAACAGGCGGTGCGGCACTTCTTCCCGGTTAAATAGGGACAATGTGTCGGCCATTCGCGTCTTGATGAGCTTTTACGGTGGCCGGGTATATATAGGCCTATATACATATGGCGCTTTGACAAAGCGGCAGTGGCCGCGTTAACTGGCTGATATTTCCTCATCTCCTGTACCTGGCTCGTCCAGTCCGCGTTTTCAGTGCGATCGCCCCGCCTGTCAATGAAGGAGCCGCGGCTCTGCTCTTCCGCTCGCCTCTCCGGGTGCCGCTCAGCCCCCTCCGGCGTCTCTCCATCGCTCCGCCTACCTGCCTTGTCGGGATTTTTTATTTTTTTTGCATCCATTTTTGTGCGTTTAAGAAGTATCCAAGAATTAACGAGCGGGATAAGAGACAGCAGGAGGAAATCGGCGAGGAGGCGATGAAAAGGGACCAAAAGGCGACCGCCGAAGAGTGCAAATAGGGAGGACGGCGATGGGCTAGACGGGATTTACCATGAGTGGC
Organism: Mormyrus proboscirostris; assembly: GCA_026779585.1. Lineage (NCBI taxonomy): Eukaryota > Metazoa > Chordata > Actinopteri > Osteoglossiformes > Mormyridae > Mormyrus > Mormyrus proboscirostris. Next base: position 4,959,700 of record JAODKF010000051.1, read on the forward strand.
AAATAAAAGGTAAGGGCTCGTTTTAAATGCCTGCATATGCAGCACCGAGCGGTTCTCCGGTGCTCACAGCTGCCAGAGACGTGCGTGTCCTTTTTAATGCTTTTTCACATAGGGGAAGCCGCGCTTTCCATGCAGATCGTCTACAAGGGGTACTGTGCTCGCCTTTAATGCCATGTGGATGTGAATGAAATCCTGATTTTCTGCCATCATTTCGCTGGCTTCCAGTTACCTGGAAAGACACAGATTTGGTGTAAGGGGGGTGGGGGCGGCGTTAAGTGAGAGGTGCTTACCCCGACCGTGCGTATCCATGCTCCAGCTGATGTTACATTTTGCGTGCATTAATCATGCGTGTGATATGCGCACACATATGTCCGACTCAGTACGTGGGAAAAAAAAAATCAATATTTGATAAACAAATGACAAGCACGGCGATTGTTTCTTACAATCAGAGCTGTTTGAGAATTGTTGTTTGACAGCGGAACGCCGTGAAAATATGGGGATTATGTTGCATTTAATTATTAATTATTTTAAAAATGTTTTTTCTTGAATTTCATGTTTTAAATGGCTGATCATTTCACAGTCCGGTCTAAAGATGTCTGCTCCGCCCGGGCCCCGGGGCGGCCCCGCCGCTCCTCCTGCGGCTGCCGTCCTGCCGGAGATGCCGGACCTCAGCCATCTCACCGAGGAGGAGAGGAAGATCATTCTGGCCGTCATGGACCGGCAGAAGAAGGAGGAGGAGAAGGAGCAATCTATGCTGAAGTAAGCCGTGTGCTACTAGCACTGAACCCCAGCAGCTTTGCTGCAGTGATTGTCGGGTCGCCGCAGCTCCTCTGTCCGGGTCTCAAGGTCCGAGGAGCGTGTTAAATCCGGCATGGAAACGCATCTACGGTGCCAGCTCCGTGCCGATGCCCCAGCTTGGCAATGATGCCCGGCCACACAGCTGGGGACAGGCGGGGGGGCCGCACGGTTCTTAATTGGCACTGATGGCGCAGCCCCGCTGCATTTCAGTGTGCAGACGCGATGTGCTGCACCCCTTCCTAGCGCACATACACTGCCTTTTCTGATGCCTTTGGTTTGGGGAAGCAACGGCCGCCATCTTCGCTTAGAAATCCTATCAAGTCCCGCTTTTATTGCGGATGATAGTACGTTGAGATGCTCTCGAAGGAGCTGCCCTGGGGTTAGGGACATGAACGCTGTGTATTATTATTATTATCATTATTGTTATGCTGATGAGGGTGTTGATGATGATGATGGCTATGAGCGGCGCTCCTGCGCGTCTCCCGGTGCGCTTTCAGAACCACAGCGCTGTCCGCTCCGCTTTAAGGTGGAGCCGCTTTACTTACCTTAGCGGCGCTTTCTGGATAAAATTTCATCGGCTTTAATATCACTTCAGATGTGACCAACTGAATAACTCCTCATTTTAACCTGAACCATGCAAAAGGCTTTATTAGCGCTGATAACTTCTGTTAAATTATGTCAGACAAGACGAAAATAATCAGATTTTAAAATTACCTGTTTAATTAATCAGCTTTATGATCAGAGTTATTTTTTTGGTTGTTATTGAAAGACGTTAACACCGACCTATCTCTTATTTTGCATGTCATTATTTAAAAAAATTAGCGGCGATGAATGCTCAATAGATGATATTTTTACCGCACTTGATCTGCGTTACACCTTAACGTTGCACAAGATGCGCGTATCCCACTGTATTGGTATATTCATTCATTTTTTCCAGTTTTGTTACAGTCATTCATTACATTCGAACCTGTTAAGAAATGAGTAGATGGGACTTGAACGGTGGACACTCGGTCGCCAATTTCCGTCATTTCAGTTGGTTTGTGTCTTTCGAAGTTTCACGGTTAGGATTTTTAGCTGAAAGGTCAGGACGTGTTTCCTGCCGGTACGGGTGTGGATTTACGCTGCACTCGTGATGTGTACTGAGTGAGTCAGGTTTGGTATCATAGGTCTTTATATCTTTCTTAAGTTAACCTGGTCTGAACCTGCATGGTCACTGGTAAAAAGCAGTTTCAAGCCTTAATAAAAATACCTGGCGGGCTGTCATGTCACCTTTGCTCCTGAGCTTCTTGGAGGTCTAAGCATTTAGACTGTAAAGACTTCTCGGTCATCATAGCAAATCCCAGGGGAGTACCACGGTTGTATCTTAGAGTCAATACTTGATCTTATTTCAGTCAACAAGGCTTGATGCCTACTGGACAAATAATAACATTAATTTTAAGACAGACTGACAGCATAATTTGAAAAGTCTCCTTTGACGAATACCATCTGATAAATGTAAATTTTTGCAGGTTTGGTGTCTCATGCATCTAGTTTTTCCACAGCAATATAACGTGACTTAGTATTACTCTAAGGTCTACAAATGTGCTTGAAATATATTTGTATACAGATTTACAACAAAGACCCTGATTGAGTTTTAAGATTTTGATAGAACAGGATTTTATAGGTTTGATGGGATCAGGTTTGATGGGTTCGATGGGCTACGCTGGACATTCTTTCATTTTGTTACTGTGACTGACACTCGCAGCTTCCTGAAATATAATATAGCATCTTCGGTGTGTTTAAGGTGCTGCTTCAGTTACTCATGATACCAGAGAAACACCTCCTTTGCTGTCTTATGACTTTATAAGAGCTTGTCCCTCGATACCGGAGCACAGCTACGACGCGTAGACCAGCCCCGTGTGCCTGCAGGCCTGGCTCTTCAAGGCTGTCTCAGACATAACAAAGTGATGCCGTGATGGTGGACTCTCATTACGAGAGCGCATCTCTGCAAGAAACGAAAGCCAGCCAGCAGACTCGCCCTCTTTATCTTGCGGAATGACACACTTGCCATTAATTGGTGGGTTTTTGTTGTTCTGTTGTTCATTTTACAAAGGCTGCTTCACTCGGTGTGGTCGCAAACCACAAATGGACAGTTGGAATTGAATCAAAGGCATGTGAAGGAGTGAGAAGTAGACTGTCCAGACCCCGACCCACGTTCCTCAATTCAGCAGAAGCACAAACACAGAAAGAGACATAGAGCGGTGCTTCTTCCAGAAAACCTGCTCTCACTTTAGGCTGAGGAGCTGATGCTGAGTGAGAGTTGCTCCGGCTCTTCTCAGTGCGGGCCAAGCAGCATGAAGTAGTGGATGATGAATACTGCTAGGTGATTTTCAGAAGGTTGTGAGCTGATATCTGGGTCCAGGTTACTCAGGAGTGTGTTGACGTGGCCAATCCTCTGTGAATCATCATGGTTGACGTGACTGCCTGGATCCTTCAACTCCAGTGGTGACCTTCTTTGATAGTGTTAAGGTTAACCTTAACCCTAACCCTAACTCTAACCCTGACCTCTAACCCGCTGACTCTAACCCTTCCTTGATGGGGCAGAGCAAGAATAGGCCTCACCCTTAACAGGGACATTCGTACATCATAGAAGACACTGCTTCCATATTGTCTCATTCAGCATCAGGCTTTTTCTTTTATGAAGGAAAACCAAAAATCATGTTTTTTAAGAAAGGTGATAGTGTACTATTTTTATAAAAGCAGAAAATCATAGTGTGCTTGTCACAGAAATATGCAGAGCAAAAGTAACTGGACCACAGTTACAGACAGCAGGTGCTCCATCACTCACGGCCGACTGATCCGGAAGGTTCCGAGCCCATCTTGTGGCACCAGAGTCATCAAACGTTCTGCTTTCTTGCCCCGTGAGGTTCTCCTGCTGGACCTGCTGATTTTTTCTTTCTTTCCTCAGTTACATGTAAGCAGAAAACAAAAGGAATACCTGCAGATATACATGGGAAGTTATAAACCCAAAGGCATTTGCGATGGTGTACTGATGCAAATGATCGCGATTGCACCATTATGTTTAATGCAGCCATCGGTCAGTTGCTTTATTTATTTAATATTTAGTGTAGTGACTATTTATGGCCAACAGGGGGCCTCCAGAAATGCATGGTTTGAGTGCTGACAAACACTACTGCTGCCTATACAGCCATAATTGGTGGCAACAGCCATTGTCTCCTCACCTTCCTTCACTAACCGTCGTGCGAAGCTGAGGTCCACCACCAGGTGATCTTCGTATAATGACATCCTGGTACATGGCTATGAGGTTTCGAGGGTGACTTGAAGGCCATCATTGAACCAATGGGCAGGGACATGAACCTTTATTGCTGTTTCCTCGACTGCAGCGGGTGACGTTCTCAAAGCACAATCTTTAAAACCTTTGAGAGTGGCTGAACTTGGTGGTTGTATGTGACTCTGCAGGATCACCCCGTTTATCAGGGTGAACACGTGTGAGTGCACTACAGCGCCCCCTCCAGGGTGTGGGGCTGCCTAACACCCTGGGAGAGTTTCTAGGTTTCCTTCCTTTTTACCTGATAATTGATAGAGATTGAATGGAAGGGAGGAGTTGTTTTTAGTACTAGATTTGGCAACCTTTATTTTTAAGGATCAATTCTCAGTTTTGCTTTTGTCAATGTGCCCCTGGGGCATATACCAGCCTATTATTAGCGGGCAGTATTTGAAGCATTGGGTGCTGTGTTGTGTATGCGTCAGGGGGGCCCTGGCTGGCTTCCCGATGTTTGATTTAAGAAGCACAAAATGGCATCACCTTAGGTCTGAAAATGGCATTTCAGGACCAAGGTCTGCGATCCGCTTGGAAATATTCTGGACGGCTCAGAGCTATGGCCTTCGGTCCTGTTGAGTCAGACTCTCATGATCCATCCTGACCTGGATAGATATGGATTCTGCTGGACCCTGTCTGATGGGTCTCCTGCATTTAGCATGGGCAGGAAGAGCGGTCTGGACCACAGTGCAAACTGCAGTCCCATATGCAGCACAGACCACAGCTCCTCGGCTGATCAGTAGCTCTGCCTGTGGTCTACATCTACAGCATGATGTCCATCTGGTGCACAGGGCGTCTGGCCATGTGGAAGGGGGATTGACACAGAGGGTGTCTATGGATTTTGATGTGCTGCCAGCGGAAGCAGGGAGCAGACAGCGGCGTGTGCGGCTGGACAAGTAGCGCAAGTGATCGTGGATCGGTGTTCAGTCCGCGTTTACGTGCCGAGGCTGAGATTTCTGTCTGAGCAGCTTGTGTAGGTGTGAATATCATCAGTACATGTCAGCTCCATCAAAATAGAGAGGAATAGCATATGATCATTTTGGGCACAGTCTGAATGTCAACTAGATGAAGCTGGAGGAGGTGTGAAAATATGATATCTGCTTATAAAGTAATTAAGTGACACGTCTCTTTTTTCTGATTTGTGTTGGTCATCTGAATCCCAGTATTCGGCCAAGACGGACCTGCTAATGGCAGTGTGGCTCTTCCCGGCTCCTCCGGGGGGGGGGGGGGGGGGGGGGGGGGGGGGGGGGGGGGGGGGGGGGGGGGGGGGGGGGGGGGGGGGGGGGGG